>OX383975.1:5743039-6943039 GCA_947532105.1 Athrips mouffetella
TTTTAACTAAATAACCTACAAGCTGAACAAGTTTTAAGACTGAACAGCTACTTGAGGCTATTAAAGCAGATTTCCTTCCAAATTTATCATACGAACGACACAATACTAGATAAAATCTATATATAAGTCACGCTTTCACTTGGTCGAGTGTTTGACACTGTAGGGCCATTTTCGCTTCTACTGCTACTGAAAGAAGAATGGTACAAACTGCAATGGGATGTTCACTGGTGTTCGGAACTGTACATGGTATTACAGTAATCGAATGGAGCTTCCATTTTGCCGACTTTCAAATGACCGTATTGCGGAGCGGAAAAAGCCGTTACTTTTTAAAATCGATGATTATAGACTCAGTACTTAAATTCTGCCAAAAAAGTTTGCGCTTATAAAAATTATTTCCGTGTAATCAATGATTTCTAAAGCAACAATCAAACTATGTCTTACTATCGTTTATCGTTTATTTGGTAGAAAAAAAAACGAAAAAGAAAAATAAACATGAAAATGTTTTTTCTGATGGTTCGAGTGCTGCAGTTTTTTTGTTTCAGTTCCACAGGTTAGTGAAAGTTTTCTGACTAAAAAGTATTCAAAACCGGTTTTAAGCGGTATTTTCTTTACATATCACACGTCTCACGTCCCTATCTCTGAGTGCTTCAAATAAAAAAGTTCGGCTTTCTAACTTTTATAGTGACGTCACATTATAAAGAGTGCACGAGTTTATGAAAATTTTTGCAGTAGCTCTTCATACGAGCCTGTTATTTACAGGCAATTTTATTTTTTACAAAAATAATCTCATTATTGATATCTAAGGATGCTGAAAATATAAGTGTGGCGATTGCTAGTCAGTCCAAAGCTATCACCAAAAGACACGCAACACTTTCTTTAAAAATCATGTAATAAATTCGGTACTTATTAAGTACAATCGGTCCGTAGTAACTCAACCTTGAGTGGTTTCTATAGCTTATAGCGTCTCTATTGTTGTGTTGTTGTTGTTAAAATTGGTTTTCTGACCTCTTATTTGCGGCCGTGTTGTATCTTCTATGAAGACTGGAATGAAATAATAAACTTAACTTTTTGGAAACTTTACATTACAGTCTTCTTATTTATTTATTTATTTATTTATTATACTCGTAATACAATTAAAATGGAATACCAATCACATTAATTGTTCATCAATCGTTCTTATAGTGTGTAGATGCGATAAAGAGAGCACTACTTATCGAAATCATCTTGAGTAATGTATTTATTTTATATATTATGTCTATGTATTATGTGTATGTATTTTATAAGTAAGATTATTAATGTTTATGTTTGCCTTTATATACTGTGATTAGCTATAAGTATATTCATGTGAAGTTTAAGTAGGTTTATCCCTATTTTACACACGATGTCCCAAAAGTAGTGATAGGATAGATGATAATCATCATAAAAAAGAAAATTCCATACCTTGTACTTTAAAAATTAACAGCGCGAGATCTCTTCAAGAGATAAGATCGCCTTTGTAAACAATTTTCATTTACCAACTTTATATTATTTGTGCGCAATAAAGAATATGTTTCCGGAATTGACAATTTTTAGGAAATGTACAATTCCTTTTGGAAGTCTTGCTGGTCTACCGGAACTGATTAAAATAAATAGATTTTTGTCTGGATTTATCAATGTTAGGTCAGGTTAGGTTAGGTTACATTACATACATACATTTCCTAGGAAATTTAAAGATTTTCGATTGCTACATAGGAATTTATCATATGTTTCCTATCAATTTTAGGAATTGTACACATCATCTAGAAATTCTATACAATGACAGATTTCATACATTTCAAAGAAAACTGTGACTAATTGATCTACAAAAATGAATAGATTGGGCTGAAATTTGACACAATGATAGTTATTATAACGTAGCTGTATCAGTCAAAAACGGACTTTTTTAATTCATCCCCTAAAGAGTAAAAACGGGAGTTCAAAATTTGTATAGATAATAAATCATCTATTTTTGTAATGAAACCAAATTTCACAGGGAGAAAGTTGCGGGCACCAACTAGTAAATTAATAAATTTAAATTTACATACCTAGTTGCCAAACTAATGCCAAGAAACGACCAAATTCTAAGATTCTGTACAACTTTTGCAAAACTTTTGCACAAAAGCAAGCCCAAAGTTGAACCAACAATTCCAAGAAATTCGTAATATTCCCTCCCTTTCGGATATCTGATATTGACAACACGCCTATTGTCAATATCGAATGTCAAAGCAAATTGGGATTATAAGACTGATTTCTATGACATACCTGTTACGGAAAAAATACGTGTATACTGAGGAAATAAGGTTAGTTTTTGATTGGCATATTATTCGTACAGGCTGATCTGATTTGCTAAGAATATTCATTGAATAAGGTTCTATAAGGTTCTATAAGGTTCTATAAGGTTCTATAAGGTTCTCTAACCTGCTTAATTAGGTTTATTAGCTCAACTAGGTTTTTCTCAACCGTTTTATTTGTTTTTTTCAGTTGATAAATTTTACTTTAAGTTTAAATTATGTTAATACCTCATTTATGTACCTACTATATGCGTGCAGCTCACCCAGCTGCATTTTCTTATAATAAACTCTAATCTAAATATGATGAAGAAACATAGCTGGGTGGGCTGTATGCCGTCTGCAACTGCGGCGTCTTTTAAGGAGGAGCGGAGCCTTCAAACACAGGCAACTTCTGCTTAAATGGAGGCTCCAATCTACGTTATAGTTAAGAAAACATGTCTACAGAAATAAAAACTATTTTATTTATTTTTTTTTATTTAATTGGGTATGGTGTGATCACGTTCTTCATTCTTCATATACTGGGTTTGAACCTTTGTATTCGCTCTGTGATAGCCGCCTCAACATTAAAATATCATCGGGTGAGCAAGCTATGCTACCCGCCAACAGATGGCTCTGTAGATATCTGTCTAAAACGGGGTATTGAAAAAAATGCTTTAAAACACGAAATCGAATTTTCCAGAGCCGTTTTCGAGAAACCGATCACAAATTTATATACAAATGTTGATCGTTTAAAAGTATATATAGTACTTGTATATTATACTTATATATTAATGTATACTTGGTTTTATTAGCCTTCTGAAAAACATCTTCGTACAAAGTTTGTCTCTCATTTAACAACGGAACAGCGACTGTTTTAGCTAATGACTGACATGTCGTGTTTTTGTTTAATAGTACTGTGACACACGGCTTGCGTATTTTAATTTCTCATCCACTCTCAACATGCCGAAAAGTCTCAAGTGAACGTCTCGCCCTTACTTCTTCTCCTTGGGAGAGAGCGAGAAAGAGTTAGCGAGTAATAATAATAACTTCGACCAATATCAAATTGGTCGAAGAGTAATAAGACAAGACACTACCTATAATTCATTTTTGTTTTTGGGTCCTTCCACTTCTTGTTTATTTTCGCCTTCTCTTTTTTGTTCTCGCTTTTGGAGCTAACCAACTGCTAATATTCGGCGCATGCCATTTGATAGTTGACAGTATCGATGGAACCTGTGCACGTCAACACTTGGTCACTAGGGGAGCGCCGGGATAAAGGCAGGATAAATGGTACATCTGTTATAAGCCTAATTCTAACGGTCGGCTTATAAGATGCCTTGGTGATTCTTGCCAGAAAGTGCCAGAAAGTGACATAAAAAAATTAAGGAGCGTCAAGGATCTATTGCCAGTTTTAAATGTAGAAATCTGTTTCTTTTGTCTTTGTGTTAATAGTTTTCTTTCCTTTGTATATTGTGTATAAATTAACGTTTTTATCTATCTATCTATTGCTGTGATCTATTGTCAGTTGGTCGCTGGGGCTGGATGATGGTGAAAGTAGGGCGCTGCTGTCATATATTTCGCTCGTAAAGTGTCAAATTCTGAAGGCAGCGGCGTTAGTTCCAATCACTGAGCAAGGAACCACGTATACTTACGTTTCAGTTCCAATTTTATCCCTCTACCAACAGATCCTTGTCTTCTTCTTCTTAAACTTAAGAGCCATGATGCTCTTTTCGGTGGAGAAACTTCCAGTCTTTCTTCACCAGATGCTTTAGCTCCTGATACGACAAAACTTCGACCTTCTCCTTGGTTTGGTCAAAGTAACTTGGCCAAGTTCTTCCTCTTTTCATGTTGTACCAAAACGTGAAACTGTCATGTCAAAGTCAACATCGTTTATTCATTGTTGGCACTGACCTCTATATATACAAGTACTGTATATATAGAGGTCAGTGATTGTTGGATATTAAAATCTCTTAATGACGTCAGCTAAACTACATCGCTTCACAAACAATGTGGCGCCACAGTGGGAAACAAAGAAGCGACAATAAAAACCCACGCGCTCTTTTAAATATGTTTTGATATACAACAAACATAAGTCAGTTTTAATTTTTAATTAGCCTGTTAGAACCGTAAGCCTAATCCCATGGATTATTCTCTTCTAGATAATCTGATATTTTATAATAACCCATCTTATATAATTTCTGCTTGATAACAGTTTTGAATTTTGTTATATACGAGTATGTCATGTTGTATCTCTATCGTTTTTAGTAAACTCCTATATTCCGTTACTATTTATAACTCCTCGTTATTTGTTTTTCTTTCCATCCTCCTCCAACACTGCTTCGAGCCCTTTCCTGTCTCTCTATGTCACTCACTTCCATATCACGCAATGCCCCAAACATTTTAACCGTCTTCGATATCTTTTCAGGAGTTGTTTTATATTATTAAATCCTTGTCATTCTCAAAATAATTATAATCGGTCAAAAGGTTTGTCAAAAAGCTTTACGTAAGAGATAGAAACAGATTGACAACAGCTCTATTAAACATTGGAATGTATATTTTACCGCGCGAGAAGGCCTCGCTCGTATGTAGCAAGAAACTTGCCACTGTTGAATCGCAGCAAGTCCCTAATGAGACTTATTGTAATTCATAGACAATCCGATGCGATAATTATTCCACTGTGTGCACTTCCACCCCAGCTGGTTTTAGATTTGAGACACAGCCGTACAAACATACATATTATATTTTTTTCTAAGTGATGTTCAGGGTGTACCGAAAACTGAAAAGGCGTGCTTAGTCAACGAAACTGAACAACTTTCCCAAAGAAAAATTTTTGGGAAATGAAAAAAATGTTTGACCTCTCGATACAAATTGCTCACTCTGATAGAAAAGTTCGTGTGCAGAGGTCAAAATTTTTTTAATTTCCCAAAAATTTATGTTTGGGAAAGTTGTTCAGTTTCGTTGACAGAGCTCGCTGTTTTCGGGACACCGTCCCTTACACCCTGTATATCGTAAAAACAAATAAATTTGTATATTCTATCTTCATATCGTTGCTTCAACAAGTTATCATAAATATTTTACTTTAAAAAATTAATTGCTGCAAACACTAAAATATATCAATTTGTACAATTTATGATCATATTTTTGCTTCAACAAGTTATCTTTATAATTTTTTCATCAATGATCTCGTCCGTCTATCACAGATATCTTAAGCAGTGGTGGTTTACAGGCATAATATAAGGTTTACAACTATGTACCTAAAAAGCTACTATGGGGTAACTGTCATGATGTTTCATGTTCGTGTGTGTAGTTTTTCTGTTCTGAACCCGGTACCAAGTCGGTTATAGTATAGTTAGTGGCTCTTTCTTTATTTTAAAATAATAAATGTAGTAACCTTGTCTGCTGTCTTTGAAAACATTTGCACAAAATAAACTATCTACCATTTTTTGTGCAATCGTCTCTTAGACTACGGTGCCTCAGGCACGGGTTGGGTGAGATAGGCTAATGAGTAGGTAGTTTGCCTTGTACTCCGGGTATATACTATCATGAAATACTATTCCTTTGTTCAACTGTCAATATTGAACGCGGAAACATTAATATCGCGATAAATATCAAAGTTTAAAAAATATGTAGGATTTTTATTTGGCTAAATTTTTCCACGTTGCGCCATTTTGTTTAAGGAACGATGTAGTTTAATTGTTGTTACTGTCAAAATTCTTTTAATATAGGTATTTAAAGAAAAAAAATGTCTAGTTATGTAAATACATAATATAAAAAAGTCAAAAAGCAAAAAAAAACTGAGTAAGCTGAGTAAGCCGAAGTAAGCCGTTAAAAAAGTGTTGCAGGTATGGACAGACTAATAATCAGCAGGATGAAGGTCCAAGGAGCAAAATATTTAATTAGGTATGTAGCTTCGTGACGCGCCCCGAGAGTGACTTGACAAAGTGGTTCCTTATCGCCAGTCATCACCAAAATTACGTTTTGCCTTATGTCATTATTTTGTACATCAAAACCCACGAAACAAGGAAAAATATATCCTATACTATCAAACGAGTGTTACGGCTCTAATTATTTTGATAAAATTTACTATACGGGGGTTTTCAGGGGCGAAAAATCGGTCTAGCTTTCAGAACAACGATAGGGCCACTCCGCCAGCGCGCGCCCCCCCCATAGAAGGAGAAAATAAAGATTTTTTTTTCCATATTGACTTGGTATACTATCCAATTTATGTAAGCGCTTATTTTGAATGCACATCATAAACACATTCGTTGCCATAGAGACGCTGTCACTGGTTTTTTGCATTTTACTCTTTCGCAATAATGGTACTATGTTTATCGCACTCAAATGACGCTAGTAGTGTGGGTGCGGAAAGCGTGTTAGTTTTAGTAAATGGCGACCCTGATTTGTATTGAATGAAATAAAGCATTTATCTCTAGAATGTGCTGTTTTCACGGTTAAGTGTCAACAGAGTATTCAAAGGTGTCGATAGATTGCGCTGAAGACAGTGGCTAAAGAACTTAAAATAAATCTGTCACGATGAAGCTTGAAGTAAATAAACCTGTACGTATAGTACGTATCTAGTCCCTGAATAAACCTCCTTAGGAAACACTTACGACAGATGGAAAAACAGAAGTTGACAGTTAAATTTTCCTACAACAACGCTATCTATCAAAAAAATTAATACTAGTTTTTCTTTTTTTAAAACCTGCTCATTAGAGCAAGACGCATGGACTTCAGAGCTCTGTGGTCTAACTAGTTCACGTCTCTGGGAAAATTCGTATTTCTGTTTCTTGATAATAGCGCGTTTTAAAAATCCGACAATGCCATCAGTTGGTAACCAAAGTTAAGATTATACAGAGCAAAGCGCGGTCGCCCAGGACCTGATTTCTTATATCTCTTTTTTTAAGTTTTCTTTATTGTGTAGATTTTTTTTAATATGGCCCCGTGTGGTGCCGGCAAAGAATAGTACCAACCGTTACATACCCGTGGGTGTCGTAAGAGGTGACTGAGGGCTATAAACTGGAGGATGGGCAGAAGCATCCTCCTTTGTATCTAACATCTTACTTACTGCGGTCACCTACAACCGCGGTCCATGGTGCAAGCCGTAACGCTAACAAGCGAGGTGACTATGGTACTTCCCCTCAACATTTTTCCAGCAAAAGCTAGAATTCTAGAGGGAGCTCCCTGTCGTGTAGTGGACGTTTCATGGGATATTATGATGATGATTTTTTAATATACCTACTTCTTTCTTGTGATCACTACATTGCCCTAGTCTTATTCCGTTTTTGTCTAATGGTTTTTACGGAGTCGGCTACGTAACCTAGGAGATTTGACGGGGGCTCTGGGTTTTACACAGAGCGACTTCCATCTGACGTTTGCAACCCAGAGGGAAAATCAGACCCAATCCTAGTTTAGGCTTTGCCAGATTAGTGGCCATCCTGGCTGTCAGAGATTTCAAGCCGCCAAATGGCCTCTGACTTGGCTTAGCGACTACTAGCCAGGACCAACGGCTTAACGTGCCTTCCGACGCACGGAAGCGCTCTGGTTCTTGTGCCACTAGCGGTCGCCCATCCGGGTTTTGACCATGGCCAACGTTGCTTAACTTTCATGGTCGGAAAGAAAGAGCAACTACCACTCGGCAACGAGCGTTTCTATACTTCCTTTTTACTTTCGAGCGGAGCGAGAAAGGTATTGTACTCGTATTCGTGAAAAAAAAAAGGTTTTCTAATTTTCTCAAAAATGTGTTCTATATCACTAATACATCATAAAAAACAAGTGTCCCAAAAATATCCGTCCGTCGGTCGGTCGGTCGGTCGGTCGGTCGGTCGGTCGGTCGGTCCGTCGGTCCGTCGGTCGGTCGGTCTGTCCGTCACGTTTTAGGCCTAGCGGCTAAACGAATGGTCCGATTGACACCAGATTTTGAATTTAAGAGTTTTATGCAAATCCATCGAAGGGTTCTAAGTGGTTTCTTGCTGGCTCTAATTTTGAGGGTAGCTGTCATACAACGAAAATTAAAAATTGAAATTTTCTCAAAAACAGCTCATAGAATCTTGATGAAACTTTGCATGACCAAGCATCTCCATGTAACATATCTTGGGCTAGGATCAATTAATTTGTGTAATTTCATATAAGGTTTACTACCAAATCGTAAATATGTGATTTACCCAAAATTGGTTCCATTGAGTTTATAAAATTTAATCTCCAGTTCTCAAGCCCATGTCCATCATTTTACTCTTTCGACTATCAGTAAATTACCTATCTAGATCGCTTGGGGCTCTTCTGCTAACGCCAAGACTATTGGTCATTTTGACCAAATCGGTCCGGTATAAGTTCTATGGATGCTCAAAGTCGGGATTTTTGAAGTTCGATTTACTCTTTTTACTATCAGCAAATTTTATATCTTAATCGCTTGAGGCTCTCCTACTGACGAATAGTCTATATTGCATTTCGCTTAAATCGGTCCGGATAAGGTTCTATGGACGCTCAAAGTCGGGACTTTTGAAAAACGATTTACTCTTTTTACTATCAGCAAATTTCATGTCTACATCGATGAGCGTCTTAAACTGATGACTAAACTGAAAACCATTTGGATGGAATCGGTCCGGATAAAATTTTATAACCACTTTAGTAATGAAAAATTAAACCACTTTAGTAGAAATCGACAAGTTGTTACCGCATATTTCAACAAATCAAAGAAATAATAGGTCGCAAAACTAATATTTAAACCATTTTATGAATAAAACTATTCTATAATCTTAACTTCTGATGATGGAGACGTACTGCTCGCATAAACGGTAAGAGCCATGAGTGTGCTGCTCTAGCAAATTTTGCTCAAAATCTATGTCAAATTCATATGCGCAAAGAAAAAAAAAACAAAATGGCTAATTTCACATTGGCGACTATTACCAGTCCTGGATTTGAATGTTGGGACTATCAGAAAGTTTAATGTTTTAATCGCTTGGGGCTCTTCTACTGACGTATAGTCTATATTGCATTTTGCTCAAATCGGTCCGGATAAGGTTCTATTGACGCTCAAAGTCGGGACTTTTGAAAAATGTTTTACTGTTTTTACTATCAGCAAATTTTATGTCTACATCGATGAGCGGTCTTAAACTAATGACTTAACCGAAAACCATTTGGATCGAATCGGTCCGGATAAAATTTTATGACCACTTTAGTTATGAAAAATTAAACCACTAAAGTAGAAATCGACAAGTTGTTACCGCATATTTCAACAAATCAAAGAAATAATAGGTCGCAAATCTAATATTGAAACCATTTTATGAATAAAACCATTCTATAATCTTAACTTCTGATGATGGAGACGTACTGCTCGCATAAACGGTTAGAGCCATGGGAGTGCTGCTCTAACAAATTATGCTCAAAATCTTTATCAAATTCATACGAGCAAAGAAAAAAAAACAAAATAGTTGATTTCACATTGGTGACTATTACCAGCCCTGGATTTAATAGTTGGAGCTATCATTAAATTTTATATCTAAACTAGCTGTTACCCGCGACTTCGTCCGCGTAGATTTTATAAAAAAACAGAACTCGAACTTAATTGAAACATATTTTACGGAGCGCTTATCCTTCTTGATCCCTACGTAAAAGATGCATTTGTACTTATCCAAGTTGAATAAATGCATCTTACTACAAACTTAATTATCTTTTGATTTTATTTAACTGGTAGGTAGTGCGGAATTTTCATTGTCAACCGTTACAGGCGAATTTAAAAAAGAAGGCAATAAAGGGAGTGAAGTGAATGGGTAGCGAGGAGGTATTCATAAAAGTAAAAAAGGTCCCTATTCCTCCCTATCTATCCTTTTGTATCCCCCCCCCTACATTCCCACTCCCCCTCCCTCACCCTCTCCCACTCTCTCTTCCTCTCCCTCGCCCCTCCCTCTTCGCCCCCTCACCCTTCCTTCCCCCTCCATTTCCCCCCTTCCCCTCTCCCCATCACCCTCCCTTTCCCCCCTCGCCCTCCTCCCATTCCCCTCCCTTTCCCCCTTCCCCTCACTCATCCTCCCCTTCCCCCCTCTCCCTCCCTCTACCCCCCCTCCCTCTACCCCCTCCCACGCCCTCTACCCTTCCCTCCCCCTTTCTCTCCCCTCATTTTCCCCTCCCTTACACTCTCTCCCTATCCCTCCCCCTCTCCCTCTCCCTATCCCTGACCCTACCCCTATCCCTGCTTCTACCCCTAACGCCATCTTAACCGCTATCCCTATCCTTATATAAACATACAACTGACACTCATATTGATTTTTAGACATTTCAAACCTATCGAATCCCAACCCCATCCCAGGGGTGGTGGTATTTCACGTCCACCACGTTGGATTTCAAAATCATTGTAGTTTTCGTAATCAGCGACCCGATAAACCATACGAACGACACTGTAACAAAACGTAACCTACCTAAATATGGCTATTGTGGCCTGGAATTTAATTATTAATAATTTTGTAATAATTTTGGCCATGAATGCGTGATCGTCTAACTTCAACACCTAAAAGACCCGTACATTGTGGATTAGTAATTAATAAAAAAATATATATATTTGATTTGTGAAAATAACTAAGTAGAAAATGAAGTTAAAAAGGAATTACACATACAAAATAAAATATTTGGAACAAAACATACCAATTCAGCCCGCTAGCTTGTGTGTGATGTCAAACCGAGCGGTGCAGACTCATCTCAACCGCGCGTCTCTTTCAACTTCTAGATGACCTAGGTTTCCTAGATTTAGACCTAATAGTGGGAAGTAAAATAAAATTAAGTGTGTAGTCTCTTCGTCTCGCGTTGCTGGAATGAAAGTGACTCAAAACCAGGGATAGGGTTTGGATGAAGACTTGAAAGTCTAGAATTAGGTTTCCTATAGATTTAGATTCTCAGAGGCTCCCTTCCAATTCCTAGCACCTCTGCTACCCATCAAATCCTTAGAACAATCCTACGCCCAAAGTTTAAAATAGGTTACCTTGCAAACCATCACACACATTATTCCGATCATCTCAAAATAACATCCATCTCCACCTGCCTAAAATTTATCTACGATTAGTAAATTGTTTTATATCCATTTGATCCAAACGAAACAAGATTCGACACTCAATTTTTAACGTGTAAGAGTGCTGAATATTGTCCCTTTATAATACAGGCTAGGCGACTTAGGTAATCTAACCAGTACTATATTCATGGAACATTAGACGAAACCAATTTACTAAAATAATATTGTCTTATAAATGCATGTGTTATACCGATTAATTTTATTGTGTATTCATCGATATAACATTATAATACCTACATCACATTTTAGTGTTAAACATCCATCACCACCTAAGTGCCCTAATGACCTAGCATCAAATGAACTCAACCTAATTCTCACGCTGGCTCCATAAAACACAGGATTCAGCTGCACCTAGATTTAACTCAGAAAACTCGTCGTTGATCACCCCAGCACCTTCTCAGATGACCTATCATTTCAAAAGACCTAGCTAGCACTTTTAAATGAATAATTAGTAGGAAATCTGAAATAAACTCACCAACAACGAAGCCATAAATTCCCGGCGAGAAAGACACAAACACGAAGCCCTCTCTTACAATACCTGTAGCACGTTCACTGCACTAAATTGAAATATAATTATAAATTACTTTACACAATTTTACACTTGCTAAAAAAAGTAAGTTAGTATTCCCTATTGCAATACGCTTGACACTTCTTTATTCAGTAAACCTCCACGTCTAACGTTTAACACTAATGCGCATTAGGTACCTAAATTAGTACCTAGCCTACTGAACCGCAGTCGCTAAGTACAATTTTTAAGCTCCAACTCTATATCCTATCGTACGTAAAGTTAGGCACCGTCTCTAAATCAAACCCTAAATTTAACCACTAAAGTACTATAATCAGGCGGCCGCCGAAAAAAATAATAATTTGTGCACGTAATCCCTATTCTAAAGCCTAGCGCTGACTGCCCCCCTGCATCTCTCATTCAAAATCCTGTGTTTGTTTCTTACAATTTTATACCTGCTGCATCTCTCCTAAAATGAACCTTATATCAAAACAGTAAAAATTACCACATGTGCAATTGGGCTGCAGTGTGTTACGTCACTGCCTCGCTATGCCTTTTTTTCTTAAATTTCTAAGAAGTATTGTTTTTACAATAATACGTCCACTGCGTCTTTTTACCAAAATGAATCTAATTACAAGGCATTACAGTCCACTACGAGCGCAAAGCTATTTTGTAAGCGGGAGGTCTGTTTAGATGTACAGTCAAGAGGACATTCAGCTTGACACGTTGGATTACGTACCAGAATTATTTCAATCTCAGCAAGAGCTAAAGACAAACTGCGAGTGTCAAGCTTTACCTGTTGTTGACCGTACCTGTTGTTAATTGAATAGTGGCGAAATATTATAAGGTCTTATTTGTTTTAACTTAGTAAGTCTATATCATTTTATACGTTTATTATTAAATTCCTAAAACTGTGACGAATATAATCGTTACAACACCCATATTGATTTTTAGACATATCAACTCTATCGCACCCCAACCTCATCCCCAAGTTTTCGTAATCAGCGATATTTAGTTGAATAAAAAAAGTCCCATCAAAATCGGTTAAGTAGTTTCGGTGTGCTGTAGCAGATACAACCCCGCTAGAGTATTATTGTATGTGTAGATTCCCACGGGAATGAGATATTTTCCCGGGGTAAAAAGTAGCCTATGTCCGTCTCCAAGTTACCATCTATCACCATACCAAATTTCATCAAAATCCGTTCAGCCGTTTAGGCGTGAAAGAGCAACAAACAAACAAATAAACAAACAGACAGACAGACAGACAGTTACTTTCGCATTTATAATATTAGTATGGATGAATTGGGGCTCTCCTGCTGACAAAAAGTCTATATTGCATTTTCCTCCTGGATTGGTTGTCTACCTGACTGGATACTCTTTATGATTTTTTGAATAAAATTTTGTACACAGGGTGTACCAAAAACTGAAAGGGCTTGCTCAGTAGACTAAACTGAACAATAATCCATAAGGAACATGTGTTGGGAAATTAAAAAATCTCCATGCAAGTATCCTACGGTAGTATCTATTGATCTTTGAAAATTCATATAAAGGTTGTTCCAGTACTACCAAAAGTTCAACATGTGATTTACTCGAAATCGTTTGATGTTTGTTTGTTTTAATGTTTGACAATTTGAATTCTGAATTGATCTGTATATTTCATTTGAACATTTTTTTTTAAAAAACGTAAATAAAAGTTTGTATTTCCATACTATGTGTATGGCATTACAAATTTAAGTTTGCGGTTGATAGTTTTTCCTTGAGTATTGCGAGAAAGTAAGTGCAGTGCTGCTGTACCATTTATTAAATTTCTTTAGCAGCTGGCTACGATATTTGTAATATAATAACATGTAAAATCCTAATTGAATACTGAATTTTCGGTAGTCCAGACTTTTGTTTTTACAACCAAATTGGAATAGATCGACTATTAACCGACCGCTTCCTAAGAATAATAATGATAATATAGAGCAATCCAAATTAAAATTCACTCAAATATGACTTTTTCTGTGCATAGTATAGTACCTGGCGATCGAATTTTGCTCTGAAAAATCTTTACCGAAGCTTACTAACAGATGGCGCTGTAGATAGATAGATAGAAACTCTTTATTGCACACAAATTAAGAGTAATTGCGTAAGAAACCTTATATCTAATTGCGCGTAAAGGCGGCCTTATTGCTTAGAGCAATCTCTTCCAGGCAACCTTAGGACTGGGAATCGCTGAGATGGACACGAGTGGTGCAGAGTTTGCTTAACTAAGTTAGACTAATTTGAAAATAAATTAGGTACATAAAATCAAACAATAAACTTATGTACTGTAGGATTTCTGAAATGCGCCATTTTCAAGAAATGCTCTAAAAATAGGAGAAAATGTATTTTCCCAGACATGACACCTAGCTAGTTCGATTTTTCGCCTCCTAAAAAACTCGTTTAGTAAATTTTATCCAAATCGTTGGAGCCGTTTTCGAGAAACCGATTATAAATATATTCCAATGAATAAATATTGTAATTTTAATATTATGGGATGCCCGCTTTTATAACAGTTTTTCTGGCATTGAATTCTTAAATGAATAAACTGAGTGAAACGACGATAAATATTGATATGACGAAAAGCTTGAAAAACTACTAGTAGGACTCAAAATGCAACATTAATATTAATAAATAAAAAATTAACACATTAGTTAACATTGTCTAAGACTCAAGCTTATTGTCGATGCTTATTAAAATTTTTATCGTAATTTAAGTCATAAAATAAATTAAGAGTCAACGAAACAAAAATAAAAGTTTATTACGAAAGAAACAATAATTACGTTATAACTTAAAATAAGTTAAACAAAATAAAAGGTAAATGCGTGGCTTCAAGCAAAAGTGAGTTTACAGGGTTATTCGTAACTCGACCAATTTCCGTTAGGGGCTTATTTAACTTAACCGGTTAATCCTTTTGGGTGGCACGATGAACTGCGGTGGTTTGATGACTCCAAAATTGATTGTTCGATACGCAGAAGGTTAAAGATCTTTTAGGCTGGTTTCAGGTCGCCGGCGCCGGCGGCTCGCGAGCTTCTAGATAGTAGGGCGGCGCGGACTTTCTAGTGCACTTTCAAACTCGCGTTTTTCGCCGATTATATATTCTGTGTCGCCGGTGCATGTCCCACGCCACGCTCTGAAACCAGGCTTAGTCGCCTTTTACGACACAGATCTTGGTACTACACAAGGACTCACTATGGATGTGTTCGTTAGGAAAACTAACTAGACGTATTACGCTTGTTAAAAACCGTCAGATTGGATGAATGTAGTAAGTAAATAACAAAATCTGACTATTATTTACATAGATACAATTTTCTTTATTAATTCCTCACTTTATCCTCGTTTGTTTACCTGCAAGTTTCCTGCCTTGTTTGTTGTTGTTTTGACTCTCAATCTCCCTGTAAACTTGTCTCGAAGTCATCTTAATGCTCATACAAATAGCATCTTCTTCCGTCAGCTTCGGAATGTTCGGTCGCTTGTTTTATTTTCATGGGTATGTAGAATAAATAGAGGTTTTACCAGTATAGCACAAAAAAACTATTTGCTTTACCGTTTACCTTTAATAACTGCTCTGCCTGCGAGCGATTTTCTGGATTATTTCGATTCTTAAAAAAAGTACTAATTGTCTGCTGTTATACCTAAAAGTCTAAATTCTTATCATCATGTACTGACAAATACTTTAAAACACAAATAAATGGTATCTTGGCCAATGGTCTACTCGTGTCATCCTATATTCATATTCATATTCATATTTATTTGCTTTCAAATGGTACAATATAGGTCTTAAACTAACTTAGGTATCTCACTTGATGCCTGAACTAGGCGTAGCAAACACTGGCTTAATAATTATAGAAATGAAATAATTAAAAATTTTGTACAATCAATTTCCCAAATTAATACTAATTAAAAAACAAAAAAGATACTATTAATCTATACATGCTATAGCCCGTGTTCTTGCCGACACGAAAGAAGAAGAAGAATGACCTATGTTCCTTGGAAAAAGTCACTCAATTTTATGGGTAGTACATGTTGTTTAAAGGATATCATTTGATTACTCATTGTATATCAACCTTTTACATTCAAACTTATTTAAAAGAGCGCGTGGGTTTTACTTGTCGCTTTTTTTTCCCCACCACGGCGCCACCTTTTTTGTGAAGCGATGTAGTTTAGCTGATTTTAATATCCAACAATGAATAAACGATTTTTGATTTTGACTCTGCATGACACCCTGTGAAAATTTTTACTCCGAAATGTTCATTGTTTAAGCTTCAAGCTTCCGGAGTGTGTAAATTTACATGTATTTTCTGAAACACTATTGCCATATTTTCAGGAAATATGGTGTGTATGGGACAGCCTTCCGAATACTGAAAAGGCATGATCAGTCAACGTAATGAACAACCGAATAAAACTTTCAGGAAATGAAAAAAAAATCAGCCTCTCCAACTCCATACCTAAATGCAAACTTTATTGGAGAGGCCGACTTTTATTTTTATACCCTAAAAGTTTTATTCGCTGAAAAAATTTTTAGTTACGTTGACTAATCATGACCTTTTAGTATTTGAAAGGCTGTCCCTGTATAGAAAACGTAATCAAAATCTCTTTACCATTCGTATAACCTAAACAAGTCGACTTTTAATTCTTGTGATAAATTACAGTTTTCCGCAAATAGGAAACGTCTGCAAGTAACAAATGAGTGGGAAGCTTGGTAAGAAAAAACCGGGAAGGGAGGGAAAACAAGGCCAATTTGTGTACCAGAGGCTTGTTTAATGATCGGTATTATAGGAATGTAGGTCAATTTGTGGGCACTTGATTACGAATGAAAGTATCAGGAAAACGATTCTGATTCTGAATTATATCGGGAGTATAAAACTTAGTAAGAGCCATTCTGACCTCAGTCAGAATACCCCAATGGGAATCTTGCAGATCTCATTTCATAAGGTTAGGCATACTATTTGGCTCCTAGTAACTATACTAGCTTATATTTTTGGACGTGATATGCGTATGCTCGCCTTATTACAGAGGTCAAAAGCAACAACTTTTGTTCTACGACTTTGCTAACAACGCACAAAAATTTTTCGACTTTCCATACTAAAGTGGTCACGTGACCGACCCATTTTGTATGGGAAGTTGAAAATTTTTCGTGCGTTGTTAGCAAAGTCGTAGAACAAAAGTTGTTGCTTTTGACCTCTGTAATAAGGCATAAGCATATCAGGTCCAAAAAATAACCTTTGTGTTGCTCATAAACTTTAAAAGAAATCTCTTAGGTGGAGAGACTGAAGAATTTAAGGTCAGTAGGACTGGTTCGCGCAGACGAGATTTGGCACGTACAGCGCCGCCTGCACGTGTAATCCAGTCAATCTACGATGTGAGGGTTGAAATTAATTTTAAAAAGTAATATAGGCTATTTGAAGCTGTAAATAATTAAATCCGGCAATTTTGTAAAATCTATTTTTTTTTTTGTAAAAGTACCCGTTTAAGCTAACCTGTGCTGCATGGTAAATCTTATACAGGTTGAGTTCACCTTATACTGGTTTTAAGAATATCAAAATTATTTAGGGGATTACTGTGCTTTCAAATTTTTTTTATATTTTTACTGGTAATTTAATAAATTATCCCCTAAAGCGCATTTACCACAACCCTCTCCATACAAAATTTCGTAGATTGACAGGACACTATTGACGTAGTGCGCCACGATGCGCGTTACACTACTGAGGTGAGCGCTCCGTTGAGGTGAGTGGTTGCTGAGATATACAGGTGTGACAGACAGACAGACAGACAAAGTCGCACCATTAGGGTTCCTTTCTTTTACCATTTTGGTATCAGAACCCTAAAAACTAACAGCTTTTGTGGTCTTACAGAGAGTTCGTCTCTCGGAGATTCGTGGTTTGAATTCTAATAATATTTGTAACCGGTTGCTCGACAACGGCTATAATTTGAAATTTAGATTTAAATTTAAAAATTTAAATTTTGTTTTAGTGTGTTTTTAGGAGGGAAAATCGATTTAGCTAGGTCTCATGTCTGGGAAAGTCGTTATTTCAGTTTTTTGGCAATTTTTAGGGTTCCGTACCTAAAAAGAAAAAAAACCAGTCAAGTGCGAGTCGGACTCGCGCGCCGAGGGTTCCGATATACCTATAGTATTTTTGGAAGCAATAAAGTCCATTTTCAGGACCGCAAAACTAAATTTGTTTGTAAAGGTTTTTTGCAGATTTCTGAAAAACTGTGCAACTTAGAAAGATCGTTTTATTTTTGCTGTAAAGTTTACATAAACCTCTGTCAACTGTAATTAATTCAGATTTTCCCTTACTCAAACTTCGGAGATAAGGGGGGGGGAATGGTATTTTTTTTTGACATTTTTCATCATAACTTGAAAACTAAGAAACTTAAAAAAATACAAAAATATATTTTAAAATGTACAAGTAAAGCCCTTTCATATGATACCCCACTCGACCTAGTAGCGACAATTTGAAATTTGGCCCCCCCTATTTTGGCCCCCTTTACATTAATAATCATACTTTTACAGCAAAAATAAAACAGCAAAAATAAAACGATCTTTCTAAGTTGCAACTTAGAAAGATCGTTTTATTTTTGCTGTAAAGTTTACATAAACCTCTGTCAACTGTAATTAATTCAGATTTTCCCTTACTCAAACTTCGGAGATAAGGGGGGGGGAATGGTATTTTTTTTGACATTTTTCATCATAACTTGAAAACTAAGAAACTTAAAAAAATACAAAAATATATTTTAAAATGTACAAGTAAAGCCCTTTCATATGATACCCCACTCGACCTAGTAGCGACAATTTGAAATTTGGCCCCCCCTATTTTGGCCCCCTTTACATTAATAATCATACTTTTTTCAAAAAATTTTCATGTGCAATTAAGTTGGGCAACTATATTCTAAAACTATTCCAAATTTCAGCTCGATAGCGTAAGTGGTTGCTGAGATATAGAGGTGTGACAGACAGACGGACAGACAGACAGACAGACAGACAGAGCGGCACCATAAGGGTTCCTTTTTTTACCATTTTGGTATCGGAACCCTAAAAACGGAACCCTTATAGGATCACTTTGTTGTCCGTCTGTCTGTCTGTCTGTCAAGACCCTTTATCTCACGAACGGGTAAAGGTATCAGGTTGAAATTAATACCATATATTAGGATCCATGAACCACACAAGATCTGATAATTTAAATTTTTTACAATGACGCAATCAAAAGATATGGCATTTTATGTCCTCATCTCCATACATTTATTCAAAAATGCAAAACCTATAGGGTACTTCCCGTTGACCTAAAATTATGAAATTTGGCAAGAAGCTAGGTCTCACAGTAGAAATAATGGGAAAAGTCTGAAATCATTGAATATTACAACTTTTCTCACAACTAATGGTAACCAATTGTGGTGAGCTCCCGTTTCAAGAACATTCATATAAGAGAGGGGTCAAGTTGGATGGTCACTGAGGCGATTTTTGTTTTAGTTCTATTTTAAAAACGGGAACACCTACAAACTTGAAAATTGGTATATTTATAGTGCATATGCTATAAAATAACAACAAATAATAAAATTTGGTCAAGCGCGTGTCGGACTCAAAAAATCTAGCACATTAACTTACTGAAAGTTCAACTAATACAATTATGATTATGTGGTGATTCAGATTCAGATAATTTTATTCAATGTAGATTCTTTACAGAATACTTATTGAATGTCATGCAGAATACAATGCAAATAGAGCGAGTCTACGCCGTTTCGGATCGTGCTATGGCAGCGTAAAAGAAACGGCAAGAAACCACTGCAGCACGGCCTACTTTAAGAGTCGGCTTTTGACAATGTGTTTCTTGTGTTTCGCTGGAATATCAGAGCACCATACCTCTTTGTCATTCATATAGTCATCCAATCTGTAGTAAGCTTTTTTACATAACGTTTGCTTTACACATTCTTTAAACTTTCTCTCAGGTAATTGCACTATATTGTCAGGTATTTTGTTGTAGTATCGTATACACAGACCAACGAAAGATGTATTGACTTTAGTTAATCTAGTATATGGTTGATCAATTTTATGCTTATTTCTAGTATTAAAATTATGCCTGTCACAAATTTTAGGTAATTGATGAATGTTCTTTCTAGCATACATTATATTTTCATAGATATACTGGCATGGCACTGTCATAATGTTGATTTCCTTGAACAGTTCTCTCAGGGAATCACGAGTCTTTAGGCAATAAATTGCTCTTATAGCCCTCTTTTGTAAAACGAATATTGAATGTATATCAGCTGCTCGGCCCCAAAGCAGTATGCCATAAGACATAATGCTATGGAAGTAGCTAAAGTAAACCAGCCTTGCAGTAGCTACATCAGTAAGTTGTCTGATTTTTCTAACAGCATATGCAGCCGAGCTCAATCGACCAGAAAAAGCCGTTATATGAGGGCCCCATTGAAGTTTAGAGTCTAGTGTTAACCCTAAGAAAACTGTACTATTTACAAAATCTAATGGTTCATTATTCAATACTATGTTATGTGAAGTAGACCTTACATTTGGTAGTGCAAATTTAATACATTTAGTTTTTTTGGCGTTTAGGACTAGATTGTTAACAGTAAACCATGCATGAATCTGTCGAAGTGCATCATTGACTTCGTTATAATTTTGTGATTTCCTACTTACATTGAATATTAACGAAGTATCATCAGCAAATAACACAATCTTTGACAGATTCTTCACCACAGAAGGAAGGTCATTAATATAAATAAGGAATAAAAATGTCAACAATATGGACCCTTGAGGTACGCCAATTTTGACAACAGATCCCAGTGATTTCGTCCTGTTTACTTGTACCTTTTGAATCCTGTTTTCCAAATATGACCTAAGTAGTTTAAGTGAATTATTCTTAACACCGTAATGTTCAAGTTTTAGCAACAATGTACTATGATCTACGCAATCAAATGCTTTGGATAGATCACAGAAGATACCAATAGCATCTTCAGATTTTTCCCACGCGCAAAAGATGTATTTTAAAAGTGCAGTCCCGGCATCCGTTGTACTGCGCCCTTTCGTGAAACCAAATTGATGGTCATGTAGTAAGTTATTTCTATTGAAGTGTGAAAGCATTTGATTGAGTATGACCTTCTCAAAAATTTTACTAAGTACAGGTAAGACTGATATTAGTCTAAAATTACTGGGATCCTTTTTGTCACCAGCTTTGAATAATGGAACTACTTTACTTTTTTTCATTAAGTCAGGAAATGTACCATGATCGACACAATCATTGAATATAACAGCTAAATATGGAGATATAGTATCAATGATCGCACTACAGACAGGTGGTACGGGACCCTCGGTGCGTGAGTCCGACTCGCACTTGGCCGGTTTTTTTTTAATAGTGCGTTTCAGAAACCCACAGTGCTATCTGTTAATGGCCTTCGGTTAAGATTATACACAGCATCACTCAGTTGCCCAGATAGTAGTCAATTTGTACACCTTGGGGATTTTGTTTGCATAACACAATTTATAAATAATGAAAAACCCATTTTTCTGGAATAAATTAAATCAAAAGACTAAAAAACTTTTTTGAGGAATAACAATACATTAATGAACATCTGTTCGTTTCGCCTTCAACTCCACTACATATTATATTCAGCATAATACTCTCCCTTGTTCTATCACAAAATAAATACAATTCAGAAGGTCTGCTACATATTTAACTTTAAAACTGGCAGACACACATGTGTATATGCTCGCATACGTCGATCTTGGCGTAATCCGCATAACATACTGTTTTAGAAAAAAACTAGTTTTTCGATTCGATTCTCCAATATTAAAAATTATAGTGTGTACAATACTGATTTTTTCTGTTTTATTTTTGAGGGTTATTTTTGATTGCGGGCAACTTAACCTAACTGATATATTGTATACTAAAATACGTAAAAAAAATATGAAGTTTCCAAATTGAAGAGTAATTTTTCATTTGGGTCATTTAGTTAGTATACAGTTTCTGGCATTTATACGAAGTAAACCTTCTGTACTAATTTATTTTATGGTTCAACCCTGTACAATGGTATTTACACACGGAAGTAAGTTACAGTGACATGGGTTGCTCATTTACCAGCCAGAGTCATAAGAGGAAGTGAGATGGCGCGATTCCTACTTTAATTAAACTGATGTACATGGTGTTTGATATTAGTAAGGAAACATGTTGGTTTAATTTTGTTAGTCGTATGCTTTTGCCACAGTCATGGACTCTTTCTGCCCTCTTGTAGATTCACCCTCATTCCCCTTTGTTGTTGTTGTTCTCTGGTGCTTGGTTGGTTCTTGAACGTATTGCCTGAAGCAAAGACCTGAAGGTTCAATTTTGTAGGGTTAATTAAACGTCACATATCACTAATAAGACAGTGACTTAAACTAACCACCAGGTGGCCGACCTGCTCGTTTGCCCATTTGTGACATAAACAAAAATTAAGTAAATTTAATCTGAGATTTTTTAATTTTTCGCCAATTGGAATGCCCTTATTTTTTAAATACTTTCAATAAATACATGGCAACTTTTTAATGGCTTCTTCTAGAGGCCACTCAACAAAATTTTGAACATACGGCCGCACGTAGTTAGAAACACTATGACCTTGAGCGGTTCTCTGGTTTCAGGCGTTTGTAGCGTAGCGCTGTTTCAGCTTGTACAGTCAAGAGCACATCAAGCTTGACACATTAGACTTTGTACCGTTCTTATTGCAATAGTCGTACGAGCTAGAGTCGCGCTGCCAGTGTCAAGCTTGACCTGTCGTTGACTGTACTGTTTTTGTTATTACGTGCTTGCTGCCGTGCGTTTTGATAATTTTTATTAAGTTACATACCCCGAACATTTTGTATTTATAGTCAAATATTAAGTGAAATATATTTTTTAAATAATTTATTTCCTCGATTTTTTTTAATGTATGCGTAAAGCCACGCCCTGTATAATCTAAGCCACAAAACGTCCTTTAAAAAAAGAACGCCCGATGAACGAAATAACTTTTATTTCGGGTCAGTTTTTTGGAAATGTAGCCCGAGTGGGTACACGGCTTAGCCTCGTACAGCTGGAAATAAAATGGCCCCTAATTCGACGTGGCAACCCTTTTAGCGCTCCCGTGTACAGTCAGCAGAAAAATATGAATAATTTAGAAAAATTGTTTTGTTTACAAAAATGGTTGTGAGTTCTGGGAATCCACCATACTCGGATCGTATTGTGATAGAATATGATTTGACATGAAATGTATGTGTATGAAGTTACAATATGTGATTAAATAAACCAAAGACATTTGAACCTCGCTGCATTTATCTGAGAAATAAACTAAACTATGAGTGTAGGTATTAAAATTAATTCCCTGTGGCGGTCCAGAGTTAGGTACAAAACTAATATTATAAATGATTTTTAGAATAACTCAAAAATTGTTCAATTAGTTGCAAAATTTAAATATTTTTTTTATTTCGTATACGTTTAAAATTATATATTTGTTTAAAGAATCATAATTTTTAGTTTAAAGGCGTCCACACCTATCCCTACAATAATGGTCTAAAATGTATTTGAAAACCCATGATAAGACAACAGTGTCTTTACATTACAAAAGTTGAAATTAATTGTAAATAATATTTCATTGTCAAGCTCGTAAAAATTTAATTTACATTAAAAAAATATGACGTTCTTCTTTTATTTGAAAACCAATAACTCTGAAAGATTAAAAAATATAAAATGGCCATTGATCTTAAATTTTTCTGCTAATCATACTCCGACCTTCGTAAAGGTGTGTACATTAAAATTATCTACATGTTTACAGCATTCTGTTTATTTGCTCCAAACACAGGGTTCATCTGCATAATCTTCATACTCCATCATTGTTATGAAGCCCTGGTACTTAGACTTGTCAGGAAGGTTGCTTAAGGTTAATTAGCTATATATTGTCTGTTCAATAATTCAATGGGTTCTCAGATCCTTGAATTAAAATGTACATTCAAACATATATTTCAAAGAGCGCGTGGATTTTTATTTCTGCTTGTTTTTTCCCACTATAGTGCCACTTTGTTTTTGAAGCGATGTAGTTTAGCTGACGTCATTAAGAGATATTAATATCCAACAATTAATTGACTATATTTGGTTTGATTCAAAATTTTTATAATTAAGATTTCTCTGCATCTGTAAAGTTAGAGCTCCTATAAATCTATTGCCGTCACTTTATTTGTCTACAAAACAGAAAGAGACAGCGATAGATTTAAAGGCTCTTGTACTTAGTCAAAGTCAAAGTCAAAATCGTTTATTCATTGTTGGATATTAAAATCTCTTAATGACGTCAGCTAAACTACATCGCTTCACAAACAATGTGGCGCCATAGTGGGAAAAAAAGAAGCGACAATAAAAACCCACGCGCTCTTTTAAATATGTTTTGATATACAAAAAACATAAGTCAGTTTAAATTTTGAATTAGCCTGTTAGAACCGTAGCCTAATCCCATAAATTATTCTCTTCTAAATAATCTGATATTTTATAATAACCCTTCTTATACAATTTAAACACTTGCAATTAAAAACGCTTTCGTCAACTGGCAGTAAGCTTGATATGTATTTGACTTTACCAAAACCATGCACAAGTCAGTTCACGTTCATGCTCATTATTTCACATTTCCTTCATTAAGACCAAAACTCAACACATCACTAATTATCTTGATTCAGTGGTTCGCCTCTTAATTTTCGGAAACGATTTAATGCCAGCAGTTGGAGAAAAACAATTGTTTTCCCCTAGTTGTACTGTCACCCAGACTGATTCATTGTACATGATTTCAATATTTTGGTAGACAGATAACAATTCCAAATATCTATATGAATCTTGTAGCGCGCGTTAACTAACTCAAAGTTAACCGCAAAAAAAATCACTGAACATTTTACAAAAGTACTGGATGGCCCTTGCTCGCTTTTTGACGAGACTTGCCTCCAATATATTTTAAATTTATTATTTATACTATTCTTTGCCGGCACCACATGGAGCTACCGCTAATACAAAATGTAATATCAGCTGATAACGACCCAAAGGACTCAAACTGCCCATGAAACTGAACAACTTTTTCCAAGGAACGTACATCGAAATGGAAAAAAAAATAACTCTTATACAAAATGCAGTTTTTGTGGGAAGCTCACAATTTTTTTCGTATTTTCCTGGGTAAAATTTGTTCAGTATTATGGGCGGACGGCAGACTCACGTTTTTAAAGTGATATATCAGTCAGGATCGTTATAACCTTCATAAAAATAAAATAAATCTCTTTCAGACCTGGCAAGTTGATATTTGAGGCAAGTTGATTCAGTTATTATTTGAGGCGACTAAGGGTTACAATTTGAAGGAAGAGCAGCAGCATCCTTAAACTCAAAATAGTTTATTCATTCCTTAATGCGGTCACCTACAACCGCAAAAAAAAAAAAACTATAACTCTGGAGAGATCTCCATGTCTTGTAGTGGACATTTCATGGGATGTTATGAGGATGATGACTCGTAAACAAACACACACACATTATACATTGTCTGTAAGTTTATTGTAATGTACAATGAATCAGCCTGGTCGACAGTACTTTAGTTCTCAGCCTATTATTTAACTGAATTGCTTGTATATTTTACCCGTATTAAGGCTAGTACACATCCATTACATTTGCTTTTAAATGGATTTAATTTAGTACCGAGAAATGGGGTATTTTGGGTCCTTGTAAAATGCTGGCAGTAAAACATTAGAGAGCTAATTTTCTTTACGACATTAGTGAAACAGCTCAATAAAATTTAAAAGTTTTAGTGCATGAAGTTAATTTTCCTTTTATAGCGATCATATAATAATTTAAATGAATTTAAAAAGCTAAATGCAAAACGGTGTTTCCAGCTTTTGTATTTTTTGGGTGATATTTCTCGAGACTCTACATGTTACAAGTTCGCAAGCCACATTGTACTGTATGGGTTTCTATATATTTTATGTTTGTTACTTGAAAAACGTGCCAATATAGAAAGGTCTTTTCACCTTACTTGCTCAGAAAACTTTGCTTTATCGGTCGAAATCTAAGTACAAGAGTAAAGAGTATTGTGTTGTGTTGTATTATATTGGATTGTATCGTATTTATTGTATTGTATTGTATTGTATTGTATTGTATTGTATTGTATTGTATTGTATTGTATTGTATTGTATTGTATTGTATTGTATTGTATTGTATTGTATTGTATTGTATTGTATTGTATTGTATTGTATTGTATTGTATTGTATTGTATTGTATTGTATTGTATTGTATTGTATTGTATTGTATTGTATTGTATTGTATTGTATTGTATTGTATTGTATTGTATTGTATTGTATTGTATTGTATTGTATTGTATTGTATTGTATTGTATTGTATTGTATTGTATTGTATTGTATTGTATTGTATTGTATTGTATTGTATTGTATTGTATTGTGTTGTATTGTATTGTATTGTATTGTATTGTATTGTACAAAAGTTATTTTTGGCCGCCAGCATGGAAAAGGTTTTTGAAATTAGAACTTGACGATATGGTTGATTATGGTATAAGGTACTGGCACTATTCGTTAGTATTTTCTTCGCTATAGGAAGGTGAAAAGTTAAGTGTCTCGCTCGGCAGCAAAGTGACGGAAAGACCGACCAACCGACAGGCGGGCATGGTTGCATAGGCGGGCGGTGTATTGTTATAGAGTACGTAGCATTCATTATTGTTGCGGAGGTGGCTACATATTTAATTACCACAAAGTTAAGCCACGTCCCGATTAAGCGCACGGTGAGCCTTTCACAGTGAGTCGACTGACTCTGAGCGGCGCTACGCAGATGACCGCGTGACGCTACTTAGCGTTACATCGGCATAGTGAGCTGACTGAGCCGCCGACCGGGAGCATAGTTCGAGGCGACTCAGCTGCTCACTGAATGAATCCGCAAGCGTAACGCCGCAAACTGCGTACAGTAAGCGCTGAATGGACACTTCGTTTAAAATACGGAGGCGTACTGGAGGCAGACAGTAAGCGGCTCACTGTGAGCCTAATGGGGACGTGGCTTTATGGTAACAAGTGTTGAAATGGACTTCCGAAAAGTAAAGCTTGATTATATTAACTAATGAAGAGTAGTCAAAAATTAACATGATGTAGAACTCAAACAGAATTCCGTTTATTTGAACCTGCTTTAGCGAAACCGTATTTCCTAGTTAAATTGCAATGTTTGTTATAGGTCCATTACACAACTGCGAATAGGCCTTTGTCGGCCAAACGTTATCCAAATTGTACGCAAATGAGTTCCCTAGGGCAAAACGCCAGTAATAGAAACTACAGGCTTTTTCCCGCTACTTCGTATGCGTAGACAATACAGTCGAACAACATTCGCATCAATGTAGTAGTGTAGGCAACGAAGCAGTTGACCCCCGCATTAATTACTCAGTCGATGAAACTTTGCTGGGGTATTACACTATGAGACAAACCTTACATAAAAAAATCCAAAAAAAAATGGGTACTTTTAATTTTTTTATACATTTTTTGTAATTTTTGTATGGTAGAATTAAAAGTACCAATTTTTTTTGTTTTTTTTTTATAAAAGGTTTGTTTCATATAGTGTAATACCCCAGCAAAGTTTCATCGACTGAGGATTTAATGCGGGGGTCTTCATACAACGATCCGCTTCGTTGCCTGGACTATAGCATGACAATTATATCAGCTGGACAAAACAATATATAAAAAAAAAATAGTTTTTATTTCTGCAAACATTCTTTCTTGCATTGATTGGAGCCTCCATTTAAGCGGAAATTGCCTGTGTTTGGAGGCTCCGCTCCTCCTGAAACAAACAGCCCACCCAGCCAAAGAATATACCTATAATATTACACTAACACCCAGCTATGTTTCTTTATCCTATGAAATTGCCGTTTTGTATGGCGAATTTTAGGTAAACTCAATTTTCAGTACTAACATTTTTGCATTTTTCATAGGAATTATAAATCCAATTTTTTTAATTTTTTTTAGCATTACTGGGAAGACATTAAGCTAACAGAAGCTTAAATTTAATTTTCGAAAAATATTATCTGTAAAAAAATATAACAAATCTAATGATGAAATCGGACGACATTTAAGACGAACAATTTTCGAACCTTTTTATATATCAAACTAAATATAAAAACTTTATTTTATGCTTTAATTGATAACCTTGAAGTTAACTTTCAAATATAAGACAAACGAAATAAATAGCATTATAATTATAGGAATTATGATCTCATTAATCTGTAAGAAAATTTCGGCAATTTCATAGGTAAAGACCTATTATTAAACGAGCAATATTCGTATGTATATATTGTAATCGGTTTCTCGAAAACGGATCTAACGATTTCGATGAAATTTGGTATACAGGGGTTTTTGGGGGCAAAAAATCGATCTAGCTAGGTCTCATGTCTGGGAAAAATCGTTTTCCCCGTGTTTTTAAGCATTTGCGTTTTAAACAAAAACTTACAGCGCCATCTGTTGGCGGGTAGAACAGCTTGCTCACCCGATGATATTTTAATTTTAAGGCGGCTATTATAGAGCGAAGCTCGGTCGACCAGGTACTATATTTTATATGTGAGTAATATGTGAGTGAAGGATGGAGCAATACGTGTCTCAAGCTTGACTCTATTTGGCTGTCCCACTCAAAGAGATTAGAACCTCGCTGTGGTCACTATGCGTCGTTCTAATCTTTATAGACTGGTATTTTTGGCATATTTTGGCATGTATTTAAGGCCATAACTATTAATGCCTGAACTTCAAACGAAATATTCGAGAGTAGCACCAAAAATACTGGATTGCGACACTAAAATAATTTAAAATAGCATCAAAATATTAGATTGCACACAAAAATACTGAATTCATCATAACATCCCATGAAACGTCCACAACAGGACAGGGAGCTCCCTCCAGAATTCCAGCCCTTGCCGGAAAAAAATGTGGAGGGGAAATACTGAATTGCGCACTAGTAAATAAATTCATTATTAACAAGTAATTCGTTTCTGGCACTCGCCGGCCGCTGCCGCGGCACGCTCGCTTCGCTCGCTCGCCTCGTGCGTTAATGTCACAATATATCCTAACCCACCCTAACCAAACCTTGGGTTTACTTTAGCTAACGAACCTATAGTATTTGATCCGCAATCATTATTTTTTATGTGCGTTTAAGTATTGCACTTGAGAGGTAGCAATTTGTTTTTTTGGTGTGCAATCAGTATTCTTGATGTGCAATTAAAAATATCCCTTTTACTCCCGACTATTTAAAACAGTTTTTTGAGCGCACTATTACGACTACAACACATTTTGTGTGTAGCTGATAGCAGAGTCGATCACATAAAAAAACATTACCTACAGGATCCCTTATTTTTATATTTTTATTCAGTCTTGTTTTTAGGGTTTCGTACCCAAAGGTTGAAAACGAGACCCTATTAATATGCCTCCGATGTCTGTCAGTCTGTCTGTATGTCTCTCAGCGGGCTGTATCTCATGAACCGTAATAGAGAGACATTTGAAATTGTCACAGATTACGTATTTCTGTTGGAGCTACAACAAAAAATAAAAATTAAGGGGACTCTCCCACCAAGAATTTGTGGGCGATTTTTGCTCAATTTTCGTTTTAGCTCTATTGTTAAAACGGGAAACAAGCCTGAAAATTGGTATTTTTATAGTGCATAAGCCATAAAATAAAAACTGTTCAAATGCGTGTCATACTCACGCTTTTATAATATACTCCTGCTTGACTTCTGCGTCCATAACTAAGATGTTATTTTTACCTTAGTGGTACGGAACCCTTGGCCGGTATTTAGGTAACGTTACTAACACTATAAAACTTAATATCTTTTGCCAAGAAACATAAATTGAAATAGAAAAAACAAAGCTGTATCACTAGCTTTTTTTCATGCTTCGACCTGTTCTTTGGTAAAAGATGTTCAGATTGACTAATCGTTCAATGAACAAAGTGCTTGTGCAGTAACGAAAAATAATCCTGTATTTTTATGTAACTTGCTTACTTTAAAAATGAGACCTAACTCTAAAACATAATAAAAGTACAATTTCAGACGTAACTCTATATTAACAGTACAGTTTCAACAGTACCACAACCTGGACACTATATACAGCAAGTGCGAATTAGAAATTGGAAGGTCGCGTAGGCCTGCATATTCAGTAAAACAGACCCTCAGGAGGACCACAAGAATCACGCGGACGGGTGCGGGAGTGCGGGGTGGATTGCAAGGGGGGTGGAGAGTGTGCGTTCTGTATGTTAGTACAATTACTTTATTATTTGACAGTACCTTAAATAACACTTTATAAAGGATACTATTAAAACATAATAAATAGAAAATTATTACATTTTAATAGAAAATGGAAATATATTCATTCACTAAAGTTTTTGGATGGTGAAAAGCGGCTTTCATCGTGAGTTCAATAATTACCCCTATCAATTTATCGGAGTCATCGTGGTGCACAGGGTGTCTACTCTCAAAGTCCGATATATCGAAACGATACTACTCGAAACATGCAAATGCAAAACTTCGTCCCTTGACAATAGAGTAGAATATTGGTTGGATGCAGTTTGAAAATTCATCCAACCAATATTCTACTGTATTGTCAAGGGACGAAGTATTGCATTTGCATGTTTCGAGTAGTATCGTTTCGATATATCGAACTTTGAGAGTAGACACCCAGGCTTTCCTCGTCGTCGATCTTCGAGATGTGGATTCCTGCGTAAATCAATCTATCACTGGACATTGGCGTGTTTTGTTATGAGATGTGATGCCATTAAATAAATATATAATACAAAGGATACTCTAAACTCTCTTAATAGTACGTTCCAGCTATCTGGTAATTACTGAGGCGCCGTGGAGTTGGTATTCCAGATGCGTGGTTTGATGATTTAGCATTAGTAGCCGGGCTACTATTTGGACAAGCAAATTGGAATAGACTGAAGACAAACCAACCAAACGTTCGGTAGGAATAATAATGACTTGAATTATAAGTCAATAGAAAGAAGACCGATGTAAAAACTGTCACACACTGACTTACAAGGAAATTCGTTTCAATGTGTATTGTCGAACCGTCGTTAAAACGAAATTTTAATGTGCGGATATTAGTCAAAAAATATCGAAAAAAAATCCGAAATTATTTTTTGATATGTCTGCTATTAGTAAAGAAACGGCACTTCATTTTTCTTTTAACTTTGCTTACTTTTATTATAGGATAAGAGATAGATAAGATAAGATAATTTTATTTCAGAAAGAACAGGCAATTTACAATATCGTACTTTACGATTTAACTAGTTAATATATACATCATATGCGGATTGTATATTTCCTGCAGCCAAAAGAGAATTGACGTAAAATCCCACACTAGGCTAGGCCTGTCTTGTGGAAATTTTATTTCGTTTACATTAAACAGTCGTCCTGTAGCGGCTTGAACATGACGTTAAATAATAAAAATTATACAAACTAAAAATACATAACTAACAAAATTTTATAAATTACTAATACAATGTTAAGTTACAATATAATAAAAACATACCCTTATTACTGAAACGTTGCCTTAACTAAATATTGATTTAAAGAAAATCTCCGATTTCTCATAGGACCAATCTTGTAATTCATTTTGCACTTTATGTTTTGCTTCACGGGATGATAATAGATGAATTTTATACATTTTGTTAATCTTGCTATAGATAAAAGGTTTCCTGAAGTTACTAAATCTCTTAGCAAATTCGGTTTTAACTGAAGGCAGGGGAAGTGAGAACACACGTTTTTTTATTAAATCTGTGTAGACTTCTGAGCCCAGTAATTCCTTGTGAGTAAGTATTACAGTCCGTAAGATGTAAAGCCTCCTCACACTTAGCACTTGAGCATCCTCAAACACTGAAGCAGTTGAATAACGTGCTGGTTTTTTAAGCATAGTTTTAATTACAGCGCGTTGTGCCCTCTCCAATTTAATAAGGTACGTAGTAGCTGCACCGCCCCACGCCAAAATACAGTAAGAAAGGAGAGACTGACACAACGCAATATAAACTGACCTAAGCAGAGCTGCATCGGCAACATCACGTAACAATTTCACAATGTATATAATTTTTCTTACCCTAGCCGATGTAGCAGCTATATGATGTTCAAAGGTAAGCTTATCATCTATTACAACGCCCAAGTATTTCACAGTCTTAGTCCTGCAGATTTTTTCACAAGAGCATGCTAGCAATGAAGAGGATGGCTCGTAATTACAGGTGTGGATGAAAAGCTCTGTATTTGTTGGTGGAGCTGATGCTGCAGTTTTGTGGAAACACAAATAGCTGGTTTTGGCAGTGTTCAAGGTAAGCAAGTTGTTTCCAAGCCATCTTGCAATACTAGCAAGTCCTGCTTGGGATGAAGAGAAAACATTATCCCATGACAATCCGTGAAAAAGGATCACAGTGTCATCAGCGTAATTAATAATATATGCATTCTCAAGCAGCATAGAAGAGAGATCATTTAAATACACTAAGAACAAAGTAGGTCCCAGGATGCTACCCTGGGGCACACCAAACGAGATATTATTCGGTTTGCCAACAGTCGTGCCCACCCTTGTGCACTGCTGCCGACCTTCTAAATAACTTGTGAACCATTTCAGGCATTGACCACGTATACCAATAAACTCCAACTTACGTAGCAAAATTGGCAAAGACACAGTATCAAATGCCTTGGCCAGGTCTAGGAAAACGCCAAGGCATTTATGTCCTTTATCAAGGTGAGAGGACACAATTTCCGTGACCAAGGTAACTGCTTGTTCGGTTGACTTGCCCTGTCGAAATCCAAACTGCCTGGAGGACAGAATGTTGTTTTTTTCTAAAAATTTAACAAGCCGATTGTTAACAATCCTCTCAAGCATTTTGGAAAAAATGCAGAGCAAAGAGATCGGACGGTAGTTATTTGGAGAATCCTTGCTGCCTCCCTTGTGAACAGGGACCACAATAGCTGTCTTCCAAATATCTGGAAAGATTCCAGTAGAAAGGCTCAAGCCGATTAAATATATGCGTTAGTGGCCCGACTATGTGATCTTTTATTCTTTTTATCATCTGATTAGAAATTCCATCTAGCCCTGGAGCACTGCGACTATCCAGTTTGAGGATGAGGCTTTCGACTTCAGCGACGTCAGTTGGTTGCATGAAAAAAGAGTGAGGAGTGGTATGCAAGTTAACCTTTGCTGCTAGAGATTCTTGTGACTCATTCTTCGAAAACAGGATTTTGTCAGCAAGAAGCTGGCCAGCTGAGCAGAAAAATTCATTGCAGTAGGAAAGTGACTCAACTTCCGTCGTTTTGATCTTACATAAATCCTGCGCACTGCTCTTGGCTGCTTTCGAATGAGTTATTCTCTTGATTGTTTTCCACAGTTGCCGTGAATCTGTTTTATTGTGATCTATCTCAGCTCTGTCATAATTAATTCTGAGATTCCTAACAAGCTCGTAATAAAAATTGCGGTACCGAGAATAAACTTTTTGCTTAACCGGGTCGTTTGGGTTTTTCCTTGCATCTAGATGGAGTTTGTCTCTGTGTTTAGAGCATCGAATAAGGCCTGGAGTCATCCATGGATTCAGAACGTTTTTTGACCTGCTTATAATTATAGCTTTGCTATGTCTATCAAATATTGACGACAAATGCGAGATAAGAGTCGATGCAGCCTCTGATGGACAAACTTTTTCATAGACTAACGACCAGTCTGTAGACTTAAGCTCAGCTAAAATTGCTTCAAAGTCATATTTAAGTTGAAAGCTTTTTTCCGCAGTACGTTTTGCTGGCTTAAGGTTTACACCAATCATCACTAATTTGTGATCAGTATCAGAGGAGGCGCATGTCGCTGCTTCCATAGCTGCTTTTGAATTGCAGAAAATGTGATCAAGACATGCTTCCCCACGTGTAGGTTTATCCACGGCTGCTCTAAAGCCATATTGAGCCATTAGGCATTGATATTCAGAAGAAGAAATTGAATCCTCTAAGTGTATATTTAAGTCGCCAATAGTCATAAGGCAAGGACTTTTGGGCATGGTTTGAATAACTTGCTCTAGAGACAATAGAAAATTATCAGTGTTAACAAAAGATGGAGAGCGGTAAATTCCTAGAAGAGTAACGACTTTCGGAACATGGAAAAGTAGGCAATTTGCATCCAATACCTTTTAACTTTACTGAAGGAGTGGAATTCTCTGCCTGCGTCTGTGTTCCCGAGCTCTTATAACCCGAATCTATTTAAGTCGCGAGTGAATAGGCTTCTTCTGGGCAAGCTCGTTCCATCTTCGACCTCATCTCTGTCCTCAAGGCTAGATCGAGGTCAAGAGTAAGCCCATACATAGTAAAAAAAAAACATCCAAAAGCAAGTCAGTAGAAATACTTTGGACTTTATGGCATAGTAATAGAATTGCAAATGTTTCACCTGACGTGCGGTTGACCGTACCTTGCAGTACATTAGCAGTCATCCAGTCAAGACAATCTGTATTCAACTTTGTAAATAGAAAGAAATGGAAATCTTTACTATAACCTTAGTAACACAACAGTAATCTAAATACTCTGTTTAACCAAATTTTGCAAATCCATAATACGGTAAGCGCAGTTGTAATACAATTTAGCTGCGAGCTCGAGTGTAATTGCTCAGATAACGGTTTGCTCGTTACACCGGCGTTGCATTCTGGAAACACTGATACAAATGCTCTAAAGGATTCGACTTCTAGCATAATATTACTAGAATAACGCATTTTTTTTATTCTTTGTAAATCTTAGAAATTAACTAGGTTACTTTTGTTAAACTTCTCAAAATTTATAAGTACTTTGCAATTTAACACTTTGCAAATTTTTTGAAAATTCAAAAAATTATATTTTTGCCTATATCTCCAGAAAACGTTTTTCTCATCAGCAATACATTTTGGGAACTTATTGAGCTAATACAACAAAATTTATCTTAAAATGTTGCGTGTATGGCATGGTGAAAGAATCCTGAAAACAACAACAGATAAGCGAAGGCATCATCCAAAAGTTCTTTACAGAATCATAATTGACCCAAATTTTGTAACAATTTACGTCATTGTACGTATGTCTAGCGATTATAGCTTGATATTCGCGACTACTCAACTAAAACTCAAGTGCAATGGTGTATTTAAGCATGATACTTAAGCGGTTGCAGTCTCGACACTGGAAAACAATACAGGATTCACATTTCTAAAGGAAACGACTGCAGATAGTATTCTACAGAAACTTGAGATGGAACTTTGCAGCTTTGAAAGTGATAGTTGGGTATGCAAGAAGCAATATTCTGGAAATTTCTAGGGAAACATTCTTTGTCTTCGATTCAATCAAAATGGCTTATCTATCAAGTTCTAATATAGAAGACATACACACACACTTACACAAACACACTATTCCACACACTGACACACGTATGTTTATGTATATATTTGCAACCTATTTAGTTTGTTCCTTCTTAAATTTTGGTTTCATTGTGTAGAAATTTTATAACTTTCTTACCATTTTGTACCAATTGTAATTTTAATAAGTGAAGATCTCCTAATTTGGCATACAAATGTTAATTCGTAACAAGAAATAATCATTTGTAAGCTGTGAGATTTTTCCCTGAAATAAATTAAATTAAATCAAGATGACGTGAAAATATGTTTTAGTTAAGCATTTAAACAAGATGCTATAATGTTTATGAATGTGTAACACATTAAATTATTTTTAAAGTATTTGTCTAAGAGTAAGAATCATTCACATAAGTTTGATACGAATTAAATTGATTATTCACAAAACAAACTGAAAATCGGAAAATATCAAAGTATCAAAAAAAAATATCGGCCTAAATTTTTTTTGAAAAATAATTAATACACAAAAAAGTCATAAAAATAGTAGCCTCTCGTATAGACATTTTTCCTTCTTAATGAATAAATCAATACAAAGGTCATCTGATTCAAGGTCTATGCTATGGGTATCAGAGACTGATACACTATTACGACAAGTGTGAATGCGGCATTTTGCAATCCTGCTTTCGTGCCCTACCTCCTCAGTTTCTTGCACCAAGGAGGACCTTTTTGAAGGCAACCAAAGAGCTATTGCTGTAGCCACATTTTAGGCTAAGTTACTATTAAATCATTTGCCATTGATACGAAAAGAAGAAGAAGAATAGCAAGCTTATATACAGGGTGTAACAAAAAGGGTATACTAACCCTGGAATATCTGAATTTGCCCATGAAACTAAACAGTTTTCCATAAGGATAATAACAAAAAAAATGTATTGACCTCCCATAGAAAGTGAATCAGCTGATAGCGCATTTTGCATGGGAAATCAATTTTTATTTTCTCATTTTGCCCTTCCTTAAGAAAAACTTTCTGTTACACCTTGCATAAATGTTTGTCACACGTTTCTTGGCCGGAAATGAAACCACAACTTACGGTGTACAGTCGCTACCAAACAAGCCAACAAGGCAGTCAGAATAAACCCAAAAGAAAGAATCATGATTATTTTAACGAGCTTCCATATCGAACCCTAAAATGGCGACAATTCGACATCCAAGATAAGTAGCCCTCGGTAAACGAAAAGACAGGAGGTCACAACAACAAAATTATTGGCCAAATTTTACGACCCTTACATAATTAAACTGCTTTTAATTAAAACAATCGCCACTTGACGAGTTTCAAAAGAGGTCTGACGATACCCACCCCACTTTTGCCCCTCTTCAACCCCTCTTTTGCCGCTTTTTGAGTGCAAACATAAAGGACATGGTAACACGTACGGGGAAGTTCAGTCAAGATGTATTTTTTTATTAATTTATATTATCTTACGCAATCGCACATAAAGGGACAGGGTGCCTGTACTGACTTGTTGAGTTGACAGGACGTTCCCCAACTACACACAACTGATCTTCGATCAAACATGTTTAGGTGCACGATTGCTGCTCAAAAATTGCACCATAAAGAAAAGGCATATTTTTCTTTGTACTTTTAGTAGCTTTATGGCTCAGAAAACTAAATATTTCAAATTAAGAACACACGGAAATGAGGACACTTTTTCGTTAGAATTTTTAATGCGACTGTGTAACTACAATAATGCAACTGATTAATCGCTCTGTATATTGTTTGATAAGTACGATACCTGCTGAAAAAATGGTACCATAAAAAAGAAGCTCAAGTCCATTTTTGCTCTCAGCCGCTATGTGGCTCAGAAAACTGTTACTTTGAATTTCCAAATTTGGAATATACGAAAATGGGGTCATCTTTTCGTTCCAATCTTGAATGTGGAAAACGTGTGATCGTTGGGTTGACCCTTATTTTCCGGTTCATACCGAACTTGGCCTGACTGATAATCTAGCTCTTTATGTTTCAACCCTTTCTCGGTTTTCTCTAAACATATAGAAAGGTTAAGGTATGAACAAATTTTCGAAAGTCAGATGTAGTAAAATTTATCTCAAAACTTACTTGGAGAGAATTTTAGATGAGGTCTAGAAAGCCATCGCCTTCTGGGCTGGACTCGGCGACGTCGCCCATCCTCCGGGATCCAGTCTGTGGTCAACTTGGCCCACCTTTCCGGACAGAGACAGCCACAAACAAGTTATTTTAAAAAAAATCATGTGCTAGTTTCCTATTCTGTAAAAACTTCTAGTAGGTACCTACTCGGAATATGTTAATTTCATTCGCAAACATACTCTCTGAATTCACATTAGAATATCAAAGAACCGACCTCACGGGAGTAAAAACTTCTTTTGAAATATAACTGGGAATTGCAAATGTAAGGAACCAATTTCCCTTTTAACCTTCAAGATGGAGAGTGTTATAAGTTGACAGTCTAGACTATAGGGTTTAGTTTGTCTAACAAAGCGGTGTAAAGGTTTTGTTCGCATAACCTTAACTTCTCTGAATTCAAAATTTTAGATAAGAATCAACAATATATCTGTTTGAGTTGCACCAACCCATGTAAAGGGACCTAACAAATGTACGAAAACTTTTTATTTACTTAGACTGGACTTTGTGTTGACCTCATGAGGTCAATCGTAGAGCAAACTTACATAAAAAGAAGCTTATCTACGCGCGACTTTATGGAAAGGAAAGGTGGTGGGAATTGAGCAAATCAAAACAAAGTTTGTCGCAACCAATGTCACGAAACCTAGTTTGTGCGCCATCGTTTATGAATAGGACAGGTATAATAATAACAAAATATTTTTCAGACATTAAAATCCAAAAATTATTGTCATTGTTAGTACGAAATGTTAATCCAATGTTAGTACAAAAATTTTAATAATGAAACCAAATCAAAGTCATAAAATAAAAATCAGCACTAAAATTTCAAAGTCTTTTAAATATTATTAATAAATTGAAAAATGTCTCCTAGTTTTTTTATTCTCCTAATCTAAATACCGCAGTGCAAGTAAGACAAAATATATCGAGCTTTACACATTACATGCACTGCGACTGCGTAGAGGCTAGAATTGCGTTTCTAATGTTAAGCTTGATGTATTATTTTTTCGTTTTGAAGGTAGTCTGCTTGAAATAAAATTTAGTTTTTTTTTAATTTATGAGCCATACTTACATTTCTCTTGCTGTAGTTAGAAGATACTAAAAACACAAAAAGAAATTTAAATAAAACTTTAACGCCTTGGGTCGGTTTTTCACTGGGACACCGCTGGGACACAGCGCAACCAGTCGCCGCTACCAACAAAATGTATACAGCTCTATAGAGAGTTACTCACCTGGTGTCCGTTTGGTTGCGCAACCAATTTGGCGGCGTAACCAGTTCGGATGCTGGTCGCGCTACCACTCCCAGTGAAATATAGCCCTATATACTTAACTGTGGCCGCAGGGTGTGTCTTAACTGGTGTCTAGTTACGGACACCAGTGGCGCAACCAGTCGCGCAAACAGTCGCGCCGCCGTGGTGTCCCAGTGAAATACCGGCCTTAGAGTTCAAAAAACCGGTCAAGTGCGAGTCGGACTCGCGCGCCGAGGGTTCCGATATACCTATAGTATTTTTGGAAGCAATAAAGTCCATTTTCAGGACCGCAAAACTAAATTTGTTTGTAAAGGTTTTTTGCAGATTTCTGAAAAACTGTGCAACTTAGAAAGATCGTTTTATTTTTGCTGTAAAGTTTACATAAACCTCTGTCAACTGTAATTAATTCAGATTTTCCCTTACTCAAACTTCGGAGATAAGGGGGGGGAATGGTATTTTTTTTGACATTTTTCATCATAACTTGAAAACTAAGAAACTTAAAAAAATACAAAAATATATTTTAAAATGTACAAGTAAAGCCCTTTCATATGATACCCCACTCGACGTGCAATTAAGTTGGGCAACTATATTCTAAAACTATTCCAAATTTCAGCTCGATAGCGTAAGTGGTTGCTGAGATATAGAGGTGTGACAGACAGACGGACAGACAGACAGAGCGGCACCATAAGGGTTCCTTTTTTTTACTATTTTGGTATCGGAACCCTAAAAATGGTTAAAACCACATTTTCGTAAAAAAATATATGACTTTTAGTGTGTATTAAGCAGTCAACATTAAATGTGTTTATGGTTTGAGTTACATTTAGTGTGTATTTATCTAAATAAGTAAATGTGCTATTAAACGGCCTATTTCGAGAAACTGTTTCAAAATAAAATGTCACTTTTTGTTTTGTTTATAAAAACCTGTTAGCAATAGATTTATAGGAGGATTAACATTAAAGTTGCTTTTTGCAACAAGCGGAAACGAATACGTTAGGAATATTTAAATAAATCTTTTCTTAGAATGGGTAAATAAGAAGTCAAGTAATGGAAATACACATTTTTCCGTACGTAGTGCAGCGTAGCTACGGCGTAGCAATTTGCTACGAAACGTAGCAGCTGTCTACACGTCTTCTACGTAATCAATCATTTGATCGAAAAGCTCTCGTGTACTATGACGTAAGTTTATGGTTATTTTGTTTATTCTTTAGGTAGTAAAACTACGAAGGAAAGGTACAGTCACCACCATGTGAAGCCTGACACTTTGGACTTTGAACGAATCTCATGTTAATAGCAGTAACAAGGGTTGGCAACGCGCTTTACTGTCTTATTGGTGGTAAATTATGGCACTAATAAGACAGTGGGTGCTATGGGCAGTGGTGACCACTTACCATTAGGTGGCTCACCTGCTCGTTTGCACACTTGTGATATAAAAAAAAGTCCCGTTTGGTGCCGGCAAATAGTAATCTCATACATACCCGTGGGTGTCGTAAGAGGAGACTAAGGTAAACTGGAGTATGGGCAGCAGCATTCTCCTGTGTATCATACCATCTTACTTACTGCGATCACCAAAAACCGCGGTCCATGGTGCCAGCCGTAACGCTGACAAGCGAGGTGACTATGGTAGTTCCACTCCACATTTTTCCAGCAAAGCTAGAATTCTGGAGGAAGCTCCCTGTCCTTTAATTTGTGTGCAATAAAGAGTTTCTATCTATTGTAACGATCATATTCGTCACAGTTTTAGGAATTTCATAATAAACGTATAAAATGATATAGACTTACTAAGTTAAAACAAATAAGACCCTATAATATTTCACCACTATTCAATTTACAACAGGTACGGTCAACAACAGGTAAAGCTTGACACTCGCAGTTTGTCTTTAGCTCTTGCGGAGATTGAAATAGTTATGGTACAAAGTCCAACGTGTCAAGCTGAATGCCTCTTGACTGTACATCTAAATAGACCTCCCGCTTACAAAATAGTATTGCGCTCGTAATGGACTGTAATGCCTTGTAATTAGATTCATTTTGGTAAAACGACGCAGTTTACGTATGATTGTAAGACCAATTCTTCTAAGAAATTTAAGAAAAAGGGATAGCGAGGCAGTGACGTAACACAATGCAGCCAAATTGCACATGTGGTGATTTTTATTGTTTTGATTTAAGGTTCATTTCAGGAGAAACGCAGCAGGTATAAAATTGTAAGGAACAAACACAGAATATTGGATGAGAGAGGCAGGAGAGGGGCAGTCAGCGCTAGGCTTTAGAATAGGGATTACGTGCACAAATTATTATTTTTTTTCGGCGGCCGCCTGATTATAGTACTTTAGTGGTTAAAATTAGGGTTTGATTTAGAGACGGCGCCTGACTTTACGTACGATAGGATATAGAATAAGAGCTTAAAAAAAATAGTACTTAGCGACTGCGGTTCAGTAGGCTAGATATTAATTTAGGTACCTAATGCGCATTAGTGTTAAATGTTAGACGTGGAGGTTTACTGATTAAAGAAGTGTCAGGCGTTTTGCAATGGGGAATACTAACTTACTTTTTTTTGCAAGTGTAAAATTGTGTAAAGTAATTTATAATTATATTTCAATTTAGTGCAGTGAACGTGCTACAGGTATTGTACGAGAGGGCTTCGTGTTTGTGTCTTTCCCGTCGGGAATTTATGGCTTCGTTGTTGGTGAGTTTATTTCAGATTTCCTACTACTTATTCATTTAAAAGTGCTAGCTAGGTCTCTTGAAATGATAGGTCATCTGAGAAGGTGCAGGGGTGATCAATGGCGAGTTTTCTGAGTTAAATCTAGGTGCAGCTGAATCCTGTGTTTTATGGAGCCAGCGTGAGAATTAGGTTGGGTTCATTTGATGCTAGGTTATTAGGGCACTTAGGTGGTGATGGATGTTAAACACTAAAATGTGATGTAGGTATTCTAATGTTATATCGATGAATACACAATAAAATTAATCGGTATAACACATGCATTTATAAGACAATATTATTTTAGTAAATTGGTTTTGTCTAATGTTCCACGAATATAGTACTGGTTAGATTACCTAAGTCGCCTAGCCTGTATTATAAAGGGACAATATTCAGCACTCTTACACGTTAAAATTGAGTGTCGAATCTTGTTTCGTTTGGATCAAATGGATATAAAACAATTTACTAATCGTAGATAAATTTTAGGCAGGTGGAGATGGATGTTACTTTGAGATGATCGGAATAATGTGTGTGATGGTTTGCAAGGTAACCTATTTTAAACTTTGGGCGTAGGATTGTTCTAGGTTTTGTAGGTAGGCCTGGGATGCTAGGTTGGTTGGGAGTCCCAGATAATCTAAAAATCTATAGGAAACCTAATTCTAGACTTTCAAGTCTTCATCCAAACCCTATCCCTGGTTTTGAGTCACTTTCATTCCAGCAACGCGAGACGAAGAGACCACGTGCTTAATTTAATTTTACTTCCCACTATAAGGTCTAGATCTAGGAAACCTAGGTCACCTAGAAATAGAAAGTGACGCGCGATCGAGACGAATCTGTAGCGCTCGGTTCGACATCACACACAAGCTAGCGGGCTGAATTGGTATGTTTTGTTCCAAATATTTTATTTTGTATGTGTAATTCCTTTTTAACTTCATTTTCTACTTAGTTATTTTCACAAATCACATATATATTTTTTTATTAATTACCAATCCACAATGTATGGGTCTTTTAGGTGTTGAAGTTAGACGATCACACATGTTAATGGCCAAAATTATTACAGAATTAAAATAATTAAATTCCTAGTCCACAATAAACCATTTAGGTAGGATACGTTTTGTTACATTGGTGCCTCGTGACGCAGAATTGTGTTCTTAAAGGGCGGATCTTGATTGATTCGAACACACAACAAAAGAACCTGTTTTATTACGAGTAGATATGGCAAAGCATAGGTCATTTATTAGAACGACTAGATTTTTTTTGTGTTTTTGACTTATTGAGAAGATATATAGACATTAAAAACAAATATAATGTATGTCTAGTTTGTATTTTTTGTTTTATGAATTTAATGTGATTGCGTAAAGAGTTTTATAAATAGATACCCATACTTAAGGTAAGCAAATACCTACTTTTGGCCAGCAGTGGGACACAAAATAGGCTAGAAATAATAATGAAAAAAAAAGGTGGGTATGGTGGTCATTTATCATCTTGAAACATGACTGTTATGATGATATACTCGTATCTGTGACAATATTGTACACAAACTGGATAAATTACATTAGACATTTCATATTGTGTAATTTGATCCTTAATTTGAAACAATAAATTGATAAATAACGCCAAACGCAAAAAAAAAATGATTTTCTTAATCACATAAATGTTTGCTTTGCCAAGTATTGAACCTGCAACTCAACATAGCGCGCGCAGAAGACAGGGTCGCTACCGGCCACGCCACATGCCCTTCGAAATGGGATGCATTTTTTTGTTTCGACAAAGTAAGAGTGTTTTCGTTTGCCAAGTTAAGGTTTACTTTAGCGTTTTTGTATCGAACGTTATATTCTAATGATTTAATAGGTATAAAAATAGGAAACCTTTGACATCTAAGTTTTAAAGTTCTTTTGACAATAGTTAACAAAAAAATAATAATACGGTGGATGCTTGAGATGAAAGCCTGAAAGGTGGTAGGGCTTTTGTGCAGGGTCAGTCTGGGGAAGTGCCACCTCTTTGCTTTTTTCTGCCATAAAGCGGCAGTGCTTGCACTACTTTGTTTTGGTTTGAAGGACTTGGGAGCTAGTGAAGTTTCTGGCACATGAGACAAACCAACTTAGCTCTCGGGGTGAGCAACGCGTTTTGCTGACTTGTTGGTGTCATTCATGCTACTAATAGGACAGTGGGCGCTATGGGCGGTGGTAACAACTTGCCATCAAGTGACCCACAAGAACGCTTCCTCACTTGTTACATTAAAAAAAATATCTAACGATATAAAAAACGTGTTCAGTCTTTTGTTCAGCAGTGAATGTCATAACTTCATCATCAATGTTTCAAGCAGATCATATCAGTCAAACAATGAAAAAGAAAAGGACCGTTGGGTTCTACAGTTTAATGACACAGTTTAACTTTCTATTACATATTTTTATTATCTAAGTTTTTGGCCACGGGTAGGTAAAGTTTTTTTTTTGTAACACATGTTTGTGCGTCGCAAGAGTCAGTGGTTTTCAACTTTAGGACTAGAAGATAATAAGGGCGTCCTAGTGTGTGAAGCAGTATTCTGAGAACAAAGAACTATTCGGTACTTAAGTTATTCAAACTTACATTGTTTTTGAAAAATAAAAGTGTTAAATAATATAGAACTTTTACATCAAACTTGGGATTTGAGCTTGCGATATAAAAAAAACCGGTCAAGTGCGAGTCGGACTCGCGCACAGAGGGTTCCGTACCACCACATAAACATAATTGTATTAGTTGAAATTTCAGTAAGTTAATGTGCTAGATTTCTTGAGTCCGACACGCGCTTGACCAAATTTTATTATTTGTTGTTATTTTATAGCTTATGCCCTATAAACATACCAATTTTCAAGTTTGTAAGTGTTCCCGTTTTTAAATAGAAGTAAAACAAAAATCGCCTCAGCAACCATCCAACTTGACCCCTCTCTTATATGAATGTTCTTGAAACGGGAGCTCACCACAATTGGTTACCATTAGTTGTGAGAAAAGTTGTAATATTTAATTATTTCAGACTTTTCCCATTATTTGTACTGTGACACCTAGCTTCTTGCCAAATTTCATAATTTTAGGTCAACGGGAAGTACCCTGTAGGTTTTTCATTTTTGAATAAATGTATGGAGATGAGGACATGAAATGCCATATCTTTTGATTGCGTCGTTGTAATAAAATTGAAATTTTCAGATCTTGTGTGGTTCATGGATCCTAATATATGGTATTAATTTCAACCTGATACCTTTACCCGTTCGTGAGATAAAGGGTCTTGACAGACAGACAGACAGACAGACAGACAGACAGACAGACAGACAGACGGACAACGTGATCCTATAAGGGTTCCGTTTTTTTCTTTTGAGGTACGGAACCCTAAAAATGCTAAAAATGTGAGTTTCAAATCTAGTCACATGAGCATAGTTTTAATGAATGACAGTTTTTTTAAAGACTTGGTGTACTTTAATTTTAGACTTTTGATTTACGGAAATGAATGCTTTTATAACAGCAATATGTCAAAATTAACCACACAAGAAAAAAAAATGCTTTGACATTTATACTTAATCAGTAACCAATTCAAAATGTTAATTTTCATTTATTAAAGTATCTGAACTTCGTTTCTGAAACGAGGTTTTATAAGACCTAGGTTGGGAACCTCTGTTTCAAAAACAAAGACCTCTGTTTCAAAACAAAACGCTTCAGGCAACTTATTATTATTTCCGGCTTATGTTACCTAAGTTGTTGATAACTTAAGTGCGTCAATAGTTCTCATGGTACGCAATCCACTTGAGTTCAAAGAATTTTCGAGAAATATTTAAGTAGTAATAAATTTTGTCGTACCCAAACAAAAGTGGCAATTTGTTAAGATGTTAATAGCTTGCAAGCGATGATGTTAGATGAGAGGGTTTGGTCATTTGGTACGACAAACCCAGTACGTCATAAAAGCGTAGGTAGTCGGTCAAGTGTGGAAGTCAAGCTCCGACAGGGTTCTGTACCTTAAAACTTTAGTCATGAGTTTGATTGCCAATTATTCGTCAAAGAATGTTCGTAGTTTGTTTACTTTTGTGTTAAAGACTTATAAGCCGAATTATTAGGTGATGTATTTAAATGTTCAGTGAATAGGTATGACCTGTAGAAATATATTTAAATGTCATAGTAGTAGAGAAAATGGGTTTATGGGGTATGTATTGTGGAAGTTGAATTAGTTATGGTTTTTAAACTATGGATTTTTTTTTGTATGAATAAGTATTCGTTACTAATTACAACTTGTCAAATTAATATGCAAAGTACAATGTATGAATATTTCGTACATGACACGCGCGGACCAAGGGATCACAACGTCATCACACAAGGGTTTTCAATCTTCAAATTTGAGGAACGGAACCCTAAAATTTTGTGTAAAACGTTAGGCATTGTTCAATCTACAGACCTACTGTTGTTTTCTTTGTAGTTTTTTTTTTTAAGTTGTATTTGTTTGAAAAATGCAATTTAGTGCAGTTGAATGTTCAAAAGAACTCTTTTTTATTGAAAATAAGTGGAACCAAGAGTAGGTTTGTCATAAACAAATGGATTAAATTTGTAGGGGGCGAAATTATTTGATTCAATTATTTTATATCAATTTGGGTTTCTTCTACCTGTTGAAAAATAAAGATGTGAACTCTTGTTATTTATAATAGTTTGATTACGTCGCGTATATTATAAACAGATAAATAAGATTTATAGGGGCGAAATTATTTAATTTCGGTTTGAGTTTTATACCTGTTGCTTTGAGTGTATTACAATTTTTTTCTATGCGTAAAAGAAAATTTTTAAAAATTAGGGGCGTAAAAATATTACCTATATATTTAGCAGTGGACTTTAATGGGTTGTGTTCATCATCATCATTATCATCATCATATTATGCGGGTTTCAAGGTCGATGACCAACCTCTCAAACCCTGGTGTCAGAGTTGTAGAGCCGCCAAAAGCCTTTGACATGGCTCATTAACGACTGCATCCGTAGATAGTAGTCAGGACCAAAAACATAACGCGCCTTCCGAAGCACGGAATAATCTGGCTTTTCGGAAAACCAGATTATTAATTCATTAATGTTTTAACCAAACTGGAGAGGTTGCTCAATGGGATTTTGTTTAACTGTGTCCTTACCTGGAAACTAACCCGGAACCACGGATTGGGTGCCGAGCACTCTAGCCACTAGTCCACGGAGTCTATTGTTAGTTAAATAGTTAACATGTGTCAGAGTCAGAAGTTTTTCAAGTCAGTAAATAGTTTTAAGGGCATTGCTTAACGTTTAGTTGCGAAAATCAGCCCATCGCACAATTTTATTATAAAGATATTTGATATAGTTAAATGACTACTGGCAGGAAACCAAGCTCGTTTGAACGACTTAACATGCCTTACGAAGCAGAGAAACCGCTCTTTTCTTACTGCTATGCCTTATCTACTTAGGTTTTCACCACAGTCGATGTTCTTTTGTTATTGTGATTAGGAAAGAATCATCATCATAATATTTCGCCCGGTTAAACGTTCATTGCAGACCTTCACTAAAAACGCTTGGTACTAAAAGGGGATTTACCAACGCACTTGTAAGCGTTGCGGCTGGAGACTAGAGTTGTTGGTGACCGCAGTTGGGATGAGACGATATACAGAAAAATGTTGCTGCCCATTTTCCGGTTCATGATCCCTTAGTCGCCTCTTGTGACACCTTCGGGTAGAGTCAGATTGGTACTATTCTTTGCCGGTACCACACGGACAAGGAAATAATAGTTACGGTTAATTTCAAAATATTTATTTTATTGTTACTATCAAGAAAAGTGTAGAATATCAGTACACAGATACTCACACTTCAAATCATTAGTTACATTCTGACATCGATTTCGATCAAGTGTCGAACCCGAAACTTTCTGCACGGTAAGCAAGTGCACTATCACTGAGCCATTCAACAATCAGAATTGGGTCTTAACTTTATGCGACTATTCCAATAGGACACAAACACAATCCTATCAGAGATAAAGTCGAAATGAGACTGTATTAAGTGTATATTGAAATAATACTGGTAGTACATTATTAGGTTTAATAAAAAAAAAAGTATGCATATTTCTTGAATTCTTAGGGGCGTTTTGCATCAAACAACATCCTAACATGCAAAAACTACTGAACTGAATATCTGAAAGTAAGTCTGTCTAGTCTAGGTTTATTGCAAGAAGGGTTGAATGATATAGGAAGACATTACTCTTATAAGAAGTACAAGTATGAAAGATTTTTCAAAGCTGGGGGCGTAAGGTAAATTAAAGTTTATTGACAGCAGTGGTAAATGATGTGGGAATACAACATTAGCAGGAGTGCTAGTACTTGTGTAAGATGATTTAAAACGTTTAGTGTAAGGGGTACGACATCAATAATAATAAAAAACTACTGAAGTGATCTTGATATTGACAAGCACAAATTTAGTTTTCCTATTGTTATTTCCTCATTGTCTTCTGCTATTTATAGAAAATATCAATCCAACTCGGAAATAAAGGGGCGATGTAACGATCATATTCGTCACAGTTTTAGGAATTTCATAATAAACGTATAAAATGATATAGACTTACTAAGTTAAAACAAATAAGACCCTATAATATTTCACCACTATTCAATTTACAACAGGTACGGTCAACAACAGGTAAAGCTTGACACTCGCAGTTTGTCTTTAGCTCTTGCGGAGATTGAAATAGTTATGGTACAAAGTCCAACGTGTCAAGCTGAATGCCTCTTGACTGTACATCTAAATAGACCTCCCGCTTACAAAATAGTATTGCGCTCGTAATGGACTGTAATGCCTTGTAATTAGATTAATTTTGGTAAAACGACGCAGTTTACGTATGATTGTAAGACCAATTCTTCCAAGAAATTTAAGAAAAAGGGATAGCGAGGCAGTGACGTAACACACTGCAGCCAAATTGCACATGTGGTGATTTTTATTGTTTTGATTTAAGGTTCATTTCAGGAGAAACGCAGCAGGTATAAAATTGTAAGGAACAAACACAGAATATTGGATGAGAGAGGCAGGAGAGGGGCAGTCAGCGCTAGGCTTTAGAATAGGGATTACGTGCACAAATTATTATTTTTTTTCGGCGGCCGCCTGATTATAGTACTTTAGTGGTTAAAATTAGGGTTTGATTTAGAGACGGCGCCTGACTTTACGTACGATAGGATATAGAATAAGAGCTTAAAAAAAATAGTACTTAGCGACTGCGGTTCAGTAGGCTAGATATTAATTTAGGTACCTAATGCGCATTAGTGTTAAATGTTAGACGTGGAGGTTTACTGATTAAAGAAGTGTCAGGCGTTTTGCAATAGGGAATACTAACTTACTTTTTTTTGCAAGTGTAAAATTGTGTAAAGTAATTTATAATTATATTTCAATTTAGTGCAGTGAACGTGCTACAGGTATTGTACGAGAGGGCTTCGTGTTTGTGTCTTTCCCGTCGGGAATTTATGGCTTCGTTGTTGGTGAGTTTATTTCAGATTTCCTACTACTTATTCATTTAAAAGTGCTAGCTAGGTCTCTTGAAATGATAGGTCATCTGAGAAGGTGCAGGGGTGATCAACGGCGAGTTTTCTGAGTTAAATCTAGGTGCAGCTGAATCCTGTGTTTTATGGAGCCAGCGTGAGTAGGTTGGGTTCATTTGATGCTAGGTTATTAGGGCACTTAGGTGGTGATGGATGTTAAACACTAAAATGTGATGTAGGTATTCTAATGTTATATCGATGAATACACAATAAAATTAATCGGTATAACACATGCATTTATAAGACAATATTATTTTAGTAAATTGGTTTTGTCTAATGTTCCACGAATATAGTACTGGTTAGATTACCTAAGTCGCCTAGCCTGTATTATAAAGGGACAATATTCAGCACTCTTACACGTTAAAATTGAGTGTCGAATCTTGTTTCGTTTGGATCAAATGGATATAAAACAATTTACTAATCGTAGATAAATTTTAGGCAGGTGGAGATGGATGTTACTTTGAGATGATCGGAATAATGTGTGTGATGGTTTGCAAGGTAACCTATTTTAAACTTTGGGCGTAGGATTGTTCTAGGTTTTGTAGGTAGGCCTGGGATGCTAGGTTGGTTGGGAGTCCCAGATAATCTAAAAATCTATAGGAAACCTAATTCTAGACTTTCAAGTCTTCATCCAAACCCTATCCCTGGTTTTGAGTCACTTTCATTCCAGCAACGCGAGACGAAGAGACCACGTGCTTAATTTAATTTTACTTCCCACTATAAGGTCTAGATCTAGGAAACCTAGGTCACCTAGAAATTGAAAGTGACGCGCGATCGAGACGAATCTGTAGCGCTCGGTTCGACATCACACACAAGCTAGCGGGCTGAATTGGTATGTTTTGTTCCAAATATTTTATTTTGTATGTGTAATTCCTTTTTAACTTCATTTTCTACTTAGTTATTTTCACAAATCACATATATATTTTTTTATTAATTACCAATCCACAATGTATGGGTCTTTTAGGTGTTGAAGTTAGACGATCACACATGTTAATGGCCAAAATTATTACAGAATTAAAATAATTAAATTCCTAGTCCACAATAAACCATTTAGGTAGGATACGTTTTGTTACACTATCTATCTTTAGTGGACATTTCATGGGATGTTATGATGATGAAAAAAAGTAGGAGCTAAAATTGCGTTGCGATTGTAAAACTTGACCTCTTCTTGACTGTACATTACTTTTTAGGGCACTGACATGGCGAGAACTTTAATAAAATAAATAATCAACGTTATTTTTTACCACCCCGGATAGCTTAAGGAGTAGTTCTAGCGTTTAGTTCTGCATATGAAACTGAACAACTTTTCCCACTTTTTACACGGAACATAGGCTGAAATATGAGAAATAGTTTCAATCTAAATCTGATGTAATTTGTGTGAGAAGTCGATTTTTTCTTTCGTATTTTGACCTATGTTCCTTGGGAAAAGTTGTGTGGTTTCATTGATAGAAGCACCTCTCGAAATATCCGGGCGGATAAAAAAAATTGGATATTTTAACATAAATCTTTTGACTTCATAGCGTCTATAATGTACGGTAAGAAAATTTCATCATTTCCATAGCCTTATTTCATTTTAACCAAAGTTTTTACTAAACCTTACCTATGGTAGAAGATCCAAATCTGAGTTTGTATAGGGTGCTCTGCTCAAAACCTGCTGGGATGAAACGTGGCACGATTCAAGTAAATACTAATACGTTAAATATAAGAAGTAGTGCTCCACGGCAGGACGCGACGGAGATGCACAGTGGGGCATTATATAAAAAATGTGTAGTTTTTACTAGGTTGAAAGTTGTATCTTTTGAACCGAAAAAGGTAGCTGATTGAAATTTACACAGAATATGTGTTTTTAAGAAAATAAAAATTAAAAAATATATAAGTATTTACTTGAAATTGTGTTGTAAAGGCAATGGTTCATTATAGCTGCCTTGATTTATAGGTGACAAACTTTGAAAGCAAAAGCACGGTGCTCACCATAAGAAAAGCGTATTTTGTTGACGTGTAACCCTAAAAGACTTCATTTATCTATCCCGCTAACTTACACAACTCAGTTCTAACAGTAGACGTAATGACGCGATTGTCCGATGAAGCATTCGCCTACGAGGAAATAGAGGGCGTATATAGGGTGTTTTCTTTCAATTAATTTATATTTGTAAGTAGTTTTTGAGTACGAACGGAAGCAAGTACGTAGCAACAAAAACAGTATAAGCTGAACCAGCTCTACGCTACGAACGCTCAATACCAAAGACCCGCTCAAGGTCAAAGTGTTTCCACCGACGTGCGGCCGTGTGTACGTATGTGTAGTAACTTACAGCTGTTTTCTGTTTGGTCAACGAATAAGTTATCATAAATAAAAAAGGTGAATTCACTTTAATAACGCCTGTGTGACTGGCGTTCTAATAATCTTTCATTTGATCTTTGCTTGTTAATTAATGTTAATTTATTATTTAGTTAATTTATTTTATGTTAATCAATGTCTGCTAAGTGTAAATTCATCTTTATGTAACTATAGTAAATTAACGCTCATATGAATTGCTAAAAAAAGCGTTTATTTTCTTTCAGAGCGTCGGGCATGTAATTTTTCTTCACCTTTACTTAAAAAAATCATCTCTATTTAAATTATGTTAGGAATACCAACAAGCTGGCTCTGAAAAGTATGTACACAATTTTGTACTATCCAAAAGTGGAATTTCGTGCAAGGTTTCAAACTAAACGAGCTTTTACGCTTCTTTGAAAAGGCCTTGTATAGAAACCGACGTCGGTTGGGGGGTAAGAACCGCAGCGCTGCAATATCTTACTGAGGAGCCGTTCTACCGTTTCCGTGCATTTAAATTTTCAGGGTTTCAAATAGAGGACGAACGTATCAGTAACTTCTAATTGTAATAGCTAAAATAACTAGTACGAGTTTAATTTCTTCTTCTTATATTTAAAAGCCGCGCTCCTGTCGGTGGGGCAATTTCTATTTCTTTCTGTCTTCTGCCAATGATTAAACATCCTGATAAGACTCGATGTTTTATTTGGTCAAAATAAGTGCGTCTTGCTTTTTTTTTATGTGACCAGTGAGCAAACGAGTAGGTAGGCCACCTGATGGAAAGTGGTCACGACCGACCGCCCAGGGAACCCGCTGTCTTATTAGTGGCATAACTTGAAACTTATAAAACAACGAAGCACGTTGTGCCAGTAATTTCGCTGGCTCCCTCACGCTTCAAACCGAAACACAGCAGTGCAAACACTGCTATTTCACGGCAGAAATAGGCGAGGGGGTGGTACTTCCCCAGACGGACTTTGCACAAAAGCCCTATCACCTTGTTCTTGCTTTTCTTCTCCTGCCTTTAATTTTTTCTTCAATAATATTCCTTATGAAGGTGTCATGTCTTATCAGGTGTCCAACCATCATCTCTCCTCTATTTTCGATGGTTCTCAACAAATTTCGCTTCTCTTTAACAAGGTACAGAACTTTCTCGTTTGTCTTTTTGTTCCTTCCATCATCATCATCATATCGTGTGGGTTGCAAGGCCGATGACCGACCTCACAAACCCTGGTGTCAGAGTTGTTGAGCCGCCAAAGGCCTCTGACATGGCTCATTTAACGACTACATCCATCCAATCTCCTCCTACTCTCAAACGCTTTCAACTTCTCTGTACCTCTTTATAGTGACCAAATTAAAAATTACGACCAAATTAGGGACGCACTAAATAAAGGCTAGGTTAAAAGTATCTTAAACCGAAGAGCATATATGAAACGGTTGGTGAAAGTAGATGAAGCGAGGGAAGTTTGTCAAGATCGTAGCAGGTGGAGGGTTGTGGTCTCTACCTACCCCGACGAATAAGAGGGCGATATTAAGTATGTATTTATGTATGTTATATTTATTGGGTGACCAAAAAAAAAATTTGGTTTATAAAATGCTTAATTGTAGAGGTACAAATTAATTGATATATCCGGTTTTGAACATAGTTTATTAGTTTAATAATAGTATATTCTTCAAGTTCTACTTGAAACGCTTATAATTTTTTTCCTATGGTCTCTATAGAGTCATACTGTGGAAGTCGTTTAGTCGACATCCTGCCTAAGAATAACGAATCTATATACCTCAGTTTACTATTAAAAACACAAAGAAGATCATATAAATTAGACGCATATTTCTATAAGAAAGTTGTTCAGTTTTGTGGTTTGAATAACATAAAGTATTTAAATGAAATAAATTAAGAAAAGTTTTTGGTCAACCCACAAAAAAAAAAGCTCCGTTATCAACAATTTTAATTTTTATTTTGTTCAGTTTTATAGTCTAAATAACATACACAAATATTTGTAGTTAACTAGAGAGCACTCTATATGTTAAGGATGAAATACCGGGTATACTGAGTGAAGAGGGAATTTTTAGTAAATTTTTGGTATACCTACCGTCCCTTACACCCCGTATATCTCTGAAGCTGCAGATCAACTGCTGTATGTAACGTACACATATTTGTACTAGGTCAAAGGATGGAAACATTGGCAACACATGTAAGTAATCTACCTACTTCTTCAAGCGTCACAGAAATCATAAAACATTTCTCTAGAACTCACGAGGACGCTCGGGAATAAAAGTGCAATTCAGCTAAGTGCTGTATAGTGTACAATCGTATACAGAATGCTTATGCATCTTATTGTTGTAAAGTAGGTTAGTGTGTACGTGTTTCAAGAGTTTCTAGTTTTAATAGTCATAGAATGATGTTGCTAGATTTTCTAATAAATAATATAGCGTGGTTCTGTTATCAAAAGAAATTGGAGAACTACGAGTCTCATTCGCACGCTGAGGGTTCTGCGAGAAAATTTATTTAAGATGAACGAAATTTAACGGTGCCAAATGTTATTGAATCCGACTTGCATTTGACTAGTTTTTATTATTTGTTTTAAGCAAGTGCTTAAAAAAAAAAAAATTACTACTTTGTAGATTTATCCGAAGACAAGAAGTGTAAAATAAAAATCCTTTTTAATTTACAGGTTTTGCTAAAAATACTCGTTTCTCATACCCCTTATTTTTTATTTTTCATTGTGTTATCATTTGTTGGGTAATCTAATCGAAACTTAATATTTTTAATGCGAAACTAACTCTGTTTATTTATCTGTTTTTTACGCTTTCAAGGTGGAACCGCTGAACCGATTTTTGAAATTTGGTATGAAGATAGTGTAAACCATGGAATGGACAATGGCTACTTTTTTCAGAATTCCACGCATATAAAGTCGCGGGCATCAGCTATTCTGCCATAATAACACATATACTGTGAAAATACAGCTCTTAAACTGTTGGACAGATGGATAGACAGAGAATGTTTCCTAGTAATAGAGTCCCATTTGTACCATTTAGGTATGGGACGGTAAAAATCTGTTAAGACGGCATGTATTTTTATACCTTTAACGAAAATAAATACAATTTAAAATTTATCATACTTTTTTTTTGGCAGGATTTTCTTTTATTTATTTATTCCTGTTTAAACGTTTAGTTTCGTTGTCTATCTGTCTGTATGCACGGTTATTTTTTTCTTGGTGCAGTCTTTTTGTTAGAACCCTGTATGTATAACATAATTTACACAATCAGACTTATTCTCCCCATATTTTTGTTCCAAATTTGGGCACATCTGTTGTCCCGTAAACTCTTGTATCCCGGTAACAAGGCGGGCAATATCCCGAGTGTAGTACGGTCCCGGGATGCGTCACCGCCAATGAAAAGGGTAACTCGACATGTGTCTGTCCCATAGGTGTAGGCTGGTAGGGAAATGGTTGTATCTGTAACATAGAAAAAAGTTATAGATAAAGTATTGAATATTCAGTCTATCTGCCATTATACAGCGTTATTTTTTTATCACCCCGAATGTTTGAAGAGATGGTTTTGCCCATGAAACTGAACAACTTTTCAGAAGAGTATCCGGGGTATTAAGAAAATAAGGATGTGTATACTGATTGATTAGGTACTATCATTATTTTTTATAGATGTGTTCAAAGTAAAAGTTTCCTGTGCCATTCAGCAGCTGAAAGCAAAAAGAGGCTTGAGCCTCTTTTTATGGTGCCATTTTTTGATCAGCTGTCATGCATCTACCAATGTATCATCGAAGCTGATAAATAGCAAATTACTTATATTTGGTGCTTAGTTGTAGTTGAGCACTTTTGCACCTAGTGTGACGAGTAGAGCAGGCTCTTCAAAGGCTTTTTTTTATTTGTTTTATCTTTGTTAATTTCTGTTTTCACTTTTTTATTATGTTTTTATTTATAAATTCCATTGTAAAAAAGTTAAATGTTAGCAAATCGCAGGTCATAAATTATTCCACCATTTATTTAACTGCAAATTTTTAGTACAATAAAAAACAGTAAATGGCTTAGAAAGAAATAATATAGATATAATAATAATATAGTCCAAATAAGCCTTTGTTGAACCACAAAATTCCTTTCAGTAGCCATAGACAATTTATCATTGGGTATTACCAAAGACAATTAACTGACGTGCACAGTAGTCACATTTATCGTATGTAATAAATTATCACTACAATTTGTCTAAAACGTTTGATACTAGACAAAGACATTCTATCAATCTAAAAGGATAACATTATAACTTCGCTTGAAGTACCCCATTGATTAAACATACTAAGTAATCTCAATAACAGTGTTAGCGCTTAGCTCTTGTGAGAAATTACCACCACTTATGACCTAATGGCCACCTCGGTACTCAGAACTTCTAACGATCTAACTGGGATTTCATTTGTACGATAGTTTGAGCAGAAATTGTTTAAGTAGGAAAAAGAACTAGAGAGAAATTCAAGTAATTACCAAGCTAATCTCTAAAAATACGAAAATTTATAAATTCATTATTCATTACGACAGTTTTAGTTGGAAACTATACATTTTGCTCTCATTTAAAGGTAACAAACAATATCTTGGGGAAAGAGTTTTGCTCTGTATAATCTTAACTTGACCCACTAACAGATGTCGCTGTTGGGTTTCTGAAACGCGCTTTTTTAAGAAATGCAAATAAACGGAGAAAACGAATTTTCCTAGACATGAGACGTAGCTATATAATTATAGTAAAATTTCATGAAAATCATTAGAGCCGTTTTCGAGAAACCGTTTACAAAATGTATAGATATATTTCTTTTTGACGTAGCTTATATCAAGTTTTATTTTCACTTATCAGAAAAGAATAGCACGAAAGACCTACTACCAACTAGCCACACTAGACTCGATAGATCGCAGAGCCAAGAAGCTCGTTGGTCCATACTTGGTTAATATTCTGCACATTCGCACAAAGCGCTTTGAAACATATTTTATAATGCGCAAGGCTAAAGAGTGGAAAGTTTCCAAATTTCAAGTCGATAACATGAGTGGTTGCTGAGATATGCAGGTGTGACAGACAGACGGACAGACAGACAGACAAAGCGGCACCATAAGGGTTCCTTTTTTTTACCATTTTGGTATCGGAACCCTAAAAACCTCTCAAGCCTCATGTCAAAATTTGCAGGAATCGAAAAGAAAACGTAGTTATTTACGCGATAAGGCATAATTTCGCATAAATTGCAACACATTTTTCATAAATTTTCCATTTTCCGGGAACTCTACGGGAAATTGACATAGGAGTCATATGTCAAATTTTTTCTGTATCCCGAAGGATATTAAGAGATTTTTAAATTTCTGGGTCTTACTTTAACTCTTTGCTTGAAAAATCGTGTCAAATATGATTAACATAAAGTCAAAATAACGTAGATGGATAATGAGACAGCTGAGCAGTGTGCGCGCATTAACGAAACGATACGCAAGATATTGATGCAACAGGGACAAGTATCGTTTCGTCCTTTTCCTAAGCATATTTCTGCCCAGCGGTCATCATACTTACGTACATATTTCGACTCTAAAAACATTTTTTTTTGAGTTACGTCACTATAGCCCAAACCTTTATATTACGTGGAGGGCAACCTTAATTAAAGGTCGTTTCATTTGGACTGAAGCTTGTGTCTGGAGACCCCACGTGCGATTACTTTTTAATTACTAACAAATATAGGAATTGCCTTCACCTGGGGTGGCAAACTTTGCTATTTTAGCCATTCGGCTCTGTGATGAGGGGTTGAAGTGATAAAGTTTAAAGGGTGGCTAAGGAGCAATTTACTTGTTTGTATTTACTTTTCTACTGAGTAAGTAAGGTGTTATAAGTAAAATAACATTTCAATGACATTTCAATGTTCTTTCTTGACTTGGGAGTTCTTTCTGTAAATTTTTCATAAAAGGTGTGCATGAGATGGAGAAGTTTCTGCGCTCACTATTAGTTCTCCAATAAGTTCCGTTTATATTTTGTTTTATTATCTTTATGTTACATTATTGTCGATCATATTATTCACACACATTTGAACAACGTATGTATTTTTGAATCTGATGATATGAAATAAATAAATCTAATCTAACATTGGAGGAGTTTATCGGAGAAGGTACAGAAGTGCTTAGCTAACGGTATAAGCAATAATGTATCCTGGTTTTTGAACTGAACAACTTTTGTTCTACAGCTTTTGTGAATAAAAATAAGAAAAATCGATTCTCCATACTTATAAAATGAAAATCTATTACGTTCACTTTGTATGGAGAATCAATTTTTTTTTTCAAAAGTTGTAGAAAAAAGGTTGTTATGGGTAGAACCATGTAGAACTACCCCTCGGGAGGTTTTGCGTATTTTGAATTACACGTTGTATACATATTTTAATTAAAATGTGGACGAAGTCGATGGAAAAAGCTAGTGAAAAATATAATTTAAATTTAAATTTAAGAAATGGTGGAAATTGCTGCAGAATTATGGTCTGAACAAATTTGGGCAAATTCATAATAATAAAGATTTCATATTCAGCAATTAAAAAATTCCAGCGAAACACAAGAAAACCATCGCTGCAGTGGTTTCTTACAGTTTCTTTCACGCTGCTCTAGCAAAACCAGAAACGATAGTGGACTCACTTTATTTCCATTTTAGTCTGCATGTTCTGATATTGAAATAATCTACATTCAATAAATTTAAGAGATCACTAAACCTGTGGCTTGCAGGAATATCTTTTTATAACCTACGGGAATATATGGATTGCGGATGACTGCTCTGTCTCGGCTAAGTAATTAATTAATTAATATTTTTTAGACTATTGGGCTGGACTGGGCACGTGAGCCGCATTGCATCCACGCCGGTGGGCGAAAGTCGTCTCACAATGGAAACTGCATGATGGCCAACGCCGTCGGGGTAGACCGCGAAAAAGTTTAGCGTGACGAAATGGACCGACGCGGTTGGTGGGAATTTGCTCAGGACTGCGATAATTGCAGGAACGAGAGGGAGGCCTTTACTCAGCAGTGGGACAGTATAGGCTAGAAAAAAAAAAAAGATTATTTAGGTATTATTTTTCATCTTTTGTGACATTTTCAGTTTATTCCATTTTATCATTTTTACTTGAAAATAGCCTTCTTTATTTTGTGTAAATTTGAAATAATCCTTACAGATTAATTTACATTACCTTAGATAAATGATTCGCTGCGTTCGAATCATTTATCTTAGGTTATGATGTAGAATTTAATTTGACATACGCGTTGTATTTTGTCATCTTGCTGTTCGTTTTTTTTTTTTGTAAAATTTCAATATTTTCATGCACATGCCTGCGAAGGCAGTTTTTAATGAGACGATAATAGTACATTAAGATGCAAGTGCGCCATTTTGGATATTACGGCTTAGAAATTGCAGCCCGAGCCGCAGGCGAGGGCGCAATGGAGCCGAGGGTGTAATAACCAAAGCGCACAACCTTCTTACGACGTTTTTCAACAAATTTGCGAATAAAAACGAATCAAATTCGCTTACTTTTTTGCGGTTTGGGCTGCAATTCCTGAGTCAATACTTTTCAACATGGAATTCAAACGAATCAATACTTTTCAACATGGAATAAATACACCACAAAGAGCTAGGTTTATACTTATTCGCCAGCTCCTTGCAATAAGCCAAAAAGACATTATCTGAAAACGAATTGGCATTTTTGCTGTTCTTCCATTCAATGAACTGAATGTATTTTTCCTTTGATTTTGCTGAAAGGAGACTCTCACTTGCATTTTGTGCCCCAGTAGTTATTTCCTGTGGGGTTAAATTAAGTTGTTCTTCATTGCTTGAAACCAACGACGACATTTTTAGTTAGTCACAAAAATCAAAGCAAATGAAAATACTTCTGAAAAATGGCGCGCGGAATTCTTGTTGCGCGCGAATTTCTTTTTTCAAATGAGGAGCTGTGACGCAGTGGCAATGCTCCCAAACAGCGTGTAGTCATTAAAAAGTACAAAAACTTAAAATTTATTGCCTACAAAATCAATTAATGTTATATTGTTGTCAAATTTATCTAATCTCATGCAACAAACTGTTTATATATTATATTTTCATCAACATTAGGTAAATATTTACGAAAATGTCATAAATATTTTAGACATAAGAAATCCTTGCTCTTTGTTACTATAAAAAAAAAACTAAAATTAAATAACTAGTGCTGTAATATACAAGGTGTAACAGAAAGGGTATATCAACCCTGAAGGATGTGATTCTGCCCATAAAACTGAACAACTTTCCCTAAGGAACATCGGACGAAATACGAAAAAAAAATTTTTACCTCCCATACAAAATGCGCGATCAGCTGATTCAGTTTCTATGGGAGGTCAAATTTTTTTTTCGTTTTTCGACCTATGTTCCTCAGGGAAAGTTGTTCAGTTTCATGGGCAGAATCACATCCTTCAGGGTTGATATACCTGTCTTTTTTGTTTCACCTTGTATAATGAGAAAAGCACGCGTTTTTAATAAGCTGGATTATGGACCTAAATACAGTGTAAATAGAGCTGTTTTATGAGAAAATGTGTTGAAAATTTATATATTCAACTTTTTTGTACCTACCTGAATACTTTACACGAATAAATTAATTATGAGTATTTCAGAATCTGAGTGGATGGATGGAATTAGTTTCCTTTTCAGAAAGTGGACTGAAATGTGTTAAATTTATATCTCAAACAGATCCACCTGGTGTAAATGACCTTCAAAGGGACGCTCTCAAGGGACGCCAAAACAATTACAACTATTAGTGGTCGCTTAGCTGTAAACAGGTTTAGGTACTGCTTATATAATTTGCCAGGTAGACCATTTTACTGAAAATATTAAATGCGATGTTTCTTCTTACGCCACGCTAAGCAAGCTAAGAAACAAAACCACTTTTTATACCCAGTAAATCTTTTTGTTTGAAATCCTTATAGATTAAAACATAATAAAAAAAAAAAAGTTCATTCGTGTACCTAATATATACGAGGTAGCGGTAAGTGCATCACCAAAGATAATGTTAGTGAGCCTTACAGCCATCTTAGGAGAAAAAGAAAGTGTTTTTTTTTTTGTCAACTATCTCCTGTACAAAGGCAAGGCTGGGGTCCCATTTGTAGTTTAAGTGGACGTTGATTAATTTGAGTGGAAGTGAATTGACCTCCCTGGTGTTGCAGGTGTCTATGGGCGTCGGTGATAATTAAATATCAGGTGACCCGTCTGCCTCCCTCTTCTATATAAAAAAGTAGTTGGTTGGAGCTGGACGCTCTACCTACATAGACGTAATCACTAATCAGGGATACAATCAACCAGGGATTTTTTAATCTATTTTAATTATTCTGCCCCTGATAATATAAAGGTAACCTAAACTCAACTAATTTTAGTATTTTACTCAGACCATGAAACTGAACAACTTTCCCCATGGAACATAGGTCGAAATACGAAAATCAATTTTTGACCTCCCATAGAAACTGCATCAGCTGATAGCGTGGTTGATAGCGCATTTTGATGGGAGGTCAAATTTGGTTTTTCGTATTTCGACCTATGTTCCTTGGGGAAAGTTGTTCAGTTTCATGGTCTGAATAACATACTAAAATTATGTCCACTATTTCATTAGGACCTTATTTGGTTGCTAAATGCTACGATTATAATTTATTCATCAATAAAGCACACAATTTGGAAACTCGTAAGAGAGAAAACTTTGATATCGGAAAGATTTTTCAATTTCAACCTAATTTGTTCCCCAAAGTTATAACGAGAAGTCACTGTCTTGTTTCTTATTGAATTGAACGCTGGAGTTTCCATTCGGGTGTCGAAAGTCTGTAAGTAGGGTGTCGTAAACGATCGGATCTGGTATGTTGTGAAAAAAGTCTATAAAAAACATAATAAAAGTAGTACAAAGGAAGTAACAAAAAGAGTGTATACCAACCCTGGAGGATGAGAATTTTTTTTAGCGCTTAGTTTTTTTTAGATGGGTAAAAAATGTTAAACTCGCGTCAGATGTCGCGTCAGATCTGTAGCCTGATCGAAAAAGCGTCAACTGTCAACCGTATTGTTATTACAATACGGGTTTTTATTCAGTAACATCATAGAAGTACGCGAGCAATGGCGTGATTGCCCTTACAAAAAGCATAATATTCAAAAATGCAAGTTTTCACTTCTGCCGGCACTCCCGGAGTGAAACCCGTCCTTTTATTTTTATATCAGGCAGCTAGGCAGTTGCAACTAGCGTGCTTTTCAATACGCCGGCGCCGAGCGAAAGGGACACAAGATCCACATCTTTCTTTCTTTGCGAGGTAACACGAAATTTGTTCTATCCACGTGTTAAGCAGAGAATGAGGAATTTTGTATTTGAATGTTTATGACTAGGTTTGCTTTTATTTCGCTAGCAACCACGACTTTTGGAATTGTGATTGTCTGCGGTTTGTACGCAGGTACGTACTTCAGCTTCTGTATAAAACCCACCTTGCATGTCCCTTGGACTAGATTGTAATTAATACTAGTTAATACCAAGCCTAAAAAGAAAAAAAAAAGATTCAGTCCGTTCATTTTCTAGTGCTTTCTTCTCACAAACATTGATAAGCTTTGCTAAAATCCTTTTAAACTCGTAATTATGAACCTACTTGCCATACAAAATTTCCTCATCTGTAAATTGAAAAATGTTTTCTAAGAGACTGGGAATAATTTACGCACAGGCGCAAACGTGTACAAGTTACTTAATTTAATATACATAAAGTGCTTCCCGATGTGTTCGTAGCTGGCAGGTAAGTAATTCGATTTACTGAGGTTATTTTAACATGTAGGTAGTTTGTAAAATTAATTAATTAGTAGTTCGTCTTCCTAGGAAAATGTAATTGGTGTAGGAAGTGTTTGCTTAATGGATCGGGTTGTAGCTGAGATTGGTTGAGGTTTACAATTTTAGTTTATTTGAGTCAATTCTCTTGTTTTTGGTTGGTTAGGTCATAGTCGCCAGTTTTAGAAACATATTTTAAAGTTAAACCTACCTTAAATTTATCATAATCTTTTATCCATCATCATCATCCCAGACCCGTGTGGTGCCGGCAAAGAATAGTACCAACCCATACATACCCGTGGGTGTCGTAAGAGGCGACTAAGGGTTATAAACTGGAGGATGGGCAGCAGCATCCTCCTTTGTATCTTATATCTTACTTACTTCGGTCACCTACAACCGCGGGCCATGGTGCCAGCCGTAACGCTAACAAGCGAGGTGACTATGGTACTTCCCCTCTACATTTTTCCAGCAAAAGCTAGAATTCTGGAGGGAGCTCCCTGTCCTATAGTGGACGTTTCATGGGATGTTATGATGAAATCATTTAAGCAGCGTTACGATAGAGGAATTATGGTGATGATTTAATATGGTCCATGTTGTGTAACAAACATAAGGTGTTGCGCATACAGGCGACAACAAAAGCGGACATTCGCAAACCTACATGTTCTCCCACATGAATACGTGTTTGTTTGCTTATCATGTGTCTCGTGTGTTCTGCGTCTAACAGAAATTAAAGACCGTTTACTCAAAATATGTTTCATCAAAAATATACAAAGCTATAATATTTAGATGAGTACTAACAAAATCAAATAAGGCTTGAATTTCGAGGTCAAAGGACGCTTCTCCAGACTTTCGGATTTCCCTTCACGTGCGGATCTGGTACGCATGTATGCTGTTCGCATTTGATAATTGCATACGCCATCCGCATGCGTGACGCGTATTTGTGACGTGAATGGCATACAAAACTGGAGAGAAATGTATGAAATTTGTATGAAATGATCATATACTGACGGCACGCAGAAGCAAATCCGCAAGACTGGAGAAGTTCCCAAAGGCGGGAATAACTGGTCGTGAGTTTGATAGTGTAAATAAACTTTGACTTGCAATGTTATAATGACGAAATTAATTTTGTTCTTTGAATTAGATCATTAGGCCGATATTTCACTAGGACACCATGGCGGCGCAACCAGTCGCGCCACCGTGGTGTCCGTAACTAGACACCAGTGAAGACACCAGAGTCGCCACACCCTGCGGCCGCAGTATTAAGGGCTACATTTCACTGGGAGTGGTTGCGCAACCAAACGGACAACTCTCTATAGAGCTGTATACATTTTGTTGGTAGCGGTGACTGGTTGCGCCGCCAAGGTGTCCCAGTGAAATATCGGCCTAATCTTGCACCATTTCTTAAAACCTTTAGTTGTCCCACCGAATACATAAGATGTAGATACAAAGTTAATATGTGCAAGTGTAATAATCTATTGAAATAATGTTTTATTCAGGTAAATTACATATTGGAAATTGCTCATAGTTTTTTTAGATCTTAAATGAAATAATGTGTTTTCGATACATTATGAAAAATAGAAATACTTTGTCTTCATAATTTGGAAAAATAGAATTGTTGTTATATTTCACAATATATATTTTAAATATAATTTTCTTGAATTCTAAAGTTATGCACGTGTCGAAAGGTTATGTACATACTTTAACATTTTTTTTTACTACAAAAGCGAGCTGTTCGTGCAATTTATAAAATGAAACCTAGAGAATCTCTTCGAAATAAATTTAAAGAAATCAACATTTTGACTTTTGTGTCGCAATACATTTATGAGAATTTAATATATGCTAAACGGAATATACATATTTTTGATAAAAATTGTGACAGGCACAGTGTCAACATAAGAAACAAGAATCAACTTGCTTCTCATGTCAGCCGTATTCACAAAATTAGTAAAACATATAAAGGTCAATGTATACGCTTCTATAATAAGGTACCCACTGATATTGAAAGTTTACCGTTAGATAAATTCAAAACTGTAATCAAGCAGAAATTATGTAAGAAGGGTTATTATAAAATATCAGATTATCTAGAAGAGAAAAATCCATGGGATTAGACTACGGTTCTAACAGGCTAATTCAAAATTAAAACTGACCTATGTATGTTGTATATCAACCTTGTACATTCAAACATATTTAAAAGAGCGCGTGGGTTTTTATTGTCGCTTCTTTTTTTTCCCACAATGGCGCCACATTGTTTGTGAAGCGATGTAGTTTAGCTGACGTCATTAAGAGATTTTAATATCCAACAATGAATAAACGATTTTGATTTGATTTGATTTGATTTGATTTAACAAAAAGTTTTGCAAATAAGCCCTTCGGTATTAAGACGTGAGTAGATATTAAACCTCTGCTTTCATATCTTCAGGCTACATAATCGATGGTCTTACCGCAAAATCTTATCTGCAAGACAATGTTCATGTATTCTACATGAGATCTCTCTCCATGGTCTTTTGGCGATTCAAAACGGACAATGGGAACGTATCATATGGGGACCTGGGGGGTAATGCATGCTCGAGTAGTTACCACAGTGTATGATAATCGGTATAGCCAGATGCTAACTACAGTCGAAATAATGTGGCTGGATAGGAATGACAACCGTGTGACTGCAAGACGGAACGATGTTTTAGATATAAGAAAGACAGAAACACGTAGGTAATGCTAAGTCTTAATCTGTTTTGTTATCTTTCTGATGAAGCATCATAATTTCGACTATAAAAATAGTATCCTTAAGTTACTAAAAAATAAGTTGCTGTTGTTGGCCATCGTCAAACTTTTAGATGACCAACTACAGCAACAATATGGCTATGGCAATTCACACTATTTGTGGTTACCCTAGGGCAACTAAGCGGGACCACATTTCTATTATTGAACGTTTTTGGGCTGTAATAATGATGGTTGAGTAACGAGAAATATTTTATGCTACAGTCACAATATAACGGGTGTAAGGGACAGGTTGGCAAATACTGAAAGGGTATGATCAGTCGACGTAACTGAACATTTTTCAGTAAATAAAACTTACCCGGAATGAAAAAAAAATCGGCTTCTCCATACAAAATTGCAAACTTTATTGGACAGTTGTAGCCCGATTTTTTTTTTCGTTTCCGGAAAGATTTATTTACTAAAAGTTGTTCAGTTATGTTGACTGATCATGTTTTTCAGTATATGCCAACCTGTCCCTTACACCCAGTATGCTTCACTGTTGTAGTTCTATTTGACATATTCAAGGCATTGTTTAAGACCCTTTAAAAATACAGCAATTTCGGTTGAGAAAATACAGATGTTTAAATAACTAACTTACGCTACTGCTTTATTTAGACTGTAAAGAATCGTCTGCATGACTACGTTTGAATATTAACTCGGATTTAAGCTTAAGTGACAGCTGTGCGAACCTAAGCGCATAAATAACTGCACAGTTGTGGAATCTACCCCAATCGAAGTGGTTGATGATTTATACAAACTGCTTAAAGATGTTAATGGATGTTAAGCCATTAGAAGAGACTTTTATTTCCGTGTTTTTCTACACACAGATGTCACGTTATGTTTTAGTACCTGGGCGACCGAACTATGCTCTCTATGATTAAAATATCATCGGGTGAGCAAGCTATGCTACTTAATAACAGATGGCGCTGTAAGTTTCTTGAACGCACAAAAACGCGCTTATTAAAAAAGACGGTGAAAACGAATTTTCCTAGACATGAGACCTAGCTAGATCGATTTTTTGCCCCTAAAAACCCCTGTATACTAAATTTCATCGAAATCGTTTGAGCCGTTTTAGAGAAACCGATTACAAATATATATATATACAAATATTGCTCGTTTAATAGTATAGGATGTGAAAAATACCGCAATTCATGTGATTTCCAATAGCGCCTCGCTTGCAACTCGAACGCGCGATAAACTGCGATACAACCGCACTGAAAACGCAAGTTTGTATAACAAGCGTTTTCTATGCGTGAACAAAACAACGTATGCATTGGCTCTAATGCTGAAGAACTGGAAAACTTAGGCACGTACCTATAGGTAGACATCTGCTACGCTTCGTAGCAAATTGCTACACCATTGCTACGATTACTCTACGTCGATCTACGCAAACTAGAAATTAACGAGTTTCTTTTTTCTAATATTTTTTTGAGCAACTCTTTATTGCCCTTATGATTTGTTTAGGATTTTGTTACTAGCTAGTGACTTAATATAAAAAAAATAATTTTCATATATTTTACACAAATTTTTCTTTAATGCATTTTTTTTATTTTTACGTGGGAAAATACCAAGTTGTGACTTAAGGTAATAAATAACCCTACAAAATTTCAGCAACGCAGTAATTAATTTCAGGGTAAATTTTTACGTTGACCGGACTAGTTGTGGAATCAGCGAAATCGGAACTTCATCCACTAATAGTAATAGTTCGCATCCGCATCCTCACTTCCGTTAGTTTTGGAGTTCTATATGTAACTAGTTTCAATGTTTTGCAGTGTAATCGCTTTGTAGTTTTATATGACAGTAGGAAGAAAATACAATTTTGTTCAAGGGTTCTTGATTTTTTTGACGTGGATACGAATATTCTTTCGTTTGGGGAGACATTTCGTGAAAAGTGGATATAAGCCTTCTGACGGCAATAATTGGAACTAAAAGATAAAACAAAAAGGGTATACCGACCTTGAAAGATGTGAATCTGCCCAAGAAACTGAAAAAAAAAAATTCCCTAAGCAACACATAGGTCCCAAAACGATGTTTTTTTCTCCCATAGAAACTGAATCAGCTGCTATCAGCTTTTGGAAGGGAAGTCAACATTTTTCTTTAGTAATAGGTCTTTACCTATGAAATTGCCGAAATTTTCTTACAGATTAATGAGATCATAATACCTATAATTCTAATGCAACTTTTTTCATTTGTCTTATATTTGAGAGTTGACTTCAAGGTTATCAATTTACGCATAAAAACAAGTTTTTATTTTTAGTTTAATATAAGACGAACAATTTTAGAACCTTTAATTTTATATTATAAAATCAAAGGTTCTAAAATTGTTCGTCTTAAATGTCGTCCGATTTCATCATTAGATTTGTTATATTTTTTTACACATGATATTTTTCGAAAATTTAATTTAATCTTTTGTTAGCTTAATGTCTTCCCAATAATGCTTGAAAAATTAAAAAAAATTGATTTATAATTCCTAAGAAAAATGCAAAAATGTTAGTACTGAAAATTGAGTTTACCTAAAATTCGCCATACAAAACGGCAATTTCATAGGTAAAGACCTATTATTTCGACCTATGTTCCGTACCTAAGGAAAGTTGTTCAGTTTTATGGGCAGAATCACATCTTTCAGGGTTCATTATACCCTTTCTGTTACAGCTTTAGAGCTTATGATGATGAGTTTGAGACTGAAGGGAATGGTGTGAGGGGAGGGGGCATGAGGGAAGGAGGGACGGGGGGAGAGTGGACGTGGATGGAAGCTTGGCGTACTCTTGACTGTACCGACCTACTTACATGTATATGTCGTGGCCAGATCGTGATATTGGCTATTTCATGATGTGGCCACTTTCATGTTGGTTACTTCATGAATTCATGTTGGTTACTTCATGAAATGCAACCTAACATAACCGAACCTTTCATGAAGTGGTCAGCCACATCATGAAGTGATCATTTCTAACGATCTGGCCACGACATATCCACGTAAAACTTACGGCCGTATCAAGAATATTGCCAACCAGGAATTTTTCATCTTGTGGGAAAGCTTAAAAAAAATGCCTATTTCTATTACAGCTTTAATGATATTCCATGTTCGCTAAGATAAGCAAATATTGAGGTTATTTAACTTAGAATTTTTATTTTTTTTATAGTTTTTTACGTCATTTGTACCAATCGGCGTTACGTCATTTACACCCAAAAAGTGCCATTGGGACTCATTTAACTAAACCTCAATGCAAATATTCGATCGTCTTTTTAATCCATAGAGTAAAACAATTTTCGCGCGCAAAGCCCGGTTTGACACGTTGCTCTAAGCTTTAATCTTTTGAGAACATTTCAGTATGTAAGTTTTATTTTTATTTTTTATTGCTAATGGGCTTACTCTTGTTCTCGATCTAGCCTTGAGGACAATGATGAGGTCTACTATGGGACGAGAGTGCCGAGAAGAAGCCTATTAACTCGCAACTTGAATAGATTCGTGTTATATGAACTTGGGAACACAGACGCAGGATGAGAATTCCACCCTTTTGCCGTGCGCATAATAAAAAATCAACGATAATACTCGTAGAATATCAACCAAGTGGTAGTGATACCCTGCGGTGCGTCTGGACCACAGAACAACGATATGGCCACTCCGCCTGCGCACGCACCCCCCCATAGAAGCGAAGAGAGTAAAAAAAATTTGTTCATTATTGACTAGGTATACTATCCAATTTATGTAAGCGCTTATTTTGAATGCACATCATAAACACATTCGTTGCCATAGATACGCTGTCACTGGTTTTTTGCATCTTACTCTCTCGCAATAATGGTACTTGTACTATGCTTATCGCACTCAAATGACGCTAGTAGTGTGGGTGCGGAAAGCGTGTTAGTTTTAGTAAATGGTGACAGTGATTTGTATTGCATGAAATAAAGAATTCGTCTCTAGATGAAGAGCAAGAAGCATGGACTTCAGAGCTCTGTGTTCGGACTCAGTGTTTCCTATTCAACTGCGTTACTATCAGTATGCCACTCCGACCATAAAAATAAACAACTTTCCCAAAGAAACATGCGGTCTGTGGTGCCAACCGCAAGCTATAATAAGCGTGGTGACTATGTTACTTCCCCTTTAACTTATACCACGCATTTTTGCTGGTATTCTGTGGGGAGCTCCCTTGCCTGCAGGGGATGTTATGATGATGATTGATCAAAGAAGGATAATAAAACAGGACAATTACAAAACTGAGCTTATCTCTACAATATCTCTCAAAAGTTCTGGCTTATTATCCAAACAAGTAGGTTTTAAAAATAGCAAAATCTTCAGAAATTTGTAGGCTTTATTTTTGTATCGTTATTTTGCGGAACTTCCTTTTATGTTGGCTTCTTTAGGTAAACAAAAAGATAACCCATAAAGGTAACTGTATATGAAAATATGCTTTTTACCGTAATATTGTACGCTATATTGTTGATGTTTTGTTTTGGTTAGACTTTACATAAGTAGGGTAAGTGCTTCAGTAAATGATCAGTTCAATTAAATGAACAAAATTCACTTGATAATTTTTTGTTTTGTCAATTATATTATTGTCTTTGATTTTTAATGCAGTTTATGCTGTCGGCTGTGAACGTACTTTTTGCGGGAATGTAGGTTTTTCTATGAGCTACAAACTTGATCAGCCATATACTAGATTAGCAAAAGTCAATACATATTTCGTTGGTCAGTGTATACGATACTACGACTGTGTTCCCGAGCTCTTATAACCCGAATATATTTAAGTCGCGTGTGAATAGGCTTCTTCTGGGCAAGCTCGTTCCATCGTCGACCTCATCTCTGTCCTCAAGGCTAGATCGAGGTCAAGAGTAAGCCCATACATAGTAAAAAAAAAAACAACAAAATACCTGACAATGTAATGCAATAACCTGAGAAAAATTTAAAGAATGTGTAAAACAAATGTTAGATAAAAAAACTTAATAAAGATTAGATGACTATTTTAATGGCAAAGAGGTATGGTGCTCTGGAATTCCAGCGAAACACAAGAAACTCATTAAAAAAAGCCAAATCATAAAGTAGGCCTTGCTGCAGTGGTTTCTTGTCGTTTCTTTTAAGCTGCCATAGCACGATCCGAAACGGTGTAGACTCCATCTATTTGTATTGTATTCTGCATGACATTCAAAACTGTTCTTTAAAGAATCTACATTGAATAAAATTGACTGAATCTGATTCTAAGCGAGTATTACGGATTGCCGCTATCTTATTGGCATAGGTCTTCACAATCGTAACTTTTCAATTGTTTATTGAAGGCTAAGTAATCAAGTGATCAGTTTTATGATTAGTACTTATATCGGTGAGTTGATAATTTAGCATTAATTTTAATCTGGTTTCTGCAAGGAAACTTTATAAAGTTGAGTGTTCCCGCAGTGGTTTATAAAATAGTTAAATATCCAATGAATGAACCGGTCATTTATTCATTGGAAATGGTTTTTTAACAAACTGGAATTCAAAACTTAATGCTTTTGATACTGAGCTAAAATCTACAAAATCTAACTCTAAAATATTCATTATAATATCCTATAAAGCGTCCACTACAGAAAATGGAGCTCCCTCCAAAATTCCAGCAGAAACGCGTGCTACTTGAAGGGGATTTACCATAGTCACCAAACTTGTAAGCGTTCCGGCTGACGACCGCTGTTGTTGGTGACCGCAGTATGCAAGATGGAACGATACACAGAAAGATGCTGCTGCCCATCCTCGGGTTCATAAGCCCTTAGTCGCCTCTGACGAGACCCACGGGTAGAAAAGGTTTCGGGTACCACATGGTATAAAAATGGTGCCGGCATACTAAAATAAAATGTTAATGTAATGTAAAATGTTCATTTATGGATTACTTATGTTGTCGCCAGTGTTAGAACAGGGGGTCTAGACAACGTGCCATTAAATTAAGAGATTATAAAAACAAACGTCATAATATGCATGGGCTGACTAAAATGTTTCAGAATCTTCCTAAAAATTTATTTACTTACCAAGTCGTCATACAATTTTGATAATTACTCCTCTATTTCAATTCCATTAATTTATTTCTATAGCACGAAAATGCGACAGAATTTTAACTGACATTTCCGTTTACGAGTACATTACACGTTTGAGGTCTCTGAAATTTGCATTCAACCAAAACTGTTTAGTTAAAGTTCGTTTGAGATTTATTTTTTTATTTTTTTTATTATTATTACAGTTACAATATTCATGAAATTTACATTTTACAAAACTGTTAACACAGTTTGATTGTGGGATTAATTATCAGTCTCAAAAGACATTAATTACTTATAATACTAAAGTAGTAGTAATAGTATGAAACTTTTAGTTTAAGTTTATACAAAAATGGCGAGGCTTTGAGAAATGCACGTATCTAACATTTCAAGGGCTAATTCTTCAGTCGATACAAAAATTTCGTGGAAATTGTCTTTTACATTCATAAACCTATTTTCATAGATAAGATATTTAGACGATACGAGTAAGACATAATTTACAAGAATATCGAGAGGCAAAATTATGTTGAAACAAAAATCTACTTTGTAATAGTGCCCATAACAATATTTTGTAGTAATATTAACAAAGTTGCAAACAATAGTTTCTCTGTGTTGGTGCCAACACAAAGATATCAAATCGATATGGTCCACTTTTCTCTCCAAGTTTCTCTCCAAATGACTGTGATAAATCTGCAACAAATTCACGAAAATGAAGTATTAAACTCTTGAACAAAGGATTCGGCTCTGAGCGTAGGTGCTAAAAACTACGCTTGAATTCAGGTAAGGATCATTAAAGAGCTGTCCTCAAAAACGGCTCTAACGATTTAGATGAAATTCACAATCAATGACAATCAAATACAATGTTGATCAAAAACTAGGATTTTCTTAGGTTTATGTTAAAAAAAAACAGTTTTGTCTTCTTCCGGTTTATTAATAAAAACTGATTTTTAATTAATGATTTCTGAATCACATTTGTTGTACGACTTTTCGAAATTTGCAATATAAAAAATAATTTTCATACAAACTGAACCGATCAGCTTATAATTTTTGTATGGACGATATTTTTTTTTTTGCGAATTTCTAAGTCTTAAAACAAATTAAGTTGTTGTGTTTAGCCCCTAATAAGCCATTTAAAGCTTTTACATCATTATAAAAGCCCAAGTGTTTAAACATGTAGTAGATACATGGCTACATAGTTATCTGACGTAGAAACTTCGTGAAAACAGTTCGCCCTTGCGGCTTAAGAACTATGTTTAACTACCCCCGTTTTTGTTAACAAACATGTCCCGACTCAAAATTACTGTAATTTAATTCAAACCGCAAATATGTTGTAAGTAGAGTTGTACATTTAATCAAAACAAATTTATAATTTTGTGTTATTTAAATTTAATTTTAAAATAATTTGAAATATTAATTGAAATCGAGTTACATAATGGAGTAGGATTTTATTTTCCTAGACACCGTTATAGGCGGAGAGCTTTATCGTCGGCTACCCTATTGCATGATAAAAAGCCACCATACCACAGATTAGATAACAGTAAACTGACTTTTACCACACTACAGTGCTGCACAATAAAAATGCGCGCAAATAAACAGGGTTGCCTACCAACAACCCTGTCATTAAGAATGTTCACAAATTTCTTTTTGGTTTTTCCCCTATGAGGCTAGGTAAGCAAACAGACCCGTGTGGTGCCGGCAAAGAATAGTACTAACCCATTCATACCCGTGGATGTCGTAAGAGGCGACTAAGGGTTATAAACTGAAGGATGGGCAGCAGCATCCTCTTTTGTATCTTACTTACTGCGGTCATCTACAACCGCGGTCCATGATGCCAGCCGTAACGTTACCAAGCGAGGTGACTGTGGTACTTCCCCTCTACATTTTTCCAGCAAAAGCTAGAATTCTGGAGGGAGCCCTCTGTCCTTTAGTGGACGTTTCATGGGATGTTATGATGAAGAAAACAGAAGGATAAGCTGCCTGATGGCAAGCTTCTTACACAGTCTTGTATTTTATGTTTCCGTATATTCTCATTCCCACGAATCTTTGACATCTCTAATTCGGCCCAATGTACCAGTACAGCATACCGCATACCAGTTTAAACCCTTTTACGACGTATATCCGCGCTACAGGAAGGTCATAAAGGTGGTCTCTGTTCCTACTGACATGCGGTGGACTGTACAAATAACACTGACCCTCGTCACCAGAACTAATTAACGGAATATTAGCAAATACCTACTCCGTAACACAAAAACTACGTCTCATACCATAACCTAGCATGTTATATGAGTTACAACTGACCTATAATTTTATTGCGATTAGTGTAAAAAAGGAAGCGGTAAATTAAAAAAAGACAGGCTGTAAAAAAGGCGATGAAAATGTTGAAGGAACAATTCTGCACCATTTATGGCGCTAACTTTAGAATCTTCGTGCGTGATTTTACTTTTTTTTGGGCACTGTTGTTAGCGATGTGCTGTAGATCATGGGTGCGATTCTCGCCTGAGGCCAATTTTAGTGTGTTATAAATTGGTGTTTGTAACATGTTATTTATCTTTGTATGTATGTACTTATATCAATTTCTGATAATTGTATAGGCTTGGCCTAGTGAAAAAAACAGATGATCTTGTGTGATATGTCACTCGTATTTAATTTTTAGACAGTCAAGGTTTTAATTCCTTTGTCTGTTTCTTATGTCCGTATTACCCGAATCTGTTCAACTCAGTGAATATTAGAATTTTTTGGGTGACCTCTTTATCGCTTAAGTTTTAATAATTGCTTAATCATTATTGTCCTCATCATAACATCCCGAGAAACGTCCACTACAGGACAGGGAGCTCCCTCTAAAATTCTAGATTTTGCTGGAAAAATGTAAAGGGGAAGTACCATAGTCACCTCGCTTGTTAGCGTTACGGCTGGCACCCTGGATCGCGGTTGTAGGTGACTGCAGTAAGTAAGATGTTAGATACAAAAGAAGATGCTGCTGCCCATCCTCCAGTTTATAACCCTTAGTCGCCTCTTACGATACCCACGGGTATGTAAGGGTTGGTACTATTCTTTGCCGGCACCACACGGGGCGTGACCTCTTTATCGCCAAAGTTCAAAAAAATTGCTTAATCATCATTGTCCTAACCTTACCTATTTAGTTATTTGCGGAATCGGATACTTAACTTAGGGTTTTTAGCACGAGCACTGGTTTTTACACAGAACAACCGCAACTTAGATGTCAACCAGACTCAATCCTAGATTAAGTTTTGCCAACCTTGCTGTCAGAGATTTAACGCTACCAAATGGTCTATGACTTGTCTTAACGAGTACCTATCAGTGACTTTCCGAAAAACGGAAACGCTCCTTGATAGGAAAGAAAGAGCCACTTTGACTAGGCCACAAGCGCTTCCTAAATCTTATCTTATCTAGCCTATAATGCCCCACTGCTGGGCAAAGGCCTAAATAACCTAGTAAAATTTAGACCTAACTTTTTGGGGTTCCGTACCAAAAGTGTGAAAACAGGACTCTATTAATATGCCTCCGATGTCTGTCTGTCTGTCAGCGGGCTGTATCTCGAACCGTAATAAGTAGAGAGTTGAAATTTTCACAGATTATGTACTTCTGTTGCCGCTATAACAACAATTACTAAAAATCAAAAATTAATGCTTCCCTACTAAAACGTGTTTTATTAGGTGATTTTTGGTCGATTTTTGTTTTAGCTCTATCGTAAAAACAGGAAAAATTACAAGCGTGAAAATTTCGCTGGCTTATAGTCATAGTGTAACATGATTTGCGCGTTTTGACGCATTGCTCTAAGGCTTAAAAATAACAACTCAGTTTATACAGTAGTCAGTTTAAAATAAAACGTCATCTTCCATTTTTTATCCCGACGACGGAAGAGTAAAGTAATTTCTTCATTCAGTCTATTCAGAAGTGGAAACATTTTAAATGTCCAACTGTGAAAGAAAAAATATCAAAAGAAATGTAAAGTACAAGGAAATTGTAAGATTTTTTACAAAGACATTTTAAACACAAAAGCTCTTGTTAAGGTTTAACCGCAACTTTAGTTCGCCATTGTTGATGTGAAAATACTAACGATTTTCTTTTATGTATATATTTTTTGTCTTTGGTTTAATTTTAGGTGTCTTTTTATGTGAATGAAAATGAAAAAATATTAATAACAGTACCACGACGACCGAGCTTCGCTCTATAATGGCCGCCTCAACCTGACAATATCGTCGGGTGAGCTAGGGACTAGATAAATATTATACGTACAACCGGGTGAGCAAGGTATGCTACTCAACAACAGATGGCGCTGTAAGTTTCTTAGACGCGCAAAGAAATAAAAAAAACGGTGAAAACGAATTTTCCCAGACGTGGGACCTAGTTGGATCGATTTTTGCCCCCAAAAACCCCTGTGTAATAAATTTCATTGAAATCGTTAGAGCCGTTTTCGAGAAACTAAACAAATATTGCTCGTTTAAAATAGGATTAGGTTGCAGGTCAAAACAGTATAAGTTCATTATAGGAATAATTATTTTAAAATTAAAGTTAATAGAAAAAAAAAAGGAAAAGGAATCGTATACTATTAAACGAGCAACATTTGTATATATATATATTTGTAATCGGTTTCTCGAAAACGGCTCTAACGATTTTGATGAAATTTAGTATCCAGGGATTTTCGGGGACGAAAAATCGATCTAGCTAGGTCTCATGTCTGGGAAAATTTGTTTTCCCCGTGTTTTTAAGCATTTAAAAAAATACCGCGTTTTAGACAGAAACCTACAGCGCCATCTGTTGGCGAGTAGCATATCTGGCTCATCCGATGATATTTTAACGTTGAGGCGGCTATTATAGAGCGAAGCTTTTTTCTTAAATACCTGTAATCCTCAAATTTGTTATATGTTCATGCACTTCATCATATTTGTTTTTGTACTTCGCTAAGCAAAAATATATTGTTTGTTTGTATCGAGCCGAACCACTGACTTTCATAACACAGGTTCTCCTAGCATGAAAGTCAGGGGATCTATTCTCTTTGTGCCATAATTTGCTAGCCTAAAAATACCCTGTATCTAAATAAGTGCAATATTTCTTTTAAATTGTTTTTTTGGCTAAAATAAATAAATTATTATTATTGTTATAGATTCATTTTTCTCTCCTTTCGGAGGTGCAATCCCCACCGCACGGGCCTTAACCAAGTGAGGTGGGATCGGTAGACGAGGAGATAATTGAAGTTGTGAGGAACTTTCGAACAATGCGGCAGGTATTGAGTATGACGGCTTTTTGTAGGGTATTAATCATGAAGGTGGGAATATTTAGAGTTTTCAGACTATTGAGTAAGGTTTTGGGGATAACTCCGGTTGTAGACAGTACTATTGGGACAATATGTACAGCTTCGACCTTCCACTGGGTCCTGATTTCTATGGCTAGATCCTGGTATTTGGAAAGTTATGGGTATTAGGGATGGCCATGTCTATTAAATACGCGGTCTTGTTTGATTTATCATGAAGTGTTATATCTGGTCTATTGTAATGTATGGTCTTATCTGTGAGTATTGTCCTATCCCAATAAAGTTTACATCTATTGTTTTCTAATACTGTATCTGGGTTATATTTGTAATAAATTATTATTATTATTAAGCTCGGTCAACCAGGTACTAAAATATTATTAGTCAGTTTTTGTTTTAAAGGTATGAGTAATGTCATTACCAAAATGTATCACGAAAATTTTAATTTAACCCGGAAACTTCTGGTTATAATAAGCCGAACACTCTACCAATGGAAGCTGTTACTTAATGAACGACATATGCACCGTTTTCGTTGCGTGCTATGGCAATATGTACCACAGCAGCTCGGCAATTTATTTTATTTTATTTGGGACGCTTACAGCCAATAATAATCTTAAGTTAATAAATGCTTAGACCTAAGCTAATTACAAGCATCCACCGATAGCAAATAAAAAATACATTGCTAATACTTAAATATTAAAGTTAAAAACAACAGTAAAAAAGGAAACATCTACTTCTCTGACCAGACATCAGTATCCTCAAAATACACATTGGCAAGTCTCTATTTGATCACACGAGTACTGGTTGTGAAGATATCTATGTCAATGTTGCTATCAACTACCATGTTCTTGAATTCTTTAACAGCTCGAACAAAAAAGGAGTTCATTCGATAGTTAGTCCTCACATTAGGTATGTAGATAACTGATCGCTCTCTAAGATTTAGTATATTTGTCCTTAAAGAAATTTTTGACAAGAGTGCTGGACTGTCGATCAAGCCCTTCATAATATTGATAAGGTAACATATGTCGCTTATACCACGTCGCACGCGTAGAGGTAAGAAATGGTATCGCACGCATCTATTACTATAATCGGAAGATTTAGTACGTGCCCTATAATCTAAATACCGTAGGAAATTTTTTTGTTCATTTTCAATACGTGTAATGTATTTATTATATAAAGGGATTCCATACGGGGGAAGCGTACTCTAAGTGACTGCGCACAAAAGCGCAGTACAGGATTTTAATTGTTTTTATGTTTTTGAATTGGGACGATAAACGCATTACGAAACCCAACAATTTAGTTGCCCTTTTCACTATATGTTCAATACGGCTCTCAAATAACAACTTGGAGTCAAAGTGTACACCCAGGTCTCGAATAGTATTGACTTAAGAAATTTCTTCATTATCAAATAAATATTTTGAATCGATTGAATTTGTTTTACGTGTATATGAGCTATAATAACATTTCGATATGTTTAGATCCAACTTGTTCATCCGACAATAATTTTGAAATGAATTTAGGTCACACTGTAACTCCAAAGTATCCTCAATACAGCCAACAGCCTTCAGAATCTTCATATCGTCAGCGAATAATAGGGTTTTGGCTGAAGTAAAACATTCCTGGACATCATTAATAAATAATGAAAATAGCAATGGTCCCAAGAGAGAACCTTGAGGAACACCTGAAGGGATAGGTGTCCAGGAAGATGTATAGCCCAGCAAAACAACGGCCTGACTACGGTTAGCTACATATGAGGAGAACCAACGGTATAAATCGCCATGGATCCCTGCCTTAGCCAATTTTCCCAGTAAAATTGAATGGTCAATACGATCGAAGCACTTACTGAAATCAGTGTAAACTATATCTACTTGGTAACCATTCTCCATGGATTTAGTTATATAATCCGTCGCATCCAATAAATTAGATGTGGTCGATCTATTAGGAAGGAAACCATGCTGGTATTGGCTAAAAGAACATTTGAGTGCACTATAAGCTTGTCTATATACTATTCTTTCCAATATTTTGGCAAACAAACAAAGTTTTGAGATGGGTCTGTAGTTCTCAATATTAGCCTTGACCCCCTTCTTATAAACTGGAGTTATAAAAGCGGATTTCCAGATGGATGGGACTATGCCCTCATTGAGTGAACGTCTGAATAATAATGAGATAGGAATAGTAAGGCTTTTATATAAATTGACTATGAGCACTGGTGGTATTGAATCAGGGCCTCCAGCTTTGTTAAGATCCACACTCTTAAGCAATTTCTCAACTTCACGTTCGCAAACTTCAATTTTAGAAATACAGAAACTATTGTAAGACTCATTCGTACATACTGACGTCAAGGGTTGGGAGGATGAACTGGAACGGAACGTGGAGTGGAAATATACAGAAAATAGATTAGCTATGTTATCTCCTGTTTCAGCAGTAGAGTTATTATAATATATTTCCTTGGGGAAAACGCCAACTTCTTTTTTACTTTTTGCGTAAGCCCAAAATGCTTTCGGATTGGGTTTAATATTGGACTCGATTTTAGCTATGTAAGATGAAAAGCACTTCTCTTCCAAGGCTGTTACCCTGTCTCTTAATAGAGAAAATGTATTAAAATCAGATAAGTTACCATAAGTCTTATACTTACCGTGGTATTTAAATTTTTCACGTATGACTTTAATTAATGCATAGCTGTACCACGGTGGATACATATTAGGTTTAACTATACGCGTAGGGATAAATTGATCTCTTAATTCATATAATTTATTATAAAATATATTCAAGGCATCATCAAGTGATCCACTGGATAGGACTAAATGCCAATCAGTGCTATTGAGTTCCCTAGATATAGCATCATAGTCAGCACGATTATACACATATGTACGCCTTGGTAGTTCATTCAAGTTATTTGATTTTTTTAAGAAATCTGCAACGATTATTAGTGCTTTGTGATGGCCATCTTCGGGAATCAGCGGATTATCTGATGAGCAAACCGAAACCGCCTCGTTACTGTAAATTAGGTCCAAAATACGAGAATTGCAATTTAGCTCATAGTTATACTGTTGCAAATTGCAAATACTTGTTGTATCTATAAAGTCTGTTATATAATCATTATCACAATGGTCGGTTAAAAGCTGAGGAATGGTGTCACTGACACTTTTTAGCCAAACAATTTTATTTGAAAAATTAAAATCGCCCATAATTATAAATTTATCTTGCGGATGACACATAATATACCAAATATAGTCTAGCCAACGAAGCGGATCGTTGTATGAAGACCCCCGCATTAAATCGTGAGTCGATGAAACTTTCCTGGGTTATTACACTATATGAGACAAACCTTAAATAAAAAAATCCAAAAAAAGAATCGGTACTTTTATTTTTCCATACAAAAATTACAAAAAATGTATGAACAAATTTTATTGTAAATTTTTTATTGGATATTTTGAATTTACATTTAATTCATGATACTTTATCATCCTGTCAAATAAAATCTGCCTGAGAGATTTATGTTGGGGTCTACTGCTTCGTTGCCTACACTAATAGTGCGTTTACGTGCATTGAAAGGTACGTGAAGACCTTTTGTTGGCTGTGTGAAGTCAAATCAACATACTCGTACTATGGTCTGGTTTTGCACAGGTAAGATAGCATTTGCTCTTAGTGCTCTTATCAAATCTTTTAAGATCGATAGTAGACTCCAAAAAAATTTATAAATCATAGATTATTGATAAAGACCTATTGATGGAGACCTACAAATTACCTAAGGAATAAAGTTAGGACAATGATGGCTGGCCTTTTATATTAATAATCCGAGGCTGGCCTTTTTTTTTCACTTTTACACTGCGCTCTGCCTAAAGTAATAGGCATCTCTAAGCTCTAAAGTGTTAAATTATGCTAATTTTATGCACTCTGTAATGCTTTGTAAGAAGATACTATGTAATACTGACACCAATGTACCTAATACAATTTGAAGTAACTGGTTCGTGATTTTTTTGTCGAGAAATCGTTTAAATCGTCAACACAATATGGTTCTTGGCGTTTTGAATGCATGTTTAATAAAAAATCTGATATATCCACTATTTTATGGACATCACAATACGATGACAAAGAACTAGAATATTATTCTTAACCAGAAACAAAAATATTTTCAACGAATGCACTACAATAAGCTTGAACCAGCTCAGTAATTGATATTGGTCGATCATTCATTTTAATGAAAGGATGGCAAAAATAAACTGCTTTCAAAACATTTATGGTCACACAAACCACAACGAATAAATTACCTGTGGCCCGTATTCCACAAACTAAAACCATAAAACAGAAATTTACTATCATGATAATAGAATTTTAATCCAAGTTAACCCAGCAACGAGCGCAGTGCAATTGCATCAAGTACATAACTGATAGAGATTATAAAAAAAGAATCATGTACGTACCATCATGATACAAATTATCACCATACTTGCTGACCACATTGAAATTATGACCCACTGTACACTACAATTGACAAAAGTAATAAGTTTTCCTTTTTTCTCCTTGCTAAGCAATTTTTTCTGTAAGTCTGCTCGCAATGAGCTGTCAATTTTCATGTAATGAGATGTCCACATAGAGCGAATTTCTAGTAGTTAGACCGTACTTTATGATGTTTTAAATTATTGAGGCAAAATTCAATCTCATGGCACTTGAATTCTGTAAGAAACGAACTTAAGCAAAAAAGTCGCTTAGGTACATTTGTCATGCGTACGCACGACAGCAAGCACGTAGAAACAATACCAGTATAAGCTAAACCAGGGCTATGCTACAAACGCACGAAACCAGAGACCCACTCAAGGTCAAAAAGTTTCTACCGACGAGCGGCCGTATGTACTAAATGAATGAATGAAAAAAAAAATGAAAAATACTTTTATATAAAACACAAAAACAAATTTTACAACTTTAAACATCTGCCAAACTACACAGCAGTTTGTTGGCAGTGAATACTCCCTTGGACTTCACATGGAAACAGGGAAACTTGTATAAATTTTTCGTTTGTGCTACCATTTTCCGATATTATTCTTTTTGCAACTCGTCCGCTTTTCTTCTCTACAGGTTGTATGCTCTATGAATTTGGTGCACAAAATAACAGTTTATCGATCTCTATTGTTGGCCACGGTGGCCCTAGTGGCCGGCAGTTGACAGGTTAATAACACTAAATCAAGCATCGCCGATGTTTTCATTTGAAGGGTTAATTACATTTACGGTGTTATAGGTGTTAGTTAGTGTGTGACGTTTTGCAATGCGCATTTTGTGCAATTGAGTCAAAATTATTACAGGTGTATTTACCTATAATTCTCGCATCCAAATTTTTGTAAATATTTTACGATGCTCGATGCATGAATGAACGAAGATTGACGAAAGAGATCTACTAGCAGGGAGTGAATAGAAACGTTGGAAGGGGAATGCCTCGGCGAATGTACCAGCCGTAGCAAGAGCCCCTAGATATACGCATTTCATTCACTCTCGCGAGAAAACTGACGTTAGCTTCATACATTATAAGTCAAAAAGAGACATTAGCCTACATATGTTATTATCTAGATAATAGATACTATAGTTAATTAATTAATACTATAGTTAAAAATAAATTTTAAACATTACATATTAATTCAGGATATTCTTAATAAAGGCAGGGTTAAAAGAACCCCATACCGACGAGCATGTATGAAAAGATTTATGAAAGAAGGTACAGGAAGCGAGGGAAGTATGTCAAGACCGTAGCAGGTGGGGGACTGTGGTCTCTGCCTACCCCGACGGTAAAAAGGAGTAATGTTATGTATATGTATTGTCCAGGATAAACGTTTGTGGGATGAACATAGGTGCTTGCACAACAGTATAGGCTTTGCCTAGTATGGATCAGATTGACGAAAGCGAACGTCACGAAATGTAGGTTCGTTCGTTTTCGTCATCTCTAAATTAAATAGCATGTTGTCTCGACTCCCTTGTGTATGCAATGTCACGCCATATTTATTTATAGCGTATGCTGTCTCTACGGATAATTACTATACTTCACAATGATATACTTATTACCACACTTCATAAACCACAGAGTTGCTTAGTTTTACGACTGTTACGCGTAACATTAACGTTACGTAAGATTCTCTCTGACCTCCGTTTCGCCTTGATAGGTGTAATAGTGACAGTTTTATCTAAGTTTTTGGGTTCGATTACTGGCTGAGACAGTTTTTTAAGCGCAAACGCTGGAGAACGGGAAAGTGCAAAGTTAAACCTACAAGAACAGAGATTGCTGTGACGCGTGAGTGGAATGTCGAATTGCTGTTCTTTTATTGGTGTATCATTGCTCCCACTCCTTTTCACCTCCGCAGAATATTTTCAGGGTTCTGTACCTCAAAAGAAAAAAACGGAACCCTTATAGGATCACTTTATTGTCCGTCTGTCTGTCTGTCTGTCTGTCAAGACCCTTTATCTCACGAACGGGTAAAGGTATCAGATTGAAATTAATACCATATATTTGGATCTATGAACCACACAAGATCTGAAAATTTAAATTTTTTACAACGACGCAATCAAAAGATATGGCATTTTATGTCCTCATCTCCATACATTTATTCAAAAATGCAAAACCTACAGGGTACTTCCCGTTGACCTAAAATTATGAAATTTGGCAAGAAGCTAGGTCTCACAGTACAAATAATGGGAAAAGTCTGAAATCATTAAATATAACAAATTTTCTCACAACTAATGGTAACCAATTGTGGTGAGCTCCCGTTTCAAGAACATTCATATATGAGAGGGGTCAAGTTGGATGGTCCTTGAGGCGATTTTTGTTTTTCTTCTATTTAAAAACGGGAACACTTACCAACTTGAAAATTCGTATGTTTATAGTGCATAAGCTATAAAATAACAACAAATAATAAAATGTGGTGGTACGGAACCCTCAGTGCGCGAGTCCGACTCGCACTTGGCCGGTCTTTTTTTTTATGAGTTGAAGGTGAGCATTTGACACTGATCTTACATGGTGGTAAGCGACGATAGCATGTCTACCAAGCCGGGTAAGGCCCAGCATCTGTCTGTCTGTCCACCTGACTGCCTGTCCGCTGCCTGTTCGCCTGTCCGTCCGTCTGTCTGTCTGTTTTTTTGTAAGTAAGTAAGAAAAGACGAAAAAGCAAAATAAAAATATAAACAAACGAAGTAAAAAATTGCATTTAAAACAACAAAACAAATACAATCTTTATTAGTAAACCTTTGCCTTTTCAATTTTTATTTATTTATTAACTTTGAAGACGAATTTATACTGACATGACACCGCCAAGCGAAGCGGTTGATCGCGACGTCAAACGCGTGCGCGTGTCGTACGTACCAGGCCACTCAGAAAGTATTGCGAAAAATAGTTTTTATATATGGGAGACTGGCCGGTCAGAATCTTTTTCGAAAATATGATTACTTGTAAGTAAAAATATGTGTGTTCCATTTTCAAAATTTCCCTCCACATTTTTTGCGAGCCAATTCAAAGTATCGTGTCTTACTGAAAAATGGATCTGCGCCGGGAACATTTTAGAGCTATGATTTTTTACGATTTCAAGTGTCGCCTGAAACCGGATGAATCGTTCGATAGACTTCAAATGGCATTTATGGATGAAGGCCCCTCCAAGGCAACCGTGTATCGTTGGTATAACGAATTTAGGCGCGGTCGACCAACCTTGGGGGATGAAGAAAGAAGCGGTCGCCCTTTGACGGCTATTACTGAAGAAAACGTGCTAGCAGTGAAAAATTTAATCCAAGATAATAGGCGAATTACATATCAGGAGATTCAGCACATATTAAAGATTGGATCGGGAAGCGTTCACGAGATTCTACACGGGCATCTTCGCGTGAGGAGGATAGTATCGCGCTGGGTGCCGCACTACCTCACCGACGCTCAGAAGCAGGCCCGGGTGGAATGGTGCCGTGATATGCTGAACAAATTTGAAGCAGGCTCGTCTCGGCGTGTTTACGACATCGTAACAGGTGATGAGTCCTGGATTTATCAATACGATCCAGAAACCAAGCGCCAGTCGACAGTTTGGGTGTTTCAAAATGAACCAACGCCTACCAAAGTGAAGCGATCTCGAAGCGGGGGGAAGATTTTGATCGCCAGCTTTTTTAATTTGACTGGCCACTTGGCCTCAATTCCCTTACGAGATCAAAGAAGCATCAACGCCGAATGGTATACTACCAAATGTTTACCAGAAGTTTTTTCTGTTGTGAGCAACAAGCGACCAAACACAGGGCTCCGCGGACTACTGCTCCACCACGACAATGCGCCTGCACACACCGCGCTCAAAACGAGGGACTTCCTGGACAGCACACCAGTCAAACTCCTGGGTCACCCTCCTTACAGCCCTGATCTAGCACCGTGTGACTTCTTTTTATTTCCAAAAATAAAAAATCAGCTCAAGGGGATACAATTTTCGTCGCCGGAAGATGCGCTGGCTGCGTTCGAGCAGGCTGTAAACGAGGTGTCTACGGCGGACTGGAAAAAGTGTTTTGAAAACTGGTTCAGACGCATGAATCTTTGTATAGAGGCTGGTGGAGAGTACTTTGAAAAGATTTAATAAAAATATATGTACCTGTAGAACAATTTTTTTTAGTGTCGCAAATATTTCTGAGTGTCCCACGTACGTGGCGTATGGCAGAAATGAGAATTAGTAGGCGGCGCACCTCGTGGAGCGTATGGCGAACGTCGCGTCTGACGCGCGCGTTTGACGGCGTGTACGAACGCTTCACGGTGCGGAGGCCCTTAAGAGCTAGTATATTAATAAATTAGTAATGTAAATTTTTTTATTGATTTGTAAGCATATTTATGGTAAACTAGCGGCCCGCCCCGGCTTTGCACGGGAAGCTAGAGTTCATGAAAAGATCTCATAGATAAAAATACTCAGTATTTCCCGATTTTGAAAAGTGTTTTTCTTTTTTAGATTTATCGTAAAAGTAAATTATAGAATAACAACAAATTTCAGGGGTCGGGCCACATTGATCGACGGCGATCGACGGTTTGCCTATACAAAACACGCGCAAATTATGGAAATCCTTTCACATCGACGTGGCGAACGCGCCCTGACGACGAAACGCCGTCGACCGTCGGCAGGGATCGACGGCGAACGACGGCGATCGACGGCTGACGATGGCAATCGACGGCTAACGACGGCGATCGACGGCTGACGACGGCAATCGACGGCTGACGACGGCGATCAACGTCGACCGACGGCTGACGACGGCGATCAACGGCTGACGACGGCAATCGACGGCGATAAGTTGTACCACAGTGTATAAGATCACCAAATGCGAAATAAAATAAGATTTTTATGTTTTAATTACGGCTTCGACAATTGAATTGTCCATCTTGTTCAAGAGGCAACCACAGTATGAGATGTTTCCATCTATTCGTCTGCATACGAAGCTGTACGGCACCTTACGGCTGCGTACGGATGCGAACGCGTCCTTACGGCTGCGTACGGATGCGAACGCCTCCGTAAGCGGTGAATCGGCATAATGCGTACTAGTGTGCTCTTTTTCAATCGGCAAAGTGTGAAAGGCCATGTGGCCCAACAATGTACCGCATGTCAAAACTGTAGGATTTTCATACAAACTTTCATCCCTTACTTCACTTTATTATATTATTATTATATTCACCCCCATAGGGGACGAATTTTGAAAAATCCTAAAACATGTGCTTTTTTAGTTTTTACCAAGAGCTCAAAACCAAATTTCTATAATTCTACCTTTAAAAATTAAAGACTTATAGACCAACATACGAAAAAAAATATACCCTTTTTCACCCCCTTGAAGGGTGATTTTTAAGAAATGCTTAAAGACGTGTTTCTTTATTATTTGTGTAAATCTAGTTCAAGAAACAAAGGACTTTCATACAAACTTTCATCCCTTAATTCACCGCGTTAAGGGATTCATTTTATAAAATCCTTCCTTTAGTGGGTGCTTTTGAAGCGCAAAAAAGCTGTGTACAAAATTTCAGCTCTGTATCTATATAGGCTGACTTTTAATTAGTTCAACTTTACCCAAGGAACGTAGGTCGAAATACGAAAATTAAGTTTTAACCTCCCATACAAACTGCATCATCTGATAGCGCATTTTGTATGGGAGGTCAAATTTGGTTCTTCGTATTTCGACCTATGTTCCTTGGGAAAAGTTGTTCAGTATCATGAGTACATGCATATATTTTGCTATCAAGAGCTCGGCGTTGATGAATCTGTCAGGACAAGCTCTTTTATATATTTAGATAGATGATATGTATATACATTGACTGTATAATCGGACGTCAGTGTACCTAAGTAAATGAAATAAATGAAAGTGTGAAGCACTCTCAATGACGATAAAAACAAACAATTATTTTAATGATATTTTACGTGAAAATTTCATCTGGCCTCAGGAGTTAATAATTATTAAAGAGGCAAATCATTATGAATTTTGCACCGTTCGTTCGCCTGTTTTCCGCAACCACACCAACTTTGCTACTATTTCATACATTTATGAATATTTTATTTGGGCCATTCGGGTTTGAACTTTACAACTTTGCGCGAAATACGACATTACATTTATTATTCGTTTTTGAACTGCTAACTTTACGTTTTAACGTCATCTCAGCATGGATTTTGGAAAAATTTTAAACTAGACGTAGGCGTAGTTCGGTATGTTGTTCTTTTTTACACTGTTTTTGTTTTTAATTTATTTACTTAAAGGCGATTATACAAAGTATAAGGCATTGTATACCAAAAACTGAAAGGGTTTATTCTGTAGACAAAACTAAACCACTGTCAATTAAAAATAATTGTTGAAAAATGAAAAAAAAACATCGTAAAAGCTGCCTGAACCATGCGGTAATTTTGTATGGAGAGGTCTATTTTTAATAATTTCTCAAAGCATGTTTTTAGGGAAAGTTCAGTTCAGTTGTCGGTTAACGGGCGGTCGGTTGTTATTAACTATCCCTTATTTCCTGTATGGTCTTAAGATAAACATACATCTAGCTTCTGTAAAAAAAAAATCTTGTGGCCTTGTAGTTGTTTCAAGAAATTATTTTCAGTGACATTTTTCTCAAAGTTCTAGAAGTTACAAATACAAGAGCATTGCCAGAGCAACAGCTTTGAGAAACACCCCCCCACACCGCCAGTCTGCCTTGTTGGAAGGGGTTTACCTGCTGTTTACGACGTTACGTCTTTCAATTCTTAATATTACTTTTCCGATCCATCAGCCTTTGGTTTTTAGAGCAATGTGACCCTTAGCACAACCCGGACACAATATACAACGAACGCGAATTTGAAATTGGAAGGTTGTGTAGATCCGCATATTCAGGACAAAAGACCCTCAGGAGCACCACGCCACGGATGTTCACGGTGGATTGCAAGGTCCCCCTGTATGATAGAGAGTCTCCGTTATGTATGATAGTACGGTCAACCGCTTGTCGGTAGAAACTTTTTCAACTCTATTACCACGCCATAAGGTCCAAAAGTGTTTCTTATGATGTGCGGTCGTTATACTATTACTTTATTTTGGGCCCACCTCTAAAGCCCCGTTGTATCCCCAGGGATACAGAATAGGATCGAGCTCCCGCGCTCGATATTTTGCCTTATTCCGTCGAAGCTATGGTTTATTTTGGTATGGCGTGTATAGGGAGTAACGACCTATTGAAATTACCTTTCGAATGACGTATAAACCATAGACTAAAAATGGCGGGAATCGGACAAATGACGCGCGAAAGTTCAAAATCCTGGTCACGTGGTATTATCCGAACGATATGAGTCGGGGAATGGCCGCCACGGCTCAAGGCCATATTATACGACCGTAAGAAATCCCAACCCTCTATTTAATTGCATAGATTATTGCGAATTTTTGTACTATGGAGTCAGAGAGGCGCCTTTCCACCAGAGTTGCTCTAGGTAGCTAACATGTAAGCTGGAAAAACTTTAATTTCCTAATTTTAAAGCGCACTTAATAGCCCATTTACTGCAGCTGAACAAAGTTTGCCTTTAAAGATTCTAACAACAAAAGTTTTTATTCCATGATGAACTACCACAAAAACTAGTCACCATACTTTGGCGAGATACCATCAGTCGTCTTATACGACACCATTATTTTAAGACAAGAGTAAAAATTAAAAGGTCTGTCTTATTAAATACAACAAACAAGTGTGTTGACCTAAAATATTACACTAATTAGAAAACAGAGCAAAACAGACTGAAGCCACAATTTTAAGAACAGGAAACATTTTAATATCCTGTTACAGCATTTAGTAAAATATTTTGTGTATTATTATAAAACATTGCAAAACGAAATCCTATTAGGAAACCAAGATTCCCACAGCTCCCAACATTATTACTGAAATGAACACCGCCGCAGTTCAAATTAAAAACCGACGGTAGTTGCAAAAAAGGGCAACAAACATCGGCATGAGTAATTTTGCTGCTGGCAACACCACTGGGATTGCCAACCGCGGATATTTAATTAATACTTTAGAAATTTATTTACTGACTTTGTTCACTTGCAGCGCAGAGATATAGAAACGAACATATTTCTTTTAGTAAAATTCTATTCGTAACTCAATATTTAAAGTAATGCCTATTTTTAGGGTTCCGTACCTCAAAAGAAAAAAACGGAACCCTTATAGGATCACTTTGTAGTCCGTCTGTCTGTCTGTCAAGACCCTTTATCTCACGAACGGGTAAAGGTATCAGGTTGAAATTAATACCATATATTACGATCTATGAACCACACAAGATCTGAAAATTTCAATTTTTTACAACGACGCAATCAAAAGATAGGGCATTTTATGTCCTCATCTCCATACATTTATGCAAAAAAGCAAAACCTACAGGGTACTTCCCATTGACCTAAAATTATGAAATTTGGCAAGAAGCTAGGTCTCACAGTACAAATAATGGGAAAAGTCTGAAATCATTAAATATTACAACTTTTCTCACTACTAATGGTAACCAATTGTGGTGAGCTCCCGTTTCAAGAACATTCATATAAGAGAGGGGTCAAGTTGGATAGTCGCTGAGGCGATTTTTGTTTTAATTCTATTTTAAAAACGGGAACACTTATAAACTTGAAAATTGGTATGTTTATAGTGCATAAGCTATAAAATAACAACAAATAATAAAATTTGGTCAAGCGCGTGTCACACTCAAAAAATCTAGCACATTAACTTACTGAAATTTCAACTAATACAATTATGATTATGTGGTGGTACGGAACCCTCGGTGCGCGAGTCCGACTCGCACTTGGCCGGTTTTTTTAACGGCAAATACTTGATATTCGCGCGTAAAACAGTTTGTTACCTTCAAATGAAAAAAATCAAACTGAAAATATTATTTATTTACATCGCTTCAAAAACAAAGTGGCGCCATGTGGAAATTAAAAGCGATGAGAAAAACTCACGCGCTCTTATTAGTAAGGGTGATGAAGGACAAATTTCTAAATGATTTGCTCATGTCTGCCTCTTTGACTGATGATAAGGAGCATCCTTTAAAAGATACAAAAAATATTGGCGGACATCCACATCCCTGCGTTTTTGAGGAATTAAGTTTTAACTATTTTGAAATTAGACAATGAAACGTACACCTGGCAGACTATGACTATGTGATTAAATACAATGTATAAAACCCCAGAAAAATGGTCTGCCACCATAATAGCCCTGCGTCGTAAAGTTACAGTGCTTCAAAATGCAAAAATTCACTACTTCGTCCCGTAATAATGCAGAGCCCTGCATGTCTGCCTCTTCGATTTTCTACATCTTCTGAAGTATTTAAAACAGGAGCCACAAAGGCATACAAAAAAACATTATTTAATATCTTATTTTTATTTTTTTTGCTTTAACACAAAAACGCAGCGACGCACAGAAAAACTTGTTAGGACCAAATCGATTCGTATTAAGCTGATCTATCACCCAGTAATTTTAGACCAATATCAGTCTTACCTGTACTTAGTAAAATTTTTGAGAAGGTCATACTCAATCAAATGCTTTCACACTTCAATAGAAATAACTTACTACATGACCATCAATTTGGTTTCACGAAAGGGCGCAGTACAACGGATGCCGGGACTGCACTTTTAAAATACATCTTTTGCGCGTGGGAAAAATCTGAAGATGCTATTGGTATCTTCTGTGATCTATCCAAGGCATTTGATTGCGTAGATCATAGCACATTGTTGCTAAAACTTGAACATTACGGTGTTAAGAATAATTCACTTAAACTACTTAGGTCATATTTGGAAAACAGGATTCAAAAGGTACAAGTAAACAGGACGAAATCACTGGGATCTGTTGTCAAAATTGGCGTACCTCAAGGGTCCATATTAGGGCCATTTTTATTCCTTATTTATATTAATGACCTTCCTTCTGTGGTGAAGAATCTGTCAAAGATTGTGTTATTTGCTGATGATACTTCATTAATATTCAATGTAAGTAGGAAATCACAAAATTATAACGAAGTCAACGATGCACTTGGACAGATTCATGCATGGTTTACTGTTAACAATCTAGTCCTAAACGCCAAAAAAACTAAATGTATTAAATTTGCACTACCAAATGTAAGGTCTACTTCACATAACATAGTATTGAATAATGAGCCATTAGATTTTGTAAATAGTACAGTTTTCTTAGGGTTAACACTAGACTCTAAACTTCAATGGGGCCCTCATATAACGGCTCTTTCTGGTCGATTGAGCTCGGCTGCATATGCTGTTAGAAAAATCAGACAACTTACTGATGTAGCTACTGCAAGGCTGGTTTACTTTAGCTACTTCCATAGCATTATGTCTTATGGCATACTGCTTTGGGGCCGAGCAGCTGATATACATTCAATATTCGTTTTACAAAAGAGGGCTATAAGAGCAATTTATTGCCTGAAGACTCGTGATTCCCTGAGAGAACTGTTCAAGGAAATCAACATTATGACAGTGCCATGCCAGTATATCTATGAAAATATAATGTATGCTAGAAAGAACATTCATCAATTACCAAAAATTTGTGACAGGCATAATTTTAATACTAGAAATAAGCATAAAATTGATCAACCATATACTAGATTAACTAAAGTCAATACATCTTTCGTTGGTCTGTGTATACGATACTACAACAAAATACCTGACAATATAGTGCAATTACCTGAGAGAAAGTTTAAAGAATGTGTAAAGCAAACGTTATGTAAAAAAGCTTACTATAGATTGGATGACTATATGAATGACAAAGAGGTATGGTGCTCTGATATTCCAGCGAAACACAAGAAACACATTGTAAAAAGCCGACTCTTAAAGTAGGCCGTGCTGCAGTGGTTTCTTGCCGTTTCTTTTACGCTGCCATAGCACGATCCGAAACGGCGTAGACTCGCTCTATTTGCATTGTATTCTGCATGACATTCAATAAGTATTCTGTAAAGAATCTACATTGAATAAAATTATCTGAATCTGAATCTGAATCCCTATTAATATGAATCATGAGCAAATCTTATACCCAAATTGAAGCCAGCACCTTAGCTATAAACTCAAATGCTAAACATACACAAGATGAGTCACAAACAAAAAATTATTAAATAACAAAAAACCCAACTGCTTAGCACAAGAGAGGAAAACAAGCTTAAACCTATTGGATTTGGTAACTTGAATTGTATAAGATACTGCAGGCGGGGACGAAAAACCTTTTGTGGATGTTTACGTCTTAATTTTGTTCGTCCCCGCCTGCAGTATCTTATACAATTCAAGTTACCAAATCCAATAAGTTTAAGCTTGTTTTCCTCTCTTGTGCTAAGCAGTTGGGTTTTTTGTTATTTAATTTTTTTTTATTTTAAACTTTTTAGTTTTCAGATTTGCTACGTCAAGTTAAACTAAAAAATTTGCTTAAACCTTAGATAAATGATTCGCTGTGCTCCGACGAATTCGGAGCGCAGCGAATCATTTAGAATCAGGTTTTTACCAGCTATTGTTTGGTACCCAGGTTGCAAAAGTAATGACTTTAAAAAAAATGTTTCACCCTTTTTTTATCTTCAAAGGTGCCGTACTAAAATATTATACCCTTGACACTCCTACAATGAATACAAATCTAGCGACACCTCACGTGTTGAAATCTATCAAGCCGTTTTGGCTGCAGAGCGCGACAAAGAAATCGACATACATACATACAAAAACAACTATTTACACACCCTAGAATGAGACGAGCCCCAACCCAAGATATTTTTCTACATACACCCAACAGCACGTCAGTAGAAACACTTCGGACTTTGTGACATAGAAATAGAGTTACAAATCTTTCCATTCACGAGCGGTTTACCGTACGTAAGGTATGGTTGAATTTGGTCTTGGATTTGGTACCTAGTCACAAGGAGGTTTTAGTCGCTGGTGGTTTGCTTTGCCGAAGCGTGGGCTAAAACCTTCTGGGGTAGTGGACATAAAAAAACAGCTCCTTTGGTATGGAGTAGAAAAGCTGCAGTATAATACGAAAGTAATTAATGCTGCATCTTGCACGACTCATTGCTTTATAAGTTAAAACTTAGAAAGTTATTTTCAAAAGGCCCAGCTAAACCCAAATATTTTATAAAGAAATCTCCCAGAGTTGTTTTAACAATAAAATATTACCAGATGAGCGAGCGACGCTACCCACCAACAGATGGCGCTGTAGGTTTCTAAAACTCGGTAATAAAAACAGCGCCTCTGGTATGGAGTAGAAAAACTACAGTATATTACAAAAGTTGGTGGGATGAGGCGTGTAAATAGCCAAATCCTGCGGGAGCTTAACCGTGATTAATTTTTTTTTGTTATGTAGGTAGAAAAGAGTTGTCAACGAAGAGTAATTGACCTACGAACATAAAGACTTCCAAATAAGCTTTGAATACAGTAGTTAGGAATATCTGAATCCACCAACCTGCAATCGGTCCAGGAACACCTCAAAGAAAACCATAAGTCGGCTTGGAGTAGGTACGATGATCATCACAATATTCACAATCATGGCTTGGCGCCAGCCGGCGAGTTCGGAAGATGAATTTCCTTAGTTGCACAGCACATCCAAGTGTTCACACTTTCCACTAACAGTCACTTATTGAAGCTTATGTATAAAAATAGTTCAAACATGATAGTTTTAGAGGTTTTTAGTTGCTACGTTAAAATCACATTCTCTGCAGCCGAGGACGAACAACGAGACCGCCATCATGAATTCCAACAGCAAGTCCGAGCCGTCGACCAATTAGAGCGCAGCTCTTATTTCGGGAACTGCATCGTAACGCCATCTCCTGGCGCGCTTCGGTAGTACCTAGGTTCCAAAGAGCATGAAAGCGGAATCAGATAATACCAAATTCGTATTCATAGTCTATTGGAAGTCTGTTTCTATCACTAATTGATATTATAAATTAAATTTTCAATGCACGCGCCTAACCATACTCCCCACCTTGGAAGTTCGTAGGACTTTCAATAAGGAAATAAATTCTTATGTTAACATGCTATTCTCCATTATATATTACTGATTTAATCTTGGATTAAATTGTACAACCAACAAGTACAAAGTGATTAAAACTGACGAAAACTACGTATGAGTAGACTAAAAAAGAAGAACAAAGCTGTTCCAAGTTAACAGAGACTGTTGATATTTGAAATTAACCAAACTTACAAACTAATAATAATCTAACTGACACGATAAAATGAACTGTAACTGTTAATTATTGGGAGGGAATAGGGTATTGTTTGACAATTGGGCGTTTAAAGGTCCCATATTTAGTCTTTACCATCGCCACACGAATAACTTTGTCAGAACCAGGGAAAACATCGATTATTACCCCTAAAGGCCAATTCAATAGAAGAGAGTCATCCTGCTCTACTAGTACTACTAGACCGACTGTCACTGTATTATCTGTGGTTGACCACTTTTGCTGAGCTTGCAATGTGTTCAGGTAATCCAAGCACCATTTCTTCCAGAACAACTGCACCATGCTGTCCAGTGACTTCTTGCAATGTACTCATTGGACCAGTTAAAATCTGTCTATTGTGCCTTGATAGAATCTAAGTTACGTTACAGCATCAAGCATTGGGGAAATAGTTATAATTATAACCTGAAAAAGGCTTTTGTTGCCCAAAAAGAGCAATAAGAACAATTGCTCGAATTCCTCCATGGGAATCCTGCAGAAATTATTTTAAAGATTATAAAATACTAACTGTACCTAGTCTGTATATTCTGATACTGCTAGTAGATTTCATGAAGCGAAGATCGGTTTTCGAAACGGAAGATGAAATGAAGTTGCGTCTTGCCACTAGGCGAAAGGACCTAAAGACAATAATTGAACCGAGGTTAAATATAGTGAAGCACAGCCCTCTATACCAGACCGTAGCATTTTTCAATGGACTTCCGATTGAATTAAAAATAATATGTAGTGTAGAAGTGTTTAAGGACCGACTGAAGTTGTTTCTGTTAGAAAAAAATTGTTATAATTTTGATGACTTTTATAATTAATGACATAAATATTATGATAATTATATTAATAGAAATTTTGTTAACATTATGATAAACTTATTAGATAGGATATATTAGCTTTAATTTATTAACTTTATGTATTAAAACTTTAATTTGAGTATTGGTAAAATGATTAATGTAACTTGTTATTATAAATGATTATGTATGTTATTTCGCACACAGAATTTCTGTTTTAGAATAAATGAATTGAATTGTACAAGGCTAATTATTTCTTGTGACAAATCAGTCGCAGGTAAGTACTGGAAAGGGGTCAACATAAACCCAAAGTTACGATCTAGTTCAATCTCATTGAACCTGAATAATATTTTTATAAATGTGCGATGGTCAACAGATACACCAATCTGCAAATACATTTGTTTTAGATCAGCCAGAAATAGGTCAGCTTGCAGATTTGGGCCTGCATGTAAAACATCATCCAGTGACAGACCAGTATGGGTTTTAGCACTTGTGTCTAGGACGATACGAGGTAGGGCTTGTCTGACCTTACCACAGCATGATGGGGAATCATATATCCTTCCTCTCTGACATCTGAATCAGGAGTTACAGACAAACCATATGCAATGTATTCCTCAATTACTTTATTATGATTTTTCCTGAGTGTAGGTACTTGTCGGAACTTTGTTTCCAGAGCCAGCAATCTCCGCTTAGCAGCCAAGTATGAATTACCCAATTCACTTGGATTCTTGCAAAAGGGTACGTCCACAGAATATCTTCTCATATCGTCTTGAGTCACAGATGAAATATACAAATTCTCACATTCTGCGTCCTCAAGACTCAGGACTTTCTTTTGTGTAACTTCTTCTAACTGCCGGAACTTCTGCATTAAATCATTGAGTGCCAAAGCAGTAAAAGAAGACTGAGGGTTAACGCTAGGGTAATCTCCCATCAGCACATACCCAAAGGCAGTAAAAACTGCAGGTGGTGCACAAGTGCCCGAATGAGCCTTGTTCCCAAGATAGATATGTGAGAAAAGTTGAGCACCCAGTACAAGATCAACATTGCCTGGAATGTTCCAGGTCAGATCTGCTAAAGGTAAATTATCCAAATAAGCCATGTCACATTGCTCAATGAAATGTGATGGTAACTGGTCAGTTATGCAGTCCACAACGAGTGCTTGAATGTTATACTTGTTGTTAGGATCTACACGGGACTGAATCGTAATATTAACATAGCCGTGTATTGGCCGTGACGTAGAGCCGACTCCTTTAACATAAGAGTTATTTGAAGGAGTAATAGGTAAATTTAGTTTTTTGCAGCACTCCACCGTTGTCAAATGATTTTGGGACCCGTTGTCAATTAAACACCGTACAATAACCTTGCTACCATTGTTAGGTGGTATATAATATACTTGAGCGGTAGCAAGTAATATCGTAGAGTTAGGCTTTACATTAGCACTATGTGACAGCGACGGGTTCATCTGTGCAGTAACATTCTCAGGTGGTGTATCACACGATCGGTTATTGCACACCAAACAAGAGTTAGAGTTCACTGAACCAGCATCAGCGCAGGCCATGGAGGGGGTGTGGTCTTCGACAGAACTAATTGAGGGTGAGGGAGACGCCTCACTGGCATGTACTTGGGAAGTATGTGTATGTGTTGCAGATTTTTTTATTTCAAAATGCAACAATGTATGGTGCCGTTTGTCACATATCTCGCACACAGATGGTGAATGACAATTAGAAACTGTGTGTACTAAACTTAAACAATTTACACAGCCATGTTTTGTTTTCACAAATTCAAAGCGCATTTGAGATGAACCCATATTTTCAAATTTATCACAATTGTACAAATGAATATGATCTGACTGATTGCAAAAAATACAACACTGTGTGGAAGCAGCAACAGTTTCTTGTCCACTGCTGTTATTTGAAATGAAAGTCTTAGAAGTGTTGGCACGGTTCGACGACCCAGACCCTGATGAATGTGATTTATTCGTGTTACTAGACGCACGTGAATTTGAAGTATTGCTATTTGATCGTTCTAAAATCTTAACTTGATCTTGAACGAATGATATTAAGTCACTAGAAGTGGGTATTTTCTTATCTCGAACAGACAGCTCAAATGCTTGTGCTGTTTGAGAATCCAACTTGCGAAGTACACAATGTAATAAAATAAAATCGGACAAATCAGCAAAATTCAGTTGCTTTAAGGCAGCAATGGATGCTGAATATTTTTCTACAAATGAGTCGAGACTGTACGCGGTGTTGTTACATACTTTCATGTCCAAAATATTGTTTAAGTAATAGGTACCTAATGACCGTTCATCTTGGTATTTTTTTACTAAACTTTCCCATATTATTTTGTAGGTATCTCCAGTAGGCACAATACCTGCCGTAGCCCTTAAAGCATTGTGAGTCAGTTTGCCTACTAAATATTGAATACGTTGCGAGTCTGTCAATTGCTTATTTTCATGAATGTTAGCCTTAAATGACTCATAAAATATAGGCCATTTTTCAGTTGTCCCATCAAATGAAGGAAGAACAATCGGCGGTAGTGGAACACTAACTTGATCAGACTGGTTCAACTGTTTCTGTGGCGGTGGTAAATTGTCAGAAGCCAAAATCTTATTACGAGTATGTTTAATTTGAGAATACAGATCCTCTAATGCAAAAAGTGCTGCATATGAAGGCTTTGCTGAGGGCTTTTGTGATAAAGTAATAACATTCATTTGGTCTATCAAAGTCTCAAATTTCAAGCGCAAATCATTAATTGTTTCCGTTTCTACCATAAAATATTCATTCGCCCTCGAACTAAAAGTGCTAATTTTTAAAGACTTTTGGAACAGTTGATTGAATCTTTCGAAAATAGCTTCCTTCTTACAATTTAGTATAGCTAGTTGTTTTTCGTACAATTCAGCCTCCTTTGCGTCTTCTCCGTCAAACGACATTTTTATTTATGTATTTAACTAAAGGACGAACAATGAATACTTCGTAGGTATGTAAAAAGCGAACGCGCTGTGGCACCTACCAACTAAGCAATCGACAAGTACCAGGCAAGGTAGGTATGCGATACGTATCTGCTATGCCGAAAAATGGACACCTAAGCATAAATCGCAACGGTGGGTATTTACGGAGAATATTATCGAAGATTCTACCAAATACTACGTAGCCTTACGAAATAAACAATAAGGAAGTAGGTCCTACTCGTACCAAACCTAAGCATAAATCGCCACGGTAGGTATTTACGGAGAAATTATTTATCGAAGATACTACCAAATATTACGTAGTCTTACGAAATAATTTATTAAAACAATAAGGAGGTAGGTGTCTACTCGTACCAAACCTAAGCATAAATCGCAACGGTAGGTATTTACGGAGAAATTCTTTAATCGAAGATTCTACCAAATATTACGTAGTCTTACGATATAATTTATTAAAACAATAAGGAGGTAGGAAGGAACCTCCTCGTACCAAACCTAGCATAAATCGCCACGGTAGGTATTAACGGAGAAATTATCATTCAAAGATTCTACCAAATATTACGTAGTCTTACGAAATGTTTTAATAAGGAGGTAGGTACCTACTCGTACCAAACCTCTAGAACGCGTAACTCGCGTATAAAGGAATATTCGAGTTTCTACCAAAATTACGTAAATTCTACGAATATCCAAGTTAACTAGATTCAATCCGGCTCGAAGGACCATATGGTGGGATGAGGCGTGTAAATAGCCAAATTTTGCGGGAGCTTAACCGTGATTAATTTTTTTTTGTTATGTAGGTAGAAAAGAGTTGTCAACGAAGAGTAATTGACCTACGAACATAAATAAGACTTCCAAATAAGCTTTGAATACAGTAGTTAGGAATATCTGAATCCACCAACCTGCAATCGGTCCAGGAACACCTCAAAGAAAACCATAAGTCGGCTTGGAGTAGGTACGATGATCATCACAATATTCACAATCATGGCTTGGCGCCAGCCGGCGAGTTCGGAAGATGAATTTCCTTAGTTGCACAGCACATCCAAGTGTTCACACTTTCCACTAACAGTCACTTATTGAAGCTTATGTATAAAAATAGTTCAAACATGATAGTTTTAGAGGTTTTTAGTTGCTACGTTAAAATCACATTCTCTGCAGCCGAGGACGAACAACGAGACCGCCATCATGAATTCCAACAGCAAGTCCGAGCCGTCGACCAATTAGAGCGCAGCTCTTATTTCGGGAACTGCATCGTAACGCCATCTCCTGGCGCGCTTCGGTAGTACCTAGGTTCCAAAGAGCATGAAAGCGGAATCAGATAATACCAAATTCGTATTCATAGTCTATTGGAAGTCTGTTTCTATCACTAATTGATATTATAAATTAAATTTTCAATGCACGCGCCTAACCAAAAGTAATTAATGCTGCATCTTGCACGGGAAATTTAGTCTAAGTGATTTTTTCCAAAAGGCCTAGCTAAACCCAAATATTATATAAAGAAACCTCCCAGGTTGTTTTATCAATAAAATATTACCAAGTGAGCAAGCGACGCTACCTACCAACGGATGGCGGTGTAGAATTCTGAAACGCGGTAATATCTCCACTTTTTCATGGATATCTTCCTGCTCCATCATCAGATCAGCTCTAAGTTACAATAACATTCTATGTCATCCGATTCACATACGCATGCAAAATTTCATCTCAATCGGAAACCGATTGAGTTTCTCTTTTCAGTCGGGTATTTTGTATTTTGAAATAGTTTTTTTATTTAGTACTTTTTTATTTTTTTTATACCCTATGACACTCCTACAATGAATACGAACCTAACGACACCTCACATGTTGAAATCTACCAAGCCGTTTAGGCTGCAGAGCGCGACAAAGAAATCGACATACATACATACATATATACATACATACATACACTCTAAAAACATAACCCTCCTGTTTTGGGGCAGTCGGGTAAAAAGAAATGAAATATCGATGTATGAATGAATGAATGAATTTGCTTAATTTCTTCTTCACAATTTAACTTATCCTAGGTTGACATTATATACTGTTACGCAATTTACAAAGTTACGTACGTAGGTACGTGTGAAGACTGGTGCCTGAAATAAGCCTGGGCCTGTGCTTCAGGGTAACCAGAACCCCAGTTGTACATCCCTAGAACATCGATAGAACTTGATATATCATTATGACATCCTATGGAACATCCATTGCTGGACAGGGAGTTCCCTCCGCTTTTAACGAAACAATGTGCAGGGGAAGTACCATATTCACCACGCTTGTTAGGGTTGCGGCTGGCACCATGGACCGCAGTTAGTGGTGAACGCAGTATGTAAGATGGTACGATACAAAAAAGGACACCGCTGCCCATCCTTCAGTTCATAACCCCTTAGTCGCTTCTTACGACACCCACGGGATGGGTTGGTACTTTTCTTTTCTGGGAAATACTGTGCTGCTTTACCGCAGAAAAAGGCAATTTGCGTACTTCCCCACACGGACTTTGCACAAAAGCACTACCACCTACAAAGTTAAATGCAAACAAACGCAGAAAGGGCAATCAGCACATTGTAAAAAATGTTGCAAAACGAACTAGCCTAACTCTTACCCGTTTAGTTCTCATGGAAACTGCGGCATAAATTGCGCATTAATTTTTAAACTATCAGCTTCTTGTTGCACACTTACAGAAAGCTCTGTGACAGAAAATTCTGTCAAGTACGACACCTAGTCTAAGTAACGAAGCGGATCGTTGTATGAAGGCCCCCGCATTAAATCCTCGCAGTCGATGAAACTTTGCTGGGGTATTACACTACATAAGACAAAAATCAAAAAAAAAGTCGGTACTTTTAATTTTTCCATACAAAAATATATATATATACATTTTTATATTTTGAATTAACATTTAATTCATGATTCTTTATCATCCTGTCAAATAAAATCTACCTGAGAAATTTATGTTGGGGTCAACTGCTTCGTTGCCTACACTAACCAGCGGAAATTCTGCTAGATGTGTCATAGGTAACCTAAAATGCGTTGAGAGCGTTATAAGCGGAACTCTTCGCTTCGCAAAGATCCTCAGATATGTCACTTCAGACTCACTCAACTCGTTGGACAAAAAGACGTGATTTTCAAAGGGGAGAAATAAACGTAACCCGTCTGTAATTAATTATCCACACATTTTTAGTTGCAGGCTATTCTAATTCCTCCTAGGACGTAGAAAATGGATCTACGAACTAATTGGTCATAGCTCGTACGTATTCAGTTGGAAAGTGGCATAAATTGTGCATCTTCTCTGCTATTATAAATTGTCCGTACATGAAACATATTTTATAGAAAAAATATATCACGTTATGTTATTTTGATGCCCCTAAATCCAAATCACATATTTTTTGACTTTTTGTCTGTCAGTTTGTTTCTTTATTTGTTAGAGCATCACGCAATAACTACTGAACCGATTTCAATGAAACTTCTTTGTTTGATTGCTAATAGTTTGACTTTACACTAGTGTTTTTTTAACATGCGAACGAAGTCACGGAAAAAAGCTAGTTCATTTGAAAAGCATCAGCTTAGTCTCACTCAACTCGTTGGACAAAAAGACGTGATTTTCTAAGGGTATTGTATGTTTCAACAATAAACGTAACCCGTCCATACTTTTTTAGTTGGAGGCTATTCTAATTCCTCGCAGGACGGAGGAACTGGGTCGCGACCCTTTTCACGCCGAGCCGCCTCAGTGTAAAGGGCTGCCTTCACGTACCACTTATATAGGGTGTAAGGGACGGTGTACCGAAAACTGAAAGGACGTGCTCAGTCAACGAAACTGAACAACTTTCCCAAAGAAACATATGTAGGGAAATGAAAAAAAAAATTTGACCTCTCCATACAAACTGTTCGACCAGAGTGGAGAATTTGTATGGAGAGGTCATAATTTTTTTTCATTTCCCAACATATGTTTCTTTGGGAAAGTTGTTCAGTTTCGTTGACTGAGCACGCCCTTTCAGTTTTCGGTACACCGTCTCTTACACCCTGTATACTTGCGTTTCATTCAGAAAAGAAAAGAGACGTGGAATAAGTAATAGATCGTAATCAATTGGAACTTTTTTGACGTCGGAAAAGATATGCGATATGGGTTTAGTGCCTTAGAGCAACGCGTCAAACCGCGCAAGCTTAGCGCGCGAAAATCGTGTTACTCTATGGTTTAGTTCATTAGATGAACGTTTTGTCTACGCATGGTGAATTTGATTTTACTGTTAATATTTAACATCAATAATGCAACGAACAATTTTTTTGTTTTAAAAACTTTTTTAGGCTTGCATAGTAAAGAGCTAGGTGTGGTTGACCCTTTTATACAGTATGTAACCGGCACGCGGGCATTTATTAAAATAGATGATAATCATTTGCATGTATTAGCCACATCCTATATTATTAAACAAGCAATATTTGTATACAGGGTGAAACAAAATAGGATATACCAACCCTGAAAGTTGTGAATCTGCCCATGTAACTGAACAACTTTCCCTAAGGAACATAGGTCGAAATACAAAAAAAAAATGTTGACCTCCCATAGAAACTGAATCAGCTCAGCGCATTTTGAATGAGAGGTAAAAATTTTATTTTTCGAATTTAGACATATTACTTGGGGAAAGTTATTGCTACATACTTCAAGGTTGATATACGCTTTCTGTTACACCTTGTATACAGAGGCTGTAAAGGACAGCGTACCAAAAACTGAACAGGCGTGCTCAGTCAATGAAGTCCTTACTTTAAATATAAAATCTATTGCCTAAAATACTAACTTTCCGACTACTTTTGTCTGAATTAAAATGAAGAAACGACCGAATGAGATACTGAAAGCTTCGAAAAATAAACATGATTTTTAATGCTGTAATACTTTTTTACCAGCTTCAATTACGTTCTACTGAAAAGTTTTGGTTAAGTCGGTCCACTTGGCAAAATTTCGGCAAGTACCAAATTCGCTTCTGGCACGCACCGGCTGCTGGCGCAGCACGCTCGCTTCGCTTGCTCGGCTCGTACGTTGTGGTCGCAAGAGTACCTAACACAACCTAACGGACCTATTGTCCTAAACATTATGTAATGTGCAACAATACCCTACTTGAGGCGCGAAAAAAACTTCTGTTGTCGTTAACTTAGTAATCTTGTCGGAGGTTTAGTATTTTATTCGGAAGAACACGCTCTTATTTGTTTGTTAAATTCGAAATTATTTTTCGGTATGTTTTGGGTTTTTTGTCGGTAATTCATTATAACGCTGGTTAATTAAAGGAATAGTCGGCCACAGATAGCTGGAGATTTTTCGGAACCATTACTATTTCCCTTTGGGGAAGTTGTTCAGGTTCGTTGACTGAGCACGCCCTTTCAGTTTTCGATACACCGTTCCTTACACGGTTTATATATTTGCAATCGATTTCTCGAAAACGACTCTATTTAGATGAAATTTACTTTACAGGGGTTTTTGGGGCCGAAAAATCGATCTAGCTAGTTCTCACGTTTCGGGAAATTCATTTTCTCGGATTTTTTAGCATTTCTTCAAAATTGCGCGTTACAGAAAAATTGCTTGGATTTGGCTAAGATTATACAGAGCAAAGCTCTGGACCAGAAACGCGTAACTTATAATATTATATAATCTATCCTTCAACTTGTCTTTCCTTCCTTCTCCTTTGTCTTTTATTCACATTACAAAATTTAACAAGCATCAACATAACCCAAAAACTTCTTCAAAGCATCTTTTATCTCTAACATAAATGGCCACAATATTTCAAGTTTTCAAGTCGCCCGCAGCTCAGAAGATCTCTCTATTGTGAGAGCTTTAGGGGCTATTCTTCTAGTGTGTAATTTTAAAATTCGCCTTGTCTGTGAGCAGCCGCTCGAGATAATAAATTGTATAATAAACAAGATTAACGGTGCATAAGGAGGCACGTTTCGAGGACAGGGACGAAGCGCGTGGAATTCTCTGGGAGGTTGTCACACCGCAAAGAATGTGACGTAATTTTAGGCCTGGCATCACCATCAAATCGTCCTTGTGGTGTCGGCAAAGAAGAGTATCAACCCATCTCTACGCGTGGGTGTCGTAAGCGGCAACTGAGGGCTTATGAACCGGAGGATGGCCAGCAGCATCTTTCTGTGTATCGTACCATCTTACATTCCGCGGTCACCAACAACAGCGGTCGCCAGCCGCTATGCTTATAAGCGTGGTGACTATAGCAAATCCACTCCAAAGTACCATGCGTTTTTGCTGGAGTTCTAGAGGAAACTTCCTGTCCTACAGGGGACATTTTATGGAATATTATGATTATCACCATCAAATCAGCAGGAAGGCATCCCTTAAAGATCTCCACAAATATTGGTCCTGAGCTTCCCTTATCCAGTGGCTTCCTGTGACAATTTCTAGATCGCCAGTTCACTCGTAAAGTAATATAGAATTCTGCCATCAAACTACAGTATAGTTTGGCAGAACCAAAAAATAAACTTGTTCGGTTATTTTATACCAAATAGAGAGTTTCTTATTCGTAGTTGCCAAGCTTTATTGTTCAAAAGGAACTTAAATATTTTTTAAACATTTTTAGCCTGGTAAAAAAAAAACACAATTGTTTTTTTTAGCTTTGTTCTACTCTATAGCACCCCCAAATCAAGATCGTCTGAGGGATTCCAGATTCCTTCATATGGAAAAATTAACATATTTTACGACACTCACTTATAAAGAAAGGTGGTACCTACTTTTGATAGCCAGCACCTAGCAGACCCAGCTTAGGTTAAGTATATATAGTAAAATAAAATTCTAAAGCCGATTGCACAACAGATGAAACAGTTCCCAAAATATCTTCGCAACAAACATCCCCCATGCACTCTTTATTATTCCACCAAACAGAGATCGATTTCGTATGCACCCACGGGGAACACTAAGAAAAACATTTTCCCTATCCTACTACCGCCCTCTGCCGGAGCGCTCTCAAAACAAGCAATTTAAAATTCTATCCATATTTAACGATGCGTCGGTGTGACCACCGCCCTAGCATCCGAAGCGCATGCCCAGTGTGCACTCCACTTTAGTTCAAATATTTATCCGACTCTGCTTGGTTGTGATTGGAAAAAGGATTTTGAACAACGTTGCTTTATCGTGCAAGCGTACCTTCGGGTTAGCTGAAACCATGTTTGTTAGAATTTTGAAACCACTAAAGGGACCCTTTATAGGCCAGTGGTCGCATATGAGACCACTAAAAAGTTTGTAAAATTGACTTAATTGTTAATTTTACAATGTACTGACTCACCACTACTTTTATGGTTCTATTGTGTGCTCACAACCTCTAAATATTGTAAATACAGTTCAATTTCCAAATTCTTTACCTGGGTGTCTGCAACTTACCAACGATCTTCACCTAAGATAGAAGTCGGGACCTTTTTATTAGTGGAAAATATATTTCAGACATTTGACAGCAGCAATTAAACTGACTTAATCATTATCATAATGTTCAGTGTCAGTGTTTCTATTTTCATCAGCGCCATCCAGTGAAAATTTGAAAATTGAACAAACACCCTATTGAACAGGCAAACGCCCACGACGAGTTTCCGCCAAAAAGTCCCCATCTGAATCATGAATAGAATGCCATCGTCAAAAAACCCGAAAAACGTCCACTGCTGGACATAGGCCTCCCCTTGATATCTCCATGACGACCGGTCCTGTGCTGCTCGCATCCAGTGGCTTCCTGCGACCTTGACCAGATCACCGGTCCACCTTGTGGGGGGGCCTGCCAACTCTTCGTCTTCCGGTACGTGGTCGCTCTAGGACCCTTACGCCCCATCGGCCATCGGTTCTTCTTGCGATGTGCCCTGCCCTGTGCCACTTTAGTTTAGCGATTCTCAGGGCTATGTTAGTTACTTTAGTTCTTCTGCGGATCTCCTCATTTCTGATTTGATCCCACAGAAAAGTTTCGAGCTTTGGGTGACTTTGAGCTACCTGATAAAGCCGAGCGAGCCGTGTGAGCGGCCATGTCTTGGTACCATATGTCATACCTGGCAATAATAAACACTGCTCAAAGACTTTCGCCTTGAGACAGAGAAAGCAAATAATAATAAACAAAATTAAAATATAATTATTAACTTTTATGTCAAATACAAAGTAGAAAATCATAAATTTTTACAACCACAGCCAGGATTCGAACCTGTTTCCTCTCTGTCAGTACCGGAGACGCTTTACCAGGCAGGCTACCGTAGTCCTGCCTGATGTGGTGAAATTTGCGACCTCTGCGTCTAACTGCTACGAAACAAATTAAGAAGCTTAATTAAGTGAAAACGTGGTGAAAACAAAGCCAATGACAGGTCTTCACAAATAAAATATTTAAATAAATATTAATAAATATTTTTTTAAACTTCTGTATGCTATATATAACACAAATCTGTAGACTCCAAAATAGTAACGCGTTTTAGCAGACATTGTACAAATATCTCTTCACTGTATTTTTAGGCAATAAAATTTTCATTTTTACAAACGCGAGCACTCTGGTCGTGCATTGGTATTTGTAAAAGTTGTAACAACTTTTTTTAGTTGCAACCGCTTTTTGACTAGGCGTAGTGCTCTTATATTGATTGTGCATGTAAAGTCGTTGATAAATCCAAGGGTATTCCCCTACGTACTCGTAGCTGCTACAGCGTAGGGTAAAGTGTCATTGGTTTTTCTCTCAAAGCCTATTGATAACAAGCAACTTTCCCTAAGAAAATATATGTTTTTACATGAAAAAAAAATGTTTCGTCTTACCATAGTGAAGTAGTCACGTGATCGACTCATGGTAAGGCAAAAAATATTTCAATAAAAAAAAATCTTAGGGGAAGTTGTTTATTTTCTTTAATAGAATCACTGGGCTCTGGGAGCAAAATCAATGACAATTTACACTGTATAAAGAAACACTATCTTAACTACGAAAGTACAAAAACGCAACCAGGTATACTGATTCGATTGGTTTGTAATACGTTAGTAACTCATTAACTGTTGAATTTATGACAAGACATCTTAGTGGGCTGCAAATCCCAAGACCGTTTCAAAGAAGCTAGCTAATGTTTAACAGTTCTTTCATGATTGACGTCAAGGCGTTCCCAAGATGTTTTCCACGTAATATTGTGATACCTCCCTCACGCTAACATATTGGCAGAAGCACAGCGAAAAAAAAAAAAAAAAAAAATGTCTTTATTCAGTCAGAAACTAATCATAATTATAGATTGTTGGGATCTTCTTTTAAGTAGAATGTACCTGTGCCAGAAGAACCCGCTCTTCCATATCTATCAATTTATACAAGAATAGTTTATGACCTCAAAGAAAAACTTAATTATATTATATAATAACATAATAGAATGAAATCAAACTAAGCAGTTTTGATGTGAATGTGAGTGTGGATGTGTATGTGAATGTGAGTGTGGATGTGTATGTATGTGTGTGTGAATGTGTGTGAGAGTGTGTGTATGAGCGTGCACGAATGTGTTTATATGTATTACTGTATTTAAATATGTTATTATATTGTGTATGCGTAAGGAGAAGGGGAGAGTTGCCGTTATTTTAGCGAAAAGCACTGTGGAAAAGCATACTTATTTTCGCTTATAGCTATCTAATATAGCTAATGATTTACAAGAAAATGGAGCCCGTATCTCAGAAAGAGAAAGACAGATGAATTTATAGAGGGTAAAAGAGACAAAAAGACGAGCAAAAGGAATTTATAAGATAACGTTGGTGCAGAGACTTTGGAAATGTTTCTGAGACTAATGTGGGGTAGGTTTTCTTTTAAGAAATCTGTGTTTAGGATTTACAAAATCTGAACATAATTTTTTTGCAAGTTGCAATTAACAAAGTAAATTTTAATACTTCTGTATGCAAGGTACAACAAAAACCCTAAATAATATAAATTGTCCCCTGAAACTAAATAACTTTTCCTATAAAAGATAATTTTGAAATACGAGATTTATTTTTTTGTAATTATAAATATAAAAAAATAATAAAATAAAATACGCTATTTGCTATCTGAACCGTGTGGTAAAGAATAGTATCAACCCATTTCTACCTGTGGGTGTCGTAAGAAGCGACTACGCATCATCTTTCTGTGTATCGTACCATCTTACATACTGCGGTCACCAACAACAGCGGTCGCCAGCTGCAACGCTTATAAGCGTAGTGACTATGGTAAATCCCCTACAAAGAAACACGTGTTTTTGCTAGAGCTCTGTAGGGAGCTCCTTGTCCTGTAGTGGACATTTAATGGGATGTTATGACGCTATCTGTTGACGCAGTTTTTATAACAACTCGAAGTTTTTTTCTTTGAGGAAAGTTGTTCAGTTTTATGGGAAAATTTACATCAATTTTCATTATATTTGGCTACAATTCGTAGCAAGAAAAATCGATTGCTAGATTGTTTTAAAGGCCCAAAAATTGGCCTATTGATAGATCTCCGCGGAGACCTCCATTAATCTAAGCAATTAGGATTTACAGCTCGAATTTTCCGATTTTCCATTTTCGTTCTTGCAAGTACTGTAGTTTTTGGTCACAAAGTACCAGCTCAACTCATGGTCCAACTACATAAAATGTTTCAAGAATCTAGATCAAAATTTTAGTATCACTCTATGAATTAGGTACAAATATTTTCTATAAAGGTGACAAATTTTATAGTCCATTTTCTTTTACTGAAAGTTGTTCAGAGTCGTTGTTCAGTTTACGGAAAACTTTCTTTTACACCGCCTATTTAGAGTACCATAGAGCGACCTACCTTTAGACCGAAAACATCTATCAACTATTTTAACATTTTAATCAGTTCTTTTCTGGATAGGATTGTCTCGAAAAACAGGATGCAAAATTGTAATAAAAATACAAAAAAGTATATTTAGGGGACACCCGGATTTGAACCGGGGACCTATCGATCTGCAGTCGATTGCTCTACCACTGAGCTATATCCCCAGTTATGTAAGATATTGAAAATTACCACTACTATGTCAAAGCAATGTCAAATGTACTCGATTGAAATATTTGTTTTTTGTTACCCGACCTCCCCAAAACAGGAGGATTATGTATTTAGTGATGACTTTTAGTTGATATTATCATTTGAATACGAAGTTTGCAGGTTATAGTCACGGAATTTTTCTTTCGTGTAGATATAAGTTCAGTTCAGCAGTGGGACATTATAGGCTAGATAAGATAAGATAAGATGAGATGAGATGAGATGAGATAGCTACACGAAGCTAGAGACGTGTAGTGAGCAGCAGACGACACTGTTACCCGACCGCAGATCAGGAGACGCATTTTTGAAGCGTTCGAAGTGAATCTTTAGTTAGCATACGAAAACGAATCGTGTACGAATTTAATTTCTAATGCTCTCGATTTTACGCATTTTAGAATCATTCGAAAGCAATGTTGCCATTAAATTACAATCTTTAAACAATTTTCATCTCACGCAGAAAAAATAAAAACCGGAAAGCAATCACTCATTGATTTTAAAAACCGGTAATGAATTTAGAGGGAATGGAACGCAAATTAAAAAGTTGATATAGTACAATGTCATGTGTGAAGGAAACGTCAATGTCGTTCTCATCACAGATTATACATACTTTCGAGTGGTAGAAATGCAAAACGAGTGGGTCGGACCACTCGTTGCAGAATTTACAGGTATGAATATTCAAAAATGGCGATTTTACGGATTCGTATACGAATCTTGCAAATTCGAATGCGAATTGAAGTTCGAATGTTTCAAAAATGCGTCTCCAGTAGTGCTGCCAACGCTGGAGCGAAAAGACTTCGATGAGTTAAGGTGCGAGAAATCTAGCCTTAAGCCTAGTTTGCCCGCAACTTTAAACAAAACACTGCCATATCTGCAGTTGGGGTCTGCAGTCGGGTTCGGAATTATGACCGCAGTGACATAATGCGGCGACACGCTGTCTGCAGTCGGCTACGAGCTTATACCTTACTCTCACTCGACACTGGCGATCTCGCCACACAGTCTAATCTAAAAAAAGTTGAAATACTTACCTATAGAACACTTGATACTAGCAGAAATGTCACTCCATAAAAATAGAACCAATCACATCATCAATAAATTCACTTTAACTTCCAAGTCTATAAACTGCAAGCTATACGAGAACAAGTCATCTAAACAGTACTCCAACACGTACCTGTATTTTTCCACGAAGATTGGAATGGGCAGTTTGAAACTCGACAGTTTAGAAATTTAACTGGTTTAGATAAGATGAGATAATAATTTATTCGCATAAAACATTGTATAAAAAGATCTTAAAAGTTATGGCACAGTACATTAATGTTTTGCTTACTAGTGCAAGCATGCAAACAATAATAGCAACTAAAATTATAAAAATGAAGAAATTAAAAATTAAAAAAAAAAACAATTTAGGACAAGCCACAGAATCATATTATATCAAAATTATAGTAGGTAAGTCATATTTAAACGTATTTGTCAAATCAATAGATATTTAGCGCAATAAAATTCAAAATCAAATCAAATTAATATCAAACAAAGTCCATAAAATTCTTAATGTCATAGAAGAGTTTTTCTTGCAACCATGAGAACAAGTATGTCTTAAACAATCTCATATTGCTAGACTTAATGTAATTAGGTATTCTATTATAGATTCGGACGCACATAGTAAGACAGCTTCTATCATCCATCCTTCTAACAAAAACCCCTACTTCGTAAATGTAGAGTGATGGCAGCGGCAGTATATCTAGTCTTTTAAAATAAAAAAGTACATCACAACGCTTATTACTTGCATAAAACAATACTTAGATAAACTTACACCAATACATGGGCATGGCATAACGGGCATAACCACGACACGACCGTCCTTCTAGGGAGCAAAGTTCTATAGCGAACACGAGGACCGGGGTTAATTTAAACGCAGTGGGTTCGCATTTATGTTTTATATTCTTTTTTTATATAGAAAGCTAATAGCAACGTCCGTACCCAGCCGTGGGCAGGAGTTGACTGGCGACTGTTTTCAGAACGTGACGTCATTATTCGAAATCAAATTCAATTTTAGAAATACTCGCCAGCCAGCTCTGCTAAAAGAAGGCTTTCGAGGAGGATCACTACATTATCCTCCCCCCGGGCAAAGAAATTTCCGAGTGAAGCTTGGAAATTTCTTGTACAAAAAATTCCCTAATCTACCTACCTATGGTGGAAAATATTACAAATGTAAGCATAACATAACCCTGCAAAATATTGCTAATATCTAGCTCATGTGACAAAACATTGTTGCTTTCAGTTTCGGTAATCTCATGAACTACGGTGCACAAAACCACCGAAAATTACACCACAACAGGTGTTACGCTTTACTACTTGCTAAACCAAAAAATACAATTTTAAAAATTTTGAAAAAAGAACTATCTTAGATCAAATCTAAAATTATTTTACTAATTACGTCTCTAAGAAAATAAGTGATACTATGCTCTTTGACAAATAAAGTTTGACATCCAATAATATAAAACATTCTCTTTCGTAATTCATGGAACCTTTACATAAATTAAAAAAGAAAACTTCCTACTCTATGCTCATCCTAAAAAAATAAAATGTTCCCACATTAGACATTGACATAGAAAAAACGCTCTGAGTTTGTCTAGAAGTTTGCGGCTGATGAAAGTCAATTTGACATAAGGAAAACGCTTGAAAAACGCTACGCGTTAAATTATGCAGCCTGCGGCTGGATAATGTCAGTGACATTACTGATATACCTTTCTCTTTCATATAAAATAAAGGCGTTGCCAAATTGAGACAAAAGCTACCCTAAGATGCTCCCAAGATACTGTGACCCAACAAAAGCCACCCACTAACCCTATGGGCATAAAAGTGGTTGTACAAGATAACAACTAGTGGCAACAATATATCCCATCAAGCTAACCTATATTATCGATTCCAAAAACTAATATTTAACCCCAAAAAGTGATGTTTTTCCAAAAGCATCATAATTTGAAATCTAGTTAACATCATATGACCTGCGGCCGATGTAAAGCGGAAGCAAAGCTAGAAAAATACACGTAGTCATACCAGCTACAAACACGATACTTGAGCCTGATCCAGACCCTCTATCTAAATACATATGATTTAATAATAGTTGTACCTATGTTCTTCCCCGATAATGAAAACTGTGACATTTATCCTAACTGAACCCACTCTTTATTGAAATTATGAGAAAAATCTTTAGAAAGTTATGTCTGTAGTATAGACTTTAAAGAAAATACCAATACTTACTTGTTTACCGTCATCATAACACGTTACCTGTAGATTACCTTTACCAATAAATCACTATACCTTTTTAACACTTTACCATTGAAGAATCTTTTATTACCAGGTAGTAGAATAAAATAAACAAACCAAGGAATGATTGTAATTAAATCATAATTACAAACATCCAAAAAACACCCCGTTTTTCTTTCCCAGATGATCAATAAAGTTGCAATCGTTCGCAATTACAACCCTAATGAACATACCCAAAAAATAAATTTATTAACACATGGATAGTAAAATTAAAACAATCTTCTTTTTTGAGATGGCTGAAGAGCTGCTTGCAGCCTAGCTCTGCTGGCGATGCGATGGTCGGAAGTAGCACGTCCGCCATCAGTCGTCAGTCAGGATAGCCATCTTAGTGGTGTCGCTCATGGTTAGCGATCACCGATGTGGACACGCTGAAGCGCATCCAAGGATATCGACACTCGATATCACAACTCATTGAGCATAGTATAACATGAAAAAGAGAATTAGTGTTAAGTACAAAATAAAGTTAGGACACCATGAATACGTTTTTGGACGTCTTTCATCTATACATACATCGTCAAGTAAAACATTTATAACTCACGCTTTTAACTATATGAGAGGTTCTTTGACTAGAAAAGTGAAAAACTATAGAGAAAACCTGCTAACAAAGATTTTAGTACAAAAACATACATATATCTTTTTTACATTTACAATATTGCGTACAAAGCATTTATAATCATAATGAGCTTATCTATATTTTTTTTATAGGACAATATTTCGTGATTATAGAAATAATATTGTACACGTAATATTATCTACGCAATATGAACAAATACTATAAACAAACAAAATATGAAATGACATCTTTGTCAGATTGTCATCCAAAAGACATGCGCAGTTTCTCTGTCGCCATCCGTCGCCTTGGAGACTTGCAAACACAAATTATTACGAAATTGGTACGTTTGTAAGCAATTCAAGCATGACAAACAATATGAAAAAACTTTGATGAGGTTGATTCTCTGCTTTAGACAATACAAAAATAGCTTACAGTTGTACGGCACGTGTTATGCGTGCCGTGTCCTTTCAAAATGGCACTCATAAAGTATGACGCGTCGTGGTCATCATATGGCATCAGCTTCTTCACATACAGGGCATCATCTTCTTCATTATGATCCTCTTCCCCCACTCAGGACTGGTTTGTCGAGACGCGAAACTGTAAAACTTTACATAAAATGGCATAAGGGGCACGACGGCGCCTCCACCATTATAGCGAACACGAGGACCGGGGTTAATTTAAACGCAGTGGGTTCGCATTTATGTTTTATATTCTTTTTTTATATAGAAAGCTAATAGCAACGTCCGTACCCAGCCGTGGGCAGGAGTTGACTGGCGACTGTTTTCAGAACGTGACGTCATTATTCGAAATCAAATTCAATTTTAGAAATACTCGCCAGCCAGCTCTGCTAAAAGAAGGCTTTCGAGGAGGATCACTACAGTTCACCTTCTTTTTCTTCAGCAGCTAGCCTGTATTCTGAGCCACATCAAACTTTATAGAAAATGCGAGCTTATCGTACTATCTCTGTCTGACGCCTTTTATTTTGTAACATATTACACTTAGTAAGTGATTTGACGTCATAACAAGCAGAACACAATAGTTGGTGCAGTGGTGACCAGACCTTTGAGCCGTAATTTACAGGTTTGATTCCCGCCCAGACCTAATACTTGTGTGAAAATACAGCGTGTTTTTATCATCCCGGTTATTTTAAGAAGTAGTTCTGCCCATGAAACTTAACAAATTTTTGAACTGAAGCAACATAGGTCGAAGTTCACAGTAACATTGCGTGGTACGTTCGGGGGAAGTATTTTACTCACAACACTTGTTAGCCGCATAATGGACTGCAGTGGTTGGTGACCGCAGTCACAGATTAAATAATAGTAAACTCCGCAGTGTAGTAGCCCGCTTACTCTAAGTCGTCTTATACGACGTCCACGTGGAGAAATAGAGTGGTACACACGGCCGCATGTCGGTGGAAACACTTTGACCTTCAGCGGGTCTCTCGTTTGGTTCAGTCTATACTGGTTTTATGGCTACGTGCTTGCTACCGTACGGTCTATTCGTAGCCCGTACTACACGGCATTTTTATCTTTTTTCTATAGAGCGAGTTTACGAACTCTTACTAGAAATCTCACGAGCTTAAAAACTACACAAAGTTCCCCGAATTCTGCGCATTTTTCTGCAAAACAAAGACCCTCAATTGTCTGCAGAAACCGTCAGGCTGTTAAGGAATTAAAGCGGCATGTTAGCATAGAAATTGGAACACAAAGCTGCTGCCGATTCGGAGTTGTCTGCGCAAGTTTTAAACAACTTTTGGAGTCGTTGCGTTAAGTTGAGTTGAAGTTTGCCTCATTATTTTGATTTAACAGCTATAGATAATTTTAAAGATAAAGCTGTTTAGCTTCTCTTCACTTTTCGATCAAATGTGGTGTTGATTTTGAATTCACGTGGAGCATAATTTAACTTTTTAAAGTCATTATTTTTAAATCACCAATGGGGTGAAATTCTACACGTAATATTTATAGTGTCGCAGAATAAAACTATCAGCAATTTCATCTATTCAAAAAAGTCATTGAAAATATGTTAAACCGAATTTAATTAAACCCCGTATTTAAGATGCAGATAATTTTATTCAATGTAGATTCTTTACAGAATACTTATTGAATGTCATGCAGAATACAATGCAAATAGAGCGAGTCTACGCCGTTTCGGATCGTGCTATGGCAGCGTAAAAGAAACGACAAGAAACCACTGCAGCACGGCCTACTTTAAGAGTCGGCTTTTTACAATGTGTTTCTTGTGTTTCATATAGTCATCCAATCTATAGTAAGCTTTTTTACATAACGTTTGCTTTACACATTCTTTAAACTTTCTCTCAGGTAATTGCACTATATTGTCAGGTATTTTGTTGTAGTACGAGTATCGTATACACAGACCAACGAAAGATGTATTGATTTTAGTTAATCTAGTATATGGTTGATCAATTTTATGCTTATTTCTAGTATTAAAATTATGCCTGTCACAAATTTTAGGTACTCGTAATTGATGAATGTTCTTTCTAGCATACATTATTGAGTTACTTTGTGCAGATATATATAAAAATAAAAAAAGGTTATTTGCCTGTTGTGTGGTTTACATTCCCCCGAGTAGTAACGATACGGAATATTTGCGTCTATTTAATTTAATTGAAAAATGTTGTGATGTGTATAGGGACTTAATTGTAATTGGAGATTTTAATATGTATTCTGCAAGTTGGACATACAATGCTATTATGAATTTTTTCAGACAGTATGTGAATTTCGCCAATTTAATGAAATTACTAATTGTAAAAATAGAATGCTAGACTTTATAGGCCAAATACTTACGATATTTTGGTTAAGTTGGAGGAAGATTGTTTGGTAGGTGTAGACCCCCAACACCCACCTCTACGGGTAAACTGTGCTAGGAGACGTATAGTACTTATCTAGTCCACAGATATAGATTCGCTTATATATAGTTCTGTGATCTAGTCCCTGGCTAGGAGACGAACTCAAAGACCATCCGTACGTCCTGGCAAGTATAATAAGCGCTTTCCAAGCAGTATTTCATCGAGCGATGAGGACCATAGAGCAAGCTGGAACTTCTATAAATGTGACTTCCTTACATTATATTCTTCTTTGACGACCGTAGATTGGAGCTTAATATATAAAATTAATACTGTTAATGACGCCGTAAATATTTTCTACTCAATACTGTATGACCTAATAGATAGGTGTATACCTGGAAAGCGTAGTAACGTGAATGAAATTAAATCACATATATATCCGGAATGGTATACGGCGGAAATCATAAGGGATATTAAGACGAAGGCTGAGTGGCACAAGTACAAGGCTAGTGAATCAAAATTTGTTTACAGGATGTTTTCTTTTTATCGCGAGCAGGTAAAACAAAAAATACAGACTGCACATAATAATTTTAAAGTTCGAGTTCAGGAGTGTCTAATTAAAGACCCTCGTTCTTTTTGGTCTTATGTAAATAATAAAAGAGAGGGACGCAGCAAACCTCGTATTACAAGAGACGGAGAGATGTTGCAAGAGCATGACTGTGCTAAAGCGTTCGCAGAATATTTTCGCTCAGTGTACGAAGACGATGCGCCGACCCTTGATGCAGCGACGGCCGCAAAGAGGGCAGCCGAGGTGGCGGGAGCCAGGGCGGAGCGCGTGAATGTGCCGAATCTCACGTTACAAGAGGTACTTACTGCTTTAGTGCGTCTTAAACCTAAAAAATCTACTGGGCCCGACGGTATACCGCCGTTCATAGTAAAGGATTGTGCGTCAGTGCTAGCTGAACCCCTGCTGTATCTTTATAATTTATGCCTAGTCTCAGCCACGTATCCGGACAAATGGAAAATAACCAGAGTAACACCTGTACCAAAAAAGAGGATCCGGCTCTGAACTATCAAATTTCAGACCAGTAGCTGTATTATCCACTTTTGCGAAAGTATTTGAATCCATTCTGTATGCGGTTATTTACCCACAAATTCAAGAGAGACTGTCAGACTGTCAGCACGGATTTCGACCAGGTCGTGGAACACACAGCAACCTTATGTGTTTTACACAAGACGCGGCCACAGCTTTAGACGGAAACGTTGGGGGACAAATGGATGTAGCGTACTTTGATTTCAGGAAAGCTTTTGACTTGGTGGATAGTGACATATTATTAGAAAAATTAGTTATATTTGGATTTGCACCCACTTTGCTCTCTTTTTTTGCTAACTATTTTACAAATCGTCAACAATACGTAGAGTACGAAGGAAAAGCCTCAGGATTGTATAAGACACCATCAGGAGTGAGCCAAGGCAGCAATCTAGGCCCTTTAGAATTCATGCTGATGATAAACGATTTACCGGATGTCATCCAGCAAGCAAATTGTCTGCTATTTGCCGACGCCCTGAAATCATACAGGACAGTGAATAACAGTATGGACTGTGAGCGCCTACAGAGTGATATTGACAATGTTGTGGAATGGAGTAGGAAGAACAAGCTCATTTTTAATGTGGCAAAGTGTAGCTTGATGACATACACGCGCGCAAAAACAACACAGCATTACGAATATAGTATTGACGATGTCCAGATGACTAAGGTCAACTCGGTACGCGATTTAGGTATCCATTTTACGTGCGATTTAAATTTTCGGGAGAATATTGTTAATATTTGTAAAAAAGCTTTCCAAATCCTTGGTTTCGTATTGCGACAATCCAAAGACTTCAATAACATGAATACAATAAGAACGTTGTATAGTACATTGGTGAGAAGTAGGCTGGAATATAATGGTATGGTGTGGCATCCTCATGAAACTAAATACACCGAGATGATTGAAAAGCTACAGAATAAATTTATAAGATATATGTATTTAAGACAATACGGCACTTATCCGTTCTACCCTTTAATGTACCCTACATTGTTCCTGTTGGGAATGATAGGATACAATAGACTTGATGTGAGGAGACAAGTATCCCTTGTCACATATGTATGGAAAGTATTTCGCGGCAAATTATTCAATCCGAGACTGTTGGAATGCATTTGCATGAGGGTTCCTAATTCACGGCTTAGACTGACGCCTCGTAGTGAAATATTTGCTCTTCCTAGCTGCAGAACTAACATTTTAAAATTCGCCCCATTGACTGTAGCCCTCCGTACTTTAAACCATATTGCAATTGAAATTGACATATTGAATTGTTCTTTGGCGAAATTCACAGCAACTACTATTAGTTTCCTAACAAAATGACTGATAATGAATTCAATTGCTCTTTTGACATTTAATTAAGATATTGTGATGATCATTCAATTAATTTTTATTTAGTAATTATTATTTTTAAACTTTGGGATAGTGACATTTTAGGAATTGTTGTGTTATTAATTTATTATTAATTTTATGCGTAGCAAAATTTTTGTCACGATAGTAAGCTATTTTATGTTATACTGTAGATAGGTAAATATGTTATCGATTTGGGTAATTCCTGTAATGATATCATGAATTGTATGTTAAATTAATAAATGAAAATGAAAAATGAAAAAAATATATTTTCGTAGATATACTGGCATGGCACTGTCATAATGTTGATTTCCTTGAACAGTTCTCTCAGGGAATCACGAGTCTTCAGGCAATAAATTGCTCTTATTGCCCTCTTTTGTAAAACGAATATTGAATGTATATCAGCTGCTGACACAGAAGAAATAAAAAGAGTTTAAAAATTACAAAACAAACGTAAAAGGAATGAACCTCAAAAAGTGAATTCGGTTGAAAAACTACAGAGGCAAAGGATTTTGTATGAATAGTCCAAAAAATTGTTTAGCTTTTTGTATGGACTTGCATTCTATCGGGAAAGTTGTTCAGTTAAGGTGTAACAAGCCTAAGTAATGTGAAACTGTCCCTGAGATAGAGTTTATATGAAGCATAGGTCGACCCAAAAAAAATATTACTTTACATAGGTACAAAATGCACTATCAGCTGCTGCATTTTTATGGGCAATGAATTTTTTTTTCAATATTTTGACCTGGGTTCCTCGGGAAAAGCTGTACTGTTTCATAGTCGTCATACCCCTCAGGGTTCTTAGGGTTCATTCCTGAACCACTTTTTAAAAAGATTTTTTTTTATTAACACCCTATATAGTCCATGACAGCTGTTCAAGTTGGAGACAGGAACAAATAACGAGACCAACTCACGACACAGATGCCAACGAAAGTCGATACTTACCAACGCGGCCCGGAATCTTAGAATCTGATCCTTAGTTATTTGTCAGGAGAACAAGCGAGTAAAGGCTAAGACACATGTAAGTAAACGATGCAGGTTCGTAGTACGATAAGTTGTCGTATCGTTCACAAAGTTCATCGTTAAAAATTACATTATGGAACGACTACGTGCTGCTCGCATGACCGTTGTATGTGTTCTGTATATAAAATTATCTAATCTGAACCCAAGTTATTTGTCATGAGTAAGTTAGGGCTGAGTAAAATTGGTAAACGATGTAGCGTCGTGCCGTGAAAATAATACAGTTCATTGTAAGAGGGGTAAAAATGATCTATACAAGGTAAACTAAAAATCCTACCATAAGGAATGCCCCATGTTTCTAGCTTAGCGCCAATATAAGCACCATTTTCCAAGCTTAAGTTGAGAAAATGGAGAAACATTGGTTGAAATTTCGTTTCATCTATTATGGAACTTGGCTCGCTACGCTCGCCTGCGTCCCATTAACCGACGCTCGAGTTTTGTACCCCACATCATGTACCGTTACATAAACTACTATTATCTATCCAGTTACTGTTGATGATATTATATAGTACCAACAACAGCAACAGGATAGATCGTTTAAAAAAAAAAGCATTGACATTAATAATTGCGACTAAAATTATAACTTAAAACCTACACGCACACACCTACATTCAAACACACACACACACACACACGATTCACAGAAGAGTACCTACTTTCCATTTTTGCTAACCAATTACTTTCTTTTAGTCTACCTATAGTTGTTATTTTCGTAATTTATTTTAGATCTTTTAATGCCCTCCTCAGTACTTTTTTCCCGCCTAACACCTCAGGGAAAAGGTTATGACTGAAAACCAGCGCCGTGCGGAACGGCAACCTTTGGTGTCTTCCCGCACTGCACAAGCTGAGTCATGGCCTTTTGCCACATAACTATTATTATTTCTTGTTGTAAAAATTCCTATTGTAATGAATGAATTTGTGTTCTCTTCTTGTAACTTAATGAATTTGTGTTTTCTTTTTATTGTGGTAAATAAATTTATTTTATTATTATTATTATTTATTAAAAGTGCTGTTGATTTCTCTATAGTATTCAATCACATTGTTGATATAGACAATTATTAGCCCTGCGTAAGTTGCCCGCTCTCTATCCATAAATTCTTCATTTTCTTTCTTACATATCCGGCCGATGCAAATCCACAGCATTATCATCTCCTTGATATTTGATTCGTAGCTTGTACTTTGTAATTTTGTCAAAACATCGTACTCAACATATATGTTCTAGCCTTAACAAACGAGGAACACGCGCGAAGCGACAAACCACTCGCACTCGCTCGACAGACGAATGAGCCAACCAACGTAGTTCAAATATTTCATTCTGTACATTCTCTGGAACTGAATGAGGAACATTTTCACGAATTTAACAAAATGGAAGAAATTAAAACTGAAGTTACTCGTTTTAAAATTTTGAGATTCCATAATAAAGCGTGATAATGAATGCCCGACATTTTATCATCACGCTGTTGTAGTAATTCCATACAGTATAACGCAAAAGTGTGCAATGTTTCGGTCAAATATGCAGTATTTGCCGGCAAGTATATCAGGAGATTCAGAGAAACAGTTATTAGATAAGAGATATGAAACTGAACAACTTCTCTCACGGATCATTGGTCTGAAAAATATCACATATAAATTGCGCTATCAACTGATGCACTTAATTTGTAAAATGTAATTTTTTCATATTCCGACTTATGTTTCATGGGAAAAGTTGTTCAGTTTTATGGGCAGATTTACATCCTTCTGGGTCGTTGAATCCTTTTTAATAACACGTTGTATAGTAAAAAAATATTTAGTGATACTCAAAATCTATTTTAATAGACAGGTCTTTGATTGATAGCCGCCACACAACTTATTTTGTAAAAGTTATGTCAGAAAACCATGAAAACAATTTAGAGTAGTTTGAAATTTTACTATACGCAAGTATTTATTGTTGTTGCTTGAAGGCTAAAATTTATAATTCCATTGCATGAAAGTTTTTAGTTATAAACGTTAGTATTTCGCAACTGGCCCACTTTCATTCCAAGTTTGAACAGCGCTAAAGTAACCGTTTCCAAAATTCACGCTTACCCAAATGCTTTGAAACCCTGCGTTGTTTTACTAAAATGCTTCGCCCGCATTTTACAAACAACGAACAAAAAGTGGAATTTTGCACAGTTTTCACCGAGAGAGGCCAATGTCCTGAGGGTTATATGAATTTGCACGAAAATAGGCGTTCTCTTACACAGAGTGGCCTAGTTATAGAGACCCAAATATAAAATTAAAACTGGCCAAATGCGAGTCGGACTTGAGCACCGAGGGTTTCGTACGTCACCACATAATATTGATTGTATAAGTTGAAATTTCAATAACTTACTGTGTTAGATTTTTTGTTCAGTTTTTATTATTTGTTGATATTTTGCACTACAAATATTATACACTCTTGCAAATGTTTCTCTTTTTACGATAGAGCTAAAACTAAAAATGGAGAAATAATCGCCTAAAACACGAACATAAAAAACATAAAAACTGCGCCATGAATCACGCTAAAGTATACTTATATGGAAATAAAATGTATAGATATTTTTTACAGCCGAAATATTTATTGATGAACGACATTTTAGACGAAGTTAAGTATCAACAATTATACGGTTAAGATAAACATCATGAATTTTTAATATTTTTAAATATCTCGTACATTATTACAATGTCCTTCTACACAATCGGGGGACACTGGGCGCCATTCGATCTCAAACTAGGCAAAGCCTGTCCTATGCGTAACAGAGACTTATATACATGCATAAATAGATAAATAACACCCAGACACAGAATAAACACTAGTTTTCATCATACAAATGTTTACCCTTGGTGGGGATCGAACCCGCGGCCCACGGCGTGTAAGGCAGGTTCACTACCAACCACACCAACGGGCTTGTCGAATTGTTCCATTTCTGGCATTTCACTAAGACAGTGTCACGGTAACTTAGAGGAAATAAACCTAACAAGTTAATAAAGGTTATTAAATTAAGTTAAGGGGCTGATAAGAGCTAAAGACGCTTCACTTGAGCAGGTTTTTAACGAAAGGTGATGAATATATGGCCGTGAAAAAAAATTATGTGATAATTTAGCATCTTTCCAAGAATATGGCCGACTCCGAAACACGATTAAATATATTTTGTACGCTATTAAAAAGAATCCAAAGTTACCTCTGCTTTTTGCTTTTAAACCGTTTTTCTTAAGTACCCATTAATCTATGATGCCAAAACTTTTACACATTATTCAATACATTATGCTTAATAATATTAATATTATGGGTACAGATTTTGAGAAAAATGTAAAAATGAGCGAAAAACGTAAAACAGCGCGAATCCGCTCCGTTCTAGCACGCGCATTCTGCCCTTTGTTAGAAAGGGAGGTAATTCAGCTCTTATCAGCCCCTTAACATACTATATTATTCACGTCACATAACATTACTTTGAAACAAGAGCGTGCGACCTATGACCTATACTCGACCTAGCTTTGTCATGGATACAGTTACAAATATGTCTGCATTCAGTGGGATTTTAAAAATATACGAATTACCTAACTCGTCTTTCTATAAGTGAACATACTACATTGACATACGATGTACTGTATTTATAATTAATACAACTTGACTGTTTAAATAAATTTTGATTTAACTTGAACATTCATTTGATTTCTTTTTAAGCCCGGTGTTTCTCCTAATAAAACGGAAAACAAACAACAATCCAGACATTTTTTTTCTTCTTACGGTCTGTGTAAAGTAAAAATAACCCTGTATGTATATCAGGGATGTGCAGACTTATTTAATTGTGATTTGGGGACGATCGCGCAAATGAACGGAAGGCGGGCCGAAAATATTTATTTTTACAATTCCTATTGGACCTCAGGGCTTGTTGCCCCTCCTTATAATGACTTCTTTGCCCCTCTTAAAATGAGCGATGTGGTGCCTCGCTGCTGTATACAGCGTGAATTTTTCGAATTCGTTTTAAACCCGAATCATAGTGATTCTACTCATGAAAACAAGCAACTTTACCGAAGTAAAAAAAATTATACTCAAAAATATTTTTTTTACCTTCCTATATAAAATGAGTCGATCACGTGACCACTTTACTTCGGGATAGTTGCTTGTTTTCATAAGTAGAATCACTGGGCTTCGGGTTTAAAACGAATGAAAATTCACGCTGTATACTGATATTAAAACTGAACCACCTATTTGACCCAACTTGAGTAAAAATTTATACTCTAAAAAATTTTTTACCTTCCAATATAAAATGAGTAGATCACGTGACCACTTTACTTCGGGATAGTTGCTTGTTTTCATAAGTAGAATCACTGGGCTTCGGGTTTAAAAAGAATGAAAATTCACGCTGTATACTGATATTAAAACTGAACCACCTATTTGACCCAACTTGAGTAAAAATTTATACTCCAATAATTTTTTTACCTTCCCATATAAAATGAGTCGATCACGTGACCACTTTACTTCGGGATAGTTGCTTGTTTTCATAAGTAGAATCACTGGGCTTCGGGTTTAAAACGAATGAAAATTCACGCTGTATACTGATATTAAAACTGAACCACCTATTTGACCCAACTTGAGTAAAAATTTATACTCTAAAAAATTTTTTACCTTCCAATATAAAATGAGTAGATCACGTGACCACTTTACTTCGGGATAGTTGCTTGTTTTCATAAGTAGAATCACTGGGCTTCGGGTTTAAAAAGAATGAAAATTCACGCTGTATACTGATATTAAAACTGAACCACCTATTTGACCCAACTTGAGTAAAAATTTATACTCCAAAAAATTTTTTACCTTCCCATATAAAATGAGTCGATCACGTGACCACTTTACTTCGGGATAGTTGCTTGTTTTAATAAGTAGAATCACTGGGCTTCGGGTTTAAAACGAATGAAAATTCACGCTGTATACTGATATTAAAACTAAACAACCTATTTGACCCAACTTGAGTAAAAATTTATACTCCAAAAAATTTTTTACCTTCCCATATAAAATGAGTCGATCACGTGACCACTTTACTTCGGGATAGTTGCTTGTTTTCATAAGTAAAATCACTGGGCTTCGGGTTTAAAACGAATGAAAATTCACGCTGTATACTGATATTAAAACTGAACCACCTATTTGACCCAACTTGAGTAGATTTTAATATTATAAGCGCAGGCTCACACGGCCGCACATTAGTAGAAACACTTTTGGACCTTGTGGCGTGGTAATAGAGTTGAAAAAGTTTCTACCGACAAGCGGTTGACTATACATGATATTACGAGTATCATTACAAGCGCTTAGCGCATGAACTGGGCCACAGGTTTCATCATACTCGTATTACAACGAAATGGCTTTGGTGTGGGTGGCCCAATAACAGACTATAGAAAAGTTTATGACTGTCATGACATCTCATTTTAGAAAAACATTGGTTGCGTAAAAACTAATACATAAAAATATTGCACAGATTTTTTTTTCGTTTCACTTTATAAACAAAACACTTTTAGTTAAAAAGTATTTTGCTGAATCTCGTTCATGTCACGGGAAAAATAATAAAATGGTGAATTGATCAGTTTTGTAGGAAGTTCATTAACTTACGGTTATTATTCAGCGACTTAAAAAAGAACGAAATCATTTGAAAATTGTCAAAAAATACAGATTTTTAAAATTACTTTTGATCTATAAATTTTAAACTATGTTGTTGAGGTAAACTTTTAAACATTTGTTCGAAATTTTACCTAAAAATTCTACTTTATTTCTATCTCTTTTCGTTACAATGATATTCACCATTAAATTGCGAAATTATCAAAAGAAATTGAAATAAATACATTTACATTGTAATTGATTTTAAATATTTTAAGAATAATGACGTCACATTCCGAAATATTGCCAGTCAGCGCCTGCCCTCGGCTGAGTATGGACGTTGATGCTATTCGCAAAAGTTTTAAAATATAACTATCTAAAATATTAACCGATTCCAGTGTTTTACTTATCCCGGGCCTAGGCTTCTACAGTATCTATGAAAAATAAAAAAGGCTACTTAAAATTCCAAACCAGGTCTGGTCACACTGAGCCTTTGTTTTTACTTCATGGGCTACTATAAAAAGTCGAGCTTGAAAATATGTAACCACACATTGAGATTCTAAATACCTAATACCAAAATTGTGTTTGCGCTCTGCACGCTCGAGATAGCGTGATGCTTTTCCACTTCCTCTCGTTTCTTTTTAGGGTTCCGATACCAAAATGGTAAAAAAAGGACCCTTATGGTGCGACTTTGTCTGTCTGTCTGTCCGTCTGTCTGTCACACCTCTATATCTCAGCAACCACTTGTGCTATCGACTTGAAATTTGGAATGGTTTTAGAATACAGTTGCCCAACTTAATTGCACATGTAAGAATTTTGAAAAAATTATGATTATTAATGTAAAGGGGGCCAAAATATGGGGGGGGCAAATTTCAAATGGTCGCTACTGGGTCGAGTGGGATATCATATGAAAGGGCTTTACTGTACATATTAAAACATATTTTTGTATTTTTTTACGTTTCTTAGTTTTCAAGTCATGATGAAAAATGTAAAAAAAAAAAACCATTCCCCCCCCTTATCTCCGAAGTTTGTGTAAGGAAAAATCTGAATTAATTACAGTTCACAGAAGTTTATGTAAACTTTACAGAAAAAATAAAACGATCTTTCTAAATTGCACAGTTTTTCAGAAATCTGCAAAAAACCTTTACAAACAAATTTAGTTTTGCGGTCCTGAAAATGGACTTTATTGCTTCCGAAAATACTATAGGTATATCGGAACCCTCGGCGCGCGAGTCCGACTCGCACTTGACCGGTTTTCCTCACAATCCGCGCACAGCTAAGGAGTGGAATTCTCTGCCTGCGTCTGTGTTCCCGAGTTCATATAAACCGGATCTATTCAGATTGCGAGTGAATAGGCTTCTTCTGGGCAAATCCGTTCTATTGTCAACCTCATCTCTGTACCCAAGACTAGATCCAGGTCAAGAGTAAGCCAAACCAGTGAGTAAAAACGTGGTTTATTTGATAAAAAGCTATCATATTTTCATTTGTTTACCTATATCCCAATTTATTTAGGATCGCTGCAACACGTCGATTGTTTTTATTCCTTTTTATCGATTGCCATATGACCGTAAGGGCACTGCATGTTATCCTACGTCATCTAGTACACGAAATTTGCAACTTTGTAGCGATAGTAGTGGCCTAGTAGGTCCACAAAACGTTGGTCTGCCAATCCGAAACCTGGCAGGTTTTGTACAGATGGAGAGAAAAATGGTTAAATGACAGATTACACGAATGAAATCTATTCGTAGAAATAGAAGGTACCTATATAAATAAAAAACAACAGGTCTGCCTTGGCAGTTTCGCCAGTCCGACCAAATTTGTGGTCCGATCACATCCGACCACATTTGTGGTCCGACTAGCGAAACTGCCAAGAGGATGCAAGGCAGACCTGTTGTTTTTTACTTGTATAGGTACCTTCTATTTCTACGAATAGATTTCATTCGTGTAATCTGTCATTTAACCACTTTTCTCTCCATCTGTACAAAACCTGCCAGGTTTCGGATTGGCAGACCAACGTTTTGTGGACCTACTAGGCCACTACTATCGCTACAAAGTTGCAAATTTCGTGTACTAGATAACGTAGGATAACATGCAGTGCCCTTACGGTCTACAACTTATTTTTCTCTCATATCACTAAAGTCCGAACTCAAGGTTTTACAGCGTGTCATGAAGCGCAGCATATTAGGTGTGAAAAGGATATTCGCATCTGAAATAACATTCTGCGCTCTTAAACCGGCATTGAAGACGTAGGCAAAAAGTCAGCCCTAATAAATAAATATTTAAATATTGGGGGACATTTCACACAAGGTCATCTGATCCAAAAGTAGGCAAAGTCAGTACTATGGGTACCATAGACTGATATACATACATAAATAGATAAACAACACCCAGACACAGAACAAACACTTGTATTCATCACACAAATGTTTGCCCTGGGCGGGAATCGAACACGAACATAAAAAACATAAAAACTGCGCCATGAATCACGCTAAAGTATACTTATATGGAAATAAAATGTATAGATATTTTTTACAGCCGAAATATTTATTGATGAACGACATTTTAGACGAAGTTAAGTATCAACAATTATACGGTTAAGATAAACATCATGAATTTTTAATATTTTTAAATATCTCGTACATTATTACAATGTCCTTCTACACAATCGGGGGACACTGGGCGCCATTCGATCTCAAACTAGGCAAAGCCTGTCCTATGCGTAACAGAGACTTATATACATGCATAAATAGATAAATAACACCCAGACACAGAATAAACACTAGTTTTCATCATACAAATGTTTACCCTTGGTGGGGATCGAACCCGCGGCCCACGGCGTGTAAGGCAGGTTCACTACCAACCACACCAACGGGCTTGTCGAATTGTTCCATTTCTGGCATTTCACTAAGACAGTGTCACGGTAACTTAGAGGAAATAAACCTAACAAGTTAATAAAGGTTATTAAATTAAGTTAAGGGGCTGATAAGAGCTAAAGACGCTTCACTTGAGCAGGTTTTTAACGAAAGGTGATGAATATATGGCCGTGAAAAAAAATTATGTGATAATTTAGCATCTTTCCAAGAATATGGCCGACTCCGAAACACGATTAAATATATTTTGTACGCTATTAAAAAGAATCCAAAGTTACCTCTGCTTTTTGCTTTTAAACCGTTTTTCTTAAGTACCCATTAATCTATGATGCCAAAACTTTTACACATTATTCAATACATTATGCTTAATAATATTAATATTATGGGTACAGATTTTGAGAAAAATGTAAAAATGAGCGAAAAACGTAAAACAGCGCGAATCCGCTCCGTTCTAGCACGCGAATTCTGCCCTTTGTTAGAAAGGGAGGTAATTCAGCTCTTATCAGCCCCTTAACATACTATATTATTCACGTCACATAACATTACTTTGAAACAAGAGCGTGCGACCTATGACCTATACTCGACCTAGCTTTGTCATGGATACAGTTACAAATATGTCTGCATTCAGTGGGATTTTAAAAATATACGAATTACCTAACTCGTCTTTCTATAAGTGAACATACTACATTGACATACGATGTACTGTATTTATAATTAATACAACTTGACTGTTTAAATAAATTTTGATTTAACTTGAACATTCATTTGATTTCTTTTTAAGCCCGGTGTTTCTCCTAATAAAACGGAAAACAAACAACAATCCAGACATTTTTTTTCTTCTTACGGTCTGTGTAAAGTAAAAATAACCCTGTATGTATATCAGGGATGTGCAGACTTATTTAATTGTGATTTGGGGACGATCGCGCAAATGAACGGAAGGCGGGCCGAAAATATTTATTTTTACAATTCCTATTGGACCTCAGGGCTTGTTGCCCCTCCTTATAATGACTTCTTTGCCCCTCTTAAAATGAGCGATGTGGTGCCTCGCTGCTGTATACAGCGTGAATTTTTCGAATTCGTTTTAAACCCGAATCATAGTGATTCTACTCATGAAAACAAGCAACTTTACCGAAGTAAAAAAAATTATACTCAAAAATATTTTTTTTACCTTCCTATATAAAATGAGTCGATCACGTGACCACTTTACTTCGGGATAGTTGCTTGTTTTCATAAGTAGAATCACTGGGCTTCGGGTTTAAAACGAATGAAAATTCACGCTGTATACTGATATTAAAACTGAACCACCTATTTGACCCAACTTGAGTAAAAATTTATACTCTAAAAAATTTTTTACCTTCCAATATAAAATGAGTAGATCACGTGACCACTTTACTTCGGGATAGTTGCTTGTTTTCATAAGTAGAATCACTGGGCTTCGGGTTTAAAAAGAATGAAAATTCACGCTGTATACTGATATTAAAACTGAACCACCTATTTGACCCAACTTGAGTAAAAATTTATACTCCAATAATTTTTTTACCTTCCCATATAAAATGAGTCGATCACGTGACCACTTTACTTCGGGATAGTTGCTTGTTTTCATAAGTAGAATCACTGGGCTTCGGGTTTAAAACGAATGAAAATTCACGCTGTATACTGATATTAAAACTGAACCACCTATTTGACCCAACTTGAGTAAAAATTTATACTCTAAAAAATTTTTTACCTTCCAATATAAAATGAGTAGATCACGTGACCACTTTACTTCGGGATAGTTGCTTGTTTTCATAAGTAGAATCACTGGGCTTCGGGTTTAAAAAGAATGAAAATTCACGCTGTATACTGATATTAAAACTGAACCACCTATTTGACCCAACTTGAGTAAAAATTTATACTCCAAAAAATTTTTTACCTTCCCATATAAAATGAGTCGATCACGTGACCACTTTACTTCGGGATAGTTGCTTGTTTTAATAAGTAGAATCACTGGGCTTCGGGTTTAAAACGAATGAAAATTCACGCTGTATACTGATATTAAAACTAAACAACCTATTTGACCCAACTTGAGTAAAAATTTATACTCCAAAAAATTTTTTACCTTCCCATATAAAATGAGTCGATCACGTGACCACTTTACTTCGGGATAGTTGCTTGTTTTCATAAGTAAAATCACTGGGCTTCGGGTTTAAAACGAATGAAAATTCACGCTGTATACTGATATTAAAACTGAACCACCTATTTGACCCAACTTGAGTAGATTTTAATATTATAAGCGCAGGCTCACACGGCCGCACATTAGTAGAAACACTTTTGGACCTTGTGGCGTGGTAATAGAGTTGAAAAAGTTTCTACCGACAAGCGGTTGACTATACATGATATTACGAGTATCATTACAAGCGCTTAGCGCATGAACTGGGCCACAGGTTTCATCATACTCGTATTACAACGAAATGGCTTTGGTGTGGGTGGCCCAATAACAGACTATAGAAAAGTTTATGACTGTCATGACATCTCATTTTAGAAAAACATTGGTTGCGTAAAAACTAATACATAAAAATATTGCACAGATTTTTTTTTCGTTTCACTTTATAAACAAAACACTTTTAGTTAAAAAGTATTTTGCTGAATCTCGTTCATGTCACGGGAAAAATAATAAAATGGTGAATTGATCAGTTTTGTAGGAAGTTCATTAACTTACGGTTATTATTCAGCGACTTAAAAAAGAACGAAATCATTTGAAAATTGTCAAAAAATACAGATTTTTAAAATTACTTTTGATCTATAAATTTTAAACTATGTTGTTGAGGTAAACTTTTAAACATTTGTTCGAAATTTTACCTAAAAATTCTACTTTATTTCTATCTCTTTTCGTTACAATGATATTCACCATTAAATTGCGAAATTATCAAAAGAAATTGAAATAAATACATTTACATTGTAATTGATTTTAAATATTTTAAGAATAATGACGTCACATTCCGAAATATTGCCAGTCAGCGCCTGCCCTCGGCTGAGTATGGACGTTGATGCTATTCGCAAAAGTTTTAAAATATAACTATCTAAAATATTAACCGATTCCAGTGTTTTACTTATCCCGGGCCTAGGCTTCTACAGTATCTATGAAAAATAAAAAAGGCTACTTAAAATTCCAAACCAGGTCTGGTCACACTGAGCCTTTGTTTTTACTTCATGGGCTACTATAAAAAGTCGAGCTTGAAAATATGTAACCACACATTGAGATTCTAAATACCTAATACCAAAATTGTGTTTGCGCTCTGCACGCTCGAGATAGCGTGATGCTTTTCCACTTCCTCTCGTTTCTTTTTAGGGTTCCGATACCAAAATGGTAAAAAAAGGACCCTTATGGTGCGACTTTGTCTGTCTGTCTGTCCGTCTGTCTGTCACACCTCTATATCTCAGCAACCACTTGTGCTATCGACTTGAAATTTGGAATGGTTTTAGAATACAGTTGCCCAACTTAATTGCACATGTAAGAATTTTGAAAAAATTATGATTATTAATGTAAAGGGGGCCAAAATATGGGGGGGGCAAATTTCAAATGGTCGCTACTGGGTCGAGTGGGATATCATATGAAAGGGCTTTACTGTACATATTAAAACATATTTTTGTATTTTTTTACGTTTCTTAGTTTTCAAGTCATGATGAAAAATGTAAAAAAAAAAAACCATTCCCCCCCCTTATCTCCGAAGTTTGTGTAAGGAAAAATCTGAATTAATTACAGTTCACAGAAGTTTATGTAAACTTTACAGAAAAAATAAAACGATCTTTCTAAATTGCACAGTTTTTCAGAAATCTGCAAAAAACCTTTACAAACAAATTTAGTTTTGCGGTCCTGAAAATGGACTTTATTGCTTCCGAAAATACTATAGGTATATCGGAACCCTCGGCGCGCGAGTCCGACTCGCACTTGACCGGTTTTCCTCACAATCCGCGCACAGCTAAGGAGTGGAATTCTCTGCCTGCGTCTGTGTTCCCGAGTTCATATAAACCGGATCTATTCAGATTGCGAGTGAATAGGCTTCTTCTGGGCAAATCCGTTCTATTGTCAACCTCATCTCTGTACCCAAGACTAGATCCAGGTCAAGAGTAAGCCAAACCAGTGAGTAAAAACGTGGTTTATTTGATAAAAAGCTATCATATTTTCATTTGTTTACCTATATCCCAATTTATTTAGGATCGCTGCAACACGTCGATTGTTTTTATTCCTTTTTATCGATTGCCATATGACCGTAAGGGCACTGCATGTTATCCTACGTCATCTAGTACACGAAATTTGCAACTTTGTAGCGATAGTAGTGGCCTAGTAGGTCCACAAAACGTTGGTCTGCCAATCCGAAACCTGGCAGGTTTTGTACAGATGGAGAGAAAAATGGTTAAATGACAGATTACACGAATGAAATCTATTCGTAGAAATAGAAGGTACCTATATAAATAAAAAACAACAGGTCTGCCTTGGCAGTTTCGCCAGTCCGACCAAATTTGTGGTCCGATCACATCCGACCACATTTGTGGTCCGACTAGCGAAACTGCCAAGAGGATGCAAGGCAGACCTGTTGTTTTTTACTTGTATAGGTACCTTCTATTTCTACGAATAGATTTCATTCGTGTAATCTGTCATTTAACCACTTTTCTCTCCATCTGTACAAAACCTGCCAGGTTTCGGATTGGCAGACCAACGTTTTGTGGACCTACTAGGCCACTACTATCGCTACAAAGTTGCAAATTTCGTGTACTAGATAACGTAGGATAACATGCAGTGCCCTTACGGTCTACAACTTATTTTTCTCTCATATCACTAAAGTCCGAACTCAAGGTTTTACAGCGTGTCATGAAGCGCAGCATATTAGGTGTGAAAAGGATATTCGCATCTGAAATAACATTCTGCGCTCTTAAACCGGCATTGAAGACGTAGGCAAAAAGTCAGCCCTAATAAATAAATATTTAAATATTGGGGGACATTTCACACAAGGTCATCTGATCCAAAAGTAGGCAAAGTCAGTACTATGGGTACCATAGACTGATATACATACATAAATAGATAAACAACACCCAGACACAGAACAAACACTTGTATTCATCACACAAATGTTTGCCCTGGGCGGGAATCGAACCCGCGGCCCACGGCGTGTGAGGCAGGCTCACTACCAACCACACCAACGGGCTTGTTAAATAAAGTGGAAATGGGTGGGACATGTCTCTCGTATGTATTCTGATAGATGGGCTAAGTTAGCCACGGACTCGACGGTGACGTCGTTGAGGTCGGCCTCAAAAAAGATGGCGCGACAATTTAGATTTTTTTTGGCTGGCTGAAAAACAACATCTCAAGACAATGGAAGACCATACAGGATACTTCGAGGGAATAAAATGAGGTTTTCGGGAGTCGTATAATGTTTCCGTGACCTGTCACCGTTTCATATATCCTAAGCTCATTCGGAAAACTGCAAAAGCCCTACCACCTACTATATCTCATTCAATCTACCAATACACATTCGGATATCATGTTATCTACTTAGAAAACATGTGTTTCAGTACTATATTTACCGTACCGTGTAGTGGAGAAGCATATTTAGGTACCGGGGTACAAAAACACCAAGATTTTTTTCCCTTTGTTTGTTCAAGTTAAACAATGAGCTCTGGCGGGCGAGAATAATTTTTTGGAAATACTTTTTTTTATATCTTTTATATGAAATGGAAATTGTGTGTTGGGTTGTCTAAAACTATTTTATGTTTATTTGGTTTTGTGGTATGAGACTTTGTTTCTGTTTTTGTAATCAGTATTATCGGCTTTACTTACATATATACAAACATATCATCACGTCTCTTTCCCTGTAGGGTAGGCAGAGACCACAGCCCTCCAACTCCTACGTCCCTGAAATACTTCCCACTATCGCCGCTACCGCTTCCTATTATCGGCTGTTTCCTACATACTCGAGCGGAATTTTTACGCCGAAATTTACCTCAAGATCTTGTCACTTGTGACATTTGCTTTATGGTTGCGGATCGTTCCGACGCGGAATTTTTGCGGGTGCGTCGCTACACTTATTACTGCCACACCTAAATATCCCTTGTCAAAAGTTTCAAGCTGCGAAATAACCTTTGACGCAGATTATCGATATCGGTCTCTATGTTAAATACAAATCGAATTCAAGATCTTTCAAGTCAAGGTTCAAGGTCAAAGTCAAAATTTCGCAATCGAAAAGAAAGAAACTTCTGTCTCTGAGCCAGCCTATTTTTACTTCGGATATGCTTCGTCGCTGAGTTGGGTACTTCAATGTCTCAAAACCGCCTACGCATCGTCTCAGGTGGCACTTGTAAGGTCAAATACCACGAATCGGTAACCTCGATGACGTAGCAGTGATTGGGTTTTCATAATAATGGGGGATCAACTATAAGTTTGCGGGCGCCAACACGTCTGCCAAGCGTGGCGACTATGGTAAAACCCCCTAAAAAGAAAACAATAAGCTCCGGCCCCTAGTCCCCGACGGCCCCGCTATTCCTGGCTCTGTCAAGGTCGCGGGAAGCCGCTGGATCCAAACAGCGCAGGACCGGTCGTCATGGAGATCTTTAGGGGAGGCCTATGTCCAGAAGTGGACGTCTTTCAGCTGATATGATGATGATGAACTCCATAAACCATGGTAGAAAAGGCGACTAAGAGACCGTGACATTTGTGACCCGTAGAATGGGCAACAGCGTCTTTCTGCGAATGTTTCGATATACTGCGGCCACTTCACATGGTCGCACGTCAATGGAAACACTTTGACCTTGAGTGGGTCTCTGGTTACGGGCATTTGTACCGTAGCGATGGATCAGTTTATGTTGGTTTTGCTAGAACTTACTGGTTCATAATTTTTTTTTATTTTTTTATTTTTTTTTATGAAAATGGGCTTACTCTTGACCTCGATCTAGTCTTGAAGACAGGGTGTCTACTCTCAAAGTCCGAAATATCGAAACGATACTACTCGAAACATGCAAATTCAAAACTTCGTCCCTTGACAATAGAGTAGAATATTGGTTGGATGAATTTTCAAACTGCATCTAATCAATATTCTACTCTATTGTCAAGGCACGAAGTTTTGCAATTGCATGTTTCGAGTTGTATCGTTTCGATATATCGGACTTTGAGAGTAGACACCCTGAGATGAGGTCGACGATCGAACGAACTTACCCAGAAGAAGCCTGTTCACTATTTATTTATTCCAATCTATTTTGCAATCATGACATAAGAACTAGAGTATATTTTGACGGAAAGAATAATATTGTTTTACAAACTTGTTTTTTCTGATAGCTTAAGCCGATAGTTTTTGATAAAACTGCAAAATCTGTTGCCAATCGTTGCGATAAACGAAAAAAATGGATTATACAGAACAACGAAAGATGTTTTGACTTTTGCTAATCTAATGTGTGGTTGATCAAGTTTGCACTTATTTTATTGTCTGTCATAATTCGTAAATAATTGCTGGGTATTTTAAACAAAGTTTTTACAAAAAATATTTAGCTGTGACCTATGAAAACCGCCTGCAGATAGCTTCAGAAAACAGCTGCGTGTGGAAGATATTATGTTTAATGTGCTAGAGCCGCAAAAGACAACAATCAGAATCAGACAAAACGCTACTATCTAGACATGTTCAGAAGGAAATAGCGTAATTTAACTTCAGACGCAATTTGCTTTGTTCAACGTTGTCTCAAAGTTTGTAGCCTCAGAGACGGCTGTACTAAATATATATCTGATTACAAATAATTTTTAGGTTGTTTAGGTTTCCTGTGGTCGGATAAATCTACAAAGTGGGTAATAGCAAAATGTAACAAACACAGGCAGGATTCGAACCTGCATCTTCTCCGTCAATACCGGAGACGCTTTACCAACTATGCTACGAGTACCATAGACTTACCTGATGTTGTGAAATTTGAGACCTCTATACGCATTTCAACGTAACGTACGTGCTGCTACCTAGTAAGCATTTTCTGTACTAGCTCAACTAGTACATCATTGCAACTTATTATTTATTTGTAGATCATTGCAGACATATTTCAAGTCGAAAATTGGAAATACTAGGTATAATTGAATATGATTTTTATTTTAACACTTCTGTGTTCGGATAAATCTACAAAGTAGAAAATCGCAACATTTCATAACCAGTACAATTTTTTCACAGTTTTTGTGTGAGACGACATTTCAGTTCTACGCCTTATTTTATTATAATTAATATTAAAGAGTTTTCACACGACTAATCTCATACTAGGCAGAGCCTAGAATGCGTATCAGAGACAGTTATAAGTACCAAGATTATTTGCATGCAGCTCACAAGAAATAACAATGTTTATCACACAAAATGTTAGGTCTGGGAGGTAATTTTTTTTTTCCATTGTATATTTGCTATCTGTGATCAGTTTTACAACTATAAACAGATCTGATCTAGTTTCTATGGCCTTTTGGAATGAAGAGTCCGTCGACCCTCCTCTTCCTTCATTTTCATGCTTATGTGGCTTTCATAAAATTCTGCGCTTCTTAAGACGACTTGTACAATCTTCTTGTGCTGGTACTAATGAGCGAGCAAGTGCATTCTTATGGCATAGTAACTTAGCTTTGTAGCAATCTTTTCGCGCTTTGATCTCGTCTCGAATAGTGGGGATATGTAGATACTCATGGACTTCCTGATTTTTGGTGAACCATGGTGCTCGAGGTAATTGAAAATGTAATTTACGACGCAGAAGGCAGGCTCACAACCACTGCGCCAATAGACAAGTGAATCATAACTTTGTTAAGTAAATCTTGCTTTTGACCCATATATAGACAAATCGAAATTTCATTATTTTGTTGGTCTAATCGAAAAAAAATGCAACCCTTGCGAAGGCAAAAAGAATCGAAATGAACTAAAAATTAAATCCGTCTCTTAGACTATTTTGCCTACAGCCAGACAAGTCTGTTTAATCTTCCCCGCAGAAAGATCTGGAATTCATGGGTTCACTACCTAAGTATAAGTAGAATAAAACATCTTGTGTATTTCGTAGATCGGAGAATATATATATACAAATAATATTTCTTTTGAAATTTTGTTATTATATTTCCAGTAGCAGAAAGCTACTTTAAGGGCAATGCTCCTTTTATTTCTTTGTAAAGAAAACAAAAAGTATCTTCAATAGATCTTTAAAGACACTTTAAATTTAAAGATGCTTTCCGCTATAGGCTGATACAGTATAGATATGTATGAAAAAAGTCAACGAATTTCTGATCTGTTTTATTTTGGAGATATCCCTGGATTGGTCTAAGATTTTGAAATTTCTGATTAAATTCAAATTCAAATTCAAAAATTTATTTCAGATAAATCCATAGTGTTAGAAAAAGAAAACTAAACCTAGGGTTAGTAAGTATGTAACTCAATTAAAACTTGCGTCGGGCTCGGATCCCGTCGCGTGCGTCTGCATCCAGCGAATGAACAGTGGGGAGTCCCAACGATTTGCCAATGCGTTCAGAATACTGTTCGAAGTGCCGCGCACACGTCTTAGCAGTGAGGCGCTTCGTTTACGAATGATTGCATAGAAACAATCAGTCTGCGCCTCAGCAAACATTCCCGACCACTGCAAAAACGCGGCAACCCAAACAGCATCCTAAACGCATTGTTATATTGCACACGCAGGTTCCATACGCCCGCTGCGTGTAGTTGACCCACAGATTAAAGTAACATTCTTAAGGTGATCCGTTTTCCATACAAAAATTCAAATGACTTGCATTCTTACGCGGGACATAAAATTCTGTTGAAAAACAAACGAATACTGCTATTTTTAGTAAAATTTTTCGCTAATTAATACAAAAATACAGTTAATGTTTTGAAAGTACTATTTTTGTTAGCAATTTTTGGTTCAATATTACGACTGTGGGCGTGCGGTCAAAACTGTACGGTTGTGCTTTGTGTGCATGCCTGAGTGATCGTACTCATGTAAACACGGACTGACGAGAGTAATTGACTTTAGTGGACATATGGAGATATTTTTCTTATCAAAATTGTTGTTAGGCGTTGAAGTTACACGATGAAATTTACGCGAATCAACTTTTTGCACATATATAGTTGGTACTTATTATATAAGGCGATCTGTGACGGCCAGCTTAAGCCCGAACGCAACTAGATGGAGCCACTGCTGCAAATATAAGGTTTTATTTTTTAATGCAATAAGTACCAACTATATATGTGCAAAAAGTTGATTCGCGTAAATTTCATCGTGTAACTTCAACGCCTAACAACAATTTCGATAAGAAAAATATCTCCATATGTCCACTAAAGTCAATTACTCTCGTCAGTCCGTGTTTACATGAGTACGATCACTCACGCATGCACACAAAGCACAACCGTACAGTTTTGACCGCACGCCCACAATCGTAATATTGAACCAAAAATTGCTAACAAAAATAGTACTTTCAAAACATTAACTGTATTTTTGTATTAATTAGCGAAAAATTTAACTAAAAATAGCAGTATTCGTTTGTTTTTCAACAGAATTTTATGTCCCGCGTAAGAATGCAAGTCATTTGAATTTTTGTATGGAAAACGGATCACCTTAACGTACACGTATATCGTTACACGTAAAACGTTTAATCGATCTATCTGTCTATTATACAAGATTTTTGTAATTGTCATCGGTGAATATTATTTTGCAGATTTTTAATATCATGAAACATCAGTAATACTTGTCTTGAATTTTACTGAAAGTATTTTAACTCGAATTTATTTAAACTCTATCAACGAATATATTAATAATATAAGAAATATATTTGCGGCAGTTCGTTAAATTGCGGGTTTTGATCTTTACGTGATAGTAGTGAAGAAACTTTATAATGTCACGTCACTGTGCCGTTGATGAATGAATGAATGAATAAATTCTTTATTGCACATACACATAACATAAAAACGCACAAAGGAAAACACATGATATTATATACTGGGCTTTAAAAGGTAGTGGGCTTATTCTGGGAGCAAAATGTCGTTAAAAAAGAAGATAGTATTTTAATTAAAACTTTATTAATTCCTCACATAGAATCCCTTTAAAAGTCCACGTCTAGCAAAATTTTACAGCAAAATCGTACTGTATATTTTGGAGGGGAAGTATTATAGTCACCACGCTTTTTAGCGTTGCTTCTGGCACCATGTACCGCGGCAAATACCCTGTCGTAGAAAAACACGTCGCGATAAAACTTTACTCGTTCTCATTCTGGTAAAATTCCAGTATATTCATCAATCACGAACCTCAGTTTCTTTCTAAATATGAACTGCATAAGTAATACTGGTTGCACACAAATATTTAAACTTCTTTATTTTATTTTCTATTTTCTTTATGTACCGGAATTTCACAAAATATAACAACGTGTAACGTTGCGGCATTGGGACGTGCATTTTGGTGACTTAGTCTCAGTAACGTACATTTGCACGTCACGGCAATGTGCCGCGCCGCGACACCTCAGCGTTTCACGCTAACGACGAATTTTTATCTCTTTGCCAGTTTGTCTGTGCGCGTTAAACTTGCAAATCTCTGAACCAATTGAAACGTGGTTTCCAATAATGTATTTGGCTTATTTCCCGGCAACATCTAACTAAACTTTCAGTCATTACAATCAATTCACTCAAATTCATTGCAAGTTATTACGCGGCCTGAGCACCAATAACTCATAACCTACAAAATCGATTCAATCGGGGTTTTAAATAATATATTTGACTTACATTTGTGTAACATATAAGCTTTGTAACATTGCAATCGTTCACTCAAACAGAAGATATGCGAGCACAAGTCGAAAACCTTAAAACTTGGCATTCGTGTAGGTTCCGTTTGAGTAAACCGATTGTAATGAAACAAATCTTGTACGATAGTAAGCCAAATTCATTATTAAAAACTTCATTTGAAACATTCCAGTTGTTTATGTATACTTTAGAAGACCATACTCCACGCGAAAGGAGTTGTGGACACAGCTAGTACAAAATATAAATACCTCGTGAAGTTCATGACATCAAGTCAAAGTATCAACATTCCATGCATCAAAGAATGATGTCTACTTCCCTCTGGGATCTGTCCTGGAATAAATTTAATATTCTGTGTGCGAGAGGCACGCCAAATAGATATAGCTTTTGACTGTAGTTACACAAGATATCGGCAAATCTCTACTAATACAAAATTGAAAATTGATTTTGTCTGTACATTAAAGATATTTATTAAAAAAAATATATCACGTTATGCTATTTTGATGCCCCCAAATCCAAAAACACAGATTTTTGGGCTTTGTGTCTGTTGGTTTGTATGTTTGTTTATTTGCTCGAGGGTCACGCAAAAACGGCTGAACCGATTTTAATGAAACTTTTAGATAGATAATGGTTTGACTTAAATAATGGTGTAATTTATTTTAATATGCTAATGAAGCCGCGGACAAAAGCTAGTTCATATATATTTTTAAAAACTAGGATTTATTACGGACATTTTAAAATTAATAAATAAGAAGAAAATAAGTGTAATGAAGAAATACTTTTGAAATTGTTAATGTTAATAGCGGCGTATTCCACACAAATATTAGTAATATAAGTATCTAATATTAGTCCCGTGTGGTGCCGGCAAAGAATAGTACCAACCCATACATGCCCGTGGGTGTCATAAGAGGCGACTAAGGGTTCTAAACTGGAGAATGTGCAGCAGCATCCTCATTTGTATCTGACTTACTGCGGTCACCTACAACCGCGGTCCATGGTGCCAGCCGTAACGCTAACAAACGAGATGACTATGGTATTTCCCCTCTACATTTTTCCAGCAAAAGCTAGAATTCTGGAGGGAGCTCCCTATACTGTAGTGGACGTTTCATGGGATGATATGATGAATATTAGTAAGTAGGTGATACTTTTTTATGGCGTTTTTATTATCTGAAATTTGCAAAGTACTTATATGTAGAGTCAAGAGCACGTCAAGCTTGATACATTGGACTTTGTACCGTTACTATTTTAATTATCACCGTTGAAGCTAAATTGACTCTGCAAATGTCAAGCTTGAACTGCTCTTGACTGTACCTAAGCAACTACTACTAAATCACATTTAAATACTTTATAAATACCTATAGAAGTTCTAGACAAACTTAATCATTAACCACACATTCCGTGTTTTCTTCCCCGTACACCTTATCCAAATTTTCTTCTCCCATAATTCCAACGTAATGAAAACGGAAAATTATTTTCGTCCCAATTTCAACGCCACTTCTACAATATCCAATACCTGCGATGCGGTCTGATATTATCAGACTTCTTCTCTTGGAAACACCTCTATTCACTTTTATTTGCATGTCATGAAAGACGATTTTCACTTAGCAGCGTTGAAATTTAATGTTGGTTTCGATGTAGCTTGTGCTCCTAGAGTAGAATTCTGCTGAATAACGTGGTACGACTGCAGATATATTGAATTACAATACTCGGAGCTCTTGTCAGCTCATTCTGCATGTGAAGTTTTCAAGACATTATTTCATTCTGTGGTCTAGAACAATGGAATTCTGTTATTTTAATATTGCATCTGTAATATATCATTTTTTATTTAATACGCGTAGAGTATGTTAGATTTGAATTAATATTGTTGTTGTCAATGATATTTACAAAGCACGTACTTTTTGAAAAAGTGCTCAAGGATGACATGAAATAGAACCACCTTTTATTTCCATTCTCTTTATTTTGAATGTGTTACTTACAAATAATTCGATCAAAAGTCTTGAACAACCCGCATCTAGGTGCACTGGGTACATCGACAGGACAAATAGTGCACAATTTGAAACACCACGTCCATTAAGAGGACACGACTATTCTCATATCAACAGCTCTCACCATACAAAAGAAAATACCTGTTTTTCAAACACAATCTTATCAATACGATTTGCATTTCGCATTTAATATTTATTCTTTATACTTTTAATTTTAAGTACAATTTGTAGAAAATTGTTACATAAAATGACATGTATAAAACATACATTTTTTCTTTGTACAATAAATAAATACGTGGTCTATCGAGCTTTACTCTGTATAATCTTAACCAAAATCCACCAACAGATGGTGCCGTAGGGTTTCTGAATCGCGCTATTTACAAGAAAACATAAAAAGTTATAAAAAATACTATTTTTTTCAGACATGAGACAGCATTATCGATTTTTGCCTCCGTAATTCCCGTGTAGTAAATGTTTTCAAAAATTTTAGAGCCGTTTTCGAAAATACGATGAAAAATATACATTCTTATATATAATACATACAAAAATTGCTCTAGGATAATAATTATATTATGACTGTACGTACTATGACTATGTATGAACGTATAGACACAAAGGTAACATATTTTTTTGTTTAATTTACAAAATATTTGGTCTGGGCGGGGATCGAACCCGAAACCTACAGCGCAGAATGTAGAGGCACTACGAACTATACCAAGTCTTGTTAATTTTGTACGGAAGTATCTCCTGGGGTTTTCTCTAAGTTCAATGATCAAAGTGAATTTGCAAATACAGCTCAAAGCAACATAAACGGATCTACTAATGACTGACTCCGGTCTCGTTTGGCGTTTCTCGATAATTGTCTTGGTCTAACTAAACTAGACTAAAGTTCACTCGAATCTAGTTTGTAGTCTCCAATTTAATTCATAGTCTATCGAAGATTTGTTGAATGAGAAAGCTTATGCTTTCCAGAAAGTGAAAAGTATGAAGTGAAAGTGTGAAGTATTGAAGGAAAAAGAGGCCGAGGCAGACGACGAACATCATGGACGAAAAATATAAGAGACTGGTTGGAAGTAGAGAGCACAGCAAAGTTAATTCGCATGACTGAAGATAGGAAGACATATTATAGACATATGGTCGCCGACCTCCGGGATGGAGATGGCACTTGATGATGATGATCCAGAAAGTGTAAATTAGGGCAAATACGTACAGAATCAGATTTTCAGTAAAGGCAAGAAAAAATTTTCTATGGAAAATCTGGGTCAACCAACATAAAGAAACAGGTAAATCGGTCATAAGTGCGCAGTGGCGAAGGGGAACGTCATTAAGACCCAACACTAACAACTTGACAAGTCGATACAGGCAACCTATCTCTTTACGTGCGAGTGCATAAAATAATATAGGAAACCTTGACTAAATTTGTTCGTTTATTACATTGTTCCTTCAAACCACACCTTCGATATTTCTTTTTTTTAATAGCCTACTCCTCCCTGTTTTGAGCCTCCAACTGCTAGTCATTAATGTTTATTTCAACTTAATAGTCTTGACAGACAGACAAAAGACAAACAAAGTGATTCTATAATGATCCTGCATTTTTCTTTTGAATTACTGAAGCCTAAATATGATACACAGAACAAATTCTCCCGTACGTGTAACTATTTTCTTTATGTTTGCATTTGTTGGCATTACGTCTCTTGACCGGACATTTTTTCGACTTTTTCCAAGCAAAATATTATTTGAAATATTCTCAAAAGGACTTTTAAAAATAGCGGACCCGACAACGAATTCCTTATATTTGATTAATAAATAAAAGGAGAATTGTTCTTCAGAGCCGTGCCGCGTCGGACGCTGTTTTTCACCTAAAAATATATAGGTGTTCCTATTCTATTGATTTCGAGATAGGGATGCTCCTAATTAATTAATCCTTATATATTTGTGCGACGTTATTGAGACATTATTAAATCTATTCGTGACTACCAAGTACACTTCTTGCGGCAAACAAAAAAACAAACAAAATGGAAGAAAAAGAAATTGCCAGATAAAAAGTACCAAAATGGGTAGTACTAATGCATTAAGGGGCTGATAAGTGCTAAATACACTTCACTTGAGCAGGTTTTTAACAAAAAGTAATGAATATATGGAGGTGATTTTTTTTGTGAAGCATCTTTCCAAGAATATAGCCGACTTTGAAACACGATTAAATATATTTTGTACGCCATAAAAAAAATCCAAAGTTACCTCTGCTTTTTGCTTTTAAACCGTTTTTCTTAAGTACCCATTAATCTATGATGCCAAAACTTTTGCACATTATTCAATACATTATGCATAATAATAAGCCTATTTGATAATCAATATTATGGGTACAAATTTTGAGAAAAAATGAGCGAAAACGTAAAACAGCGCGAATCCGCTCCGTTCTAGCACGCGCATTCTGCCTTTTGTTAGAATTTAGGTAATTCAGCTCTTATCAGCCCCTTAATTAAGCTTTGTTTAAGCATATTTTTAAGGTGATTTTGTCTAGAAACGATTGTTTGCCTTACTCTTACGAACATTTTGCGTGAGTGCGATAGAGACAACGCCTTGAATTGTAGGTCTCACTAAGCGTAATAGTAAATTTATTTTTGCACAGTGTGTTTCATTGTTTGAAAAACATCCCGGAATTTTATATGATTTTTTGGTATGGAAGTAGAGTAGAAAAGTAAGAAGCATGGAATGAGCAGTTTTTGGAATTTTCTTTAACCCGTTAAGAATTCATTATTGCTCTTGTTGTCATCATACTCTCTGCTTGAAATTATTCGTTTAGCCACGAAAATTGGGCCAGTCTGTATCAAAATTTTAAAGGAAAGTAAGTAAGTAGTAAAGAAACTACTCCTTTAAACAATAAACATTTTTGAATTGAATTGAATTGAATTAATGTATTCAATCTCGTGTACATAAAAAATTTTTGCACCACATCCCGTTGACGTGGAGTGAAAAATGGCTTTCTTTATCGACACCGAGCTTGCTCTCAGGATTATCAGCCATTTTATACTTAGGTATTTTTGAAATCTGAAAAGATGAGTTCAAACACTCAAAATCGGGATTATTATGTTACTTGTGTGTGCGTGCGATCAAATCAAATGAAGATAAAAGTTTTGTGCACAAACTGAACTTGCAGCAAACTTGCTTACTTTTAAAGGGAATGTAAAACAAAATGCGCCAAGAATATACAACGAATTCCAAGCTCTCAGTACCTAACAGTTGCAGCAACTGTTGCAGCAACTGCTCGTGAACTGTACGCGTGCAATTCAAGTTGTCATCATCATAGCATCCCATGGAACATCCACTGCAGGATAGGGAACTCCCTACAGAACTTCAGCCAAAAGGCGTGCTGCTTTGGAGGGGAACTAGCATAGTCACCACGCTAGTAAGCCGCAAGCTAGGGACAGCTGTTGTTGGTGACCGCGGTATGTAATGTGGCACGACACACAGAAAGTTGCTGCTGCCCATCCTCCTAGTCCCGTTAGTCGCTTCTTACGACACTCACGGATAGAGATGAGTTGGTACTATTCTTTGCCGGCACTACACGGATAAGTTTATATAAAGTGGTTGAATTAACAATACTCTGCTACTATGTCTCCTGTGCCATAATATTCAACTAAAACAAACTTTCTTCTTTATAAGATAATCAGTAGCCAGTAGGAACTTGCAACAAAGTTAAGAGACCCACTTAGTACATTTCTTTACTATTCTTTTGAATTTATTTCCCCTTAGATTGCAACTTTAATCAAGTAAGTTAGTGCAGCTAAAATTATGTGACTTTGCATTGTAAAGTTGCAAATTGCGTTGCGGCACCTTTGTTGAAATATTGTGTGAAGTTGCATTATGAAGGAAGTGAGTTTGTTATTTATGTTAGTTTTGTGTCACTTTTCTTTCTTTTTGCTGTTGAGTCTTGGGTTTAGAAGCTTATAGCCCACGCAAAAGAGAAAGGTACGGTCAACCACACGTTAAAGGAAATATTTATAGCTCTATTATTCTACCGGTGTGCTGTTGGGTGTGCTATACTATTTGACGATCTTTTTTGCCTGATTTTGTGTCTTCTATCTAATCAAAAATGTGTGATATGACAGACTATTGTTGACTTGTTGTTATAAAAAACGACAGCCGTCTGATCTCGACAAACCGGAGAGACTTATGTTTTGGTAGATCAGCTTCTCGTCAGAGAGAGTATAGTAGTCTTTGTAGATCAGTGTCTGACTTTCAGCTTTCAAATGGTCTATGATTTCTTATAACGACACAATCAGCAATAGAAATTACTTCATGATGTGAAGACACGGACCCAGGTTCTGACCATGGCGTATGTTATGGCCTAAAAAAAGAAGAACCATCAATCGGCGAGCGTCTAATCCAGAGTTAATTCTCAGCTCATTGAGATAGGTTGACGAGTCTGAAAACCTTTTTCTGGGTTTTATCAGCTTTGTTTGTTGGTCTTATTTTCAACTTTAAAAACGTGCAGTAAAATTTTTGTTTCGCCTTCAAAGTAGGTACCTAAGATAAACGACTCAAAATAACCAATAAGTGATTATGTATCGTCTTTTGAAAATTGCCGCTGTGCTGCAGCTTAAAATCAAAGTATTTTCTTTCCGTTACGTTTATATACCACAAAGGTGTACATTCTTCTTGCAGAGGATTTTTTCCAACATAGAAAAAAATTCAGCTGAAACGATAAAAGGAACTGCATGTCAAAGGTATCTTGTATAAAAACTAAGGCCACGGTTTCAAGCACGAAATTTAAGTCCCTCGAGAAATTTGCCTGTCCGCGTTGACTCAGCTTCGTAGTTGGAGTTTGGGTACACTCAGGTCATGTGCCAATTCCAAATGGCCCCGAGGCTCTCAACTTCGGATTCGGAACTAGATTTAGCCGCGATGGGGTTTAGCTCAAGTTTGATTAGAATTTAATAGCTTGAAACTGTTGAGGAATTTATAAACGCCAACGGACCCTGCACAAAACTTTATAAAGGGTCTCTTTGAATCAGTGCACATGATTTTAGCCCTTGATCCTGTTACATAACTATATTTTTCTACTCTCATAATACAGTAAATCTTAAATAAATAAAAGAGCTTGTCCTGACTGACTGACTGATTCATCAACGCCGAGCCGTAAGCGCTATAGATACAGTTCTGAAATTTTGTACACAGGTTCTATGCGCGTCAAAACTACCCACTAAGAAAGGATTTTGGAAAATTCATCTCCCCTCGGGGTGAAATAAGGGATGAAAATTTGTATGAAAGTCCTTTTTAGGGTTCCGTACCTCAAAATAAAAAAACGGAGCCCTTATAGGATCACTTTGTTGTCCGTCTGTCTGTCTGTCAATACCCTTTTTCTCACGGACGAGAAGAGGTATCAGGTTCAAATTAATAACGAATATTAAGGTCTATATTCTATTTGCGAATACTTGTAAATGGCTTTGTAGTGTTTTCTTTACGTACTTATTTTAATGTATGCTTAGCTGTTAGTGTTCCGAATAAAATAAAATAAAAAAATAAAAATAAATAAATATATAATATATAAACCACACAAGATGTGAAAATTTAATTTTTTTACAACTACGCAATCAAAAGATATGGCTTTTTATGTCCTCATCTCCATACATTAATGCAAAAAACCAAAACCTACAGGGTACTTTCCGTTGACCTAAAATTATGAAATTTGGCAAGAAGCTAGGTCTCACAGTACAAAGAAAGGGAGAAGTCTAAAATCATTAAATATTTAAATTTTTCTCACAACTAATAGTAACCAATTCAGGTGAGCTCCTGTTTCAAGAACTTTTCTATAAAAGAGGGGTCAAGTTGGATGGTCGCGGAGTTTTTAAAATCAAAGAGCAAAAGCTTTTAGTATACTCTTATCATATTTTATGGTAGATAGGTACGGTACCCTTAGGGCGCGAGTCCGACTCGCACTTGGCCGGTTTTTTTTCTTGAGCTAGACTCACACAAATTATAATTTAAGCTTTTGGTGAAAAAAAAAACACGTGTTTAAGCATTTCTTAAAAATCGCTCTTCAAGGGTGTATAAAAGGGGTTGATTTTTGTCCGTATATTGGTCTGTAAATCTTAGGTAGATTTACAGAATCGAAGGTAGAATTATAGAAATTTGGTTCTGACCTCTTGGTAAAAAATAAAAAAGTACATGTTTTAGAATTTTTTTTAATTCATCCCCTAAGGGGGTGAATAAGGGATGAAAGTTTGTATGAAAGTCCTTTGTTTCTTGAGTTACATTCACACAAATTGGACTTTAAACTTTTGGTAAAAATTAAAACACGTGTTTAAGCATTTCTAAAAAACCACCTTTCAAGGGGGTGAAAAAGGAGATGATTTTTTTTCCTTACGTTGGTCCATAAGTCTTTCATTTTTGAAGCTAGAATTATAGAAATTTGGTTCTGAGCTCTTAGTACAAAATAAAAAAGTACGTGTTTCAGGATATTTCAAAATTTATCCCCTAAGGGGGTAAAATAAGGGTTGAAAGTTTGTATGAAAATGCTACAGTTTTGACATGCGGTACTTGAAAATTTGGATTTTAGTTATTAATAAGAAACAAATGTTTGTTTGAAAAATCATCCCCTAAGAGAGGGAGATCCTCCCGAGGGAGAGGGGGAGGGGAGGGAGGGTGAGGGGGCGAGGGAGAGGGAGAGACTGCATAATACTGCACATTGTCTGAATTCCACGCAGGAGCTAGCGTTCAATAATGCGTTCAGAAATTGTAGGTTACCATCTTCATAATGGCAATCTGTGCCTATAACATGCCTATAAACACTCTTAGTAGCAACCTTTTATTTGCGGGAGTGTATTATGATGAAAGAAAGAAAGAAAACACATTTATTCATCCTGAAGTATCGTATTTTTAACAGTTATCGCAAGACACCTGGGACTAGATAAGTACTACATGTACTACTTATTTTGCGTACGAAGTATATCGACCTTCGAATAATTTGGCGGAAAAAGTAAATTTGTAGGTTCAGGATCTGCGAGTGACCTATTAAACAACTTTTTAAATTTTTTAGGCGCGCTATGGCAGCGCGCTGCATTGTTGTCTCTGGCAGCAAGGAGATTTCATTGAAATAACAGAAAATAAAAAGAAAGTTTTATTTATACTTATTGTTATTAGTAATGGCTTTTTGGAGGGAACTCGCCTTGTGGGCTCTGGCCTGCTCGGTTGAAATTCTTGTTTTTTATATATGTAGTGATTTAGTGGATAATAAAGATAGTTTAAACTATCTTTTTGTCCACTAAATCACTACATACAGAAAAAAATAACTGCAAAACACGGAGAGCGCAGCTGATGAAGATTTCAAGTGATCTCGTGTTTGAGCCCCGTTTGTGTTGTCTCAAAAAGTCACGGACATTTTCTTTCGTAAAGTCCACTATCGCTTTACGTGGAAGCAATGAACAATTCCGCCACTCGACACTGGCGGTTCGCCAAATTTTATCATTATAAAAACTGAAAAATGTCCTGGAACACGACACTGGCAGAAATGTCACAAAATATGGGTTGACGATTGCCAAATATAAAAAAAAAGAGTTTTGTGATAAAATAAGTGATAAAAACGTTTATGATACGCCTTTGGGTGTTTTTAAAGCAGCTATGAACTTCGCTTTGCAGTTATCACCGGAAAAAGAGAAAAACATTTAGAATAGGTTTTTTTTAAACACATTATTTTAGGATCCACCATATTAGGTATAAAACACTAGTGTCATTTATTATGAAACTTGGCTCGCTCCTCTCGCCTGCGTCCCATAACCCAACACTCGAGTTTTATACCCCTTATTATGTACCGTTGCATAAACTACTTACCTATAGCTAACCGGTAATCTAAAAGGAAAAATAAATACCACTTCATAACCCTGCTATTTACATTTTCAGCTAAGAAAATTTCAAAAGTACTGGCTGTATTCTTCTTGATTTATAAAAATATATTTGGGTTAATGTTAAATAATAGTCAATTGAGAATTTTATTTTTCCTATTAGAATATTAAAAATTGTGAAGATTTTCTGTTATTATGCGCCTCAATGCTTTAGGGTTCCAAAGTCAACAAGAAAACCTTATACCAGGCCACTCAGAAAGTATTGCGAAAAATAGTTTTTATATATGGGAGACTGGCCGGTCAGAATCTTTTTCGAAAATATGATTACTTGTAAGTAAAAATATGTGTGTTCCATTTTCAAAATTTCCCTCCACATTTTTTGCGAGCCAATTCAAAGTATCGTGTCTTACTGAAAAATGGATCTGCGCCGGGAACATTTTAGAGCTATGATTTTTTACGATTTCAAGTGTCGCCTGAAACCGGATGAATCGTTCGATAGACTTCAAATGGCATTTATGGATGAAGGCCCCTCCAAGGCAACCGTGTATCGTTGGTATAACGAATTTAGGCGCGGTCGACCAACCTTGGGGGATGAAGAAAGAAGCGGTCGCCCTTTGACGGCTATTACGGAAGAAAACGTGCTAGCAGTGAAAAATTTAATCCAAGATAATAGGCGAATTACATATCAGGAGATTCAGCACATATTAAAGATTGGATCGGGAAGCGTTCACGAGATTCTACACGGGCATCTTCGCGTGAGGAGGATAGTATCGCGCTGGGTGCCGCACTACCTCACCGACGCTCAGAAGCAGGCCCGGGTGGAATGGTGCCGTGATATGCTGAACAAATTTGAAGCAGGCTCGTCTCGGCGTGTTTACGACATCGTAACAGGTGATGAGTCCTGGATTTATCAATACGATCCAGAAACCAAGCGCCAGTCGACAGTTTGGGTGTTTCAAAATGAACCAACGCCTACCAAAGTGAAGCGATCTCGAAGCGGGGGGAAGATTTTGATCGCCAGCTTTTTTAATTTGACTGGCCACTTGGCCTCAATTCCCTTACGAGATCAAAGAAGCATCAACGCCGAATGGTATACTACCAAATGTTTACCAGAAGTTTTTTCTGTTGTGAGCAACAAGCGACCAAACACAGGGCTCCGCGGACTACTGCTCCACCACGACAATGCGCCTGCACACACCGCGCTCAAAACGAGGGACTTCCTGGACAGCACACCAGTCAAACTCCTGGGTCACCCTCCTTACAGCCCTGATCTAGCACCGTGTGACTTCTTTTTATTTCCAAAAATAAAAAATCAGCTCAAGGGGATACAATTTTCGTCGCCGGAAGATGCGCTGGCTGCGTTCGAGCAGGCTGTAAACGAGGTGTCTACGGCGGACTGGAAAAAGTGTTTTGAAAACTGGTTCAGACGCATGAATCTTTGTATAGAGGCTGGTGGAGAGTACTTTGAAAAGATTTAATAAAAATATATGTACCTGTAGAACAATTTTTTTTAGTGTCGCAAATATTTCTGAGTGTCCCACGTAGTGTAAGGAAAATATTTACATGCATATAATCACGGACATAATAGGTACCTATGAAATTGCCGAATTTTTCTTACAGATTAATGAGATCACAATTCCTATAATTGTAATGCTATTTTTTCATTTGTATTATAATTGAAAGTTGACTTCAAGGTTATCAATTTACGCACAAAATATTTTTTTTATTTATAGTTTGATATATAAAATTAAAGGTTCGAAAATTGTTCGTCTTAAATGTCGTCCGATTTCATCATTAGATTTGTTATATTTTTTTACAGATAATATTTTTCGAAAATTAAATTTAAGCTTCTGTTAGCTTAATGTCATCCCAATAATGCACAAAAAAATATAAAAAATTGGATTATTAATTCCTAAGAAAAATGCAAAAATGTTAGTACTGAAAACTGAGTTTACCTAAAATTCGCCATACAAAACGGCAATTTCACAGGTAAAGACCTATTCTCCAGAAAGTAGGTCTCACGATTAGCCGGGAAAAAACGGAGTATTTTATAATGAAGAGGTACAAAAACATTCTAGAGAAAAGGAAAGATCTTGTGACTGAAGCATGCACCTACAAAGGTGCTGATAAATTTAAATACTTGGGTTGCACCGTCACTGATACCAACCGGCGTGAAGAAGAAATAGATGGGTGTGTCCAAAATGCCTTAAGATGCTCAGCAGCTCTCCACAAAGTCCTAGTGTCCAAAATAATTAGCAGGATAACCAAAATTCGGATCTACAAAACGGTTATTAGACCAATTTTGATGTACGGATGCGAATCATGGACACTGACTCAAAAAGAGGAAAGTAAGCTCTTAGTGGCAGAGACGAAGATTTTCCGGAAGATCTTGGGACCAACTAGGCGTGATGATGGCACTTGGAGGTCACGAAAAAACCAGGAGATAGAAGACCTAGTGGCTGAACCCAATAAAATTGGAGAGACCAAGTCAGCCCGACTTCGCTGGCTGGCCCACGTAGAGAGGATGGAGGAAGATCGTGCAGTCGAAAGAGCGTACCTGGGACGACCGACGGGAAAGCGGCCGGTCGGACGTCCCAGGTACCGCTGGAGTGACGAAGTGCAGAAGGGCCTGAGCGCTCTCCAAAGACCTGATTGGCATGAGGAGGTGCAGAAAAGGGCCGACTGGCGGCTTTTGGTGTCGGAGGCCAAGATCCTCTTTGGGTCCCTGAGCCAGCGAAAGTAAGTTAGTAAGTAAAGACCTATTATAATGCGTTTAGGATAAGTTGGGCTATGACGGTTATTTTCTGCGCATGGGTGACAGGCGGAGAGCCAATGAACGATTCGCTCGCCTCCCCGCATATGCTGCGCTCACCTGCGCGTTATTTTGTACGCCGTATAGGTAGGTACAGTTTATGAATAATCCAGTTGAAAATAGGGTTTTTAATTTTTCTCGCATGTGTTTTGGAACAAGTTTAAGTGCTAACGAACAAGTCAAAAAATCTCAAAAGTACATGTTACTGTTTTCTGTAATATAAACTTTTGCTAATTCAACATTTTGGCTCTGAACGCATTTAGAAGGCCCAGGTGGTGTTATTGCGTTTGTGTAATTTTACGTAGATGGAATTTCACGTGTTTATTTAAAAAAATCTGCTAACAAACTTGCAAAGACCAGAATAGCACTAGTATCTAAAACATAAGTAGGTCTGTGATGTGCCTGCGTACAAAAATTAAGTATTGATTTATCTACACCCGGCTTCTTACACGCTTTTTACTTATACAGGGTGTAAGGAAAAGTACCGATTTCCTTTTAACCACATGTTCTATAAGTAGAATAAAGAACAATAAGCACGTTTATACAATAAAAAAAAAAAAAAACAGATTTTAAAAATTAATATAAAAATCTAATTGTGTCAATCCTCACCAAACTCAAGACTATCGCAGCAATAAGCGTGAGTATTTGCCTCAAATGTCATCCTTACGTAGTTTTCTATCTCCTATCTCTGTTGCACGATTGTGAATGAAGTTCTTAGGGAATGGGGAGCGGGCCGCGTTGCTATTCTTGGAATAGGGTTGGCAACTTGAACTTTTTTTTCATAGGAGGTATTTTATTTTTATGTTATTTTTTATAATTAATATGGTCTATGTACTTTATTCTACTTACACATCATGTGGTTAAAAGGAAATTGGTACTTTTCCTAACACCCTGTATACTACACAAAAATGAAGGAGCTAAGTTTAAAAATGTCAATTTTTTTCTTAAAGAATTAAATCTCTTACGGCACTTAGAATTCTCCACACAAACACTTCAAAACAAACCAACGCTTAGAACACAAAGTGCTTATTACGACAATATTTTCCTTGAAAATGGAACAGCTTTTATCTCCACTGCAAGCTCGTCATTGTTTCGCGTCGGGGACTAATTTGGACAAAATTATTCGACATCATTAAACGCGGCATTCATCAGCGCCATTATCTTATGTCATGCCATTCCGGACGTCTGCTTGCTTTGCGCTCGTGTCATATACATGTTCGTTTCCCTTCGACTGCCTATGAAACCAATGCTACGTAACCAGTTTCGTGTGAAGAATTTTTTGTCTTCCTACGAAACTAGTCACCTGCAAAGAAATTTATTGTTTAGTAATGGGATAAATAAGTCTATAGGTTTTTACTCCTAGTAACCATTCTTCCATTGTCCCGTGTAGTGCTGGCAAAAATAGAACCAACCCATTTCTTCTCGTAGGCATCTTAAGAGAACTGGAGGATGGGCAGCAGGTCTTTTTGTGGATAGTATATCATCTTATTAACAGCGGTCATCAACAACCGCGGTCCATGGAGCCAGCGGCAACGCTGACAAGCGTGGTGATTATACTACACCGCGTCTATGCTGCACAGACTGCGCGGCAGCAGCAATAGCGCGCTCAACGCGATAGTTGACAGTGGGGACTGTCCACTGATCAGAAGTATGATCGACAGGTGCAGATCTCTTTTAGTTATAGATTACTAACATAGTTTTAAGGCTTACTAACCCATATGGATCATGTTGTCCGAAATAAATAGTTTTTATTTTTATTATATTTTATTTTTATTATGGTCATCATAACATCCCATGGAACGTCCACTACAGGACAGGGAGCTCCCTCTAGAATTCTAGCTTTTGCTGGAAAAATGTAGAGGGGAAGTACCATAGTCACCTCGCTTCTTAGCGTTACGGCTGGCACCATGGACCGCGGTTGTAGGTGACCGCAGTAAGTAAGATGTTAGATACAAAGGAGGATGCTGCTGCCCATCCTCCAGTTTATAACCCTTAGTCGCCTCTTAGGACACCCGCGGGTATAAAAGGGTTGGTACTATTCTTTTCCGGCACCACACGGGGCACGGGGTGATTATTGTCCTTACTACCAAAATGGAATTGGGTGAAAAGTCATTCTTTGCTGCAATGCAATGTTCTCCAGTGAACATTTCATGAAAGGTTATAGTGAACAAAAAAATTCCAGAGAGGAGCAGGCACGTCCAGTGCCCTTGGTGAGATTTCTTCGGCACTCTCAGTGCTATGCAATTCACATAACATGCTGAGTACGCAACAAGTCGGCAAGGTTGCATAGTTAGATGAACGAACGGGTGTCCTCGGCACCTTCGAGCATAATAGAACCAGACATAAATGGGCTTTAGAACATAAAAAAAAACAACTTTACAATTTTAACTTACATAGGGTGAATAATCAGCTGCCTTCCTTTGAGAGTGTTACTCGGACTATAAAACTAAACAATTTTCCGTCAGAAATATATATAGAAATGAGAAACAAGTTTATTACCATCCATACAAAATGTAATATCAGCTGACGAAGTTTCTATTGGAGTTCAATCATCACCACGCTACCACGCAACTAATGCTACCGCGGTTGTCATGCTAACACGTAACTAATGTAAAAATAATTGTATTTTGAAATGTCGATTCAAAAATTGCAGTGCCCTATCAGGGTCCATATTTGTGTTCTGTATGATTGTTATTTTCCATCTATTGTACCTACAATATGAAAGCAATCTTATCTTATCTTATCTTATCTTATCTTGTCCTATCCTGTCCTATCCTGTCCTATCCTGTCCTATCCTGTCCTACCCTGTCCTATCCTGTCCTATCCTGTCCTATCCTGTCCTATCCTGTCCTATCCTGTCCTATCCTGTCCTATCCTGTCCTTTCCTGTCCTTTCCTGTCCTATCCTGTCCTATCCTGTCCTATCCTGTCCTATCCTGTCCTATCCTGTCCTATCCTGTCCTATCCTGTCTTATCCTGTCCTATCCTGTCCTATCCTGTCCTATCCTGTCCTATCCTGTCTTTTCTTGTCCTATTCTGTCTTTTCTTGTCCTATCCTGTCTTATCCTGTCCTATCCTGTCCTATCCTGTCCTATCCTGTCTTATCCTGTCTTATCCTGTCTTATCCTGTCCTATCCTGTCCTATCCTGTCCTATCCTGTCCTATCCTGTCCTATCCTGTCCTATCCTGTCCTATCCTGTCCTATCCTGTCCTGTCCTATCCTGTCCTATCCTGTCCTATCCTGGGCCTAAATTTGCGTTCGAAAACATTATGAAATAGAAGGTGTCAAATTAACTTCACTCTCTTAACTTAACTAATTAACTTCACTTCCGTCTTACTACATAAAAGTTAGACATCTGTTGAACACTTGATTAAAAAAATGCGCACAAAATAACTGGCTATGTCAGTTGATGCGCAGAAGTCAAGTCATAAGAAAATAAGTCATTTTTGACTTCTGCGCATCACAGACATAGACAGAGTTATTTGGTACGATTTTTTTAATCAAGTGTTCAACAGATGTCTAACTTTTTTGTAGTAAGACGGCGTAGGATTAGACTTAGTTTTGCACAACCACTTGGAACCACTAAAAATTTTGCCACCAACCAGTCCTATTATCATTTTAAACGCTCATTATTTCCTATAAGCAAAGTTGTTTATAGATAAACCGCATAAATGAGTCGTCGCCCGCGGGGTACAGGGGCGCGGGGGTATGACGACAAAGGGGGAACGAAGGAGGTGCGGGCGGCGGGGCATTCTCATTCTCTACGCGCAACCCCCCCCCCCCTGCACCTGCCCTTGTACCCCGCGGGCGAGGACTCATTTAGGCGGTACTACTGTACAGTCAACTCTCGATTTACCTGACCCCCTTGGAAGTGCAGTTAAATTACAAACTTACATACAAGGGGGGTCAGGTAAATCGAGAGTTGACTGTACTACTATAGTTTTATGGTCCGAGTAATGTACTCAAAGAAACGCAGCTGAAAAGGAAGAAACCTATTTATATTGTCTTCATTATATTCAAATATGACTTCGAACCTGTGTATAGCACTCCTCTTATTCCCTTCCGTACTTGAGTATTTAAGCGCAAAGATTGTGCCTTATTTGAATATAAATGAACACACACACTCGTACGCATGCTAATAGGGTTGGGAGGGCCTTTGAACCCTTAAAAGATCAAAATACTCTCGAGTTTCACTAGAGAAGCCTATTGTAGAAATATACTGGTGGTTGTGTACATAAATTATATTTTACCTAATAAGCGAAGAACTCTTAATTTGGCATACATAATTATGTTACGAAATTAATCTCAAGACCTTTTAATTCGACATATATGTATACTCATGTTGTTAAAAAACTGTAAGTAAATATTTATAATTAAGCTGTAATATATTTCGTGAAATAAATTAAAATTAACTAGACGACTATAAGTAAAAAGCAAAATTGAATATTTTGAGAAAAACCCACGACGGCTGTCATTCAAAAAATATTAAATAAAACTTTGGAAATTCCCCCGACTAAAAATAAATATTTTCACCTATCTATTCATATATTTTATAAGCCAAGAAAATCCGTCGGGGGCTGTCATTGCCATCTTTTCATAATTTATACTTAACTGCAGCAAACAAAAGCTATTTTACAACTAGCTCGTATGCTCTATTAATTTACGTAAGATAAGGAATGGCAGCCCCGACGGATTTTCTTGGCTTATATAAAATATATGAATAGATAGGTGAAAATATTTATTTATGGTCGGGGGAATTTCCAAAGTTTTATTTAATATTTTTTGAATGACAGCCGTCGTGGGATTTTCTCAAAATTTTCAATTTTGCTTTTTATTTTTAACTTTTTAGAGAATTCCCACTTTACTAGAGCGATTAAGAAGGACGTTGCGCGAGTAAAGAATAATTATTTATTACTACACAGCGCCCCCTTGTGAGTTGACTCCACAACTATAGTCTAAAAACTGTCAGTGATAAATATGATACTGATAGATAAATCTTATACTGAAAACCGTATCTAAATCGGTCAAACCGTTTTGGAGATAAATGGGAACATTTGCGTAAATAGAAATTTATTATTACAGTGCCCCCTGGTGAGTTGGCGCCACAACTCTGGTCTAAGAACCATCACTGATAAATCATAAATCTTTTACTGAAAACCGTATCTAAATCGGTCAAACCGTTTTGGAAATAAATGGCAACATTTGCTTAGATAAAATTTATTATTACAGCGCCCCCTGGTGAGTTGGTGCCATAACTCTGGTCTAAGAACCATCACTGATAAATCATAAATCTTTTACTGAAAACCGTACCTAAATCGGTCGCACCGTTTTGGAGATAAATGGCAACATTTGCTTAGATAAAAATTATCATTACAGCGCCCCCTGGTGACTTGGCGCCACAACTCTAATCTACAAACCATCTTTGATAAATTATAAATCCATTACTGAAAACCGTATCTAAATCGGTTAAGCCGTTTTTAAGATATTAAGATATAAAAGGCAACATAACTTTGCACACACAAACAAACACACAACATCTCACCCTAAACGCATATACCTTCTCCGTTCCGTCGTGGGTAAAAACCACGCGCAGTATAGGGTTCCATAGGCACTTGACTCCAACATAAAATTGGGCTTTCAAGCTTGATATTTCGCAAACGGATTTCTCAATCGAAAAATGATCCTAGCAGACTTACATTATTTTTAAAAGACCTATCTAAAGACACCCAACACTATGGGGTAGACAAGAAACAAAAATCATCCCCAATTTACTTGTACGCTAAAAAAGAAATATTTCAAAATTATAGTCTACTACTTTGTCGGCGTTAATAAAACGTATATACGTATAAAATTACAGCTTTCTAGTACCAAGGGTCTCTGAGCTAAGCCGCGGACAGACACATGGACATGACGAAACTATAAGGGTTCCTTTTTGACTACGGAACCCTAAAACTCGACATAGAACCATCATAATTACACAAAAAGCCATGTACATCAAAAACATTAAAACGAGATGGGGTAAATAGCACATTCTATTTTTAGTCTTTAACAACAAAAAACGAATTCTCAACTACTGAGTACTTACACTTCATCGTTACATTTTATAAGTTTTTTAAGTATTTTTTTATCTGGGCCTTTTATTCGCTGCCTACCTGGGTCCAGTTATCAGATAAAAGATTAAAGTCGCCTCGTATCAACATCTATGGTGAAAAATAGAAGAAAAGGTTGGAAATAATTTTAATTCCAAATACAGCCTGAATTTTGATTGGCATTTCACCCGAAGCCCATGCAGTGATTCTACAAGCAACTTTCTCGAAGAATTTTTTTTAACTCAAAAAATATTTTTACTCCGTAATCGGTCACGTGATCGACTCATTTTGTATGGCAAGGCGAAAAATTACAGGAAAGTTGTTTGTTTTCATGAGTAAATCACTCGGCTTTGGGAGCAAAACTAATGAAATCTCACGCTGTATAATGAAGAGAGAGAGAGAGAGAGTCTAAAATTAGTGGTAAAACTACAATGAAAACCTGGTTCACCAATACAAAAGTGATACCGCAGTAATTCAGTTAATTACATTATTTCAGTTAAATTCAACTAGTTAGGTATTACTTTCGGATTTTCCAATTATCGTTTAATTGAGAGTGTGATGGTTTTCGTTAATGTTATTGAAACTAGTTTGGTTGCTTCACGCTGCTACCAATTAAATTTAGTTTAATTTACATTCTTTAAATTTGTTGTGATGGACTGTTTTTCATTGTATTGCCTATTTTGTACCATTTCCACTCAAAAAAAAGCCTCTGATTCATTGAAAACAGTGAGAAAAATGCAGATGTTTTCACAGAGTAAAAAAAACTTATAAACTTGGTATTGAAAAAAACGTGAATATGCGAGTTATATGTAAAAATAAATAGAACCCGCTGAATATACTGGCTGCTCGCTTATTCAAAAATTCCGCCATGGTAACTTCTGTTTTAAAATAATTTCTGTGTACAATTTTCCCACATGGTAAAAAGTATGGCACCTAACATGTGAATAATTAATTCAACTCGGGCCTTGTATCCCTCGCTTTGCTCAGAATTCTACCCTAGAATCCCTCGCTCCGCTCGGAACTTTGCGTAAGAATCCTTCGCTGTTCTCGGGATCTAACTTAGGCCCAAATTGATAAAGCTTGACTTAACTAGAACTCAGGTTAAACTCAACCTTAACGTAAACTAGTCCCTCGAAACGAATTTCTTTCATTTTTTCACTTGTGGGGTAATCAATCGGATCACGAAAAATATACACATTTGATCCCTATAGAAATTTTCCTCAGAGTTTCCGAAAAATGGAAAATTTATTGAAAATTTCGAAATCATGCCTCAAAGCGTGACTTTTCAACCGTTTGCCTTAACTGCGTTTTCTGTTATCTTGCTACAAATGTTATAAAGAGGAATCACAATTTACGAGAAATATTATCTTTTTACACTTCGTACAAGACGATCAACTGATGGGCCCAAATTGTTAGAGTTACAGATTAGAATGTATGTAGAGTAACTATAAAAAACTAAGGCTTTTTTGCGAATTAGTAACAGTCGTAAACTTTTCGCACGTAATTTCCAGGGGAAATTGTTTTGACGAAACGAAAATCTTATACACGGTGTAAAAAAAACCGGCCAAGTGCGAGTCGGACTCACGCCCTAAGGGTTCCGTACCTATCTACCATATGATATACTAAAAGCTTTTGCTCATTGATTTTAACTTGACCCCTCTTTTATAGAAAAGTTCTTGAAACGGGGACTCACCTTAATTGGTTACTATTATTTGTGAGAAAATTTGAAATATTTAATGATTTTAGACTTCTCCCTTTCTTTGTACTGTGAGACCTAGCTTCTTGCCAAATTTCATAATTTTAGGTCAACGGGAAGTACCCTGTAGGTTTTGCTTTTTTGCATAAATGTATGGAGATGAGGACATAAAAAGCCATATCTTTTGATTGCGTCGTTGTAAAAAATTTAAATTTCCGTATCTTGTGTGGTTTATGGACCTTAATATTTGTTATCGATTTCAACCTGATACCTCTTATGGTTCGTGAGAAAAAGGGTCTTGACAGACAGACAGACAGACAACAAAGTGATCCTATAAGGGTTCCGTTTTTTATTTTGAGGTACGGAACCCTAAAAAAGCAGAAACCCTGCATGCAGACCATGAAACTGAACAACTTTCTCTTAGAAACATAGGTCAAAATACGAGAAAGAAATTGTACTTCCCTCCCACACGAAATTTACAGCAGCAAGTAATTGGTAGCAAAACCAATGTGAAACTATTGCTACGGTAACGTACGAAACAAGAGACCCACTCAAGTTCAAAGTGTTACCTAGCTCTTCCAAGGTGTTACCATTAGTCTTGGCCATTAGTTTAGTTTAGTTATTTATTAGTTATTAATTTGAATATTTATTGCACACAATAAATTACAATGGACAACAAATACGAGTACAGCATGACGACATAACAGATATTATCTCGACTAAGAAATGTCTTCCAGTAGACCAAGCCAAAAGAAAGTTTGGTTAGTGGAACAGAAACAAAAAAAAATATAGAAACTTTTTCCCCTGAGTCTGACTAAAGGTAGGAATTATTAGAATAAGCATGTGGAGCCTCTGCTATCGAATATAGAGCTTAAGTTTTAATTGAAATCTCACTGGATGCGACTGTGAAATTTTATAGGCCATTATGTTCAGTATTAGCGTGGAGTTTTGCCACAGAAAGTTGAAAATATTTGCTGTAGAAGTAACTTTAAGTCTACCCGATAAAAATTTATAATAAAAAAAAAAAATTAGTAATTCGGACTTACTTCTCGTCGAAAAAAAAAATTGTTTTCAGCTTGCGCCAACCAATAAAGTGTCGTTGGCGAATCCAAAAATTCGAATATTTTTTGTCCGAAATGATTACCTGAAAATTACTGTAAATATGGGTAGTGGTGATGACTTACCATCAGGTGGCCAACCTGCTCGTTTGCACACTTGTTACAAAAAAAAAACTAGATACTATTGTTAGATATTATACACGGTGTAAGGGAGATAAGAGGTTGGCAAGATCGGTAGACGAAACTGAATACTTTTTTTCCAAGAAACATATCACCAGAAATGTAAAATAATCGGACACTCCATACAAAATTACAAATTTGATTGAACGGATTGTATGGAGAAGTCGAATATTTAAAAACATTCCAGTGATATGTTTCGTTGAAAAATTTGTACAGTTTTATCGACAGATCATCACCTTTCAGTTTGTGCCTAGTTGTCCCTTACACCGTGTATAATCTACCTGACGAAAATGTTTTGATTCAAACATAAATCAGTCAACTTAACCTTGATATATTTTCACTTTGAACGTAAAATGTTAGTTTTATAAAAGTCACATTTCTCTTATTCTATCATATAAGTAGGTAGAACTGACTCGATTCTTCCAAATTCAAAATTGGTATTCTCAAGTCTATAGACATAGAGCACTAAAACTTTAATTTGGAAGGGTCGCGTGGATAAGTGTTTTACAACAGTGATAGTTCTATCATAAAATTTTCAAGAGTCTGTGGGCCTTACTGTAGAGAGTAGAGCAGTGTCCTGTTATGAATGGTTCCTACTCTGCAGTTGTTTCATTGACTCAGCTCCAACTTAGGCTAGAACTTAGGGGTAAGTTTAGTCTCTCAAGGTAATAAATGACCTGTGGTATACGAGTTATGACTCTATTTGACTCAATTCTATAGTACGAGTAGTATAAATCTTGTACGTTTACAGGGTGTCAGGGACAGACTGGCATGATCAGTTGAACAGCTTTTAGTGAATAAAGCTTTCAGGCATTGGTAAAAAAAATCGGCCTCTTCATATAAAACTGCAAACTTGATTGGACAGTTTGTGAGGCCGATGTTTTTTTTTCACTTCCTGAAAGTTCTGTTTTTAAAAAATTTTGAGTTACGTTGACTGAATATGCCTTAGACTATATAATACTAACGTGAATATGCTTTAGTATTTGCCAACTAGCTGCCGTATTCCGATGTGAAACTACGATAATATCGCGCCGATAATCAGTCTATGGTTCGGCCTTTGACAAGGAAATTCCCATACAAAGTAAATTTCCGAACGCAATTGTTGTTGTCAATTCGATAATATCGGAGCTCCGATAAAACTTCGGAACACCAACCCTGTCCCTTACACCCATAGAGTAAGCTTACACCCCACTGACCTCTATTGTATATATAGAGGTCAGTGTTACACCCTGTAAGTAGTGTCGATAGTCCACCAATTTTGGAACTCATGCTGCGTAATTTTCACTGCCAAATTAGAAAATAAAGTTTTTTTTTTACCGAAGCGTTGTTGATATTTTCCATTTAAAAAACTACGGTTTGTTCTCTAAAAGGATGGTAAAGATTTTAATATTAGTAGCATTTGGAAAAAAGATCTGGATCTCGTTCTTGTCTATGCATATTTTTTTCTCACCTTTGCCTACCCCAGATCGCACCTTCTTTTTAGGGTTCCGTACCCAAAGGGTGAAAACGGGACCCTATTAATATGCCTCCTCTGTCTGTCAGTCTGTCAGCAGGCTGTATCGCATGAACCAATAAAGGTAGATATTTGATATTTTCACAGATTATGTATTTCTGTTTTTTAGGCGATTTACGCTCCATTTTCATTTTAGCTCTATCGTTAAAACGGGAATCCTTAAAAGCGTGAAAATTTATATGTTAGCTATAGAGTAACAACAAATAATAAAAGAAACTGATCCAGAGTTTCGGACGCGCGCGTTTTTAATACATTTCTGTGTGACTGCGCGTCCATAACTTAGACGGTATTTTTACCTTAGTGGTAGGTGCGGAACCCCCGCACTTGTTTTTTACTAACACGCTTTGCCCACTTAAAGAAATAAAGACACAATATCGCTGCGTTTATACCTTCGAACTTAAAAAAAAAAAAATATCTTACAAGGGTTATTTTTTAATCACCCCGGATATTTTAAGAGGTGGTTCTGCCCGTGAAACTGAACAACTTTTCCCAAAGAACATAAGTCAACATTACAACAACAACAAACAGTTTTGACTTCCCATAAAAACTGCATCAGCTGACAGCACGTTTTATGTGAGAGGATAATTTTTAGGGTTCCGTAGTTGTTCCCGCAGGAACAAAGGGAGAAAAAATAAAAACCGAAACTTGGTTTTTGGTATACTTATTTACGATACTATTAAATTTACATTGATCGTATGGAAAGATCGATACAAAAGGGTACGTGCGCAAAGCGCGGTAGCTATCGGAGAACTGAGCGCAGCCGGATTGCCCGCGCTATTATAATAATCCAAAGATTGTATTGTGGTTGCTCAGTATAGGCAGGCGCGAACATCCTCCGGGCCGTTGAAAGCTCTAGCTTTCAAGTTTGTTTCAGGTTTGTTTGTTGTCCCCCGCCAGTAGAGGGCAGATGCGGTTGAGGGCGCGGCGCACAATGCCGCGCGCAGTGGAGACGTCTGCCACGCGGGGAACCCCGTCAGCGCCCGGGAACAATTTAGCGACTCGACCTAGACGCCAGCAGAGAGGGGGTGCGCTGTCATCCTTCAATAGGACCAGATCGTCCAGTTTCAGATCCTTGCTTCTCGTACGCCATTTGGTGCGTTGCTGAAGCTCCCCGACGTATTCATTTGACCAGCGCTTCCAGAAATGCTGGCGAATCTGCTCGAGGCGTTGATAGCGATCTAGACGGCACGGGTTGGAATCCATCAGGTTCGGAGTTGGCAAAGCGGTGAGTGGCCTGCCAATTAAGAAGTGACCCGGGGTGAGAGGCTGTAGGTCATTAGGCGAGGAACTGAGGGGACATAGGGGGCGGCTGTTGAGGATCGCCTCAATTTGTGAGAACAAAGAACATAGTTCCTCAAAGGTCAAGTGCGCGTTTCCCATAACCCTATGCAAATGAAATTTTGCGGATTTTACCCCGGCGAATTGAGGTGCGTACGCTGGCGTGAATACGAACTCTATGCCTTGCTGAGCCGTGAAATCTAAAATGGAACTTATATTGTCGGCATTGATAAAATCCCTGATTTCGCGAGCCGCGGCAACAAAGTTAGTGCCATTATCGCAAAATATTTTTTTTGGTAACCCTCGGCGTGCAATAAAACGCCTAAGTGTTAGTCAGAAGGCATCCTTAGACAATTCACTTACAGCTTCTAAATGAATGCATTTATAATTGAAGCAAATAAAGATGCATAGGTAACACTTAGTTATCTTACAGCCGCGTCCCTTACGATCTGTGATAAAAAACGGGCCAGCGAAGTCAGCGCCTACATTAATAAAGGGGAAATCTGGCATGACGCGCTCCGGTGGCAAGTTACCCATGATGTTAGTCATGGGTTTCCCTCTAAAACGGTTGCAAATGACGCAGCTACGAGCAGTGCGTCGTGCCAAATTCCGACCTCCTACAGGCCAATAGCGATCTCTTATAGACGTAAGTAAGAGCTGCGGACCGGCGTGCATGAGACGATCATGTTCGCGCTGGAAAAGAAGAGCGGTAAGATGGCTATTAGCATGTAGAAGTATAGGATGACGTTTGTCATACGCATATTTAGATGTGCCTATACGCCCACCCACACGAAGCAAACCTTCAGAATCAATAAATGGATTGAGGGAAGCGATATGAGATTTGACTTTAAGTGGCTTCTTTTGCGACAGTAATGTCAATTCGCTACGAAAGGAAAATTGCTGGGAAATTTTTATTAGCACCTTCATAGCCCTATCAAGCTCTGAAACGTGTAGCTGCCCAACAATTTTATTGTTTTTATTTACCTTTTTACTATTGTGAAACCATCTAAGAATGCGCGCATAAGCTCGTTGTGCGATATTCAACCGGGAGATCCTAGAAAGATCGGAGGGTGGCTCACCCGCCAAAGCGACATGAGCTTTGACCTCTGGCACCTCCATAGCGTCATCAGTCTGCATTACAGGCGGCCAGGCTGACTCCCCCGATTGTAAAAAGGATGGGCCCTCCCACCAAACATTAGTCTCCGATGTAGTGTTCGGATCAACGCCGCGTGAAACGAGATCAGCTGGGTTGTGAGATGTCGGTACATAGCGCCAAGAAGAAGCACTGCTAAGCTCAAGGATAGCACCAACTCTGTTAGCTACAAATGTTTTTATCTTTTTGTTGGTGTGCAACCAGCATAAGACTACCTTGGAGTCGGACCAATAAACGTGCCGATCTACACGTACGCGAATAGCTTGCGTCACAGCATGTGCGAGCTGCGCGCCTAGCAATCCAGCGCATAGTTCCAAGCGAGGAATTGTAGTTGGCGCCACCGGCGCTACGCGTGATTTAGAACAAAGTAGGCCTATCTTCACGTCGCCCTTCTCGTTCGCAGACCTGAGATAGACGCAGGCTCCGTAGGCCTTCTGGGAAGCATCACAAAAGGTATGCATTTCTATGCTAACAGGGTTGTCAAGTAATACATTTCTTGGTATTTTTAGCTGCGAGATTTGTTCAAGCCCACTGCTGAATTTCTGCCACTCTGTCTGAATGTGATCTGGAACAGGATCGTCCCAGCCAACTTTAGCCTTAGCCCAGAGTTCTTGAATAAGCATTTTTGGTTTAATCATATAAATTGACAGCAAACCGAGTGGGTCAAAAACCTTGAAGGTGGACGATAGAATACTTCTCTTTGTTATTGAAATGCTTGTCGTTGGATTAATAGGGAAATGAAGTTCATCCGACGTAGGCACCCAACCAATGCCTAAAGTGCTAGTTGCATTACTTATTATAAGTTTGTCGCTATGACTATCGTCATGAACTGATTTGAGCACAGAAGTAATGTTAGAACGATATTTTCGAAGATGAAAACCGCCCTTAGAAAGCGCCTCTGCTACAGCTTGCCGAATATGAAGCAATTCTTCTTCAGTCTGCGCTCCCGTCAACAAGTCATCGACATAGAAGTCCTTCTGGATTATCTCTTTTACATGAGGGTCGTGGGACTCCTCACCTAGCTGCCAAAGACAACGAGTGCTGAGAAAACTGGCACTTGAAAACCCGTACGTAACGGTATTTAGTTGAAGTGTGCGTAGCGGCAACGACTCATCTTGGCGCCATAGAAGGAGCTGAAGGTTACGATCAAACTTGTCAACCAGGATTTGACGATACATTTTCTCAATATCGCCTGACAAGACGTACTTATGCAGACGAAATCTAACCAGAATATTGAAGAGCGAGTCCTGAATAGTAGGCCCTGTCATTTGAATGTCGTTTACAGAAAATCCAGAGGTAGTATATGCACTGGCGTCAAAAACAATACGACATTTAGTTGATTCACTATCTTCTTTCAGGACAGGATGATGGGGTAGATGATACCTTACATCAGAAGAAGGACCTTCGATATATTCTGATAGATGGCCAAGGTCAGCATATTCCTGCATAAAATCCAAATAAAGTTTCTTGAGTATAGGTTGCCGTTTGAAACGGGTCTCAAGATTAAGAAATCGCTTTTTAGCTAGACGAAACGAGTCACCCAGACAGTCCCTATCATCACGAAGTGGAAGCTTGACACGAAAACGACCATCACTTTCACGATGAGTATTAGCCAGGAAGTGCTGCTCACACTGCCGCTCCTCCTCAGTCAGGATCCCAATGTCTGGTACCTTTTCCATCTGCCAAAACTTAGTCAAGTCATTGTTTAGATTGACGATTTCTTCGTTACGCGCAAAATTGCAATGTATTTGCCTTTCATCGGAATTTGTTGGGAACAAAGGACCTGCCACTAACCAACCTAGCTTAGAACTTCGTAGCACCGGACTATTCTCGCCTAATGATTGCTGCTGGGACCCTATTATGTCCCAAAAGAGGTCAGCGCCAATAAGCATGTCAACGGAAGTCGATTGATTGAAGCAGGGATCTGCCAATGAAAGGCCGGACAAATTAAAATGGGCCACGTCAAAGGAGGCTTTAGGCAATTTTCCGGAGATAGTTGGCAGCACAAGGCAAGGGAGAATAGCATTAAAAGAGCACGTTTTCGACTGTATACCTACTGCACAACGTAGTGTTTTGACCTTCAAGGGAGAGTCGCCTATGCCAACTACGTTAGTGTTGGAAGGCTGAGGAGTCAGCTGAAGCGTTTGCATCACACGTTCTGTAATAAAGGAAGACTGGCTCCCGCTGTCCAACAGCGCCCTCGCGGTCATCGTGCTATTAGTAGCTGGATTCGACAACGTAACAACAGCAGTGCAAAGCAGAACCTCCGACGATGATTGAGTTGCCATTGAAAAACTTTCTTGCCTCGGAGTTTCTTCCTCTTCCTTTTTGTTGAAGGATTCGTGTAGTAGCGTATTGTGTCGCTGTTTGCACATTTTGCACCGGGCTGGCAACTTGCAACGACGCGTGATATGACCGACCCTAAGACAGTTGCAACAAAGGTTGGATGCAGATACAATGGATAGCTTCTCTTCCGCTGACCTGGACTTGAATTCAGAACACTCATAAAGCCGATGCTGGCCCTTACAATATAAGCATGCAATAGGGGAAGACTTAGAAGGCGGCGGCGGCGGCGGCGGCGGCGGCACGGACTCCTTGGTAGGTTCCGAAGAGGAGGTCAGAACCCTAACTGGGGGCGGCTGCCTTCGCGCCGTTTGATCAGTAGGTACAGAATTTTTAGGCATTTGTTTATTTCGATTGACAGTTTCGAGGACGTCAGCACGGGTTCGCAAGAAGTTAAAAAATTCATCTAGGGTAGGTAAATCATCCAATGAATTTAAACTTTCCTCCCATTTGAAGTAGGTCTTCGAGTCTAATTTTTGTGAAATAATATAAATAACTAACATATCCCATTTATCAGTGGGCAACCCTAAAGTTCTGAGAGCACGTAAATTTTTTGTGACGTGGTCAATAATAAATCGCAGGGACTTATCGGATTCCCGCACTGTTTCTAGACAAAGTAATGATTTCAAGTGGTTATTTATTAACTGCCGCTTGTTGTCATAACGCTCTGTGAGAAGCTTCCAAGCCGCTGCGTAATTTTCACTAGTTACTTCTAAATTAGAAATAACCCTTGCTGCTTCGCCCTCTAGGTATTGATTTAAATAATAAAATTTATGAACATTTTGTATGCGTTCGTTTTTGTGCACCAACGAAAAGAACGTGTCGCGAAACTCAAGCCACTTAAAGTAAGTTCCATCAAAATTAGGTATTTTAATAGTAGGTAATTTAAACCCGAGGTCGTCATGATGATGACAGTGAGAACTGGACCTGCGCGAGGAGTGACTGGAGTTCTCATCATTTTGGGGCGAATTCTCAGCAATCAATTGCTGGGCTACGGCGATATAATGATAAAAATCCTGTTCTATAGACTCCCTGCCTTCCAACTCAACTGCTTGATTGGCTGAATTGATAATTTCTATATCTGTTTGCACGTCATCAAACTCTCGAAATAATTCTTGAAGATTTGTCAATTTAAGTTTAAGTTTACTAACTTCATACGAGGAAATCTTATCAAGAGCTTCTAAAGGATTTAAATAATTTTTAAACTTTGTGAGACGGCCCTTAATAGAACTGCGTTTAGAATTTAAATCTTTAAGTTTCATTTTAGACTTCCGAGCTTCAGGATCTGGCTCAGAATCGCTCATATTGTTTTAAAATAAAACTTAAGTTTCAAAACACAATTAGTTAATTATGTAAAGAAACGCATACGCTCCTCGATCCGCAGATAACACGATGCACGGCGCAGTAGGTACGGTGCGCGCTGCCAGGTAAAATCAGCTATCTCGATGTACAATAAAGCGCGTGCCTCCGCTGGAAGCGGCCCCCGTCCGGCGATAAGAGCGCACGACGTAGCACTCGAGCACTGGAATAGATATTGCAAGCGCGAATGTATGCAAACTGCTATAGCAAGGTCACTGTGCTTGGAAGCGCAAGCGATGGATGATAGGTACCTAGTTATACTTAATGAATACCTACAGGTTGTTTATGCTAACGTAATGATGCAGAAAAAATAGGTAAAATATCTAATAATTAGCATTTGCGTTATTAATAGCATAAATGTTTATAGTGAAATGCGAATTTAAATTGAGTCTTACGATTATGTAGGTCGGTGCGAGTGAAATAAAATAAATTAGAAATTGCTTATTGAATTTGAAAATTTGCTGCTAATGTTGCGATGTTAAGGAGCGGAAGGACGCTCTGCCCACCCTTTGAACCCCTTAGTGGCCTTCTACGACACCCACGGTAAGATAGGGGTAAGCAGTATTCTGCCCCGGTACCAAACAGGGCGGTACGCGCGGCAGCAAGAAAGTGGCAACAAGATGGGAACAGGGGAGCCAGCACTACGCTACAAACGACCGCAGAATTCCGCTCACGGTCAAAACGTATACACTGACGTGCGGCCGCTCGTACCTGCAAGATTTCCTCACTCAAGGAAAAGACGTGAACCGGTGTACCCTACGTATTTATAGGCGTGCTAGTAGGATAGGAGGGCAAATTAAGGTATGCCCACACTGGGTAAAAGGAGCCCACGAAGTACCTAATAGCACAAAAAAAAACTACGCACTGGTTTGGTTTCTAAGGAACTTGTTTCCCGGTATTCACAAATTGAGGGGGGAGAGATGGGGAGAGAAAAGGAACGGGCTCACTTGATGGCAAGGCAGATCGAAGCGCAGCAAACTTGACGATTCTTCGACGCAATCGGCGAACAAGTAGGTACTAAGTAGTTGCCGTGTAGGTAGCCTTTCGCTCGACGCGACGTGGCACTGGATTCACACGGTGGGACGAACTCTGGGCTGCACGCGCTGGCAATCCACGTCACAAAAGGCACCAAGTAACCCTCCTGGGTCACCTTGGTAGAAGACGGCGTGGACACGATGACGACGTGGCGGTGATGTTCGTTCGACCGAGCATAGAAGTACGGTGGGACGAATTCTGGGCTGCACGCGCTGGCAATCCACGGCACAAAGAAGGCACCAAGTAACCCTCCTGGGTCACCTAGAGACAGAAGGCGGCGTGGACACGATGACGACGTGGCGGTGATGTTCGCCCGACCGAACAAAGAACTCTGCAGAATTGGACTTCTGAGTCGTGCAGGTCCTGTCACGGTCGCCAATTTTGTTCCCGCAGGAACAAAGGGAGAAAAAATAAAAACCGAAACTTGGTTTTTGGTATACTTATTTACGATACTATTAAATTTACATTGATCGTATGGAAAGATCGATACAAAAGGGTACGTGCGCAAAGCGCGGTAGCTATCGGAGAACTGAGCGCAGCCGGATTGCCCGCGCTATTATAATAATCCAAAGATTGTATTGTGGTTGCTCAGTATAGGCAGGCGCGAACAGTAGTCAACAAGAAACTCTTATAGTTTCGTCATGTCCGTCTGTCTGTCTGTTTGTCCGCGGCTTAGCTCAGAGACGCTTTGTACAAGAAAGCTGAAATTTAATATGAATATGTATTTTGTTCACGCCAAGAAAGTGGTAAAATAAAATCTAAGAAAATATTTTTTTTAGTGTACCTCCCCTACAAGTAAAGTGGGGGTGAATTATTTTTTTCTCGTTCACCCCATTGTGTGGGGATAGGTCTTTAAAAAATAATGTGAGTTTGCGAAGATCATTTTTCGATTTAGGGATCCGTTCGCGAAGTATTCAGCTTGAAAGCGCAATTTTTTGTTGGAGTCGAGTTTCCCCCCCGCCCCCTGCCAGGTAAACGATAGTTAATGGAAATGTGAAAAAATCATAGTAGTAGTATATATGATTAAATTATAAGGAAAACTTTACTACCACAGCTAAGTAGGCTTCACAGGTTTATGAAAATTGCAATAGCAATCAGGTGTTACGATCTCTACTTATGTTGAAAGAAATACGAGTACTTATTGCTTTGCGATAAAAATCGTAAAAAACTACGGAACCCTATATTGCGCGTGGACCGACATGAACTTGGCCGGTTTTTTTTCTTATTTTGACATAATCTCTTAGAAAAATTCGTTCAATTTCATGGGCAGAATTTCCGAGGTGATACTTATAATAGTTCTACTTTCAATAAGTAGATGATAACTCTCTTAAAACAGAACACAGCATTGCAAACACTGCTTTTATGCAGCAGTTTGATGCACTTCTCCAAATGGAATCTAACAGTAGTCCAAGTAACCTAAAAACTAAATCTAACAATCCAATTTACAATTATTTTCCAAGTACCTGCAAATTGGTCTTTCTGAGAAATCTTTACAGCCGCTTCTTCATTACAAATCGTAAAAGAGTCTAAAGCGAACCCTTAATAAAAATTCAGTCGTAAAATGGCGGCTGGTCCGATTACAGCTAGTTACCGTAATTTATCGTAGTCTTTATTATGGTCTTTAATTATACCACTTTACCGCATCGAGAGGATTTCGAAGATTTTTGCGAGATTTTTACGAAACTGTCGGTTTCTTTCGTTGAAAAGTACACAAACAGTGGTACAATCAAGATTAAGTCAAGCTTGACACTCGCATCGCGATTACAGCTTTTACAGCTACGGGAATAAGAGCGGTACAAAGTCCGATGTGTCAAGATTGAGCTGCTTGTGACTGTACTAGTGGTCAGTTTTACCCAATATTGTATTATTAGGTACTAGCTGTTGTCCGCGACTTCATACGCGTTTAATTTGGAAAAAAATATCCCATTTTCTTTCTTATGTTAAAATTTTTATTCTTAAGTAAGAACCACAGGTAACTTATATATTTGTGGTAACAATAATAGCCGTTTAGTTGTTTAGCTGGATCTGGAGCTGGATGCATGAATATTAAAGGATCAACTAAAGTACAAAAAAAATCAACTACTATACTATTAGAACCATACCGCCGCCTTTGCCCACATTTAGTTTAGTTTCTTTTGTGACTGTATTGTTTCCGTTTTAGTCTTCTTCCTCTGCGTTATATCAAATACTTTCCTCCTAAAACCTTGCCACTTTTACGGCTTTATCCAACGTCTCGCGCAGGTCCTCGCCAGTGCAGGTGGAGGGGCACAGTGGACAAGAGCAAGTGCGCCATGTTCTGAGATGGAGCTTCACAGTCACAGTGCCTTAGTAACTGGTCTGCGAAGCCCTACCTAACCATGTTTTCTCTGCAGCGGCCAACCTGAGTTCGCAGATGGTTTAGTGACTTCCAGGTTGACCACTGCAGATTCTTGTAAATTGTGTGCAATAAAGTGTTTATTATTTATTTTATGTAATCATTTCCAGCTCGTTGTAGATGACTAGTATTGATCGCGGGCCAGATTGAATCAAACGGAGGTCGTTCAATATTGAAATGAGGCGGAATACGAGACTAATCAACTGAAAAGGCGCCATTATAGCACCTATTGAACCAGAACTACGGACCAGCCGAAACTTCATGCAACTGAAAGCTTTAGACGTGTTTGAAAATTTGCAGGCGAAGTTGCAACTACGAAAATGTTAATATTTGCCAGTAAGTAATAATCACGGCACATTTACACAGGGTGTATATAAAGACATATCTCGAAAACCAAAATAGTCACTTCATACAACGAGCGCAAAACCACAAACTGTTGAAATTGATAGATGCTACGCACGTGCTCCCGTTGTCCCGTGTGATGCCGGCAAAGAATAGTACCAACCCATACATACCCATTGGTGTCATAAGAGGCGACTAAGGGTTAACTGGAGGATGGGCAGCAGCATCCTCCTGTGTCTTACATCTTACTTACTGCGGTCACCCACAACACCGGTCCATGGTGCCAGCCGTAACGCTAACAAGCGAGGTGACTATGGTCCTTCCCCTCCACATTTTTCCAGCAAAGGCTAGAATTCTGAAGGGAGCTCCCTGTCCTGTAGTGGACGTTCCATGGGATGTTATGATGACGCACGTGCTTGCAGTAGGTACATAGATTGCTTTCTCTTTGGTGCAGTATAACTAGACCCAGCTGCAGACCACGATAAGCGCACGGGCGAGGGTCGCGAGGGGTGAGGGGGTTCAAAGGGGGGCGGAGAGGTGACCGTTGTGTATTTAGTACTATCACACCACACCCCGGACCACAGGTACGACGAGCACGAATTTTGAAATTAAAAGCGCGCGCAGGCCTGCATATTCAGTACAACTGACCCGCAGGAGCAACGGGCGGGGGGCGCGAGGTGGATTGCAAGGGGGGTGGAGACTGTCCTTTCTGTATGATTGTACTGTTACTTTATTCTGTGGTACTATTACTTTATTCTGTGGCACACCATGGAACTGAAAAGCTTTCGCCAAGGACTAGGTCTTCAAATTGTGGAGCTGCATTTAAAAATATGGCGCAATTGCGTTGCCCACTGTGCCCCTCAACCTGCACTGGCGAGGACTTATTTAAGGCATCAGATAATGCCATAGAAGTAGCTTAATTCTGGAAGGTGAATGTTTAAATAGTCTACTGTTTATTCAAGATTTCTGACTTCCCACTGAATCTGTAATGGAACTCCGTATATTTTTTTTGCATTTCGGTCTTTATTCTTTGGGAAAAGTTATTGAGCTTCGTGATGAGATTCCACGATTTCAGTTTTCTGGAGATGTTTAAACAACCTGTATAAATTACCATCCACTTGGTCTGAGCTTATCTTTTATTTGCAGAACATAAATTTAAAAGTACCAATTATCCCATAATTTTTTATTGGTTTCCCTCCCGAAGCTCAGTGATTAATGTGATGTGTATACTCAATAAAACAAGCAACATTCCCAAAAAAAAGTCGAATAATTTTTTTTAACTCCATACTAAAGTGGTCACGTGACTGACTCATTTTGTATGGGAAGTCGAGTCGAAATCATTAGTAAAATCACTGGGTTTCAAGAGCCAATTAAATTTCATAATGTATTAAGTATTAAATATAATGCTTCTGTACCTGTAAATTCTATAATTTACACTAGCAATCCCGTGTTCCAATTTTCAGTACAAATTAGTTTTGCATCTAATCAGAACTATCGGAACTGTTAAGCGTAGTGGTGTTAAAGCTAATGTATGTGTGTCCCTTAGGAGCCCATGCATTTGCGGAGCGGTGACTGTAGATCTTAGAACAATAACATGTAGAGAGACAATGCCACCGATAATGCCAGAGATTTTGCGCATTAGTATCGTAGAAGTGATGAAAACGTTAACACTACCGTCGCGTCGCGGTAAATTGTCACTTCAGACTGTAATTTTCAGAGTGGAGCCTGAAAGCCAATTCTTGAATATCACCGGGTGATAATATCGCAAAAAATCACAAATTTTTGTTTTCAGAACTGTTGTTAGCGAGCATTGGAGAGTCGTTTTTTGGGCCTGAAACTGGGTCAGAACAAAAACAATAGGGTCAGAACAAAAATTGCCGATGTGACCCACGTAACCAGCAAGCTAAAGTGGGACTGGGCTGGTCACGTAAGTCGCATGCCGTTGGATCTGTGGGCTAAAACCGCAACTATCTGACAAACATCGAGAGACAAATGGCGTCGAGGCCAACCACGGCGATGACGGCGCGATGAACTCGAAATTACTGTAAAGACTGGAGGCTTAGAATAGAGACCACAGGAGGCTTAGAATAGACACAACAGGAAGGAATGAATGCCCAGCAGTAGGACAGCAATGGCTAATAAGATAAGATTGTGTAATTTATAGGAACCTTGAGTTGAATTACCCAATATTATGGCTATATTGTGCAAAATTTCATCTCTGTCAGTTAGTGTTAGTTGGTGTATCGTAGGATCGTAGGTTAGTTTATATTTAGTACCTGGGCGACCGAGCTTCGCTCTATAATAGCCGCCTTAACATTAATATATCATTGGGTGAGCAAGCTAAGCTACCCGCCAACAGATGGCGCTGTAGGTTTTGTCTAAAACGGAAATGCTTAAAAACACGGAGAAAACGAATTTTCCCAGACATGAGACCTAACTAGATCGATTTTTCGCTCCCAAAAACTCCCGTATGGTAAATTTCATCAAAATCGTTAGAGCCGTTTTTGAGAAACCGATTACAAATATACATATTTATATATACAAATATTGCTAGGATAAGGCTATGTGTTCGAGGCTCTATGTAGAGCCCTGTTGAAGGATTGATTTATTCGTGTGTAGATTTGATACGTTCGAAGAGTAGGTATGACTAATAAATGTGACAAAACCGCCGATATATGGCTCAGAATGATGATCTTATTCAACGCTTTTAGTGACTAGCCTGACACAATACACAGTATAGACACGGCCGCTCGTGACGTCAGTGGAAACACTTTAAACTTGAGCTGGCTGGTCTCTGCTTTCGAACGTTTGTAATGTAGTGCTGGTTCAGCTTATACTGGTTTAGTTTCTACGTGCTTGATGTATAAAGGCACGAATTCAAGCCTGAGTATTAATCATTTTTAGGGTTCAAAAGAAAAAACCGGTCAAGTGCGAGTCGGACTCGCGCGCCGAGGGTTCCGATATACCTATAGTATTTTTGGAAGCAATAAAGTCCATTTTCAGGACCGCAAAACTAAATTTGTTTGTAAAGGTTTTTTGCAGATTTCTGAAAAACTGTGCAACTTAGAAAGATCGTTTTATTTTTGCTGTAAAGTTTACATAAACCTCTGTCAACTGTAATTAATTCAGATTTTCCCTTACTCAAACTTCGGAGATAAGGGGGGGGGAATGGTATTTTTTTTGACATTTTTCATCATAACTTGAAAACTAAGAAACTTAAAAAAATACAAAAATATATTTTAAAATGTACAAGTAAAGCCCTTTCATATGATACCCCACTCGACCTAGTAGCGACAATTTGAAATTTGGCCCCCCCTATTTTGGCCCCCTTTACATTAATAATCATACTTTTTTCAAAAAATTTTCATGTGCAATTAAGTTGGGCAACTATATTCTAAAACTATTCCAAATTTCAGCTCGATAGCGTAAGTGGTTGCTGAGATATAGAGGTGTGACAGACAGACGGACAGACAGACAGACAGACAGACAGAGCGGCACCATAAGGGTTCCTTTTTTTTACCATTTTGGTATCGGAACCCTAAAAACGGAACCCTTATACAATCACTTTGTTGTCTGTCTGTCTGTCTGTCAAGACCCTTTATCTCACGAACGGGTAAAGGTATCAGGTTGAAATTTATACCATATATTAGGATCCATAAACCATACAAGATCTGAAAATTTAAATTTTTTATAACGACGCATTCAAAAGATATGGCATTTTGTGTCCTCATCTCCATACATTTATGCACTAAAGCAAAACCTATAGGGTACTTCCCGTAGACCTAAAATTATGAAATTTGGCAAGAAGCTAGGTCTCACAGTACAAATAAAGGAAAAGTCTGAAATCATTAAATATTACAACTTTTCTCACAACTCATCATAACATCCCATAAAACGTCCACTACAGGACAGGGAGCTTCCTCCAGAATTCTAGCTTTTGCTGGAAAAAATGTGGAGGGGAAGTACCATAGTCACCTCGCTTGTTAGCGTTACGGCTGGCACCATGGACCGCGGTTGTAGGTGACCGCAGTGAGTAAGATGTAAGACAAAGGAGGACGCTGCTGCTCATCCTCCAGTTAACGCTTAGTCGCCTCTTACGACACCCACGGGTATGTATGGGTTGATACTATTCTTTTCCGTTACCACACAGGACAACTAATGGTAACCAATTGAGTTGAGCTCTCGTTTCAAGAACATTCATATACCAGGCCACTCAGAAAGTATTGCGAAAAATAGTTTTTATATATGGGAGACTGGCCGGTCAGAATCTTTTTCGAAAATATGATTACTTGTAAGTAAAAATATGTGTGTTCCATTTTCAAAATTTCCCTCCACATTTTTTGCGAGCCAATTCAAAGTATCGTGTCTTACTGAAAAATGGATCTGCGCCGGGAACATTTTAGAGCTATGATTTTTTACGATTTCAAGTGTCGCCTGAAACCGGATGAATCGTTCGATAGACTTCAAATGGCATTTATGGATGAAGGCCCCTCCAAGGCAACCGTGTATCGTTGGTATAACGAATTTAGGCGCGGTCGACCAACCTTGGGGGATAAAGAAAGAAGCGGTCGCCCTTTGACGGCTATTACGGAAGAAAACGTGCTAGCAGTGAAAAATTTAATCCAAGATAATAGGCGAATTACATATCAGGAGATTCAGCACATATTAAAGATTGGATCGGGAAGCGTTCACGAGATTCTACACGGGCATCTTCGCGTGAGGAGGATAGTATCGCGCTGGGTGCCGCACTACCTCACCGACGCTCAGAAGCAGGCCCGGGTGGAATGGTGCCGTGATATGCTGAACAAATTTGAAGCAGGCTCGTCTCGGCGTGTTTACGACATCGTAACAGGTGATGAGTCCTGGATTTATCAATACGATCCAGAAACCAAGCACCAGTCGACAGTTTGGGTGCTTCAAAATGAACCAACGCCTACCAAAGTGAAGCGATCTCGAAGCGGGGGGAAGATTTTGATCGCCAGCTTTTTTAATTTGACTGGCCACTTGGCCTCAATTCCCTTACGAGATCAAAGAAGCATCAACGCCGAATGGTATACTACCAAATGTTTACCAGAAGTTTTTTCTGTTGTGAGCAACAAGCGACCAAACACAGGGCTCCGCGGACTACTGCTCCACCACGACAATGCGCCTGCACACACCGCGCTCAAAACGAGGGACTTCCTGGACAGCACACCAGTCAAACTCCTGGGTCACCCTCCTTACAGCCCTGATCTAGCACCGTGTGACTTCTTTTTATTTCCAAAAATAAAAAATCAGCTCAAGGGGATACAATTTTCGTCGCCGGAAGATGCGCTGGCTGCGTTCGAGCAGGCTGTAAACGAGGTGTCTACGGCGGACTGGAAAAAGTGTTTTGAAAACTGGTTCAGACGCATGAATCTTTGTATAGAGGCTGGTGGAGAGTACTTTGAAAAGATTTAATAAAAATATATGTACCTGTAGAACAATTTTTTTTAGTGTCGCAATTATTTCTGAGTGTCCCACGTAAAAGAGGGGTCAAGTTGAATGGTCGCGGAGGCGATTTTTGTTTTAGTTCTATGTTGAAAACGGGAACACTAACAAACTTGAAAATTGGTATGTTTAAATTTGGTCAAGCGCGTGTCAGACTCAAAAAATCTAGCACATTAACTTACTGAAATTTCAACTTCTTAATATAATTATGATTATGTGGTGGTACGGAACCCTTGGTGCGCGAGTCCGACTCGCACTTAGCCGGTTTTTAGGGTTCCGATACCAAAATGGTAAAAAAAAGGAACCCTTATGGTGCCGCTCTGTCTGTCTGTCTGTCTGTCTGTCACACCTCTATATCTCAGCAACCACTTACGCTATCGAGCTGAAATTTGGAATAGTTTTAGAATATAGTTGCCCAACTTAATTGCACATGAAAATTTTTTGAAAAAAGTATGATTATTAATGTAAAGGGGGCCAAAATAGGGGGGGCCAAATTTCAAATTGTCGCTACTAGGTCGAGTGGGGTATCATATGAAAGGGCTTTACTTGTACATTTTAAAATATATTTTTGTATTTTTTTAAGTTTCTTAGTTTTCAAGTTATGATGAAAAATGTCAAAAAAAATACCATTCCCCCCCCCTTATCTCCGAAGTTTGAGTAAGGGAAAATCTGAATTAATTACAGTTGACAGAGGTTTATGTAAACTTTACAGCAAAAATAAAACGATCTTTCTAAGTTGCACAGTTTTTCAGAAATCTGCAAAAAACCTTTACAAACAAATTTAGTTTTGCGGTCCTGAAAATGGACTTTATTGCTTCCAAAAATACTATAGGTATATCGGAACCCTCGGCGCGCGAGTCCGACTCGCACTTGACCGGTTTTTTAATCAACCTTCACTATTGAAAAGAAAGTTGCTTTTTTTACATTCAAAATGTATCGCCTGGTGCCTGTTAAGTTAAATATACGTGTAAAAGAAAAAATACACTCTACATGGTAATCGAACATTATAACAAAAGTATATGTTGTTAATTTTTCCTCGCAAGTGTGTAGGAAAACGTCGCATGAAGCGCTCAAGCATTGGTTATCGTAATCTTGCCTTGAGTGCATAAACTAACATAGGACATTTGCATCATAAGATGCTTTTGTTACTAAGTATAATAGCTATTGTTTATAGAATAAAGGCTTTGGTATTACTCCTAATAATGCCCCGACCTTTAACCTTTGCAGTAAAATGTCAAAGGTCAAACTACACTAGCTAGCCACAGCAAAGAAGGGGTCAGAAGATAGGTTCAAGAATTTAATTAAAGCAACATACTTCTAGCGGTAAGGGACCTTTTCATTGAGAACTCGCTTTTCTAGTTCCGTTTGGAAAGTATTCCTTAGTTAGAATAGTTGGCAACGTTGATTTTATAAACGACTAGCTGGTGGCCGCGACTTTGTCTGCGCAGGTTTAAAAATTGAAGCATATGTGTTATTCTGATGTATAAGCTATATTAATGTAAGGTTTCATTAAAATCCATTCTGTAGTTTTTACGTGAAAGAGTATAAAACATCCATCCATACTCGTACTTACAAACTTTCTTATATAATATTAGTAGGAAGTAGGATTTAAAAAGTCTTGTAAAACCTCGTGATTCCCTGAGAGAACTGTTTAAGAAGATGAACATTATGACAGTGCCATACCAATATTATCTATGAAAATATTATGTACACTAATAAGAACATTCATCAATTACCTTAAAATTTTGACAGGCATAATTTTAGTACTAGTAATAAACTGCAGAATACATTGCAAATAGAGCGAGTCTACACTGTTTCGGTTCATGCTAAGGCAGCGTAAAAGAAACGGCAAGAAACCACTGCACCACGGTCTACTTTAAGAGTCGGCTTTTTACAATGTGTTTCTTGTGTTTTGCTGGAACAACTATAAGACCACCATATCTCTTTGTTCCTCTTTGTGCATGTTTATATAACGTTTGCTTTACACATTTTTTAAACTTTATCTCAGGTACTTGTACTATATTGTCAGGTATTTTGTTGTACGAGTAGTGTCGTACACTCAGACCAACGAAAGATGTTTTGACTTTGGCTAATCTAGTATATGGTTGATCTAGTTTGTACACATTTCTGTAAAGAATCTACATGGAATAAAATTATCTGAATCTGATTCTTATTTCTACGACTATAAATTCTCAAAAAAAAAAAATACTCTCCATGCGACGTGATCAGCTGATCGGTATATAATTTATATATGTATCTGTCCCGTGTGGTGCAGGCAAAAAATAGTACCAACCCATACATACCTTGGGTGTCGTAAGAGGCGACTAAGAGTTATAAACTTGAGGATGGGCAGCAGCATCCTCCTTTGTATCTTACTTCCATGGTGCCAGCCGTAAAGCGAGGTGACTATGGTTACTTCCCCTCTACATTTTTCCAGCAAAAGCTAAAATTCTAGAGGGAGCTCCCTGTCCTGTAGTGGACGTTTCATGGGATGTTATGTGATACAATTTATATGAAAAGTCACAACATTGGTTGTGTTTAGAACACGGATGGGTGACCGCTAGAGGCCCAATAGTATATTTTCATGCTTCAAAAGGCACGTTTCAGTTGTTGGTATTGACAGTAGTTTAAGCCAAGTCAAAGGCCATTTAGCGGCTTTATCAAAGTTTAATCTAGGATTAGGTCTGGTTTCCCTCTGAGTCGTGAAGATTACATAGCATTCTCACTTTGTAAAAACCGGTGCCTTTGTCAACTCCCTAGGTTAGCTGACTTCGTAAAAAAACGTAATAAGACTTAGGGATGGCAACTTTCCAATAACACATTCTGTGCGCTCATTCTACAGGATCTTTTATTAATACCGACAATTTATTTTCTTATCCAGTGTTTTTTTACTTATCCTACACGTCGAACAGAAGCGGCGGTAATTGAGAATGTAGCGCAAACAATACCAACCACTGGCCGTTACAAAGTGAAATAAAACGCGAAGGAACATTGATGTACTATAAAAGTGAGATAGTACCTAATCTAACACCAGTATATCCAATTCTGGCGCAGAGCATCCTTCTATCCCATGTCTTTCTTGTATTTACTTTAGCGTACACACGGCCGCACATCAGTAGAAACACTTTTGGACCTTATGGCGTGGTAATAGAGTTGAAAAAGTTTCTACCGACAAGCGGTTGACCGTACAAAAGGTTATAACTAACCTGATGGATGGTAATTTTCCCTGAAACTGAAAAGCTTCTCCTAAAGGTCAAAGTACCTACGAAAAAAAATCTACCTTGAAATATGCTAAGGTTCTATATTATATACATAATATGTGTCGTACTTTGATTTTTTTATAGTTTTCGTTTTTTTGTTACTTAGAAAAAATTGTTTTCTTTCACGGATGAAGTTTTAATGTTTTTGTACCCTTTATGTTACTTATTGTACAGAACAACAATAATGGGTCCTTTTATTTGCTGCATTTTTATTTCCAATTCCACCACACTGTCTTTTAAGTCAAGCTGGAGTTTAAAATAGCATAGAGTCTGTCCACCAGTAGACTCTTGTTAGCTTCTTACGGTAGTCTCCGTAAATAAATACAGGGTGTAAAGGACAGCCTTCCGAATACTGAAAGGGCATGATCAGTCAATGTATCTGAACAACTTTCAGCGAATAAAACTTTTAGGAAATGTAAAAAAAAATTGGCCTCTCCATACAAACTGTCCAATCAAGTTTGCAATTTTGTATGGAGAGGCCGACTTTTTTTCATTTCCTGAAAGTTTTATTCGCGGAAAGTGGTTCAGCTACGTTGACTGATCATGCCCTTTCAGTATTCGGAAGGCTGTCCCTTACACCTTTTATAATCGGTAAAGAAATATAATCAGTAAGGCCAGGTTTAACAGGAAAAGAGAAACTATTTTATTATTAGCATCTCCTTGAAACAAACAATTATTGTATTCTTTGTCGACAGCTTTTGCGATAAAACATTTTTTCTTTAGAACACACGCTAAAAACTTATAATACTGTAACAAACCTGATTTCTACAATAAAATACGAAATTATTTATTTCTGGAGAAAGCTTTACCTTACTTACAATATTCGAAGGTAACAAAATTGAGTTTCCACCTTTTGGCGTTAATTAACTGTGAAAAGACGAAAATTTGAATCTCTCTTGTATCTTTTAAAGAGTCAAAGGTGCCATTTGAATCCTGAAGTGGACAATATAAACAATTTGTTTTGAAGAACTTAATATTTATTATTTCCTTTTGTTGAATAAAGTAACCAATTCATTTTCGTCTCTTAAATTTAAAGGCTAAAATAAGGGTGGAATAACCTTCCTTGTCCCGTGTGGTGCCGGCAAAGAATAGTACCATCCATAATAGGAGGTGTCGTAAGAGACGACTAAGGGTTATAAACTGGAGGATGGGCAGCAGCATCCTCTTGTGTATCATACCATCTTACAAACTGCGGTCACCAACAACAGCGGTCGCAAGACGCAACGCTTACAAGCGTGGTGACTATGGTGGTCCTAAGTTCCACACGGTTTTGCTGGAGTTCTGGAGGGAGCTCCCTGTCCTGCAGTGGAGGTTTCATGGGATTATATGATGAACCTGGCTTATTAAGAGTATTTAAAGGTTTGGATTTAGGGTTCTAGAGCGGTTTCTCACCAGAGCTATGCGAGAAAGCTAAACTGTGAGCAGGAAAATTCAAACCAATAGAATTTCTCCATTTGACGGCGCATTTAACTCTTTCCGGCACAGATTTTTGTTGGCGATAAGAGACACGTAATTTTCTTTATAAATTAGTCTCTAGGACAAAAATAGGTACATCCGCAAAAAAAAAAAAAAAATTTTTACAATGAACGGCCGCGGCGCTAGTTTTTTTCGATGCTCGATTTTGCTCAAACGATTGCAGTACACGCAATTTTCCGCAATTTTCGAAAGATGGCCTTTTTTTAGGCCGCAGCTTTGATAAACCCGCCCAGGATAAACATATGTGTAGTGAACACGAGTGTTTGTTCTGTGTCAGGGTGTTATTTATCTATTTATGTTTAATAATAATAATGATTTATAGTAATAAAATAAAAAATAAAATAAATAAAATAAAATAGTACGAAAAAAAAGATACAATGCCTTATACAACTTATACATGTTCTGAATATGTATATCAGTCTCAAGCTTTGCCTAGTTTGGGATTATTTTGTGTAAATGGTTCCACAATATTTAATTACTTATTATGCTTCTCGAAAGTACATTTTGTTATGTTTGTACAGTTGGCTAAGGGGCTGTTATAATACTTATTTTCTGGGCAGAGGCTTACCTAAAAATTAATATAAAGAAACAAGCCCTATAGCACTCCTGACACAGGCGCTTCTATGCTTAAAAGGAGGTATCACCCCTAACTATACCATACCATTGCTAACCGAAATAAAGATTTTTTTATAGCACTTAACGGAATTCGGGCCTCCAGTAGTGTCCAATGTATGGAAAAGGAGGATATAACTACTACGAGTATTCCAAGTCACACTTTCACACGTGGGAAACGTTAGTTTACTAATATGTAATCTGTGACGTGGTTTACTATTTTGTAATCTGTGACGTGGGTGAAAGCTCTTTGCCCATGAGCGGGTGTCTGGTGTCAGGGGTTCAGAGTGTAGCGCTGGTTCAGCTTATACTGGTTTACATACTTGCTGCCGTGCGTACTGTTGTTTGTAATCAACACGTTGAAAACACCTGTTTTCCTCAAAATAATGACAACGTGCGCATGTGGAAATGAAATAGATCGAAACTCTTAATTGCAAAAAACTTACAATAATTGCGTAAGAACAGTTTGATTTAGCCGATGGCCGATGGGGCGTGAGGGTTCTAGAGTGGCGACCACGTACCGGAAGACGAAGCGTTGGCAGGCCCCCCACAAGGTGGACCGACGATCTGGTCAAGGTCGCGGGAAGCTGCTGGATGCGAGCAGCGCAGGACCGGTCGTCATGGAGTTCCTTAGGGGAGGCCTATGTCCAGCAGTGGACGTCTTTCGGCTAATATGATGATGATGATGATGAGCTTGATTTGATTACGGTCAAAGGTGGCCTCATTGCTTAGAACAATCTCTTCCAGGAAACTTCAGAACTAGCAACCGCTGAAATGGACACGAATAGTACAGAGTTTACTAAAGTAACTTATAAGTACTTAATATGATTGCTGTTGTTTTTAAGCCACGGTATTTATGTTTTACTGTATATCAATGGCAGGAAATCGAGTTCTCTACAAAAGGAGCATTCGAAGCTGCTCGGTTTCATAGTTTACACCGATGGTGGGGGAAGTGTACGGTTCAAAGTGGTTCTGGATAACATATGGACAAGGCTTTTTAATATTTTTCTTTTATCCCATCACGAAATTGAGTAGAGCAGGAAACGGAAGGTGACCGCTAAAAGAATTGTTCACATTTGTAATAAGGGTAACTTAGCGCCCATTTACAATCGAAGTCCGATCTAAATCGTTCTATAACCTTTCCGTCACTTTAGGTTAGCAGGCCCAATATGGTGACTTTTAATTAGTTCTTGATAATCATAATAATCATAATCCTTTATTGCTTTCGAGTGGTTGTACAGTTTTTACATTATAATCTAGTCTCACACACGAAACCCTGTGAATAGGGCACTGCAAGTATAGGTACTTATATACTACTTAACACTAGTACAACACATATAATTAACTTATCATAAATATTATTTTAATCATGTTTCAAATTTTATTTTCTAAGAATTCTTTGACAGTATAATAACATTTTTGTATTAAAAATCTCTTTAACTTGTTAATAAATATAGTATCTTTAGCCTCGTCTTTAATTTCTTCAGTAACTTTATTATATATCCTAACAGCCATTACATAAGTACTGGTATTATACATTTCTAGATTTATTGTTGGTAAAGCAAGTCTATCTTGGTGACGTAGATTTAGTGGTCGACTGTGATGGTCTTTTGCTCGGGTAAAAAGGTTCTTGTGTAGTCATACAAATTTAGATATTTCCAGAATATATAGTGACGTTAATGTTAATATTTCCTGTTCTACAAAATGAGGTCTGCAACTTTCTGTCTGTTTGATATTAACTAGAATTCTAACACATCTTTTCTGTAACAAAAATAATTCACTGACGTCGGTGCTGTGTCCCCATAAGATTACCCCATATTGAAGCCAAGCATGTGCATAAGCATAGTAAGCACACTTTGCAGTTTTGACATCTGTTGTTTTTTTTAGTTCATGTAGGGCATACGTAAATCGAGATAGTTTGCCTGAAATTTTTTCTATGTGTGCTTTCCAAGTGATGTTCGTATCTATTTCTATTCCTAAGAGTGAACAGCTATCTACAGCTTCAATTTTTTGACTTTTGTAGAGAAAGTTTATAGGTAAATTGGCCTTTTGCCGCGGTTTGAACTGAATAATTTTTGTTTTAGAAAAGTTGAGTGTTAAGTTATGTTCATTTAGCCAGTTTTCTGTTTGGTGCAAGGTTTTTGTTAGTGTGTCATTCAGCTTATGTATTTCGGAACAAGAAAAAACTAACGAAAGATCATCCGCGTATAAGGTGCAATTGACATTTTGATAAGTATATAGTTTTGGTAAGTCATTTATGTATATTAGAAAGAGCAAGCATCCTAGGACACTGCCTTGAGGGATGGAACCGGTTTGAATTATCTTTTGTGATCTTACTTTATTTATTAATCCCGATTCGGAGTCACGGTGTTCTATTTCGACATATTGTTCGCGGTTACTTAAATATGACTTGAACCAGTTGAATGCCATACCTCGTATACCTACTCCATACAACTTATTTAATAGTATATCATGGGACACTCTGTCGTAAGCCTTGCTTAAGTCAAGTAAAATACCAACCGCGTATTTTTTTGTATTAATAATTTCTAACGACTTTTGCATTAGTTTAAAAACTGCAAGGACTGTGGAACGTTGTTTCCGAAAGCCGTATTGGTTGTCATCCAGGATATTAAACTTTTCACAAAATGAGCTTACACGAATGGCCATTACAGACTCAAAGACTTTAGAAAGGGTTGAAAGCATAGCAATAGGCCGGTACTGATTAGGATCAACAGAATTACCTTTTTTGGGAATGGGTTTGATAATAGTTATCTTTAATAGTTCAGGAAAAGTACCTTCAGAAAATGACTGATTAATAAGAAAAGTAAGAGGAGATGCTAGTTCATCGGCGCAGAAACTTATTAAGTTTGGGGGAAGTTCATCAAAGCCAAAACTTTTTTTATTTTTAAGATGACTTAATGTTTTATGCACTTCTCTTAAATTTGTTTCATGTAGGAAAAATGAATTTTCACGGGTATTGATAACAGGTTTGCCGTGTGGAATAGGAGAACTGCTCTCAATTTCCCTACTGCCTATAGCAGCAAAAAAGTTATTCAATGTGTTCACTATGGCCTCGGGATTGACAATAAGTTCGTTATTGACTTTTAGACTTATATTATAGCTTTTTTCTTTGTGTGATATCTTATTTGTTCTTTCTTTGATAATTTGCCAAACAGATTTCATAATATTTTTTGAATTTTTAACTTTTTTTATGTAATGAAGTTTTTTTGAAATCACCACTGTCTTTTTTAAGCATTTTTCAAAAATTTTATAATAGTCTATTAGTATAGGATTATCCGTCTGTCTAATAATTACTTTTAAGTTGCGTTTATGTCTACACGATATTTTTAATCCTTTTGTTAACCATGACTTTTTAGTATTTTTAGCTTTTATTTTTACTTTTTTATAAGGTATAGTACGTTCTAATATTTTTAATACGGCGTTGTGAAACAAAGTGAAATTGTAATTTAAATTTTTATCGTGTTGAAGTAAACTGTTCCAATCTAAAGTTTGTAACTGCGTTTTAAACAGTAGCATATGAATAGAAAAAGGTATGAATGTACTCATGATACTGAACAACTTTCCCCAAGGAACATAGGTCGAAATACGAAAATCAAGTTTGGACCTCCCATAGAAACTGCATCAGCTGATATCGCATTTTGTATGGGAGGTCAAATTTGGTTTTTCGTATTTCGATCTATGTTCCTTGGGAAAAGTTGTTTAGTATCATGAGTACATGCATATCTTTTGCTATCAAGAACTAATTAAAAGTCACCCTATAGAACATGTATCATGTATGTGTGAGGCCCCACACAAGGATATAGTATATTAGTGTGTAGTATAAGTAGGTTTTTTTTCTTTTTACTCCATATTTTATGGTAGTTTGCTATTTATTATAAACATATGTACCTTTTTTTCTATCTCTTTTCACACTTCTAAATGCACATTCCTGTGCCCCTTTTCATGTAATTCTATCACACCAGCTAGGTTGGCTGGAAGAGATCTCTTATAGAGATAAGCTCACCTTTGTAAATAAATTTTATGTTACCTACAATTTTAAAAAATTTGGGCACAATAAAGAATATATATAAGGGTCGTCGAAATCGTTACGGTAAGCCTTGGTTCTGCAGCATACATCTTCGGCTCATATAGCGAACAGTCTTCGTTGTCTAATGTTTTTTTTTTTTAAATAAAAAGCTACTTCTCCGCAGACATTTCGTCCGCGCCTTTTTTTAGATTTCTTCTTTATTATTAGATTCTTTTTTTTTACAAGTATTTTAATACTCCTACAATACCACTTTTTTTGTCATACAATTAAATACTATTTAATTAAATATCATTTATAAAGTAATACCACTTAAAATTAAGGTTTGCATGCGAATTTTTTTTTGTTGGTTTTTGTTGCATAAACTTGTTTTTAAAACTAAAACTAAACCTAGTGGTCTAGTGGTTAGAGCGTTCGACTCTAGATCCACCGTTCCGGTTTTGATTCCCGATGGGGTTACTGTCAAATAAAATTCAAAACGTGTTACTTCCCCAGTATGGTTAGGACATTGCGGGATGAATCACCTGATTGTCCGAAAAGACTATTGCGTGCTTTCGAAGGCACGTTAATGATCCATTTCAGAGACCTTTGGCGACTCAACAACTCTGACAACCCACAATATATGATGACAATGATAGATTTCAGATTTCAGATAATTTTATTCAATGTAGATTCTTTACAGAATACTTATTGAATGTCATGCAGAATACAATGCAAATAGAGCGAGTCTACGCCGTGATAACCATACAAAGTTTATCCAATATACACTGATAACTCTATACATTCACTTGTCAAACAGCTTAAGCTCCTTAAAATCTATTGCTGGCACTTTCTTTTTTAACAAAACAGAAAGAGTCACCAAAAGACTTAAAGCAGCTTTAACTTTAAACACGCTTTGTGCAACTGGCGGTTTCAGTATTTAAAGATTTAAGTAAGTTTTGTGCCAATAAACTGCTCCACTGCACATTGGCGGAACAAGCTAAATTTCTAAATTCGACAACAAATCTACATCCTGGCAACCCACCAAGTGCTCTGCCTCTATTTCCTATACGCTACGACTCAGCGAATTAACCGAGGCGATAGAGAAATTCTTTGCGTGTACATTGAAAAGTAGACATGTTCGGTGTATAAAGATTTTCGCCAAACTCATCATAACATCCCATAATACGTCTACTGCAGTCCCACTAGAATTTCAACTGTTGCTGGAAAAGAGGGGAAATACGTTAGTCACCACGCTTGTCAGCTATGGCTGGTACCATGGACCGTGGTTGTTGGTGACCGCAGTATGTAAGATGGTACGATACACGGAATGACGCTGCTACTCATCCTCCGGTTTATAAACCCTTAGTCGCCTCTTACGACACCCACGGGTAGAGATAGGTTGGTACTATTCTTTGCCGGCACCACGCGGGACTATACACTTCACTATCTACTCTTACTTTTTAAACACCCCGGATATTTTAAGAGGTGGTTATGCCCATGAAACTGAACAACTTTTTCCAAGGAACATAGGTCGAAATACGAAAAATGATTTTCGTCTTCCTATACAAACTGCATCAGACATTTTTAATTTTTAGGTGTGTAAGTACATTTTATTGATTGGGACACTCAAAACTACTACTTTGCGTTTCACACAAACAAACTACAACTAATTGTACCTTTGTATGTACCGTGTAATGGAAAGTTGTGATAATACTGAAAGTTGTGAATCTGCCCTTAAAACTGAACAACTTCCCTAGGAAAATTGATCAAAATACGGAAAACTAAATTTGACCTCCCATACAAAATGCGCTATCAGCTGATACAGTTTCTGTTGGAGGTAAAACATTGATTTTGTTCTTTGGGAAAGGTTGTTCAGTTTCATGGGCAGATTCACACCCTTTAATATTATCACACCTTTCCGTTCCACGCTGGATATGTACGTTTTACCACGAAATGCCCAAGTCAAACTTTTTGATCAAGATTAGGATTTTGTTTATTTAGTTAAAAAAAAAAATTAAGCTGTTTTTTTCAATCAAGAACAAAAAATAAAGTTACCAAAAAATGTTCCGGGTCTTAGCGCGATAATAGTTATTAGGCAAAATAAATTACCTTATTATTCCCGACGTTTCGGCTGCGTTGCAACAGCCGTGGTCACGGGTAGACTGAAGAGAGGTGAACTACGTAGATACGAGTATTATTGTGAGGGTAAACTGAAATTGTTATTGTCTCGCACAGGAAAGTCACGACACACAACACTCACAACGTCCGCGGATCGGTCCGAAGATGCTACGCGCGGTTTTATAAATAAATAAAAAAATAAATAAATAAAATATCTTTATTGCAGGTGATAATAAACCCATATAGTTAAAACTTAAACTAACTTATTACCTAAATAAATATAATTGACTTAACTCAATAAAGTTAAGTCAAGTCAGGTTTATTTTCTGTTCTGGTTCTGATGTACACTTATCCAATACCTAAAAATAGGACTATCCATTTCGGCGCAGATTGACTTTATGATGCTGTTCTGCGAGCGATATAACCGCTCCCAAAAGGCAGCGATCCTCGCCCGCATAACAGCAAAGAAATCGGGCACCCGAGCTTCAGCAAACATGCTGGTGGCACTGCAATAATGCGGTAAGCCCATGAGGATACGGAACGAATCATTGTACTGGACCCTCATGGTACTGTATGCCTTCCGATGGAATTGCACCCAGAGTTGGCAAGTGTAGAAACATTGACAGAACGCTTTAAATAAAGTGAGCTTAACTGCATCACTACACTTGCCAAATCTACGTGCCAGCATGTTGCTTCTGATCGAAAGTGCCCTTCTTTCCCTCTCGATGTCCTTATCATCATTTAAATCTTCGGTGAGAATATGGCCAAGGTACTTAAACTGGCTTACAACCTGAACCACTGAACCATTGAGCCTTACTTCTGGTACATTCTCCGGACCCTTTCCCGCTCTAAAAACCATAAGTTCTGTTTTAGCTGAATTATATTTCAGCCCATGAGCATCAGCATAATGCTCACAGACTGAAACGAGCTTTCTCAGACCCTTGATCGAGGGACTGAGAAGAACCATATCATCAGCGTAACTCAGACTGTTGACACAGACACCACCTAAGTGGCAGCCAATCCTGGTTCCTCTCAGTTCTCCGATCAACCCATCAATATAAATATTGAAAAGGTCCGGAGATGTAAGTCCGCCTTGACGTACACCGCATTCCAATCTGTAATCATTGGATGTCGCGTCGCCCCATTTCACTGCATTCGTTTGATTTCCGTACCAGTATCTCAGCAGGCTCACCACCTCCTCGGAGACACCTGAACCACGCAGTTTGCTCCAGAGAATTTCATAATTCACTCGATCAAACGCGCGACTCAGGTCAAGGAAGCATGCATAGACCGTAGTATTGCGACTCGTGTAATATTTTATAGCGTGTTTTAAACACACTATGGCTGAGTCTGTTGAGAGACCCGGACGGAAACCAAACTCTGCGTCGTCGATCCTGATGTGTTTCAGTAGTTCAGGCTGCAATAGTCGTTCAAATACCTTACCAATCACCGTTCCTAGAGAGATAGGACGATAATTTGAAGACGCTCCCAAATCACCAGTCCTATTCTTAGGTATTGGAACAACTAATGTTTTCATTAGCTTTGGAGGAAGGTACGAGTACTTGATACACAGATTGAACAGACTACACAACTTCTGATGTACCAGGTCACCTGCATACAGTACGTGCTCGAGGCTGAGATCGTCGTGACCAGGTGATTTACCGCGACTCATACTTCTTACAACCTTTGTTACATCGGAAGGCATAAATTTCAATGTCGAGTCGACCTGACTGTCTGTTCGTTTATTTTGTTCAGCCTCAATCACGCACTGCAACACAGGTAACGGCTCTACTCTAAAGTTTTTTGCAAATAAATCTGCTATATGCTCGTGACTAAGAAGGCCGTCAACAGATACGGGTAAACTAGGTTTATGTCCAAACTTTTTTGTATCCTTCCAGAATATAACAAAATTTTTTTCTTCTCTAGATTTGGCCAAAATATCTAATTTGATTTTTTCTTGGTTCGACTGACACCATCTTAGCTTACTCTTAAAAATCCTTCGACTTCTACACATGTCATTATACACCTGCCCTGTTGACGGCCTACCAGCCACCATCCAACAATTAAAATGTAGCCTGTACAGTTGATGCGACGGTTTCACATGCTGGTTCCACCCTTTTATCACGTTGAAATTTCTTTGTACATCAGAACCAGAACGAAATGTTTTCTATCACTGGGTTCCATGTCACCGATAATTTAAAACCATCTTCCCTATTGAAAGTTTTGTATTTCTTTATTTCAATAGCTTCACGGACCATTCTAGGGAAATATTGACGGTCGGTGGAGACCCGGAACAAAATAAACACGATTGAAAAGTGCGAAAGTCTAAAACAAAGATTAGGATTTGTTGAGTAACCAAGGTCTTAAGCCCGCGTCACACAGAGGCGGTAGCGGAAGCGTTCCGGGGCCGGTATTTTTTGTAAAGTATGGGTTCTTATGCACCCTGTCACATTGAAAAGCGGTCGCGGCGCGGTATTTTGTTCCCGCCAAACCGCCCCGGACCGCTTTCGCAATCATACCGCCTCTGTCTGACTTGAGCTTTATAGAGTTAGGCCTACCTAAATTGGTATCAAAATGAACTAGTGAATCAGATTATTTTAGAAGAGAAAAATCCATGTGATCAGGCTACGGTTCTAACAGGCTCATTCAAAATAAAATTCAAATTGGCTTTTGTTTATTGTATCAACCCTGTACATTCAAACATGTTTATAAGAGCGCGTGGATTTTAATGAGCCAGTCAACTGAGTATTCAAAGGTGTCGATGGATGGCGCTGAAGAGAGTTGCTAAGGAACTTAAAATAAATCTGTCATAGATGAAGCGTAAAGTAAATAAACCTCCTTAGGCAACACTTACTTAGACAGACAACAGATAGGAAAATTGACAGTAAAATTTTCCTACAACAACGCTATCTATCTAGAAAATTAAAACTAGTTTTTCTTTTTAAAAACCGGCTCATTGGCCCTTCTTTTTTTCCCACCAAAGCGCCACTTTGTTTGTAAAGCGATATATTTTAGCTACGTCAGTAAGAGATTTTATTAACTATATTTGATTCGATTTGAATCTTGGCAACACACTTTAGTTAAAAGGTTTTTGGTGGTAAGTATACAATATTTGCTCAGACAGAGCAATGTATGACAAACTGTCTGTAACCGCGCTCTAATAGTTCTTTGACATAAAATTGCCCGAACTCAGTCCATATAAACAATTTATTTACTCTTAGCTAAATTATGGTACGTTAGCTCCGGAGTAGAGTGAAGACGAGCATAAACTGACTGAACTGGATAATAAGTTTCTTTTTTTCGTTTAGGTTGTTAGTGATCGTTTAACAGTTATCAGAGAATTGGCAATGCCTTATTTACATAGTTTAATGTTGACACCGAAATAATATTTAGGGTTCCTTACCCAAATGATGAAAAACGGGACCCTATTAATATGCCTCCAATGTCTGTCTGTCAGCGGGCTGTATCTCATGAACCGTAAGAGGTAGACAGTTGAAATTTTCACAGATTATGTATTACTATTGCCGCTATAACAACAACTGCAAAAAATTAGAAATAAATAAATTATTCCCATTTATAAACCTGTTTTTAAGCGATTTTTGCTCGCCTTTTATTTTAACTCTGTCGTTAAAACGGGAACACTTATAAACGTGAAAATTGGTGTGCTTATAGTGCATAAGCTATAAAATATCAACAAATAATAAAAACTGGTCAAGTGCGAATCAGACTCGCGCGTTTTTAATACACGTCCGTAACTAAGACGGTATTTTTACCTTAGTGGTACGGGACCCTCGGTGTCCGACTCGCACTTGGTCGGTTTTTTTAATATGTCACAAGCCAGTGATCAAACTGTAGGCGATCACCAACGGTCAGAACACCTGCTGTTTTATTTATGGTACATTTTGTCACCAATAAGAAAGCAAAGCGTGTAACTTATCTGAGACAAACTTCACTGAAAGAATTAAGAAGAAAATATGATTATTAAAGTAAAGGGGGCCAAAATAGGGGGGGCAAAATTTCAAATTATCGGTACTAGGTCGAGTGGGGTATCATATGAAAGGGCTTTACTTGTATTTTCTAAAATATATTTTTGTATTTTTTTACAACTCTTAGTTTTCAAGTTATGATGAAAAATATCAAAAAAAAATACCGTTCCCCCCCCTAATCTCCGTAGTTTGTGAATGGAAAAATCTGAATTAATTACAGTCGATAGAAATTTATGTAAATATTACAGCAAAAATAAAACGATCTTTCTACGTTGCACAGTTTTTTAGAAATCTGCAAAAAACCTTTACAAACAAATTTAGTTTTGCGGTCCTAAAAATGGACTTTATTGCTTCCAAAAATACTATAGGTATATCGGAACCCTCGTCGCACTAGTCCGACTTGCACTTGACCGGTTTTTTCATATGCATAACACCTACTTAGAACCCGCAATCTAAAATTGCTTGGAACGAAATGTAAATTGCTTGGTATTGTTTTGCAGTTCTGTAACTGTAAAACAATTCTTCAGTCATAATCACGCTGTGGCTTTCTATTGTGTTCCTTATGGTGTTAATTTGTAAATACATTTACACGATTTCCAGATTTCTGATAATCTTTAGTCGCGGCTAACGAGCTGTTCCATTAGCAGTTTGTTTTATGGCACAAGTTACAGTCGAGAGAACGCCTTAGGGTGTATACACGTAGAAAGCAGCCTTTGCCGATCTACCTGCGGTTTTCGGACAGGCGCCATTTACGAACCAACGCGGACCCGTTTCAAAAAAAGCTGGTTTGGCACACAAAGTAAAAATCGTTTATTCATTGTTGGATATTAAAATCTCTTAATGACGTCAGCTAAACTACATCGCTTCACAAACAATGTGGCGCCATTGTGGGAAAAAAAGAAGCGACAATAAAAACCCACGCGCTCTTTTAAATATGTTTGAATGTACAAGGTTGATATACAACAAACATAAGTCAGTTTTAATTTTGAATTAGCCTGTTAGAACCGTAGCCTAATCCCATGGATTTTTCTGTTCTAGAAAATCTGATATTTTATAATAACCCTTCTTGTATAATTTCTGCTTGATAACAGTTTAAACACGGTAAGGAGACTCCCTGTGGTGCCTGAAAATGATAGTACCAAGCCATCTCTACCCGTGGGTGTCGTAAGAGGCACTAAGGGCTTATGAACCGGAGGATGCGTAGCAGCATCTTTCTGTGTATCATACCATCTTACATACTGCGGTCACCAAGAACAGCGGTCACCAGCCGCAACGCTGGTAAATATGGTAAGTCCCCTCCAAAGTACCATGCGTTTTTGCTGGATTTCTGGAGGGAGCTCCCTATCCTGCAATGGACGTTTCAGAGGATGTTATGATAGAGACTTGGTACCGGCTGAATGCCAACTACAAGCGCGGACTGGTTCCGAAAAGTGCTGATAGATCGGCGCAGGCTCACTACTTTCTATGTGTATACGCCTTTATGCCTCTCTTCATAGACTGAGCGGGCAAAGTCGTTAACCCTACCTGTTTCAGTATCGGGACGCAGTCCTTACAGAGTTGTCACTACCAACGATACTACATCTTACGTTCTGTCCCGAATGTCTCGTTAACTGTACTCGTGAGGACTTTTAAGCTGGTCTTGATTATGGTGATACTAAAAACAATTGCAAAACAAGAAAGTTAGGGGCTTTATGTAAAACAGACTAGCATGAAAATCTGAAAAAGGCCTCTTGAAGTTCCTCACGTGGTTATTCTTGATTCTTCTTCTCTTACCTCCCCCACCTACTGAGACATCTCGTTTTAACACTAAATATCACGTGGTTTTTACGTAATATTCATGAGGAAAAAAAATCGGCTCCTATACCATAAAGGTATCGATCTGCATATCAAGAAAAATACAAAGACATAAATAGAAAGTTGTAAAACTTTAAAAAGCAGTCAAAAATATCACGCTTTTTCTGTTTTTTAATTTTTTTAAAATTCATCTTTTTTTATTCTGAAAAGAGTTTTTTTAAGACGCATCAGATCGGTTGGGAATTCATCGCCTATGATTTGTCCCACGCAACCCTCGATATCGTTTGGAAGACGAGCGCTAACGAGTTTTATAAGCGGACGCCGATTATCGCAATTATTGGGACAAAATTATGCGCTTGTTACAATCATGTTGCTCATAGCGTAGAAACTTCAATATTTGCTGTTTTGTCATGAAAACGATCGTGGGCTTTAGACTGATAAATTGGTCGGCTTACTATTTCTGCTGCCGTACTCCGAAGAGAAACTACGATAATATCGTGCCGATAATTAGTCTACGGTTCGGCCTTTGACAAAGAAATCCCCATATAAAGTAAGTTTCCGAACGTAATTGTTGTTGTCAATCTGATAATATCGGAGCTCCGATAAAACTTCGGAGTACGCACCCAAGTTTATTTTTTGTACCTGAAATCCGTTTGCCCACTTCTTAGTAATAAGTCAAATTCAACAACTTTTGTCCTACGATTTTGCTAACAACGCACAAAAACTTTCAGCTTTCCATAAAATATCAAGAAATTTTATGCTTTGTTAGCAAAGTCGCAGATAAAAAGTTGTTATTGCTTTTGACCTTACTAAAAAGTGTGAAAACGGATGTCAGGTACAAAAAAGGACCTTGTAAGTAAGTAAGTTCTCTATATATTTATCAAATACGGTCAAGGGCAGGTGAAGCTTGACACTTGCAGTGCACCTCTAGTGCGTAGAGCGTAAAAACAATTCGCGCGCTCTTGCAGAAAAAATATCGATGAAAATCTGAGAAAAATAATAAATAACGTTTTCTATGTGAACAATTTTATTTATGTTATAACTAGCGTGCATTTTCGTGAATTCATAATTATGAACGCTTAATTTTGTTTAAAAAAAAATAAAAACTTAGTCTGCCTAGCTAGGTAGTTATTCTAGTTCTCAAATGAGACTACTTCAAGAAAATACACTGTTTTGCAACCATTTCTTGGGAGAGCTTTTCCAGTTTCAAAGTCTCAATTTCACAATCCACAATTTCAGAGATTAGGAGACATTGCTCTGTGGTTTCCGCACATAGTCCTATACGGACCATTGTGCGTGGGTCTATGTGGCCATCAAATAAGCCACTCTAACTGTTGCCAGAACTCAGTCAGTTTGTCCAGTTTGTTGGGTATTTGATCTAAGGTCAGCTCCATCATCATATCAGCCGAAAGACGTCCACTGCTGGACATAGCTCCAAGTGTGTTTTCTCTTATGATGGTAATTACAATGCACTCCAGAATGACGTGTTCAATGATTTCGTCTGTTTCCATACATGCATTGCAAGAGAGCTATATGTTATACCTTAGGTGTAGTAGTGTTTTTTGAGAGCAATGTGTCCATTTATTGTGCCTATTGCATTACGGAGCTTTGTCCTTTGTAGTAGCCGTCTTATCAAACGACTGTAAGTTGATTTTTTTTTTACTGTTTGTTGCAATGTCATTCCATTGTTTGTCTGCTACATTTCGTGTTTGTACTCGTACCTATGTCCGAAACTGGTTGAAGGGCTGGCAGAATTGGTTCTGGTCCTTCATAAGTTTTGTTGGACCCTCCCCTTGCCAGTTGGTCTGCCGCGTCATATCCCAGGGAACCACTGTGTCCTTTTATCCATTGTAATGTTATGTTGTTCTTTTGTGATAACATTTATAGTTCTTCGTGGCATGTTCGTGGCATTGTAATATCAGTCCTGAGGTTGTATAGCTACCTCTCAGCGTTTGGAGCACTGATGCGCTGTCCGAGACTATACGAATGCTTGTGTTAGTGATGTTTCTTGATGTTATCGCTTGTGCGGCTTGTATAATGCCCACACATTCAGCTTGGCATACTGTGTTATATTGTTGTAGGGCACTTGATATTTCAATCTTGTGAATATGTACCAGCGCCTATGTCTAATTTTTTTTTGACCCATCCATGTAAATGCGCATTTCATTAATACCTAAGTAGTCGAGTGTTTCTTCGTGCAAGTTTATGTTGTATGTGTTATTTAGGTATCCTGTTACATGGTGCAGCCGGCAGGTGGCTTAAGGCCTTGTCTTTTATTTTTGTGTGGTGAATCCTGGAGTCTGTGCTTAGTGTCCCTGACAGTCCCAGTCTGAGTGATGATAGAGTTGCCTCCTGTTGTATGTATAAGTGTTGCGGTGGCAGGTCTAGCATCACCTGCAGGGCTGCTGTTGGTGTGGTACTGCTGCAGATATAATCTAGAGGACACATTGTTGTACAAACTTTATTTAATTTTTTTTTCAAGGAGAACCTTTGAGGGAAAAGGCTTCTGTCCAGCATTTGAATGAATTAATTAATTAATTTCCTTTATTTCTTCTTTTAGGGTTCCGTAGCCAAATGGCAAAAAACGGAACCCTTATAGATTCGTCATGTCTGTCTGTCTGTCCGTCCGTATGTCACAGCCACTTTTTTCCGAAACTATAAGAGCTAAACTGTTGAAATTTGGTGAGTAGATGTATTCTGTGAACCGCATTAAGATTTTTACACAAAAATAGAAAAAAAAAACAATAAATTTTAGGGTTCCCCATACATAGAACTGAAACTACAAAAAAATTATTCATCATACCCATACGTGTGGGGAATCTATGGATAGGTCTTCAAAAATGATATTGAGGTTTCAAATATTTTTTTTTTCTAAACTTAATAGAGAGAGACACTTCCAAAGTGGTAAAATGTGTGCCCCCCCCCCCCCCCCCTGTAACTTCTAAAATAAGAGAATGATAAAACTTTTTTTAATACGTCATAAATCGTAAACCGCAATTTACCTTTCATTCAATCAACTCAAATATAAATTTCAGTTTAAATTTTACATCACATAATAAAGTTTTTTAGCAATGAATATACCATAACTTTTACTTATATACGTACAGGTTTGTACGGAACCCTCAGTGCGTGAGTCCGACTCGCACTTGGCCGGTTTTATTTTTCTTATGTAACAACTGGTCACCACCACCCATACCGCCCACTCTCTTTAGCATAATTGATACTAACAAGACAGCAAAGCGCGTTGCATACCCTAAGAACTAAGATAGTGTGTCTCATGTTCCAGTAAATTCCGTGGCTCCCTTTCCCTTCAAAACGAAACACAGCAGTGCAAACACTGCTGCTTCACGGCACATAAAACCAAGGGGGTGGTACTTCCCTAGACGGGCTTTGCACAAAAGCCCTACCACCTATGTATTGTAGTTTACGAAAACCTTAATGTAATTGATGTTTATTAGCAGTTAAATATGCACAAACTTTCAATATATACCTATATATTTTATATATAAATCTCGTATGAAAAAATATCAGCACACTAAATAAAAATTGATTTAGATTCATCAGTTAGCATAAAACAAAATTACACACACTTATTTGGATAAATTCGTCCATTACAAGGAGAGGTCAACAGTTCTTAACAATACGACTACGAATCACGAACAATAGTCCAATCAACGAAGCTCTTGACCCTGATAATAATTCCCTCAGTGCTTAAATTTTCACACGTAGTGTGAGTTTTCATTGGCTTACGAGTGTTTGGTCAGATTTCGATTAATTTTTATACTGACTGAAAAACTGACTTTTAATAGGACAACTGAAATTCCTCTGAAGGCAGGGTTCTCACTACTTCTGACTGACACGTTCAAGCCCAGAAACATGAGACAAAACTAATTATTCATTTAACTACCTGTACAGCATTTACAAAACGTACGATTTTTAAGGGCTTCCTTATTCATATCATCAAAATCCTTGACTTCATCAGAGACTAACGGTTCCAATAATTTTTGTTTTTGAAGTGAAAACTTCTTTAAGGGCGCTTGGCACTTTTTTTAGATGGGTAAAAAATGTTAAACTCGCTTAAGATGTCGCGTCAGATCTCGCGTCAGATTTGTAGCCTGCTCGAAAACGCGTCAACTGTCAACCGTATTTTTATTACAATACGGGTTTTTATTCAGTGAGTGTGATTGACCCTTACAAAAAGCATAATTTTCGAAATTGCAAGTTTTCACTTCTGCCGGCACTCCCGGAGCGCAACCCGTTCTTCTTAGGGTTCCGATACCAAAATGGTAAAAAAAAGGAACCCTTATGGTGCCGCTCTGTCTGTCTGTCTGTCTGTCTGTCCGTCTGTCTGTCACACCTCTATATCTCAGCAACCACTTACGCTATCGAGCTGAAATTTGGAATAGTTTTAGAATATAGTTGCCCAACTTAATTGCACATGAAAATTTTTTGAAAAAAGTATGATTATTAATGTAAAGGGGGCCAAAATAGGGGGGGCCAAATTTCAAATTGTCGCTACTAGGTCGAGTGGGGTATCATATGAAAGGGCTTTACTTGTACATTTTAAAATATATTTTTGTATTTTTTTAAGTTTCTTAGTTTTCAAGTTATGATGAAAAATGTCAAAAAAAATACCATTCCCCCCCCCTTATCTCCGAAGTTTGAGTAAGGGAAAATCTGAATTAATTACAGTTGACAGAGGTTTATGTAAACTTTACAGCAAAAATAAAACGATCTTTCTAAGTTGCACAGTTTTTCAGAAATCTGCAAAAAACCTTTACAAACAAATTTAGTTTTGCGGTCCTGAAAATGGACTTTATTGCTTCCAAAAATACTATAGGTATATCGGAATCCTCGGCGCGCGAGTCCGACTCGCACTTGACCGGTTTTTTTAAATCTTACGTCTTTCGTAAAGTTGATACTATACTATAAAATAACCATTTAAATGGATTTTTGTTTCATTTCCACCCTCTATGCTAGCCAATCAATGAATCAAACAAAGTAAATAATATAGTCAAGCTATCCATACAAAAAAATCTGTGTAATTGGGGTATAAGGGGAAGTGTAAGAATTACGTACGGGCATTTTCGCGGCTGTTGGTTAGACATTGAGCTAGGCTTTACATAAATAAGTAGTTAAGGTTGTCTAGAAAATAAGGTTGCTGAAATGTATCGAAATATACAGATTTTCACGCAAGATCCACAAGTTTCTTTTTTAATTTCTATTAGTGTAATGTAATAAAAAATACTGATTTTTACTCAACATACGCAAGTTTTTTTAGTGTAATATGTGTAAAAGACAATTAATGCGATTTTAAAATTTTTGAGTAAAATTAAGCAACGACTGATCTGGCCTGAAACCTGGTTGGGTTTCAGGTAGTGGTGGAACTTGAGCATATTCCGTTTTTGGAAAGACACGCTTCATTTTGAAAACTCTTGACAACTGCCAAACAAGATAACTACAAATAATAGGCTCTCTACGAACAATTTTTAGAATTTTAATTAAATGTATGTGAAAGATGTGTAATAATAAAAAACATGGTTAATTTATCATCTAAATACTCGTCGTATATAAAATTGCTTGTCCTGACTGACTGACTGATTCATCAACACCGAGCCGTAACCGCTATAGATACAGATCTGGAATTTTGTACACAGGTTCTTTGCACGTCAAAACCACCTACTAAGAAAGGATTTTGGAAAATTCATCTTCTAAGGGAGTGAAATAAGGGATGAAAGTTTGTATGAAAGTCCTTTGTTTCATGAGCTAGATTCACATTACTTTGAATTCAAGCTTTTGGAAAAAAATAAAGAAACACGTGTTTTAGCATTTGTTGAAAACTTGAAAATCACCCTTAAAGGGGGTGAAAAAGGTGATTATTTTTTTCCGTATGGTGGTCTATAAGTCTGTCGTTTTTAAAGGTAGAATTATAGAAATTTGTTTTTTCAAAATTTGTATTTAGACTAAAGACTAAAAATAAAGTTTAATGTGCTTCAAGGTTTTTGGAAATTCAACACCCTAAGGGGTGAAAAGGGGGAGGAAGTTGAAAATCCTTTATTTTCAAATTAAAATCCACTAAATTTATTATTTAGGCATCAAGGTTGTGATTCTGTGGAAGGTACATCACTTTTATTAAAATTTAACCCCAAATTCAACCCCTAAAAGAGGGAAATCGGGTGAAAAAGTCTAAAAACCAATATGCGGGTATCGTTTGTATGGTTTTATCGGGTCGTTGATTACGAAAACTAAAACAATTTTGAAATCTAACGTGGTGGACGTGAAATACCAGAGAAGGAGAAGGAGGGGCTAGAGAGAGAGGGAGGGGGAGAGGGGGAGAGCGGGAGAGGGAGAGGAAGAGAGAGGGAGAGACTGCACATTGTCTGAATTTCACGTGGGCGAAGCCGCGGGCACAGCTAGTGTCACATAAATTTAGTGGGGAAATAAGCAGTAAGCGCGCGAGTGAAATCACGAGTAAATAAAGGAACGCGCGTAACACACGCGAGTCGACTCGCGCGTAAATGCGCCTGTTCTGGACAGGCTCTTATTAGTGGCATAATTTGAAGTCAGCTAAGTGCTTTGTGCTTAGTTGGGTCAAAATAGTATGTCTTATGTGCCGGTAATTTTACTGGCTCCATCACTCTAATTTAATTACACTCACGATTCAGATTTACTAACAGTTGAATGACCATTAACTGCGTGCGTCTTTTCATTTTTCACCAATCACTAATTTACAAATAAAACATTTTGTCATTGACCCCAACTTAGAACCAAAGAAGTCTTTACACAGTTGCAAGTAAAAACCGTTCGAACAAATGCATGGAGCTCGTGAAATAGAGAAAGTCCAACATCCCCTTCGTTCGCTTTGCCAACTTCCAACTCCTAAAGTTCTAGATTTACTTACGTATGTATCTTTTGAGCACTTGAACGTGTACTGACTGCTTTGCAAATTTTATATGTGGGCTTTTTAAAGTTTATGAGGAGATAAAATGGATTGAAGCATACGTTTCGTAAGTATAAGAGTTTGAAAAGTTTGATGACTTTGATGTTCAACTTCTTCTGGCTCCAAAAGGAATGTGACCAACTTCAAAAGCTTTTAGTATATCATATGGTAGATAGGTACGGAATCCTTAGGGCGCGAGTCCGACTCGCACTTGGCCGGTTTTTTTTACTATCGTATGACATTAACTTAAAATGAGCTTTTCTACTAAAATATTATGGAATCAAATTTTCTGAAATAAATTGGTTTATTTTTACTATTAATTAGAAGCTATATAATTTATTGCTCTCTTTTACACCATTTTAGCCTCAAAAGACATTTCAGGCGAAGATAAAATAAATATATTTAATTATGTGTCAAATAATGCACCAACCCTTAGTTATCTATAATCAACCACAACATATTTGACCAAATTATCTACTGAAAAGCTAAACAAATGTTTGAGATAAAACTCGGAAAATGAAACAAAATTAAACCGTTTTCACACAAAATTATCTGTTTGCCGGGTCGCGTTATTTGAGATTTGTTACGTAGATAAATCTGAATTTTGCTCGAAATTTACCGTAATCTGTTGGCACAGATAAACTTTTATTAGACGCCATTGAAACATGGAAGCTGCAAACACAACTATACAGGGTGCTAATGAAATAGTGAACATAATTCTAGCACGTTACTTCTGAACAACTTTCCGTGAAGCATAAATCGAAACACGAAATAAAATCACTTCCAATACGCAATGCGCTATCAGCTATTGCAGTTTCTATTTGAGTTCAAAAAATGCTATTTTCGTATTTCGACTTATTCCTTCGGGAAAATTGTTCAGTTTCATAGTCTGAGTAACTTACTATAATAATGTTCACTAATAAAAATAAAAAATATCATTAGTACCTTGTAATTATAATATTAGTCCTCTTTGTCATATCCCACTGAGGCCAGTTTTTCTAATATGTGCCCTAATTTGACGAGGTAGGTATAAGAAGGTACGGTCGAAAACAGATCAAGCTAGCAGTCTTACTTCTAACTAAGACGGGTGCGGTGCAAAATTCAACTACAGTCGAGAACAGAGCAAGGCTGACACTCGAAGCGTGATATTCCTTCCTAGGAAATTAAAAAAGATCATTAAAAAGTCCAATGTGTCAAGTTCTATAAGTCTGAGTTTTTGACTCGACGTTTTAAAATAAAAAATAATGAAAATTCATTATCTTTTAGTAAGAACTTTAGTAGTCTAATTCATAATAGCAACGTATAAAAAAATACTAGCACATAATAAAGTAACGTACACTTAGCCACACTTCAGTGATAACACTTTGCTTGGGCTGATCTTTGGTTTCGGGTGTTTTTAGCGTTGCGCTGGTTAAGTTTAATAATTTGAAAGGGGATGTTTCGTAATAAATTATACCTCACTAAACTATAAGATATCAGGATATCACCTATACTTGGTTGATATTCCGCACATTCGCACAAAGCGCTTTGAAACATCTTTTGTAATGCGCACGGCTAAAGAGTGGAATTCTCTGCCTGCGTCTGTGATCCCGAGTTCATATAAATCGAATCTATTCAAGTCCCGAGTGAATAGGCTTCTTTTGGGCAAGCTCGTTCCATCGTCGACCTCATTTCTGTCTTCAAGACAAGATCGTGGTCAAGAGTAAGTCCATTTACAATAAAAAAAATATAAGAACCGGCCAAGTGCGTGTCAGGCCACGCACAATGTTCGCGCGGTTCCGTAGTAAAGTTGCTTAAGCAGGTTTTTTCATAACTTTTTCCGGCGTAACGACCGGTGAAACGCAGCTCCTGATTGCTATTTATATTTCTATTATTTCCATTCTTTCGTCTATTAGTCCTTAACCGGTAAAGCCTACTTAGCTGTAATAGTTTCCTTTTAATTTAATTATATTTGCCACTACTATGAGCTTTTCCACATATCCAGTAACAACTGTTTAGCTGGCAGGGGGGAGACACTTGACTCTAACAAAAATTTGAGCGTCTAAGCTAAATATTCCGCAAAGAGATTTCTAAATCGAAAAGTATTCTTTGTAATTCTCACAATATATATATTTTTTAATATATCTAACGACACAAATTTTCATCCCCACGTTACATGTACACAAAAAATATTTTTTTTAAGGTTTTATTATACCATTTCGTCGGGGTGACTATTGTGTGTATACCCTTTTGTCGGGATGACTTATGTGTATATCAATACCAAATTACAGCTTTCTAGTAGGTACTAAAGGGTCACTGAGCTAAGCTGCGGACAGAGAGACAGACAGACATGACGAAACTTCAAGGGTTCCTTGTTGACTATGACTTATGTGTATATCAATAACAAATTACAGCTTTCTAGTAGGTACTAAGGGTCACTGAGCTAAGCTGCGGACAGAGAGACAGACAGACATGACGAAACTTCAAGGGTTCCTTGTTGACTATGACTTATGTGTATATCAATAACAAATTACAGCTTTCTAGTAGGTACTAAGTGTCACTGAGCTAAGCTGCGGACAGAGAGACAGACAGACATGACGAAACTTCAAGGGTTCCTTGTTGACTATGACTTATGTGTATATCAATAACAAATTACAGCTTTCTAGTAGGTACTAAGGGTCACTGAGCTAAGCTGCGGACAAAGAGACAGACAGACATGACGAAACTTCAAGGGTTCCTTGTTGACTATGACTTTTGTATATATCAATAACAAATTACAGCTTTCTAGTAGGTACTAAGGGTCACTGAGCTAAGCTGTGGACAGAGAGACAGACAGACATGACGAAACTTCAAGGGTTCCTTGTTGACTATGACTTATGTGTATATCAATAACAAATTACAGCTTTCTAGTAGGTACTTAGGGTCACTGAGCTAAGCTGCGGACAGAGAGACAGACAGACATGACGAAACTTCAAGGGTTCCTTGTTGACTATGACTTATGTGTATATCAATAACAAATTACAGCTTTCTAGTAGGTACTAAGGGTCACTGAGCTAAGCTGCGGACAGAGAGACAGACAGACATGACGAAACTTCAAGGGTTCCTTGTTGACTATGACTTATGTATATATCAATAACAAATTACAGCTTTCTAGTAGGTACTAAGGGTCACTGAACTACGCTGCGGACAGAGAGACACACAGACATGACGAAACTTCAAGGGTTCCTTGTTGACTATGACTTATGTGTATATCAATAACAAATTACAGCTTTCTAGTAGGTACTAAGGGTCACTGAGCTAAGTTGCGGACAGACAGACAGACAGACATGACGAAACTTCAAGGGTTCCTTGTTGACTATGACTTATGTGTATATCAATAACAAATTACAGCTTTCTAGTAGGTACTAAGGGTCACTGAACTACGCTGCGGACAGAGAGACAGACAGACATGACGAAACTTCAAGGGTTCCTTGTTGACTATGACTTATGTGTATATCAATAACAAATTACAGCTTTCTAGTAGGTACTAAGGGTCACTGAGCTAAGCTGCGGACAGAGAGACAGAAACTTCAAGGGTTCCTCGTTGACTATGACATAATTCATAATTATTTATTTGACAGTTACATGGTACATAATAGGTGTAATAATGATACAAGTCCAGCATGTAACACTCCGTCGGAGCACTGCAAATATTGAGAGAGCACTTACTTACATGCAGTTCAAATATACAAAATTAACAAACAAAACATGCGATAATCTTACATCAATAGAATATTATATATATTTTCTTCCTCTTACCAATGGAATATTGAAAATAATTGTTTAAAAATGTCAAAATGGATATTTCAATTAATTAGGTCTTAAAATTAGAAAAGTTGACTTATGTGTGTTGACTTATGTGTATATCAATAACAAATTACAGCTTTCTAGTAGGTACTAAGGGTCACTGAGCTAAGCTGCGGACAGAGAGACAGACAGACATGACGAAACTTCAAGGGTTCCTTGTTGACTATGACTTATGTGTATATCAATAACAAATTACAGCTTTCTAGTAGGTACTAAGGGTCACTGAGCTAAGCTGCGGACAGAGAGACAGACAGACATGACGAAACTTCAAGGGTTCCTTGTTGACTATGACTTATGTGTATATCAATAACAAATTACAGCTTTCTAGTAGGTACTAAGGGTCACTGAGCTAAGCTGCGGACAGAGAGACAGACAGACATGACGAAACTTCAAGGGTTCCTTGTTGACTATGACTTATGTGTATATCAATAACAAATTACAGCTTTCTAGTAGGTACTAAGGGTCACTGAGCTAAGCTGCGGACAGCGAGACAGACAGACATGACGAAACTTTAAGGGTTCCTTGTTGACTACGGAACCCTACAAACCAACAAGCTAAACCAATAAGAATAGTTTCAAAATTTTACGAAATGGCAAACATTAAATAAAATATCGTGTTTCTTTAAAAAAATCCAACTCAGTCTGTGGGTATCGGGCATAAAGTTATCCTATAAATAAGTCCTAAACACGTTTTTACCGTATACGTGAAGTAAAAACAGATCTCGGAGTAGATTAGAGTTACGATCACCCGAAGGTTTAAATTCTGCTTAAAGTTAGTCCGCGTCCACACGTAATAAAAGATGTTGCACGTTGGATCATATTTTTTATTATTTGTTCAAGGCAGGTTAAACTTTCCGTTTCGGTATTTTTTTATGAAAGTAGTCGTGTTAGTCGTGTACATAACTAAATTATTTTTTTAAAACTGGGCTAGCTGTGTTGATCAGGCATAAGCCTATGCTGGATATAGGCAGCATGATGACACTGCAGTGATTTCTCGCCGTTTCCATTGAGCAAGGAACCACGCCGTTTCTTTTACGCTGCCATAGCATGAACCGAAACGGAGGTAGACTCACTCTATTTGCATTATATTCTGAATGACATTCAGTAAGTATTCTATAAAGAATCTACTTTGAATATATTAATCTGAATCTTGGTCTCCCCTAAAGATGGTGACAATAACCGAGACCAATAGCTTAACGTACATACTTTCTGAGCACAAAAGCGCTCTAATTGTTCTGCCACTAGCGGTCACCCATCCTGGTGCTGCCACCCTCAGTGTTGCTTAACTGTCGTGATCGAAAAGAAAGAAATACTACCACTCGTCCACCACTGATGCCATTATTACACAAAAACCGTAAAAGTTTACAAAAGTGAAACACAAGAAACAAATTGTAAAAGCCGACTCTTAAAGTAGGCAGTGGTTTCTTGCCGTTTCTTTTACGCTGCCATAGCATGATCCGAAACGGTGTAGACTTGCTATATTTGCATTGTATTCTGCATGACATTCAATAAGTATTCTGTAAAGAATCTACATTGAGCAAAAATATCTGAATCTGTGTTGGCCTATTAATTTAAGTCTTTTTTCAACGTACTCGTATGTGTGTGTGAGGAAAGAAAAGCACACGTGTTTGTTCGGTGAAGTGACACGTCATTAATTTGTAAGGGGAGGTTCGTACGCGTCTCGTGTACTAACAAGCTTGTGCTTAGTCAAAAGTTTCCGGGATTAAAGAGTTGGCAAATGAGTGAATTTCCCGGGACTTGGAGCAACTCCGAACGGGAGTGAAATGAAAATGTGACGGTAGTTAAAAACAAACTTGGTGGCAGTTGCAGTAAAAATGCCGATGTTTTGTAATTTTATAAACAGTTCAAGTGGTCTTTCCGCTTTTTCAGAATACCTCATCAAAATTAAAGCTCCTTTATGACCTTTGCTCTTACTTCCTGTTTTTTCATGGTGTTATAATTAATTATAATTAAAAAACAAAATATCCCTTCCCTCGTAAACATTTTTTCTTTATATTAAAACAGAAACCATAACATTGTCACTGATTCGTGTACGTTAATTTTCTTCACCTTTTTTGAGGAAACATCAAAGTACACAGAAAAACTTTATTGTTCTACCATCAAAATTACTTTATTCTAACAAACAAAGCTTTATCAATACCAACCTAAAGAGTCTTGAAAATTTTTCACAATAACTCAGAAAGTCGTCGACGTACACAGAAAATACCTTTTGTTTTATCTACCTTTACAATTTCATATTCTGGCGAACAAAGCCGGCTGGAGAAATGGACAGCAATATACAATTCGATGGTTTTTGCTGCCAGTTTTCTATTCATCAATCAACATTTCTATCTATCTCAAAAAGTAACCGTCTGTGAAGTTGATGAGAATCTATTTTTACTGGCTTTTTGGAAAGGAATATACGAGTACATACCTCACATAGCTTCACATGGGTTTTTACGGAGATGGCAACCTAACCCAGGGAATTTATAGAATGACTGCCATCCTAGAATAAGCTTTACCAGGTCGTCGTCAGTGTTTTTTAGCCACCAAATGCCCTCTGACTTCGCTTAACGACTATTATCATTGACAGTAGACGGAATTATCGGGTTAAGTTAAGACCCTGTCCAGAAAGGGCGAATTCGCCGCGATTTACTCGCGCGTGTTTCGCGCGTTCAACTGGACGCAAACAAGGCGCTCCTAGTATATCGATTCGCGCGAGCCGAGAAAATTCGCGCGATGCTTGTGGACGCGATGTATTGACGCCCGTAGAAACTCGCGCGTAACAATTCGTGGCGAATTCGCCCTTTCTGGACAGGGTCAAAGTCAGAGGCCATTTGGCAGCTTTAAAACTCTGATAGCCAGGTTGACCACTAACCTAGCTAAGCCTAACTTATGTTTGGGTCTGGTTTGCCTTCTGGGTTAGGTAGCTTACTCCGTAAAGACCTTGGTAAAAATGAAATAAGGATGGGGCTATAATAATAGAGAGACAGTATCCCGTGTGGTACCGGCAAAAAATAGTACACTCGACAGCACATCAGTAGAAACACTTTCGGACCTTATGGCGAGGTAATAGAGTTGAAAAAGTTTCAACCGACGAGCGATTGACCGTACCATCCCAAAAATACCCGTGGGTGTCGTAAGAGGCAACTAAGGGTTGTAAACTAGAGAATGGGCAGCAGCATGCTCCTGTGTATCATACCATGTTACTTACTGCGGTCACCTACAACCGTGGTCCATGGTGCCAGCCGCAACGCTGACAAACGAGGTGACTAAGGTACTTCCCCTCAACATTTTTCCAGCAAAAGCTAGAATTCTGGAGGGAGCTCCCTGTCCTGTAGTGGACGTGAAATGCGATGTTATGATGAAATAGAAGGTATGACGATTATTCAACTCAAATTTCGGTTCAAAAAGTTTTTTAATTTGACTGCTTAGTAGTATCGTATCTTTGTAGTTTTTTTTTAAAGTTAAGAATAGAACACTTTTATCCAGTTGCACAATGCGTTTTCAAAATTAAAGCTCCTTTAAATCTATTGCTGTCACTTTCTTTGTCAACCAAACAGAAAGTTTCAGCAGTAAACTTAAAGGAACTTTATCTTTAATGACGTTTTGTGAAACTGGCGGTTAGTCCTTTATAATTTTTTCCAAGAGACCTATTATTATTATTATTATATTATTTATTTATTTGTTTTTTAATTTAAAAAGCATGGAGATTGGAGCACCCGTTTTCAAAATGTTGTTAAGATTTTATTTACAAATTCATTTTGTATGCACAATCTTGAGTGAGTTTAATAATTTATTTTAGTAAAGTAAAATTTATTTGAGTTTAAAGAAAATGCTTTCATTACTTAATTTGTGTTTAAGTTTGAATTTTAGTTTCATATTTATTAAAAGCTCAACTTTTGCGCTGCGGTTTTGCCTACGCTATTTCGTTTTCGTGGAAATTATGTAAAATAATTTTCTAAAAAGACTCCGCAATTACTTAATGAAATTGAAGAATACTATATTAAGCTCGAAGATATGTTAATTTTTGAATGCCCGTAAGAAAGTTGAAGAAGTAAATGGTACAGCATCACTGCTCTTACTTTCTTGTACGCGAAAATTTTGTATTTTTTACAATATACTTAGCCTCCTTTTTTGAAGTCGATTGAAAAAAACTGCTACGATCTTCACAAACTTCAATCGATCGTTATCCTATAGATACAAACAAACAAAATAATCTATAATTTTTTCTAAACTACGATGTTTAAAATGATATTCAGCTCCTCTTCAGTAGGGTAAAACCCATCTTGTATGCCATTGCAGTCATGGGATTTCATGGTGTAACTCACACTGCTTCTGGGGGTTACTGCATCATCATCAGAATATTTATATTCGAACTAGCTGGTGCCCGCGACAGTATGCAGTTTATTTTCAAGTCAAATTATTCTAAAAAAAACTTGAAAATGCAACTAAACGAAAAAGTCTTATTAAAGTGCTACGTAGGCCGAAAAAGTCTAACGTCGGCCGCATACGAGTATTGCAGAGTAGCCAAGCTGAGCTCATACGAAGAATTTTAACGTAGGTTTTGCATAAAGTACATATCTCCATGATGAGGACATTATTATGCAATGGGATCATGGGAGTACAGAATAAATTGGGTCAGAAATAAGCGGTAAAAACGTGACGTCGTAAATCGAGGGGTCAGTAATAAAATGCGGATGTTGCATAATTTATGGGGTCCCCCTGTATCTCTCAGTTGCAGAAGTTTACATGCGTATTTGAGGTTTGATAATACTTTATTTTACGGCATTTTTATGTTTGTCAATTCTAAATATTGATAACATAAAAATGTGGAAAAGCAAATCATTTGTATGTAAGTGGTCCTTGTCAAGGTGCTGCGTAAAAATACCATACAATTTTAACAATTTCAGAATAAGTACTTGGGTGATCGAGCCATGCTCTATGTAATCTTAACCAAAACTCAACAACAGATGGCTCTCTAGGGTTTCTGAATCATGCTATTTTCAAGAATACAAAAAAAACATTTTCTTCCGTACATGAGACATAGCTAGATCCATTTATAATATTTTGTATAGAAATCCTTACAGCCATTTAAAAAAAACCGGCCAAGTGCAAGTCGGACTCGCGCTCTAAGGGTTCCATACCTATCTGCCATATGATATACTATAAACTTTTGCTCTTTGATTTCAAAAACTCCGCGACCATCCAACTTGGGTCAACTCTTTTATAGAAAAGTTTTTGAAACGGATGTTCACCTTATTGGTTAGTTGTGAGAAAAATTGAAATATTTAATGATTTTAGACTTTTAGGTCAACGGGAAGTACCCTGTAGGTTTTGCTTTTTTGCATAAATGTATGGAGATAAGGACATAAAAAGCCATATCTTTTGATTGCGTCGTTGTAAAAAATTGAAATTTTCAAGTCTTGTGTGGTTTATAAACCTTAATATTCGTTATCAATTTCACCTTGATACCTTTTCTCGTTCGTGAGAAAAAGGGTCTTGACAGACAGACAGACGGACAACAAAGTGATCCTATAAGGGTTCCGTTTTTTTATTTTGAGTTACGGATCCCTAAAAACCGGTCAAGTGTGAGTTGGACTCACGCGCCGAGGGTTCCGATATACCTTTAGTATTTTTGGAAGCAATAAAGTCCATTTTTAGGACCGCAAAACTAAATTTGTTTGTAAAGGTTTTTTGCTAATTTCTCGTTCGTCGTCGATCGTCTCGATCGTTTTATATTTGCTGTAACTCGACTGTATTTAATTCAGATTTTTCCATATACAAACTTCGGAGATAAGGAGAGGGGGGGGGGGGAACGGTATTTTTTTTTGACATTTTTCATCATAACTTGAAAACCAAGTAAAAAAGTACAAAAATATATTTTAGAATAAAAAAGTAAAGCCCTTTCATACGAGTATGATACCCCACTCAACCTTGTACCGAAAATTTGAAGTTTTGCCCCCCCTGTTTGGGCCCCTTTTACATTAATAATCTCAATTTTTTCTTAATTCTTTCACGTGTAATTAAGTTGGACCATATTCTAAAACTATTCCAAATTTCAAGTCAATAGCATGAGTGGTTGCCGAGATATACAGGTGTGACAGACAGACAGACGGACAGACAGACAAAGCGGCATCATAAGGGTTCCTTTTTTTACCATTTTGGTATCGGAACCCTAAAAAAGGACGGGTTGCACTCTGGGAGGGCCGGCAGAAGTGAAAACTTGCATTTTTGAATATTATGCTTTTTGTAAGGGTCAATCGCGCCATTGCTCGCGTACTTCTTTGATGTCACTGAATAAAAACCCGTATTGTAATAAAAATACGGTTGACAGTTGACGCTTTTTCGATCAGGCTACGGATCTGACGCGAGATCTGACGCGACATCTGAAGCGAGTTTAACATTTTTTACCCATCTAAAAAATTTCCAAGCGCCGCTAAAGAAGTTTTCACTTCAAAACTGATTACAAATATAATAAAATATTGCTCTTATTTAATTACATTTGAAACAATATTGTTGATAAGAATGATAGCAGGAAAAATGCGTGAGAGCAGGTCGGATCGATACTTGTCTCTGTCGCTCCAATGTGTATCGCATCGCTCCGTCCTGCTCTCACACTGCTGTCATTCTTATCAAGCTATATACTCGTAACTTCGACTCTAGACACTGTTTTTGTATTAAGATAGAAAAAACGAAAAAGCCTGCCATGTGCATGTGCATCTCTCTTTGTCTTCTTCTTGCTCTTTCTTTTTTCTACTCTGTGGGATCAAAAAAGATGACTAAGGATACTAGCACCTGAATTTGTAATGCAACGTCTTTTTTCACTTCGTGTGCCATTCTGCAATCGCCAATTTGCTACGAATTAGAATAAGAATAAGAAGAATAAGAATAATAAGAATTTTCCTTCAACATTAACCATACTTCATGTTGAAGTCTGGGGCAGTTTTATGATGGTAAGAAAATTTATATATGTATTCTTCTTCTTACTTTCGAGTCAACGGCAAAAATTACAACAAAGTTATAGCTCAAAACTTGGCCACATTAATAGTCTTTAGGTTGCCTTCAAAAAGATCCTTCCGAGTGCAGGAAACTGGAGAAGTAGGGCACGACAGCAAGTGTGTCATTGATTGCAAAACCCCGTACTCATACTGGGTTACTCGTCGTTATCAGAGAAGCCCCATCTCTTCCTAAGTTCCCCGCATATACCATCTGTTATCCGATCGCAGTTTATTTAGTGAATTCTATGAAGACCAGGGAAGATCATGTCCTTTATGTGTATTTGCGTAGATGTACGAGTAAAGAATATCAAATACCATACATCAGATAATAAATAGAAAAATACATACGGATAATGCGGCTACTAACGCAAGCACATAATGTGTGTGTACATCCATCACTGGCCGGTGGGACGCCCCGCCAAAATAAATCTTGTGTTAGCACCCGTTAGCGTCAACATGCAACAGAACACTGAAGTATTGGTCAAGGTAGAAGTGGGTTGTAAACTGTATTGGTTTAACTGCCGCTCACTTTAGAAAAAAATCTGGCTAGTAATAGTTCAAGCCACTAAATAGGTTTTGAAATGGATAAATAATTGAGCGTTCAATTTATTGTTTTATACCTTAGTTTGAATCATGAAATGTGGATTTGCGATAATAACCATAATAAAAATGCAAGGCACTCCTTTTACACTATATTATCGAAAATGTTGAAAGGGTTTGCCTATGTACATTTTGTATTATTTGGCAAAATTTGCCATCCTATTGTTGCTTTATATGACATCTGGAAAGCCTTAGAACAAACATTTTTTTTATGGCCGATTTAGCCAGGAGGGCAGAGATGAGGTCGACAATGGAACAAGCTTGCCCAAAAGATGTCTGTTCACTCGCAACTTCAATAGATTGAATTGAAATTCCTGATGCCATTTCTACTGTAATTTCTTCTTCTTTCTTTGCCGCCACCGTTAACGGTCAACGGTTAGCATTTGTTACAGTTTCCGGCCGAAATGTTGGAATTCCGTACATTTTGTTTATGGTATCGATTTATTTTGCCTCCCGCCCCGGATTTGCCTGCAATAAACTGATTTTTATTGGGTCAATAATGTTGGATGAAGATGTCTCGTAGCTCTTAGTTTTGTATGAAACCCCGACCAAGAGCATGAGGAAAATCTCTATGTTTTTATTTTAGTTCTTTTTTCTTGACTGACCGATAGTTGCAGATAGCTCTCATTAAAACTAATCTTCGATCTGATATACTGTCCTTGTAAACGAAAGATGAGATGAGGTTGAGCCATTGACGTAAGAAAAACGCTGCGCTTCTAAACGCCCCCTGGCGTAGTTTCCAAAATCTTTGGGTTGACCTTAGATAGATGAAAGATAAAATAGTACCACGACATGACATGTAGTAAGTAAATTATTTGACCTGATATAAAAAGATATATTCATAGGCCAAATAAGGTACTAACAATATGCAAACTGGATAACTATTTAAAAAGTTCTAAAACTAAATTCAGACTACTGAAAAAACTTGCTCTAAAAGTAAAAAACATAATCAACTACTCATCAATAAACTCGTCATCTGAAGTAGAACCTAATGTATTTAATAAATAATCATATTTATGTTAAACTTATTTACTACTATGTATTCTGTGTTGATGTTCAGATCAGGTTCAGATATAATAGCCATGGTCATATCATAATGTTACTTTACCCTTAAGCTTAAGATCGCTTTTTTATGACCACGTTTTAAAGTTAATTAAAATAATGTTAAATAAAAAAGTTTGTAAGTACCCAAATAAAAATTTCAAATGACATTATTTACTTGTTAGGGTTCCGATACCAAAATGGTAAAAAAAAGGAACCCTTATGGTGCCGCTCTGTCTGTCTGTCTGTCTGTCTGTCCGTCTGTCTGTCACACCTCTATATCTCAGCAACCACTTACGCTATCGAGCTGAAATTTGGAATAGTTTTAGAATATAGTTGCCCAACTTAATTGCACATGAAATTTTTTTGAAAAAAGTATGATTATTAATGTAAAGGGGGCCAAAATAGGGGGGGCCAAATTTCAAATTGTCGCTACTAGGTCGAGTGGGGTATCATATGAAAGGGCTTTACTTGTACATTTTAAAATATATTTTTGTATTTTTTTAAGTTTCTTAGTTTTCAAGTTATGATGAAAAATGTCAAAAAAAATACCATTCCCCCCCCCTTATCTCCGAAGTTTGAGTAAGGGAAAATCTGAATTAATTACAGTTGACAGAGGTTTATGTAAACTTTACAGCAAAAATAAAACGATCTTTCTAAGTTGCACAGTTTTTCAGAAATCTGCAAAAAACCTTTACAAACAAATTTAGTTTTGCGGTCCTGAAAATGGACTTTATTGCTTCCAAAAATACTATAGGTATATCGGAACCCTCGGCGCGCGAGTCCAACTCGCACTTGACCGGTTTTTTTTTTACTTGTTAGAGCAAGATTTTTCAGTAGACGCGTTTGTGTTTTTGAACATGTTGTTGTACACCCTGTATTTACTCAATTTGTTGTTAAGATTAGTCTTTTGACCCAAAAAGACGTAGCTGGCGTAACAGAGAAACTTTATCATATCTCGAGTAGATGAGAAACTAACAACTCGTAAATTAAACAAGGCGCATAAATCAACAAGTATCAAGAGGCACATTACCTTGGAAATACTCATAAACAGGAAAGAGTGACAGAGACAGGGATATAATTAACAGGACGTTAGAACGAGGCGGGTGCTCTGAAGTGCGTAGGGAATATTTTAGGCAGCGTAATATGCGGTTTTGAAGTGGCGTAATTTTGTTAATATTATAATTAAATCATGCTAATTGAAGGTATGTTTCAGCTTCAATAAGCAAATAAACGAAAATTTAATTCTAAATTCATGGCAATTGAAATCGTGTACTAACTATGTAAACAAAGTCAAAATTTGATGAAATTGTAGAGTTTGGTTTCATACTCGTAGTTCGCATTTTCTATTGACACGATTTTTAGGTAAAAACGCAAGTGGTTTGCTATGCAAGTGTTGTTATAAGTAAAACCCACTTTCACACGCAAGTTATTTGTGCGTCATTTTATTTTGAATCAACACTTCGTCTGTGTCGAACACACGCAAGTTTTTTTTTATTCAAATATTAATATGTTCAATTTATAAAGAAGATAACCATGTTCTTCTGACAATTTAAAACAATTTGTCTTCAAAAGAGTGGCGATTTCCCGTGTGGTGCCGGCAAAGAATAGTACCAACCCCTACATACCCGTGGGTGTCGTAAGAGGCGACTAAGGGTTATAAACTGGAGGATGGGCAGCAGCATCCTCCTTTGTATCTTACTTACTGCGGTCACCTGAAACCGCGGTCCATGATGCCAGCCGTAACGCTAACAAGCGAGGTGACTATGTTACTTCCCCTCCACATGTTTCCAGCAAAAGCTAGAATTCTGGCGGGAGCTTCCTGTCCTGTAGTGGACGTTTCATGGGATGCTATGATGAGTAGTGGCGATTCACGTAATTCCTACCTCCTACTTCATCAAAGTGTCCCGTGTAGGGCCAGCAAAGAATAGTACCAACCCATCTCTACCCGTGAGTGTCGTAAGAGGCGACTAAGGGATTGTGAACTGGAGGATGGGTCCAGTATCGTACTATCTTACATACTGTGGCCATCAGCAACCGCTGTCCATGGTGCCAGCCGCAACGCTAACAAGCGTGGTGACTATGGTACTTCCCACAGAAAAATAAAGGTAATTAGAAGGAGGATTAAAGAAATAATTCGTCACAAGGTAGTGAAGGCGTCGTTCTATGGATTTGACTGGATATTTTGAATATTTCCTATTGATCATCGATGATAGGATGGACATGTTGGCAGATATCATACCCTAATAAAGTAAATTAGCAAGGTATCTATTCCGAGCGAAGCAAGGAGGTCCGAAATCTTTGGTACTTCCCCTCCTAAGGCCGGTATTTCACTGGGACACTGGTAGCGTGACTGGTAGCGCGACTGGTTGCGCCACTGTTGTCCGTAACAAGACACCAGTAAAGACACCAGAATCGCTACACCCTGTGGCCACAGTATTAAGGGCTATATTTCACTGGGAGTGGCCAAATTGGTTGGCGGCGCAACCAGCTCGGCTATTGGTCACGCTACCACTACCAGTGAAATATAGCCCTTAATACTGTGGCCGCAGGGTGTAGCGATTCTGATGACTAGTTACGGACACCAGCAGCGCAACCAGTCGCGCCACCAGTCGCGCCACCATGGTGTCCCAGTGAAATACCGGCCCAACTCTGCAGCACGTTTTAGCTGGTACGCTGGAGCTCCCTGTGCTGTAGTGGACGTTTCATGGGATGTCATGATGACCTCATCAAAGAGGTTTTAACAAGACCTGCCTCGTGGCTGACGCCCGTTCAGTTATAAATCTCTTTACGTAATTATCTCTATTTGTCAACTTGTTCCGGCGTTCTTCCGATGCGATATTGATTCTGATGCCGGTCGTTTAACGGTTGCCAATACGCCATTACTGACCAAAACGGTTAGTGGGAAAATTTAATAAACAAAATGAGACTTTCTTCCACTTCTATTTAAGCACAAAAACCTACTAGTGTGTCAGTTAGCTGTTACACGTAGACACGATTTCCAATTTCAGGAGCCAATTCTTGAATTTCAAAAAAATTCCATAGAAAATTCAAGAATTGGCTTTTACCAAAAATTTAGAGCTATGTACTTAACTAGTACCTGGAAAAAAATTGGTGCAATTTGGTGAATTTGGCGATATAAGACTATAAGGGACCGGACTATAATAATTTTTAAGCAAATTAACAAAAAAAAATATTCATAACAAAACAAAACTAGGTCGAGATTTAACCCGTGTCTTGTGGCGTAAGAAGTAACAAAATTAGTTCCAACGTAAGAAGTCCGTTTTGACGTTTCTTTAGCACCAAGACATAGAGTTGATTTTTCTTTGCAGGTCATAATTTTTCATACGTTTGACGGATGTCACAATGGACCTATTCTGCCGTTTGCCAATACGGCAGTCAACTTATTCTAACACTTACATTCTGCATCACAAAAACATGAGAATATTACTCTAAATAACTTTAATAAAATACAATAAAATGCGGATATTTCTGTAAACTTTTTAAAAATATGATTCAATAAATATTTTCTCATATTTCCTCATGATAGTACCGATATTGATTTTGATAGCGCCATCTTCCATTACGGAGTTGCCCACAACGTTGGTTTAGCGTAAAAGTGGAATAAGTCAAATACGAGGCCTTTTTACAAAACAGTCTATTTTACTGGCTGAGCAAGCGATTTACGCGCCCTACAAATTTTTCGGCGGCCTCATAAGCAAAAATCTTATTGAAAAACTACTTTCAGTTTTTCTGGAAATGCCTAGTTTTTCTGACAACTTAAAACCTACACTTTAAACATAAACAAACTACTCTTATTAACTAACATACACTTTAAACATTTTTTTACGTTTTTTTATCGTTTTTAAAGCGGGTTTTGATTTTTATAAGGTTCATAACATTTTTAACCTCCTAATGCTCGGAAAGATCCTAGCGCCTGATTGCTATTGCTACTTTTATCATGTCCAGTTTTTGGCTATTAGCTCATTAACCTGTGAGACCGCCGTCATAGCTGTGATATTTTTCCTTTTAAATCCATCGCTACCATTGTGATTTTTTTTACATTTCAAATAACAATCGTTAAGCCGGCAGGAGGACACTCGACTCCACCAAAAATTGAGCTTTTAAGGTAAATATTTCGAAATCGAAAAATGATTTTTCTAAACTTACATTATTTTTAAAAGACCTATCCACACGATGGGTTAGACGAGAAGAAAAAATCAAGAAAAAAGCTTTCGATATTTATGCTTTCGATATTTTGGCTTTATTTCATCACAAACTGTACACCGAACTTCAAATCTTTGAAATTCTACATCTTAGAAATAAGGGATACACACTTTTCCCACAAGAGCGAATGCGGTCATAACGCTCTAAGTGCTCCGATCATACCCCGATTGCAAGTTAAACCGTTTTCTTAGTACTGAGGCGCTAACTTTTCCCATATAGCCCATTAAATTTTTAATGACGCTTCAAAGAGGAGCACTTAAAGGCCTTTTATTTATACCATAAAGAAAAATAAGTAACTTGTTATCGACTATGAGAACGAAATATTTTGCATAGTTTTATTTCATACTGGAAATTGTGTACTTAGTGAAATATTTCCCATATTCAGCGTGAATTTTCATTCGTTTTAAACCCGAAGCCCAATGATTCTACTCATGAAAACAAGCAATTTTTGCCAAAAGAAAAAAAAAAATTACTCATAAAATTTTTTTCGTCTCCCCATAGTAAAGTGGTCACGTGATCGACTGATTTTGTATGGGAAGGTGAAAAAATACTCAATACTCAATACATTTATTGGATCCCATGAGATTTACAAGGTGTTCATATAATAAATAGGTACATCATGGACCCTGTCGGGCACAGCAAAAGTAGGAGAGAGGAAGATTCTTTATATAAAAAAATAATATTTTATGTTACGTACCATTTATCTATAATTATTTTTATCTTTATAGTTCAAAAAAAAAAAACAATGATTTATTATTAATTTTCCATAGTTAAATAATTTGATTTATTTATTCTATGACTAGATTACTATCACTACTTTTATTAATATTTGATTTAATGTGTTATAAAAAAAAAAATTCAAGTAAAATTTTTTTTTTCTTCGGTAAAGTTGCTTGTTTTCATGGGTAGAATCACTGGGCTTCGGGTTTAAAACGAATAAAAATTCACGCTGTATAGTAGAAATTATTAAAAATTGTGAAAATTTTTTTAAGGCCTTTGTTTACGAGATTTGAAAATGCTTTAAATACATAAAAAAAAACCGGCCAAGTGCGAGTAGGACTCGCGCCCTAAGGGTTCCATACCTATCTACTATATATTATACTGAAAGCTTTTGCTCTTTGATTTTAAAAACTCTTTTATAGAAAAGATCTTGAAACGGGAGCTCACCTTAATAGGTTACTATTAGTTGTGAGAAAAATTTAAATATTTAATGATTTTAGACTTTTTCCTTTATTTGTACTGTGAGACCTAGCTTCTTGCCAAATTTCATAATTTTAGGTCAACGGGAGGTCCCCTGTAGGTTTTGCTTTTTTACATAAATGTATGGAGATGAGGACATAAAAAGCCATCATATCTTTTGATTGCGTCGTTGTAAGAAATTGAAATTTTCAGATTTTGTGTGGTTTATGGACCTTAATATTCGTTATCAATTTCAATCTGATACCTCTTCTTGTTCGTGAGAAAAAGGGTCTTGACAGACAGACAGACAGACGGACAACAAAGTAATCCTATAAGGGTTCCGTTTTTTATTTTGAGGTACGGAACCCTAAAAACAAAGACTCCTATTATAAGCTGATTGGTCACATTAATCTGGGCAATGACAATAGAATTAAATTATATTGTCTTTGGTGTGGGGATCAATTATTTAGCTCACCGAGTAGAGTCCATCATACAGGGTCATTTTTGGACCCCAAGCCAAATTTTAGTATGTGACTCAGAACACAAATCTGTACAACTTTCCCAAAGAAACATGGGTCGAATAATGAATTTTGTTTTTGGGTTTCCCATACAAACCTTGCACCACAACAGAGGAATTTGTATGAGACGACCAAAATTTTTTCTTGTTTTTCGACTGATGTTTCTTTGAGAAAGTTGTTCAGTTTAATGATCTGAGCAACATACTAAAATTTGGCTAGGGGTCCAAAAATAACCCTCAGATTCGGTAGTGAAGTGTAAGACGTTTCCTAGTCGACTATGACTAATCAAGAAATGGAAATATATCTTTTTTTTACTTGTGAATTTATTAGTACCTTTTCTCTGGCACAGTACATTTAGATGATGACTCACTAATATTGTTCTAACCTGGCTTATTTCTGTTTCGTATCTTTTTGTACTGTGTTAGAAAATAAATGTATTATCTATCTATCTATTATGAACCGAAGCGTAAATGATCCATAATAGCCATTTTATGCGTGATTTTTAACACCTTTTCTCAGACAGAAAGATAAAAAAATTACGTTTTAAGGATTTGATAAAAATTCATACATTTCAGAATGGATGTCCCTCACAAGAAATGGATACGCTTATGGCACCCTGCTTAGCAGAAAGTTTTGGAACGAAAGTTGTAGCAATTACAGCCAGTAATCGAAGCATTCTGTAAAGATCAATGATTAGTGGTAGTCTGTGATACAGAGAAAGTTTTTTAAATATATTTCTGATCTATGTAATTACGAGTAAAACCCTACATTTCTTCTACACTTTACCAGTTGCGTTGTTTTCATTTACTTGTCTCCTCTACAGCAAGATATAAGCTTTCAAAACATAACCGACACCACACGAATATTAAATTTAAGAGACTCCCAAGAGAAACTACTAACTTTGAAATAGGTAACACAATGCCCCAGGAAGCTATAATTAATCCTAGACGCGACTTGGCTAGGCTCGGTCTAATAATTTACGCTTTAGTCTACTGTGCTATGTGCTTTCATTTACTTGATTGTTTAGGGTTGCTTCTTTTTCAGAAAATACTCTTTCATTTACAATACTTTACATATTCATCATCATATCGTTTAGGTTGCAAGGTCGATGACCGACCTCACAAACCCTGGTGTCAGAGTTGTTGAGCCGCCAAAGGCCAATACTGTAGTAATACAGGGTGTAAGGGACGGTATACCGAAAACTGAAAGGGCGTGCTTAGTCAACGAAACTGAACAACTTTCCCAAAGAAACATATGTCGGGAAATAAAAAAAAATGTTTACCTCTTCATACAAATTGCCCACTTTGGTCGAACAGTTTGTATGGAGAGGTTATTTTTTTTTTTCATTTCCCAACATACATTTCTTTGGGAAAGTTGTTCAGTTTCATTGACTGAGCACGCCCTTTCAGTTTTCGGTACACCGTCCCTTACACCCTTCATAATAATAATATTATATATACTGTAGTCAACCGAAATAGTTGTGGAGTCAATGTTATGAGGTAATCTATAAAGAATGTACATTAAAGAAATCAGAGTATTTGTTGTATTAATTCAGTTTTTTGTCAATGTTTATGATTTTTATGGAAGTAGTAATAGAGTATTTTCTACGTTGACGTTTGCCAACTAAGTTTTTTTAACAGGGAGTTTTCCAACACTTTTTTAAAGATCAACTAGAAGGCGCTACTAATCAGAATTGGGAAAATGGAAAATGACAACACTGATATGGAACAGTCATAATCATGACGTCACCATGCAATTAGTATGGCCATGATTAAGTCAGTTTGAGTGCTGCTGTCAAATGTATGAAATATATTTTCTTGTAAAAAGATATCATACACTTTACTCAGCCTCAAAAAAACAAATTACCAACTTTGATCATAACCCATCGACATAAATCAAATCACCCGTCCTCATAAATGTAGTTGACACACATCATGGAAAACTCCCTATTGTCGATGGGTGGTACGCTGATCGATCACTGTTATGAAAAAAAATCCTTTTTTTTAAGGTTTGGTAACATTATTGAAATATTTTTAGTGGAAATTATGTTAAATACATTTGACAGCAGCAACCAAACTGACGTTATCGTTTTCATACCATAAGTTCAATTTCAGTGTTTTCATTTTCATATTTCCGTAAAGTGATCAGAGAGAAGGTAATGATAGTGATCAGCAGCGCTGTTGGCACCAAATCCTCTGTACTGTATCATACTTGACGTAACGATAAGACGCGGAATTTTCGCAGGTGTGGCGCTACAATTATTCACTAATAGGTAGTTATTTTTGAAGAAGTACGGTAAGGAAGTAAGCCCTGACGAGTTGACGGGATTAGAACACTAAAGTAAGGTCACCGTAATAGGTCCGTTATGACAGCTGTAAAATGTATGAAAAATTATGACCTGCAAAGAAAAATTAACCCTGTGTGTTGGTGTTTAGGGGCTGATAAGAGCTGAATTACCTCCCTTTCTAACAAAGGGCAGACGCATGCTAGAACGGAGCGGATTCGCGCTGTTTTATGTTTTTCGTTCATTGTAGCATTTTTCTAAATTCTGTACCCATAATATTAATTATAAAACAGCTATACAGGGTGTAAGGGACTGTGTACCGAAAACTGAAAGGACGTTTTCAGTCGATGAAACTGAACAACTTTCCCAAAGAAATATTTCTGAGAAATGAAAAAAAATTTTGAACTTCCCATACAAATTGCTCACTCTGGTCGAACAGTTTGTATGGAGAGGTCGAATTTTTTTTTCATTTCCCAGAAATGTTTCTTTGGGAAAGTTGTTCAGTTTCGTTGACTGAACATGCCCTTTCAGTTTTCGGTACACCGTCCCTTACACCCTTTATTATTATGCATAATATATTGAATAATGTTTAAAAGTTTTGACATCATAGATTAATGGGTATACTTAAGAAAAATGGTTTAAAAGCTAAAAGCAGAGGTAACTTTGGATTTTTTTATGGCGTACAAAATATATATAATCGTGTTTCAGAGTCGGCCATATTCTTGGAAAGACGCTTCATATTTTTTTTTCAAGGTCATATATTCGTTACTTTTCGTTAAAAACCTGCTCAAGTAAAGCGTATTTAGCTATTATCAGCCCCTTAAGGAAACGTCAAAATGGACTCCTTAGGTTGTTGGCCCTACTTTAGCTCCAGTAAGTGTTCTACGCAACACGGGTCAGGATTTTGGATTTGATAATTTAACATCCTGTAGAACACAATCCCGTGTGGTGCCGGCAAAGAATAGTACCAACCCATACATACCCGTGGGTGTCGTAAGAGGCGACTAAGGGTTAGCTGGAGGATGGGCAGCAGCATCCTCCTTTGTATCTTACTTACTGCGGTCACCTACAACCGCGGTCCATGGAGCCAGCCGTAACGCTAACAAGCGAGGTGACTATGGTACTTCCTCTCTACATTTTTCCAGCAAAAGCTGGAATTCTGGAAGGAGCTCCCTGTCCTGTAGTGGACGTTTCATGGGATGTTATAATGAGAACACAATCAATACTCCCACCACCCACTAGAATTGTTCAAAAGAACAATTGAAATAAATACAATTTCTAAACCTGGAACAAATTGCTAAGCTCGTTTTGATATTCTCGATCGTGGCCTGAAATTCTCAACTAGCATGCAGGTTGTTTCGAGTCGGGCAATTTGTAGAACTTGCAGACGTGCATATAAAATTCATCATCTTACAGGCAAAGGAAATGTAGTTTTGAGTTTTTAGTAGTGCAAATAGTGGGGGTTATTTCAGTGGCTGAAGAAGTCCAGTAGAAGAAAGGACGTTCTAAATAAAAGCCTGGTTGAACGATTTTTAATGTCATAAGTGGCCAAACAAGCAGGTGGTGGCTGATGGTAAGTAGTCACCACCGCCCATGGCACCTACTGTCTTTATAGTGAAATAATTTGACACTTATAAGACAGCAAAGCGCGTTACCCACCCTGATAATTAAGATGGTATGTCTCATGTGCCGGTATTTTCACTGGCTCCCTTACCTTTCAAACTGAAACATAACAGAAAAAGGTTATGGGGTGGTACTTCTCCAGACGGACTTTGCACAAAAGCCCTACAAGCCTTCTTATTATGCCGAAATAACGCCCTACAAATAGATCTTACACAAGAGAATCCGGGGCGTGTTACTAGTCTTTAATAAAATGTCAAAACTGCTTTTTGCAAAATTCTCTAATCAAATGTAAAAAACCGGCCAAGTGCGAGTCGCACTTGGCCCCTAAGGGTTCCGTACCTATCTACCATATGATATACTAAAAGCTTTTACACTTTGATTTTAAAAATTCCAGACCATCCAACTTGACCCCTCTTTTATAGAAAATTTCTTGAAACGGGAGCTCACCTTAATTGGTTTCTATTAGTTGTGAGAAAAATTTAAATATTTAATGATTTTAGACTTTTCCCTTCATTTGTACTGTGAGACCTAGCTTCTTGCCAAATTTCATAATTTTAAGTCAACGGGAAGTACCCTGTAGGTTTGGCTTTTTTGCATAAATGTATGGAGATGAGGACATAAAAAGCCATATCTTTTGATTGCGTCGTTGTAAAAAATTGAAATTTGATATCTTGTGTGGTTTATGGACCTTAATATTCGTTATCAATTTCAACCTCATACCTCTTCTCGTTCGTGAGAAAAAGGGTCTTGACAGACAGACAGACAGACAGACGGACAACAAAGTGATCCTATAAGGGTTCCGTTTTTTTATTTTGAGGTACGGAACCCTAAAAACTAAACAGAAAACTGAAAATAACTACAACTACCTTTCAAACCTGTCCCGTGTGGTGCCGGCAAAGAATAGTACCAACCCATACATACCCAAGGGTGTCGTAAGAGGCGACTAAGGGTTATAAACAGGAGGATGGGCAGCAGCATCCTCCTTTGTATCTTACATCTTACTTACTGCGGTCACCTACAACCGCGGTCCATGGTGCCAGCCGTAACGCTAACAAGCGAGGTGACTATGGTACTTCCCCTTTACATTTTTCCAGCAAAAACTAGAATTCTGGAGGGAGCTCCCTGTCCTATAGTGGACGTTTCATGGGATGTTATGATGACCTTTCAAACCAAAACACAGCAGTGCAAACACTGCTTTACAGCAGAGAAAGGTAAGAGGATGGAACTTCCTCAGACCGACTTTGCAGGATTGATGAAAGTGCAAGACACGTGGGAAGTTTGTATGGCAAGACCGTAGCAGGTGGAGGGCTGAGGTCTACGCCTATATCCTGACTGGACAAAGGCTCGATGTTATGTAGGTGACTTTTAATTAGTTCTTGATAGAAAAAGGTACGAATGCACACACGATACTGAACAACTTTCCCAAGGAACATAGGTCGAAATACGAAAATCAAGTTTTGACCTCCCATAGAAACTGCATCAGCTGCTAACCCATTTTGTAAGGGAGGACAAATTTGGTTTTTTGTATTTGGACCTAAGTTTCTTGGGAAAAGTTGTTCAGTATAATGAGTAGATGCATATCTTTTGCTATCAAGAACTAATTAATAGTCATACTATATGTAAGAGGTCCATTGTCTGTAGCTGTAGGTATATTGTTGGTTATCAACTTATCAAACAAAAATTGTATAAGAAAGGACCTAGAAGAGAAAAATCCATGGATTACACTAATGTACAAACAGGCTAGTTCTAAATTTTAATTGGCTTATGTTTATTGTATCACCTGTACATTCAAACATAAGAGCGCGTGGGTTTTTATAGTCGCTTCTTTTTTTTCCACCATGGCGCCACTTTGTTTGTGAATCGATGTAGTTTAGCTGACGTTATTAAAATATTTTAATATCCAACAATTAATAAAACATTTTGAGTTTGAGTTTCTTTATGTGCACAGCCAAAAAGTGAAATTCCCTACCAGCCTCTGTGCTCCTGAGTTAACATACCCCGAATTTATTCAAGCAGTGAGTGAATAGCCTTCTTGTGAGTATGTTGTTTTTACCGGTGGCCCTTTTTTCCCCTCGGGACTAGATTGAGGTCTAAGCCAAACCCATCAATAATAAATAGTAGATTAGTAGCCAATGGCTGTAAGGCATCAATTGCAACCCGAGATATTTAGGCGCACGAGCGCAGCGAGGGCGCCTATAGTTCGAGGGTGCAATTGATGCTTACACCCGATCTAACTACTCTGCTTTACATCAAAGTAGGTCCTTATTACCACTAAATTGTAGGTGACCGATTAGCGCTATAGGGTAATAATGTAGCTAGAAAAGCCCTAGGGCGGTAAGTAACCAAAACGCCTGCCGCCCCGCTGCTGGATGCAGCCATCAAGGCGGACGTTACAATTACTTACCGCCCTAGGGCTTTTCAAGCTACATTATTACCATAGAGCGCTAATTGGTCACCTACAAGCCCCATTTGGGGGTAATAAGGACCTACTTACCGAATATGAGAGATGTAAAAAATGTAATTTAAAAAATTTTGTTGATTTAGATCCATTTGTAGAATGACACATTTTTCTAGTTTATTCCGATGCTTACTAAAATAACGAAAAAAAAAAAAATATTTCTTTATCAAGAACCTATCAAGCCTTATCCTATAGGGAGTGTTAGAAAAATAAAATAATAGTTTCTAAAATTAAAAATTTATAGCCAGTTGCACAAAACGTCTTCAAAGTTAAAGCTCCATTATAATAGTCACTTTATTTGTAATCTTTTTTTTATTATTGAAAATGGGCTTACTCTTGACCTCGATCTAGTCTTGAAGACAGAGATGAGGTTGACGACGGAACGAGCTTACCCAGAAGAAGCCCATTCACTCGCGACTTGAATAGATTCGGGTTATATGAACTCGGGAACACAGACGCAGGTACAGAATTTCACTCTTTAGCCGTGCGCATTATAAAAGATGTTTCTAAGCGCTTTGTGCGAATGTGCGGAATATCAACCAAGAATGGGTGATATCCTGCAGTGCGTCTGGACTCCCGATGGTAGAAGGGAGATGGTGGAATAAGCTCGTGGAGCTCTAGAGCACACATTCCGAAGTACAATCTGTAGAATCTCAATATAAACTGACGGCAATGTATTTAACAGGGCTTTAGCTTTAAAGAAGATATGTGCAATTACCGTGTTAATTTTCCTATCTGTATATTCTAAAGGATGTCTTTAAGAAAATCTTAGAAAATCAAGCCAAGAGCAACAGATTCATGTTAAATGGGAGGCTGTTAAGAAACCATTACGTTGATTGCATCTTAAGTCTTCGTGCAGCGCAGATCGATCTTAATGTCCATCGGCTTCAGGCTTCGCAGATCAGTCAACCTGTTTACTTCAGTAAGGCTTAACATTTAAGAACATTTTACTTGAAAGAGCTTAGTTTTAATTGGGTCAAAATTTTGGTTATAAGCGTACGCGCTTGTTTTTTTTTTCATTTTCATAAAAGCGCAAAGTAATATATTTGTAACCAAGCAGGTTTACTTATAAATGTACGAGGTATGCAATTAGAAGGATGCAGGTATGCAATTATGGCCAAATAGAGACAAAGGTGCTTTCTGGCACATGCCTTCTGGCAAACATAGCCGAACACGTGCGTACTCGCACGTATCATGGACTAATAACGTCTTTTCCTATTTTGCCTCTTCGATATCAAGTACAGGCACACAATTTCTACGTCCATCCTAATCCAGGTCAGAACAACAACTACCAGCCAGCCAGCTCGACAAATAACCGCCTTACGACCAGTCATGGTCGTGGCCGGCTAGTGCGCGAGATCCCTAACACAAACATAACCGAAACTAGGATCATTAAGTGTACCGACACACCTGCTCACAAAGTTTATTTTAAAATTTCCGCTTGTGTAATTTTTGACAAATAGGAAATAGGTATGCATGTTTTTATTACAGTTTAGAAAATAATTTTTCCACAAACTATGAAATTAAAAAAGATATAAACTATCGAAGATTTGTTTCTGTCTTTTTTTTGGCAAATCGAAATTTAACATAGAATTTATATGACCGTAGTGGCATGTGACGTCACTGTCCATGTCGGATCTCTCTGTCTTATCGATGAGTAATTAATAGTTTTAAATGCTTATATCGACCGTAATTCTTAGCCGATAAAAATTTTAATTTCAGTTTTTGTCATCTCTACTACGGTATTTTCATATTTTGTTAATAAATGCGACTAAGAAAATTTATGCATATTTCCTATTGTTGATGTAGCAAGTATGTTGCTACACTTATGTGTTCAGTCTTATGATTCGGACGGAACTTTGCACCAGTCGGGAATAGAATCGAACTCGAAACAGTGCATCAAGTCACCCAGTTTCACAGTCTGGCCCACCGTCGCAAAGTTGCATATCTGTCGGTCTTTTACAGATTGTACTTTGGAGAGTGTGCTCAAGAGTGTGTTCTAACATCGAGATTCCAGACGCACCGCAGTATGTCACTCATACTTGGTTGATATTCCGCACATTTGCACAAAGCGCTTTGACGCATCTTTTTTAATACACGGCTAAGGAGTGGAATTCTCTGCCTCCGTCTGTGTTCCCGAGTTCATATAACCCGAATCTATTCAAGTCGCGAGTGAATAGGCTTCTTCTGGGCAAGCTCGGTCTATCGTTGACCTCATCTCTGTCTTCAAGACTAGATCGAGGTCAAAAGGCGATTGAAAATAACAAAAAAAGATAGGGAAGTGAGGCGGTATATTTTTGAGATTTTTTTTTTATCTTTTGTATTGGTAAATTTCATTGTTTTTAGGGTTCCGATACCAAAATGGTAAAAAAAAGGAACCCTTATGGTGCCGCTCTGTCTGTCTGTCTGTCTGTCCGTCTGTCTGTCACACCTCTATATCTCAGCAACCACTTATGCTATCAACCTGAAATTTGGAATAGTTTTAGAATATAGTTGCCCAACTTAATTGCACAAGAAAAAATTTTGAAAAAAGTATGATTATTAATATAAAGGGGGCCAAAATAGGGGGGGCCAAATTTCAAATTGTCGCTACTAGGTCGAGTGGGGTATCATATGAAAGGGCTTTACTTGTACATTTTAAAATATATTTTTGTATTTTTTTAAATTTCTTAGTTTTAAAGTTATGATGAAAAATGTCAAGAAAAATACCATTCCCCCCCCCTTATCTCCGAAGTTTGAGTAAGGAAAAATCTGAATTAATTACAGTTGACAGAAGTTTATATAAACTTTACAGCAAAAATAAAACGATCTTTCTAAGTTGCACAGTTTTTCAGAAATCTGCAAAAAACCTTTACAAACAAATTTAGTTTTGCGGTCCTGAAAATGGACTTTATTGCTTCCAAAAATACTATAGGTATATCGGAACCCTCGGCGCGCGAGTCCGACTCGCACTTGACCGGTTTTTTTTTATGAGCCATCATAACATTATATTATATGAGCTGACGTGTTTTTAAAATTGTAAGACTATAAGTTTTTTAAACTGTTGATCATTTTGAGCTTCTAATTTTAAGGCCTCCTTAATTTCCTAGAGTCCCAAACTTAGGGCGATAAAAAAATGTTACTTGCCTCATTACTTTTCCTTAGGCTCGTCATTACCTTTGAAGGATGACTATAGTGCTTACTTTAGCTTATCAAAGTAACTTCCTCGCTGTGCTAAAAGGGTGCCTGATTTGAAATTTTATCAGGTACACACTCGGATTGCGAATCACGACGTTCCTTTACGTCTCTCGCTTTATGTAAATGATACTGGCAGCGTTGGCAGATTCTACATTCAAACATTGTGCGCTTACCCTTACTTTGGTCTTCGCATGAAGATATTGACGACTCTAAGTTGGCTTTGCGTCCATTGCCGAATCTATAATATATAAATCTATTGGTATAGCCGATCTCAGTCAGCCTGTAGCACATTTTAAGGAACGGGCGAGAAATCAGTACCTATCAAATATGTGAATGACTTACACAATAATATTAGTGAAGCGATAAACCTGCGAAAATTCCACGTCAAAGCGATCTGCGACAGATTTTTGTCACAAATGAAAATGTCAATTTTAACAGAATGTAAGATGGAAAGATCCATCGCGTATTGTGCTTACGCGGATCTTCTGTAGGTGTCTCGCTACACTTATGTGTGCTGCCGCCGGCCAGCGAAATAGACCTCAGTTTGGGCTCTCGTTTTCCTACAGACATAGACCTAGTGCCTTAGCAATGGCCACGCAAGACGCACAGAGGTATCAAAAATGGCATTATTTTATCTAAATAATTTGGGAACAGAGCAGGCACTTATGTGAAAATAACTACCCTACAATCGTCACCATCATCGTATCGTGTGAGTTGCAATGTCGATGACCGACCTCGCTAACCCTGGTGTCAGAGTTGTTGAGTCGCCAAAGGCCTCTGACATGGCTCATTAATGACTACATCAGCAGATAGTTGTCAGGACCGACAGGACTTAACGTGCCTTCCGAAGCACGGAATCATCTTACTTTTCGGACAATCAGGTGATTTATCCTGCAATGTTCTAACCAAACTGGGGAGGTCACACTAAGGGATTTTTGTTTGACAGACCGAGAATCGAACCCAGAACCTCAGGATCGAGAGCCGAGCACTCTAACCACTAGACCACGAAGGTTGTAGCCCTCCAATGTATACTGAGCTATTCTAATATTGGATTGAATTCGGAACGATCCCGATACGAACAGCAATGTATCTCTAAAAGCCGCAAGAATCATAATCATTCCTTCGCGTCGCTCTCCCAATAGTCTCGTTGGTACTCTTTTCCACTTCATTTGTTTGCCATTTTTATTCCAACGGAGTAACGAGGACTCCGCGGTGATATTAAAATTTTCCGCGGCTGAGCACTGAGGTGAGAACTTTTTTAAAGGTGGTACCATAATGCACTTAATCGACGATGTTGACGTCATTCAACGAGTGTTTTCAGTTGGTTCAATATTGGACTCAGGTATTGTAAATATGTATGATGCAAATATAAATAAGGCGAATCAGACACTGCAATAAAACTTAGAACTACTAATATTAACCTAGGGTAGAGAACAAAACTGGTACATTTCTTTGCTGTTACAAGATCGCATGGATCCCATGGATCCCAATAAGGCGAATCACACACTGCAATAAAACTTAGAACTACTAATTTTAACCTAGGGTAGAGAACAACACTGGTACATTTCTTTGCTGTTACAAGATCGCATGGATCCCATGGATCCCAATAAGGCGAATCACACAATGCAATAAAACTTAGAACTACTAATTTTAACCTAGGGTAGAGAACAAAACTGGTACATTTCTTTGCTGTTACAAGATCGCATGGATCCCATGGATGCCAATACGGCGAATCACACAATTACTAATATTAACCTAGGGTAGAGAACAAAACTGGTACATTTATTTGCGGTTACAAGATCGCATGGATCCCATGGATCCCAATAAGGCGAATCACACACTGCAATAAAACTTAGAACTACTTATATTAACCAAGGGTAGAGAACAAAACTGGTACATTTATTTGCGGTTAAAAGATCGCATGGATCCCATGGATCCCAATAAGGCGAATCACACACTGCAATAAAACTTAGAACTACTTATATTAACCAAGAGTAGAGAACAAAACTGGTACATTTCTTTGCGGTTACAAGATCGCATGGATCCCATGGATCCCAATACGGCGAATCACACACTGCAATAAAACTTAGAACTGCTAATATTAACCTAGGGTAGAGAACAAAACTGGTACATTTCTTGGTAGAGAACAAAACTGGTACATTTCTTTGCTGTTACAAGATCGCATGGATCCCATGGATCCCAATAAGGCGAATCACACAATTACTAATATTAACCTAGGGTAGAGAACAAAACTGGTACATTTCTTTGCTGTTACAAGATCGCATGGATCCCATGGATCCCAATAAGGCGAATCACACAATTACTAATATTAAACTAGGGTAGAGAACAAAACTGGTACATTTCTTTGCTGTTAAAAGATTGCATGGATCCCAATAAGGCGAATCATACAATTACTAATATTAACCTAGGGTAGAGAACAAAACTGGTACATTTATTTGCGGTTACAAGATCGCATGGATCCCATGGATCCCAATAAGGCGAATCATACAATTACTAATATTAACCTTGGGTAGAGAACAAAACTGGTACATTTATTTGCGGTTACAAGATCGCATGGATCCCAATAAGGCGAATCATACAATTACTAATATTAACCTTGGGTAGAGAACAAAACTGGTACATTTATTTGCGGTTACAAGATCGCATGGATCCCATGGATCCCAATACGGCGAATCACACACTGCAATAAAACTTAGAACTACTAACATTAACCAAGGGTAGAGAACAAAACTGGTACATTTCTTTGCTGTTAAAAGATTGCATGGATCCCATTATTAATATGACATTTTGACATCCGAGCTATATGCCCTTAAAATTGATAAACAAATAACCTCTAGATAGATAGATAGATAGAATATATTTATTAAAAAAATGTTACAGTTTTTCTTAAAAACTAAATACAATTAATCAATAAATAGGTGGTTTTGTTACGGTGACGTTTGATTAAAGAGTAGAAAGATTGTGAGGGTCAGATTTCTGATAACTGAAAAAGTGTAATAAGTCAACACAACTGAAAAACTTTCCATGTATGAAAATTTAGGACATTTAAAAAAATCTGCATTGAAATACAAAAGGCTTGATTGGACAGTCTGTTGTTGTTGTTGTGTAATCTTTATTGCATAATCTTTATTACAAAATGGCTATTTTCTGAAAAATTACATTCAAAGGCGGACGTATCCCTAGGTGAGATATCTACCAGTCAACCTGAGTTTGAGTAGTAGGGCTGACTTTTTTTCCATTTCCTGCAAGCATCATTCACTGAAAGTTGTTCCGTTTCATTGACTGATCATGCCCTTTCTGCTGATTGCTGTCCCATACACTCAGTATCAAGGTATCAATATCAAGATATTGTAAGGTCTTTTAAACGTGACATTGAATAAACTTTAAACAAAGTAGTGTTGTCATGACAGATATTCTGATCTCCAATATTATAATATTTAAGTCACCAGTGTTTACTAACTTTTCATAGCTTTATGATATTGTTCATAAATGGTAGTTGTATTAACTCCTTTGTACGAGCTGTCAGAGCGCGGCGGCTTTTCGACCAATCCCAGCGTTTTATGGAAAGGGTAATATTGTAGTGGGAGAGGTCTCTTGAACGTTCGAGCCAGCCTCGCTCAGGCAGTCGTATTTTGTTCTTCAAACTGGGAGATTCTACCTTTAAAAGAGTAATCACGTATTGTGTAAAATTATGAAGACTCTTCTTCATATGTATGGTATTGTGTTAATGTACCCATTTGAACACTGTGTAAAGTGAATAACTTATTACAAAACGTAAGTAGACGTCGAGTGTTTTATTTAACATATTTCTCAACTCCCTCTCATTTGTTAACAGTAGTATCAATATCAAGATACTGTTAGGTCTTTTAGACGTGACATTGAAAAAACTATAAACAAAGTAACATCGATACCATCAGTGTGGTGGTACCCTAACAAACGTACAGGGGGGTGATCGTGGTGATTTCAACGACATTTCCAAAACAAAAACGTTTGCCTCAAAAGTCATGTTAAGTCTTAACTAAGTGTTTTAGGCAAACGTTTTTGTTTTGGTAATATCGTTGAAATTACCACGATCACCCCCCTGTTCGCCTAACAACCAAGTAGATTATACTAAGGGAATGTTCATTCACAGTAACAAGTAGCTTACATTCTTGCTGGAACGGGTTTCGAACACCTTTGCTTTCGACGTGACATCTTACGAATGGGGAAATGATGTAAAAAGGTCCTTGTATGCACAAATTTTGCTTTGAACTTTTTCTTGTTATTTTGTTTGACATTAAGAAAAATGTTATACAATTACGTGGATGGAAGCCTGTTGGTCAGCCTCAAACCTTGCAAATAGAGAGAGGCAAAAATATGCGTTTGTTAGCAAAGCACTATATATTTAGATTCGGTTCAGAACTTCCGGAGCCTAGACCTGTCTCACTCGCTTACTGCTAAGTTTCAGATAGCCTATCTATTATAAGTAGCTGACAGATAAAATATCTGACCGCTAAATATGTCTGACTTTTTGCTGTGTTCATCTGTCAGTGTACGAGTAATGAGGCACTTGTGAAACAACATATTTTCATTAAGGCTATATGTAACTTAGCAGTCAGCGGTGAGATAGGCCCTAATAGTTTTGGTTTATGAGTCATCATCTTATTCATAAAACAGTACATAACTGTGTGCGAATTACAATAAAATAAATAAATAAAAAAAAACTAAAAATTAAAATTAAAACACACAAATAGAAACAAAGTATCGAACGAAAAATGAAAACAATATCACTAATAAATAAAAATAAAATGCTCTACAATATGAGTGAATCGTGAACTGTCATATGAAACATTGCATTCGTTTATACGACGCACAAAATAACTTCGGCCCTGTCATTGATGCGCAGTTATTTTGTGCGACGTATATCATGCATGTATTTAAGCGAACTTATTGAGATAAAAAAAATCTTGTGTAGCTCCAAAATAAATGCAAGTTGAATACATTATCTGAAACCCTCTTTGGATTGGTCCGGTCTGTACAAACGACTAGCAAAGTAGTCGGTTCAACTATAGATAAACCGCTTAAATGAGTCCTTGCCCGCGGGGTACAGGGACGTGGAGGTAAGACGATAAAGGGAGAACGAAAGAGGTGCGGGCGGCGGAGGGCGGCGGGGCATTCTCATTCTCTACGCGCATCCGCCCCCCGCACCTGCCCTCATCGAATGCTATAAAAAAAACCGGCCAAGTGCGAGTCGGACTCGCTCAAAGAGGGTTCCGTACCACCACATAATCATAATTGTATTAGTTGAAATTTCAGTAAGTTAATGTGCTAGATTTTTTTTAGTCCGACACGCGCTTGACTATATTTTATTATTTGTTGTTATTTTATAGCTTATGCACTATAAACATACCAATTTTCAAGTTTGCATGTGTTCCCGTTTTTAAAATAGAACTAAAACAAAAATCGCCTCAGCGACCATCCAACTTGACCCCTCTCTTATATGAATGTTCTTGAAACGGGAGCTCACCACAATTGGTTACCATTAGTTGTGAGAAAAGTTGTAATATTTAATGATTTCAGACCTTTCTCATTATTTGTACTGTGAGACCTAGCTTCTTGCCGAATTTCATAATTTTAGGTCAATGGGAAGTACCCTGTAGGTTTTGCATTTTTGCATAAATGTATGGAGATGAGGACATAAAATGCCATATCTTTTGATTGCGTCATTGTAAAAAATTGAAATTTTCAGATCTTGTGTGGTTCATGGATCCTAATATATATTAATAATTTCAACCTGATACCTTTACCCGTTCGTGAGATAAAGGGTCTTGACAGACAGACAGACAGACAGACAGACAGACGGACAACAAAGTGATAAGGGTTCCGTTTTTTTCTTTTGAGGTACGGAACCCTAAAAACAGGCGAAGTGCGTGTCTGGCCAAGGACATTATAGGGTTCCGTATTTCTTTTAGGATTTTCATCGTAAAGCTGTTGTTTAGTATTTCATTACGTTCATAAATTAAAATTTTTACCTCCTAATGCTCAGCGAGGTTCTAGCGCCTGATTGCTATAACAATTTATATTATTTCCAGTTTTTCGGCTGTAGCTCATTAAACAGTGAAGTTTTATTAGCCAGAATAGTTTTCCTTTTAGTTTCATCATATATACCGTATGTAATTTTTTTCATATTTCCAATAAAAACCGTTTAGCTGGCACACTGGTGGGGACACTCGACTCCAACATAAGTTGCATTTTCAAGCTTAATATTTCGCAAACGGATGCCTAAATCGAAAAATGATAATTTAAAACTCGCATTATCTTTAAAACACATCCAACACGATGGGGTAGAACAGAAAAAAATCACCTTCACTTTGCTTGTAGAGGTACCCTAAAAATTTTATTGCAAGATTTTATTCTACCACTTTGTCGGCGTAGATAAAAGGTATATTCATACTAAATAACAGCTTTCTAATACAAAGGGTCTCAGAGCTCAGCCTCGGACAGACAGCCAGACGATCATTACGAAACTATAAGGGTTTCTTGTTGACCACGGGACCCTAAAAACATTAGTCCCACCACGTCAACCATGCACTTACATGTTAAAGCTGTTGCGTTAAATTGGATAAAAATAATAATAAAAATTAATAAATAAATAATTTATTTCGTTTCAAAAAATTAAAAGTGTCATCATAAATCACAATAATAAAAATAAATTTAAAATAGGTTCTCCTGTAAGTAGTTACTTAACTAAGTTACACTACACATTCACTGAGAGAAAAAGTGGAGCTAATAATACATTATTGAATAAGATTTAATAAGACTGACATGCAAAGTATGGATGGAGCATTCTACGAAGAGATAGAGCTACTTGGGGTGGTGGAGTCCTGCTTGCTGCCCGTCCAGGGATCATTCTTCAGCGTAGGCACGAACTTGAAACCGATTCCTGTGAAGATTTGTGGCCATCATTTCAATTGAATGGGACTGCAGTTTACGTGTGTGTAGTTTATATAAATCCAACAGCATCTGATGCTGTTTATCTTAATTGGTTCTGTAAGGTCGAGAGTTTTATACATGAACTGAAAGGAACAATTATAGTTACTGGGGATCTTAATTTATACAGTGCCTCTGCCAATGTTTGCAATTATTATTGTTACTTTTTGTCCTATTGTAACTTTTGTGAAAGGAACCAAGTTTTTAATGCACACGGTGGCAAACTTGATGTTGTTTTAACGCAGGAGTGTGTTGATGGCGTCTCTGTATCTTGGGCTGAAGGGGGCGGAATCGTTCCTATAGATAAATACCACCCTCCTTTAGACGTAGTAGTTGCAATCAGAGCAAAACGTCAGCAAGGCGGGGTTATCCCACCTAGTAATATTGACACCGAGAAGGACTGGAACTTCTCAAAGGCAAACTTCCCTGGCATGTACCAAGCAATTTATAATGTTGATTGGTCGCCAGTCTTTAATTCAACTAGCGTGAATGAGGCAACAAAACATTTTTATAAAATTATGTATGACATATTTGAACTATTTGTGCCTAAGAAAAAAAGGCAACTTCATAAGACGAATAAACGTTATCCTACATGGTTCACGCCAGACATCATTAATGACATTAAATGCAAATTGACACTCCATCATGCATGGAAAACCACAAATTGCCCAATTACTTACTCGCAATTTTGCAGCCTGCGTGAAGAGTTGAAAATACGAATCCCAGCAGCTTATAACTCCCACATGAGCCAACTGGAACGCAACCTTAAAGCAAACCCGCGTGCTTTCTGGCAGCATATGACAAGTATTCGATCCTGTGGAGGGTTCGAACCGACAGTACAATACGAAGGAGGGGAATATACGGGGGCAGAAGCGGCCACTGCCTTTGCTGACTGTTTCTCCAAGGTTTATCTCTCTATGGCCCCATGTCTTGATCCTTCTGCTTCCTCGCAAAAATTGCCGACAAATAACTATGTTAGTGTATCTGACTTTGCGGTTAGAGACATCGAACGCTGCATCCTTAATTTAAAATCCACCTGCTCTCCTGGTCCGGATAATCTTCCTGCCTACATCATAAAAGACTGTAGGAAAATTTTGTCTAAGCCTTTAACCTTCATCTATAACCTGATTCTCAAAACAAGTATCTATCCCGAGCAATGGAAGCACTCCAGAGTTACTCCTATCCCCAAGAGTGGTAGAAAATCAGCTGTAGAAGATCACCGTCCAATTGCGGTGCTCTCCTCACCAGCCAAAATATTTGAGAAGCTCATGCATAATGCGATATACACCCAAGTCAACATATGCGAGGAGCAGCATGGCTTTAGACCTGGTAGATCAGTTGACACCAATTTACTTTTACTGGTCGACTTTATATCAAGCAGCATGGGTGATGGATTTCAGGTTGACGTATTATACTTCGACTTTAGAAAAGCTTTCGACAGAGTCGATAACGACATTCTTTTGGGTAAATTAAAAGCCCTTGGTTTTGACCGCAAGCTAATCTGCTTGTTTGCAGACTATCTCCGAGATAGAATGCAGTATGTTAAGTATGGTTGTTATGCGTCTCAGCCATATTATACCAGATCTGGTGTGAACCAAGGGTCTATCCTTGGGCCTCTGCTCTTTCTGATTATGGTTAATGACATAGTCAAAGTACTAAAATTTTCAAAAAGTCTACTTTATGCAGATGATTTGAAAATATTTATGAAAGTGACAACTGCCGAAGACTGTGAGCGTCTTCAGCACGATATAAATGCAATCCTCAAGTGGTGCAATGAAAACAATATGGATCTCAATGCAACCAAATGTTATGCTATGAGTTTTGGACGTAGGAAGCAACAGATAATTTATTGACAAAATTATTCCTAGAACTGCAGTTATCAAAGACCTTGGAGTAACATTTGATCAAAAACTTACCTTCAACCAGCATATATCTGCTCTTGCCAAGGAATGTTTCAGACGCCTCGGTTTTGTTGTGCGTAATATGCGGGATCTCCAAGATCCTACTGTTATGAAACTTATATTTTACAGCCTGGTGAGAAGTAAAATGGAGAGCAGTTCTTGCGTTTGGAACCCTCATGAGGCCTTATACACATTAGTGCTTGAAAAAGTCCAAAAAGCTTTCATGAGGTACTTGTACAAACGAACTAATGGTTATTATCCCTTTCTATACCCATCGAAGTTTCTACTCGGGGCTTTAGGTATGAACTCCTTGGAAACTCGGCGCAGAAAAGCAGAACTTTTGACTGCATTGAAAATTATTCGCGGACTAATTGATAGTAATGAGCTCCATAACCTGCTGTGTCGGCTTTTTGTTCCGAACAATTGCATAAAAAGACGCGCTACACGTAAACTTTGCTTACTTGCCGTTCCTCACTGTAAGACTGTCTCTCACCAGCAGTCTCCAATCTGCCGGATGCTAGAGGGCATCAACTCACTCCTTATTCATGCCCCTGAATCTGATATTTTTGCTTCAACATGGAATGAATTATTGAAAGCATGCTCTTCTTATAGTGATATGACGTAATTTTTGACATATTTTAATTAATTTATTGACATTTTTTACTATCACATTCATGTGTTTTAGTGTATATTAATTTGTTTTGTTTTTATACAATTAATTAATTACTGTAATTGGGTATACCGTTGTGATTAATAATAATAAAATAAAGTAGTTCAAAAACCCGTGCATAGAACTTTAAATAATTATACAAAGTAGAAAATCGCAAAATTTCACAACCACAGGCAGGATTCGAACCTAGACGATGACCTAACCTGGATGATGGACTAGTTGAGCTAGTACAGCAAAAAATGCTTGCTAGGTGGCAGCACAAACGCAACGTTGGAATGCGTATAGAGGTCGCTAAATTTCACAACATCGGGCAGGACCACAGTAGCCTAGTTGGTAAAGCGTCTGCGGTACTTACGCAGAAGACGCAGGTTCGAATCCTGCCTGTGGTTGTGAAATTTTGCGATTTTCTACTTTGTAGATTTATCCGAACACAGGAAGTGTTAAAATAAAATCATTTTTAAATAATTAAATAAAATTTAAATACATTTGACTTTAAAATCGCAATAAAATTCTCAACATTTCGAACAAATCTTGTTAAAAACGTAAGAAACATCTTCTAACTTCTAAACCAACCAAGACACGTCTTTTCCGTATATTTTAGATTCGTTTTAAATCCTTCGACTTTTACTACAATGTTGTAAGATTTAGAAATAAATTGCCATTTCGCAAATAAGGAGAAAAGAGCAACATATTTTACACAGAGAATTGCAGTAAAATCTTTGGGTCTAAGTAGGGGTTGACTACGTTAGCGATTACACGATGATTAAATTTAGATGAGAAATTGTTTTTGTGGGCTGACTGATGGTATACTGTCAGTATACCATCAATCATGAATTAGCATCTGCCATCAGTCTGGCATCAGTCAGACTGATGCCAGAATCACCATGTAACCGCTATCTAAAAACGCCCTGCGCGTAGTTTCCTAAATCTTTGTTTGACTACCTAGTTCAGAACTCTTTGGTCCAAAACTTTTAGATGTTGACGACAAAGTAAAATGTTTTATTTCTTTAAAAATTTTTGACCTTACCTACAGCATAAACTGAAAACCTCCATTTAAGCGGAAATAGTGTTTTTAGAGGCTCCGCTTTAACCTTAGAACTGAACGGTTTTTAAAACGGGTCTTTTACACCGCACTTTATAAACGGCATACAGCCCACTCATCGAGTCACCCTATAATTATTTAAGATGACATAAAAACACAGTCTACTATATACTATTGTAAAATACAATTACAGCACATCGACAGCTTACAAAGCACTATTTTTAAGGGCTTTAGCCTAATAGCCATTTTTACCGAGTACCTTCATAATAGGGTACTTGCTTACTTAGCGTAGGCACGTACACCTCAGCAATCTTATTTAGCTTTCTTGCAAACCCTAAATAAATTCCTTTCTCGTGAGCAGTTTTACTCAATGTAATTTTACTCTAGTTTTCTTTCTTTTCAGATATAAATTGATTTGTTTGAGAGTTTCGCGGTCACTAACACTATTATGAAAACAGTATGAAGGGTTCTTTGACTCGATATGGGTTTTTGATGAACTGTTCAACAACGTCTTGCAACAGCGCCGAAATATTGGGAGCTCATCAAAAACACATATCGAGGTAAGAACCCGTCTTACTGTTTTCATAATACCTGAATTGGTAAAATTATCCATGCTCTAACAACACAAAATAAATTAATCCTTAGTCCAAGGGAGTTCTATGAAGGGTGTTTGGTATTTGCACTACCCATGAAACTGAACAGCTTTCCGGAACAAAGGTCGAAAAAAAAAAACGTTGGCCTCCCATACAAAATACGCTATCAGCTGCAATGCAGTTTCTATTGGACGTTGACAAATCTTTTTTTGTATTTCGACCTATTAGACGGAGAGCTAGCGACCAAATCGGTCATGTGGCTTCAGCTGTATTGAAACTCCGTTTGCTACTTCCCTGGACAACCTTTTCCTATAATCTTTGTGCTGGCAGGCCGCGGGCGGTGGGTGCGGGTGTAGTGGAGTGTGGAAAAAAGAGAAAAAAAATGTGAGCTCAGCGACTTTAATTTTTTTTTCGAACAGTTGCTCTGTACTCCCTGTGCACCCAAACAAAAATGTAAATCGATCGGGTGGTGGGAAGGGGTTGCCAGCGTTAATTAAAAGTACCAAAATAATAATAATTTTCGTGTGGGCTCAGCTGTATTGGCTTTTTTTCTGACGCGAGATTAATCAATATGTAAACCCCAAAAAATAGCCAATACACGAAAATTATTATTATTTTGGTACTTTTAATTAACGCTGGCAGCCCCTTCCCACCACCCGATCGATTAAAATTTTTTTTGGGAGCACAAGGAGTACAGAACAACTATTTGAAAAAAAAATTAAGTCGCTGAGCCCACATTTTTTTTCCCCACCCCACTTAAACCGCACCCACTGCCCGCAGCCTGCCAGCACGAAGATTATAGGAAAAGGTTGTCCAGGGAAGTAGCTAACGTAGTTTCAATACAGCTGAAGCCACATGACCGATTTGGTCGCTAGCTCTTATACTATATGTGCTTTAGGGAAAGTTGTACAGTTTCGTGGGTAGAGTAACCACCCAAGAGGTATGCAGACATAATACCAAACACCCTGTATATATATGAAACTAAACACTCAACACACCCACGCACTCAAAGATACAACAGTAACGAATGCACCGCTTATGTTTGAAGGATTCGAAGTGATTCTTTAGTTCCCATACGAAAATGATTCGTGAACAAATTTCGATTGATCTCAATATTACGAGTTTTTGAATAATTCGAAAGCAGTATCCCGTGTGGTGACGGCAAAGAATAAAACTAACCCATCTCTACCCGTGGATGTCGTAAGAGGCGACTAAGGGCTTATGAACCGGAGGATGGGCAGCAGCATCTTTCTGTGTATCTTAACATCTTACATGAGTACTGCGGTCACCAACAACAGCGGTTGCCAGCCGCAACGATTACAAGCATCTTTCTGTGTATCTTAACATCTTACATAGGTACTGCAGTCACCAACAACAGCGGTTGCCAGTCGCAACGATTACAAGCATCTTTCTGTGTATCTTAACATCTTACATAGGTACTGCGGTCACCAACAACAGCGGTTGCCAGCCGCAACGATTACAAGCATCTTTCTGTGTATCTTAACATCTTACATGGGTACTGCGGTCACCAACAACAGCGGTTGCCAGCCGCAACGATTACAAGCATCTTTCTGTGTATCTTAACATTTTACATAGGTACTGCGGTCACCAACAACAGCGGTTGCCAGCCGCAACGATTACAAGCATCTTTCTGTGTATCTTAACATCTTACATAGGTACTGCGGTCACCAACAACAGCGGTTGCCAGCCGCAACGATTACAAGCATCTTTCTGTGTATCTTAACATATTACATAGGTACTGCGGTCACCAACAACAGCGGTTGCCAGCCGCAACGATTACAAGCATCTTTCTGTGTATCTTAACATCTTACATAGGTACTGCGGTCACCAACAACAGCGGTTGCCAGCCGCAACGATTACAAGCATCTTTCTGTGTATCTTAACATCTTACATAGGTACTGCGGTCACCAACAACAGCGGTTGCCAGCCGCAACGATTACAAGCATCTTTCTGTGTATCTTAACATCTTACATAGGTACTGCGGTCACCAACAACAGCGGCTGCCAGCCGCAACGATTACAAGCATCTTTCTGTGTATCTTAACATCTTACATGGGTACTGCGGTCACCAACAACAGCGGTTGCCAGCCGCAACGATTACAAGCGTGGTGACTATTGTAAATTTCCTCATAGGTACCACGCATTTTTGCTGAAGTTATGGAGGGAATTCCCTGTCCTGCAGTGGACGTGTAATGGGATGATATGATGATGAGTGTCGCTATTTATTTCAAATCCTTCAACAATTTTGGTTTAACGCAAAAATCCAAAAACCAGAAAGGCAAATACTCATTCATTATAAAGACCGGTAAGGAAATGCGCGGGAACGGAACACATTTTTTTTTTCCATTCGCTCTTCCTTCAGCAGAGCAGGCTAAGGTGCAAGACCATACCGCCTAAACGGAACACAAATTAAGAAATTGTTATATCAATGTCATGATGTCACGAACATTTCTGTTTCTTTTACTTGTCATTGCGCTATTTCGAGTGGTAGAAAACTGAAACGAGGTGGTCGGACCGCGAACAATGATATAACAAGATCTTTGACCGCGAATTGAAGTTTCGGAAATGTGTATCCTACACGCTTGAAGGTTTATAATTGCTTTCCTTGTACGCATCCAACGCAGCGGCTTACGAGATTCAGCTTAACAATATTTTGTAAGGCAAATTGTCAAAAATTACAAAATAAATCGTGAATGAAACACCTTGTAATACCTTATCGCAGAGGCGACAAATTTTATTATGGCTCTTTGCTGTTGTAAACGTCTGTAGGTACTTTTTAAAAAAAATGGGGCTATATTTTATCACAAACCAAAATAAAATTTTTGAATTTTTAGATCTGTCAAAAGCCTTCTTATAAACCTAGCCCAAAGAACCTTAGAGCTCTTGAAGGATTTAACAAGAATTTCTTTTAACAATGAACCGTTGGCTTGAAAATACGTTTTTTACAATACGCCGTTTTCGCTCGGATTTTGAGCGTAAAAAGCCGCCTTGTGTCGTATCTTATACATTTTTACGGTGTTATTATGCCACATCACAAGGCGACGTAAGTTACGTTAGTTATGTTGGCTAAGGCGGTTTCATTTTCCTTTATTTATACTTAAAGGGTAGAGTTTAAAAAAAAAGACAGAATATGAGTAAGAATATATTTAAGTTTTAAAGAACGTGTAAAGTAAACTTTATGTAAAAAACCTCATTAAAGATTAGATGACAATATCAATGAGAAGGAGGTATGGTGCTCTGAAATTCCAGCTAAACACAAGAAAAACCTTGTAAAAAGCCGACTGTTAAAATACGCCGTGTTGCAATGGTTTCATAGCACGATCCGAAACGGTTGTAGACTTGTTCTATTTGCACTGTATTCTGCATGACATTCAATAAGCATTCTGTATAGAATCTACAATAATCAAAATAATCTAAATCTGAATCTTTGCAGATTCTTGATTTAGCGCATTATGATGTAGTGATATGTGGTGCATTTCTACCCGCGGGTGTCTTTTTTAGGGTTCCGTACCTCAAAAGAAAAAAACGGAACCCTTATAGGATCACTTTGTTGTCCGTCTGTCTGTCTGTCAAGACCCTTTATCTCACGAACGGGTAAAGGTATCAGGTTGAAATTAATACCATATATTAGGATCCATAAACCACACAAGATCTGAAAATTTCAATTTTTTACAATGACGCAATCAAAAGATATGGCATTTTATGTCCTCATCTCCATACATTTATTCAAAAATGCAAAACCTACAGGGTACTTCCCGTTGACCTAAAATTATGAAATTTGGCAAGAAGCTAGGTCTCACAGTACAAATAATGGGAAAAGTCTGAAATAATTAAATATTACAACTTTTCTTACAACTAATAGTAACCAATTGTGGTGAGCTCCCGTTTCAAGAACATTCATATAAGAGAGGGGTCAAGTTGGATGGTCGCTGAGGCGATTTTTGTTTTAGTTCTATTTAAAAACGGGAACACTTACAGACTTGAAAATTGGTATGTTTATAGTGCATAAGCTATAAAATAACAACAAATAATAAAATTTGGTCAAGCGCGTGTCGGACTCAAAAAATCTAGCACATTAACTTACTGAAATTTCAACTTATACAATTATGTTTATGTGGTGGTACGGAACCCTCAGTGCGCGAGTCCGACTCGCACTTGGCCGGTTTTTTTATTGTCAATGGGCTTACTCTTGACCTTGATCTAGTCTTGAAGACAGAGATAAGATCGACGATGGAACGAGCTTGCCCAGAAAAAGCCTATTCACTCGCGGCTTGAATAGATTCGGGTTATATGAACTCGGGAACACAGACGCAGGCAGAGATTTCCACTCTTTAGCTGTGCGCATTATAAAAGATGTTTCAAAGCGCTTTGTGCGAATGTGCGGAACATCAACCAAGTATGGGTGATATCCTGCGGTGCGTCTGGACTCCCGAATAAGCTAGTGTCTTAAAAGGAGATTAAGGATTTATTAAGTTGAGGATAGGCAGCAACGTTCTTTTGTGTATCATAGGTACCATCCTACATACTGCGGTCACCAACAACAGCGGTCCATGGTGCCAGATGCAACGCTAACAAGCGTGGTGACTATGGTACTTCCCTTCCAAATTGTACCACTCGTATTTGCTGGAAGGAGCTCCCTGTCCTGCAGTGGACACCAGGGTTTGTGAGGTCGGTCATCGACCTTGCAACCCACACGATATGATGATGAGTGGTCGTTATCACAGGATGTTTTGCTGATGTTTTAATAAAAATAGTAGTAGGAGGCCCGACGGTATGACGCTCATGCCAAGGCGGTCTGGTAAGCCCATAGCGTGAGATGCGACCTGTGTGGACACTGTAGCCACCTGCCACCTACCTTTGACAACAAAAGCGGCAGGCTCTGCAGCATCTAAAGCTGAAGCCCTAAAAGTGCGCAAGTATGCCGATCTGTCCTCCAACTACAATTTCGTCCCATTCGGAGTGGAGACGCTGGGTCCCTGGGGGCCTGGGGCGCGAGACTTGTTCCGACAACTCTCCTCGAGGCTTATTGATGTGTCGGGTGATAAAAGGGCTGGCAGCTACCTCGGGCAGAGGATAAGTCTGGCTATCCAGAGAGGGAACGCTGCCAGCCTTTTGGGCACCCTACCCAGATATGATGATCTGGGTGAAATTTTTTATTTAGTTTAGTTTATAAGGTAATTAGTACCTATTATGACTTGATCTGTAAAGACATGAATAAAAAATTAAATGTTAAACTAAGGTGAGAAGAAAATATGATCATGGTCATATAAAACATACTTTGTGCGACATTTTAAGAGCTCAAAATAAATAAAAATATAATGTAAACTAGTATTTATAATCAAACCACAATACGCAAAGGACTCTGCTGCCCATTCTCTTTGTTAGTTTTATTTTGTTATTTTTTACAACAAAAACATTGAAAAAGCCAGATTAAATATGACAACTATTCATTAAATTGTTTACCCTCTACTCAACTTACAGTTTAGTTAATCTTATTTAAAAATAACAAAACGAAACTTTTGAAAATTAAAAGATCTTTCATTCCATTTAAAATAATTAGCTATGGGTTTAGACCACGTGCCATTAAATTTAGAGATGACGAAAACGAACGTCATAAAATGTATGTGACATAATAAGTCAAATGTCATCGCATACATTTCATGTGTTTTGCTTTCATTAATTTAACGGCACGTTGTCCAAACCCCTGATCAGTTCAGCTAGTATGGGAAGTATTTTACTTATTTTTTTTTTAAGGTTTGATTTATGGAAGTACAGGAAGCAAGGGAAGTATGTCAAGATCGTAGCAGGTGGAGAACTGTGTTCTCTGCCTACCCCGACGGGAACAAGGTGTGATATTATGTATGTATGTATGTATCTATGTATGTATGTGTATGTATGTATGTATGTAGGACGAGGATGGAATTAATATCATGATGATAGCCCGTTTGGAGCCGGCTGAGAATAGAACCTCCCATCACGTCTAGTGGGTGTTGAAAAAGGCGACTAAGGGATTTTAACCCGAAGGGTGGGCAGCACCGGCCTTTCGCATATCGTACCACCACATTGCGAGCATCAATGCCGGCCTCAGGACTATGGCACACCCCCAATTTAATATGAAGGGGGGGGGGGGGGCTTCATATTTAATAAAGGATGTAAGGGACTGTGCACCGTGCTCAGCCAACAAAACTGAACAACTTTCCCAAAGAAACATTTTTGGGAAATGTAAAGTTCTTTTTACCTCTCCATACAAATTGCTCACTCTGCTCGAACAGTTTTTTTTTTATGTCTTAGGTGGGCAAACAAGCAGGTGGGCCACCTGGTGGTAAGTGGTCACCAACGCCCATGACACCCACTGTCTTATTACTGAAATAATTTGACACTAAAAAGACAGCAAAGCGCGTTACCAACCCTGAGAACTAAGATGGTATGTCTCGTGTGCCGGTAATTTCACTGGCTCCCTTGCCCTTCAAACAGAACACAGCAGTGCAAACACTGCTGCTTTACGGCAGAAAAAGGCAAAGGGGTGGTACTTCCCAAGACGGACTTTGCAAAAAAGCCCTACCACCTACAAAACTTGTATTTGTTTGTATGAAGAGGTAATTTTTTTTTCCAGATATGTGTTTTGGGAAAGTTGTTCAGTTTTGTTGAGTGAGCATGCCCTTTTAGTTTTCGGTCCACCGTCCCTTACAGCCTGTATACCACACATTTTATTTCGAATCTTTAGTTAAAGCTCTCTGTCTTGCAGTGAACTTTTAATGGAATGTTATCATGATGATGAATGCCATAAAAGCATTGAATAACTAACCCGCCTCCCGCCCTGCCTTTAAAAACCTAGTTATATTATGGCGTTCAATAAGTAGTGAGAATGACCCAGAAAATAAATTACCGTTGATAAATTTATAATGCACTTTTCTGCGTAGCTTCAACATCTAATTGGACCCTGGATCCCGCAGTTTCCCGAAGCTTCGATCACTTTGAAAACTAAGCTTTCATTTTGGTTCTACCCTAATGAAAGTTTAATTTCCACGATCCATGACTTAGATTTGTTTTGGGTTTATTTCCATGATCCATGACGTTGATCTGTGTTGGGGAACAGGTATAAAAGTGACTTTGAGTAGATGACTGTCAGTTAAGTCTTGTAAGTGGGAAGAGCCGCTTTGTTGAATGGCATTATTGAAACTTTAGTTTTTCTCAATTTTCAAGTTGCTTGCTGGATTGGCTGACTGGCTGTTGAACTTTACCTCATTATTTATACTTTTGATGATGTCTTTTAGTATAATAAACTATCAATACTCATATCCTTCGTACTAATATTATAAACGCGAAAGTTTGTAAGTATGGACGGATGGATGTTTGTTACTCTTTCACGTAAAAACTACTGAATGGATTTTAATGAAACTTTATAATAATATAGCTTATACATCAGAATAACACATAGGTTACAATTTATAAACCTGCGCAGACGAAGTCGCGTGCACCAGCTAGTACATCATAAAAAGACTCTACAGTCAAAATGTTGCTCATTCTAATTACTTATTGAACGAACAACCCACGGAATGGTTTAACTATTTACAGCCAGAACCACATGATTTGCACCAATCCTATAATCCTGATTCCATGTAGATAAACAGTTAATCAAGGATTGTGTATGTCACTGATTAGCTTGATAGCTACTAGCTACTATATCGAGTCTCATTTGCAAATATGTAAGCAGCCTCAAATCTACTTATAGGTTAATTAGTACATAGGTAAATTCACCGCATAATCAATAGGGCTCTTGTTTGGATGTACGAATGAAATTTTGATCAGTTAGTCTAGAAAGCATTGCCAGAATTATCGGCATCAAAAGTTACTAATCATTTCAGATGTTGATATAGAACCATTCAAAGTGACAATGCACCGGAAAATGATAAGAATCAACTGATCAATTTTCTCGTAAATTGATCAACTTTCAAAAATCATAAATGGCAGCAACTTACGCTGCCTGGCGGTAAGTTGATAAACTATACAACGTGTTAACGGAATAAGCGAAACTAATAAAATAATTTGTTCAGAATCGAGAGTAGAATCATTTTCACGGGTTTTTGATAGAGGTAATTTTTCTTTTACTTTTATTTTTTAAATTTTTGCCACTTCTATTCTAAATATTTCGGTGAATACGCGCACTGGCGGTCGGCGCCCTGGGCGTGGCGTGCGCGGACTAGAACAACGATGAAACTAGAACAATCAAGAAACTTTAAAATAACAATATCTAGAAAAAAAAAAGGTTTTTTTATTTTATTTTTACGGGAATGGATTTATTTTAATTAAAATCAGTTGGGGTGTATGAGGGTTTCGCTTATTCCATTAACACGTTGTATAGCAATTTTGTGACACGTCAAATCATATACGTACGGACCAATCGCTGCTCAGTGTACATAAGTGACATCTGTAAAATAATACGCTGTTCTCTGATTGGTCGATAGAATTAGCGGCAAGCATGTGACCGGCCTCTGGATGCGAGCAGCTCAGGACCGGTCGTCATGGAGATCTTTAGGGGAGGCCTATGTCCAGCAGTGGAAGTCTTTCGGCTGTTATGATGATGATGTGGCCGGCCGGCTGGCGGGGAGCGGGGTAGAAGCAAGTGAGAAATTCGACCAATCAGCGTACACTTCGCGTTTGACTGATCATTTTACCGCGAGACTCCGTAAATTGATCAATTACCTGAAATCTATACGTAAAATTTACATTTCAACTGCCATTTATGAATTTTTGAAAGTTGATCAACTCACCAGGAAATTGATCAACTAACGATTCTTATCATTTTCCGGTGACAACTATAATAATCTAAACAATAAAAGTCTTAAAATTTTTGTAAGCACATTTTGTTTTACAGAGAGCCACCAATAACTGAATAGTGATTTAGATAATTATTATGGTCACTTTTAATGTTTGGAGCTATTAGGACCCCTGAAATGCTTCACTACTTTTGTGCTGACATTATAAATTTTATTTTAGTTTGTAGTCTTTTTTGTGGGAACTTATACAGGGTGTAAGGGACGGTGTACCGAAAACTGAAAGGGCGTGCTCAGTCAACGAAACTGAACAACTTTCCCAAAGAAACATATGTTGGGAAATTAAAATAAGTTTTAACCTCTCCATAAAAACTGTTCAACCAGAGTGGGCAATTTGTATGGAGAGGACAAAATTTATTTTAATTTCCCCACATATGTTTCTTTGGGAAAGTTGTTCAGTTTCGTTGACTAAGCACGCCCTTTTATTACTTACACCCTTTATATGAATTATAGTAATCAAGTTCATTCTGTAACATCACACAGTCGAAATTTCAGTGATAAAGAAGAAGAACCCTGCCAAATTCTGTTGATTCCGACGCAAAGCGGTCTACATTTAATATATGTTATTTAAGCATAAATTACATAAGTATTTAATACCAGCACCAGGACCAAATTTAGGACATTCTGAATAATGGCCAGATTAAAAGTACCCTAAACCGACAAGTATGTATGTAAGGATTGATGAAAGTACAGGAAGCCAGGGAAGTACGTCAAGATCGTAGCAGGTGGAAGACTGTGGTCTCTGCCTAGCCTACTCCGACGGGAAAGAGGCGTGATGTTATGTATGTATGCATGAACATAAGTAGTTGACGCTTGTGTGTTACCGTTTTTTATGGTAGAGCTAAAACATAAAAAATACCGCGTCTCGTCATGGTGTTTTACAAGAGAGGGATTGAAAAGAGTTTTCGTGGTCTAGTAGTTAGAGGCACTAGTGGAGCAGCTATCACTTTGTAGGAATTTCTGAGTTTAGTTAGGACGTTTCAGCATGAATCACCTGATTTACAGAACTAATCAAAATTACTTATTTGTATTTGGACTGGTCGGTAGTTGTGGTTGGTAGTGCACCGTGAGCTGCGGATTCTATCTCGGTCCAGTATTTGTGTAATGAACACATGTAGTTCTTCTGTGTGTCTAGATGTCAATTATCTATTTATGTATGCATCTTTGGTACCCATAGAACAGGATCTGCCTAGTTTAGAATCAAATGAACTTGTGTGGAATGTTCCTAAACGTATAAGGTCCTAATGAAATAATGAACATATTTTTACCATAGTGAACATTATTTTTTGGACCATGACTCTGAACATTTTTTTCCAAGAAACATAGGTCGAAATACGAAAAATATATTTTGACCACCCATACAAAATGCGCTATTAACTGACGCAGTTTCTATGGGAAGGTAATTTTTTTTTCGTGTTAAGACCTATGGCCCTTTGGAAAAGTTGTTCAGTTTTATGATCAGAGTAACGTGCTAAAATTATTCGAAAATTATGTTCACATTTTCATTCGGACCTTATATTATGTAAAAATATTACTCGTTTACAATGCAGTGCAATATATCGTTGATTGTAATTTTTTATATCCACCCGATGATGTAATTGTTCAGAATTTTGACTAAAATTGCAATGCACCACAATCAAACCAATTCTACGGTAAATTCCACGTTTTGCGTCATTTTATCGATAGCTGATGATCAAAATGGTTGCGCAGCATAAAATGTGGCCATTAGTTATAGATGCTTTTACGGGATAATCCTGCGATAGCTGGCGGCCTGCTCACTCAGCGAACGGGGTAGGGTGACCATTATATTTTGATTATGCGAAACTTTAATTTTTCACTCGTCTTTTTACCAGTAAAAAAATATGACTGCAAAAAGGTTTAGAAAAGCAAAGGAAAAACTATTTTGAAAATATTATTTCAGAATGATATAAGAAACTATCAAATCCATCATTAAAATATATGTTTCCTGCTAAATATCGAACACAGGAACTTGTAGCAGTAGGAAGTTGCACTTATAAAAGATTTTCTAGTTTATCTTATACCAAACAAAGAATTGTTTACCCGTGCACGGCTGATGCAACTTAGCCGGAACGTTGGGAATAGTAAGTTTATTCATTTTACCTAATTACAAGTATCGCGCAAAGACCTGGAATTAAATAAACAAAATAAAATCACTGAATAATTGAATGTGTAGCTTATATGCACACATCCTCTTTTTTTAGCGTTTTAAATTTTTATTTACTGACACACAACAACAAATTCCAAATTCTTTACTAACACAGTACTTTGCAAATTACACATTTGATTAGTTCTAGTTTTTATGTTATTGTCTTTTGTTTTTTATTCTATAATTAAGTATAATTTTGTTTTGTGTTAACAAATTATAATGTAGCCATCCATATGTTTTTGTTCATCTGAACTCTAAAAATGGTTCCAGCTGAAAATCAGCGCCTTAGCCTTTGGCTTTGGCATGTGCTGAGCTGGAGGCTTATTTAGCTGTTTTTTAATGTGTTTACACTTATGTTTTTGTTTTTCTTTTGCATGCTAAATAAATATTATTTCTTTCTTTCTTTCTTTCTATATGTACTTTATAAAATGTGCTCTTAATCTACAAAGAATTAAAAAATAAAACTATTTACGGGTTGATAAAGATATCCATAAAATTAATTGAGTTATTATGGCCAGGTAACTTTTTAACCTATACTACCCTATTTAATATTCAATACAGTTTATATTAGATACGCCAATAGCAAAAGTATTTGCAATTAAAGTAATCAGTACCTGTACCGTGCTTCGCTCTATATAATCTTAATCAAAGCTCACTAACAGATGGAGCTGTAGGGTTTTTGATCTGTTAGTGAGCTTTGATTAAGAAATCTAGAGAGATCAATTTTCAAGAAATTTTCAAAAAAAAAATGAATTTTCGCTGACATTAGACCTAGCTAGATCGATTATTTAAACCCAAAAACCCCTACTAAATACAAAATTTTACCGAAATCCAGAAACCGATTATTGCTCGTTTCATACAGTTGAATAGTTTGCCTTATAAAAAGAGAGAGCTTCTTTAGATTGTTTTGTAGTCAAGGCTGGTAACCCTACAACTAGGGATGATCCGATTTGTAGTATACCTACAGACAGGTTTCCACTGGGAGTACTGACAGGTTTTGCATGCATTCGTAATTATTGAATCTGATTCTGTTTGTTTGCGTGAAATGTGTCATTTTTATGAAGAGATCTGGGGGGTGATCGTGGTAATTTCAACGACATTTCCAAAACAAAAACGTTTGCCTCAAAAGTTATGTTAAGTCTTAACTAAGTGTTTTAGGCAAACGTTTTTGTTTTGGTAATATCGTTGAAATTACCACGATCACCCCCCAGAAGTAGTCTTTACTTGGGATTAAGTGTCTAAACATTTATTGTTATAGTTAATCCTGTATTTTTATATTGAGGTCAACTTGTTGCTTCCCAGGTACGAAAATATTTAGATGTTTTTAGACGCACTGAGATGGCTTCTAGGAGTATATAATCATGTTTTTTGCAGCAAGATTTTAACACCACATATCTTTTCGATGGTGTCGTGAAAGGCAACAAAGAGATCTAGAAAATGATTTTTATTTTAACACTTCCTGTGTTCGGTTAAATCCACAAAGTAGACAATCGCAAAATTTCAAACCACAGGAAAGATTCGAACCAATAGAAAACCAAAGAGATCCAGAAACGAAGAGGCATGATAAGGTATATGAATGTAAAATGTAACACACATTTTACTGACATCGAGATATTTGGGGAAAAGACAATACTGTTTGTTTGTCTGGGGTTTGATGATGACTATTTATAGGAAAGGCATTAGAAACAATAATTTTAACAGAAATATCTTCTGACATAATAGTATCAAATGTTTTTCCCGTTCAAATATACCTATAATATTATCTTCTCTACCCGACCACAGTAAAATAAAATAAACCTAAACATATAAGCAAAATAAACACATCATAATATTGGATGTACGCTAGCATGATAAAAACGACATGTAACATAAATTATTCATAAAATCTTGGCTTAGCTTGCTTCAGTGTCTTCGTAACGATGTTACGTTGTGTACCTCGCTAGTGTGTGTACTTATACTTACCTTACGTAAGTACATTTTGTGTGACATTTGTGGTGATGGATATGTCGCAAACGGATTGAAGAATCCGCCGTATTAGTTTACTATTATTTAATCTGTGGCCTTATTACAATTTGGCGCCGCCGTATTGAAAAACGTCGGTGTTTTGCAATCCGCCTACATTTCGTTCTGCCGGATTACAATGTGGCTGAACTTATGTATGCTGCATTGAATGAGCACTTTGCGTTCGTCAAAGCGGCGTAGTAACGTGGCGCAATTGCAAACGGGCGCTATGTCGATGCGCTGCTCTAAAAACGATGCGTATGCGTAATTCGTTTCTGGCTCTCAATAGCCCCTCCCGCGGCATGCTCGCTTCGCTCGGCCGGCTCGTCCGTGGTAGTCGCGAGATGACCTAACCCACCCTTGCCTTAGCTAACAAACCTAAAATACAATATGGTTAACGTTGACCGCCGCTTTATAGAATGCATCGTTACAACGATCCGGCAGAACGACAGGTAGGCGGATTTCAAAACGGCGAAGTTTTGCAATCGGGCGCACCAAAATTTTAATACGGTGGATTCTTCAATCCAGCTACGACAGATACAAGAAATTGACAGCATCATATCATGTGAGCTGAGCTATCAAAAGCCTCATACGTAGCTCATCAGCAACTGCCTACTTACGTAGATAGTAGATGAGACCAACGGCAACTTTACTTTACTACTTTTCGGACAAACAGTCAGAATATAAAACCTTCGGATCAATAGCCAGCCAAACGCTCTAAGCACTTAAGGAAAAGACACATATATAGCTTAAGTTTTGACTCATTAGTAAACTGAACAACTTGGAACATGCATTTGTTCCAAATTGCATGTGTATAAAGATCTTCATGGAAGTAAATCCATTACTCCACTTAGAATCTCTGTTATATCTAGTTTGTGAAATACACTTGCGAGCTAGGTATAACTACCGTCTTAGTTTTACCGACTTTACTTCTATAACAATATGATTTAAAAAAAATAATGATTCATCATCATCATCATAACATCCTATGAAAAGTCCACTACAGGATAGGGACCTCCCTCTAGAATTCTAGCTTTTGCTGGAAAAATATAGAGGGGAAGTACCATTATAGTCATCTCGCTTGTTAGCGTTACGGCTGGCACCATAGCCCCGTTTGGTGCCGGCAAAGAATAGTACCAACCCTTACATACCCGTGGGTGTCGTAAGAGGCGACTAAGGGTTATAAACTGGAGGATGGGCAGCGGCATCCTCCTTTGTATCTAACATCTTACTTACTGCGGTCAACTGCAATGATTCATATCTTTCTTTATTTCATGAAGTATTTTATTTATAAGTACCTACTTTTTCAAAACTCTAGAACTTTCATACATTTTTTTACATTAATTGCACCGCTATGCCGAAATTAACGAGATTTTTTTTATTTTTACCATAGTAATAAATCAGAATGTAATTTATCTGTGCTCAGGACTAACAGCTGTACTGATTATAAAAAAGGAATTTTCAACAACGTATTTGGCTTACTTCCATGCAACATTACAAGCTTTGTTTCATTTCCGCTCGGCTTTGCCACTTGAAATTTTGTACTCACACATTTTCTGTTTGAATGAACCGATTGCATTTAAACAAAGTATAAATAATGTACGGAAGTAACCCAAATATATTATTGAAAACCTCGTTTAAATCTTTCCAGTAGTTTGTGAGTTATCAACCAAATTAAAGTGTTATCTTTAAAAAGAAACTAGTTGACTAACACAATTTGGATGGCTATTGAAATAATGCAGTATTGTGTAGAATTTTTTAAAAAAGCTAGTTGTAGCACCAATTATCGCCGCCAGAGGGCTATTGCACGAAATGACAAAAGCATATACAAATTTCTAACATGTCATGATCCACGAGTTTTTAACTTAAACTTCTTTTTATAACGTCAAAATTTAATTAATCCGTCATCATTTTCATAATAATAATGTGCTTAGATTATTATAATACTAATGTATATTGTGTGCGACGTATCCAAATTAAAAATATATCCATGAATCTCCATTTCTTGCAATATAAAAATCTACTTGACCAGCCAAGCTTTCAAGACTGCAAATTCCACCCGACGTAGCTCTTTGCTACGGCGTAGCTGCGGCCTACGGCGCCGTAGCTCGTTGTAATATTAAACCGGTGAGCTAAAATAGTTTCCTAGAAGCTCTTACAGTTATGATAACATGCAAATTTGCCTTAAATTCTAGATCCAATTTCTTGATTTAAACAAATTCATATAGAAAATCTAGCTAAACTAGTTTTTTATTATTTAGTACAAAATATTAACTAAAAATGGGTTTCCACGAAAGATATTTAAAAGAACAAATAAAAAAATAAACGTAAAAAATGTGGACTTATCTTCAAGTAAAATCTCTTCCAGTCAAACCAAAATTTAGTACTAGTATAAGCGTACTAGCTAAGAAAATAACGTTTAAAAAAATTGTAAAAGCTACAAAGGTGTCCCGGTGCCCCGTGAAAGGTGATAGGTGCCCCGTGTGGTGCCGGCAAAGAAGTGCCCTTGCATACCCGTGGATGTCATAAGAGGCGACTAAGGGTTATAAACTGGAGGATCGGTAGCAGCATCCTCCTTTGTATCTAACATCTTACTTACTGCGGTCACCTACAACCGCGGTCCATGGTGCCAGCCGTAACGCTAACAAGCGAGGTGACTATGGTACTTCACCTCTAAATTTTCCCAGCAAAAGCTAGAATTCTAGAGGGAGCTCCTGTCCTGAAGTGGACGTTTCATGGGATGTTATGATGACAAAGGTGTGGCTGCTTACTAAGCTCCTTTTTGAAAACAGTCATTGGCTTTACAACCTAGACAAAGTTATTATGAAAATGATGAAGGATTATTTATATATTGATGATTTGAGTAGACGTTTTATAAAGTTAGAAACTCGTGGATCATGACATGTTATAAACTTGCGGATTTTGTGAGGAATTTTTAATAGATATCCACTATATTCTTCAATGTATCCAATCGAGTGCGCGATCCCGACGGAATTTCTCAGTGTTGGCTTACTAGACAAGTGTTGAATTGTTAATGTCATTAGTTCACTTGGAAGTAGATACTGGATAGAAACTTGATATAGAGTTTTAAATGAATTTACAAACGTACATTTTACGACTGATTCATTAATAATAAAACAATAAATGATTCATTAAATAAAAATCTTGGTTAAGTGGTCTTGGTCCTTTCTTCCCGGTTATGGTCAGAACTCGGATACCCAACCAATAGTAGCACAAAAACTAGATCGTTTCTGTGCTCCGGAAGGCACATTACAGTGTTGATTGGGAGTTATCGTTTAGCAACGTACTTATTTGATGATGATTTAAAAAAAAACACCCTTTTATTATGTCACAAGTGGGAAAACGAGCAGGTGGGCCACCTGGTGGTAAGTGGTCACCACCACCCATGACACCCACTAACGTACTAGTGAAATAATTTGACTCTAATAAGCCAGCAAAGCGCGTTACCCACCCTGAGAACTAAGATGGAATGTCTCATGTGCCGGTAATTTCACTGGCTCCCTTACCCTTTAAACCGAAACACAGCAATGCAAACACTGCTACTTTACGGCAGAAATAGGTACGGAAGTGGTTACTTCTCCAAACGGACTTCGCACAAAAGCCCTACCATCTACAAGCTTTATTATACCGAAATTACGCCTTATAAATAGATCCTACCCTAGCCAAGCTGAAGCCTGTCGCTAGTCTTTAATAAAATATCAAAACTGCTTGTTTGCAAAATTCTCTAATTAAATGTAAAAACTTATTAGAAAACTGTGAAATTAACTAAAATTTCATCGTCAAAAGAGAGCTTGCTAACGACTTGAAAATAACTTGTAACTCGTGAATTGGATGTCAGAATGAAAAATGGACTGACCTATTTGCGACAACCCTTTCGGCGGGGACCATGATAGATTTTATAATGCTTGCGCTGCAATGTTCAGTAATTGTATCTTTTTGGAGGGCATTTTTACAAAATTTTAATCACAAAGAAACTTTAAAAAAAGACATCATGAAAACAGAGAATTTTTTGTATAATCGTGGTCTAATCTAGATCTTAACTTGGATCTATAATGGTTGCGGAGGTGAGATGGATATTAAGATATTACATAGATATTTATTTAATGGCATCACATCTCAATACAAGTAGTTTTTCGCTAGTGTCAAAGTAAAGAAAATATTACAAAATTATGGCGATATAACCAATGTCCCATCCCGTGTGGTGCCGGCAAATAATAGTACCAACCCATACTTACCCGTGGGTGTCGTAAAAGGCGACTAAGGGTTATAAACTGGAGGATGGGCAGCAGCATCCTCCTGTGTATTTTACTTACTGCGGTCACCTCAACCGCGGTCCATGGTGCCAGCCGTAACGCTAACAAGCGAGGTGACTATGGTACTTCCCCTCTATATTTTTCCAGCAAAAGCTAGAATTCTGGTGGGAGCTCCTTGTCCTGTAGTGGACCAGTGAAAGATTTACACAGGAATCTACATCACGAGGACGAGGGCCTGTGTACTATGATGACTCCGATAAGTTGATAGCGGAAATTATTGAAGTCAAGATGACAGCCGCTTTTCACCATCCATAAATTTCAGTAAATGAATGTATTTCAATCTTCTAATTTGAAAGTCATTTACTGGATACACCCTATCAAAATAACACTTCAAACTCTCATATAAACACGTAAAACTAAAATTGAAACAGATACATGACCGACATCTTCAAATGCTGACAAATGACTCCTGGTGAGATGGTTGTCGCTCTTTATACACACACAGACACTTCATGCAACAAGCGAGAAACAAAAAATTTGTAAAATAAAATAAAAACCGGCCAATTGCGAGTCGGACTCGCGCCCTAAGGGTTCCGTACCTATCTACCATGTGATATATTAAAAGCTTTTGCCCTTTGATTTTAAAAACTCCGCGACCATCCAACTTGACCCCTCTTTTATAGAAAAGTTCTTAAAACGGGAGCTCACCTTAATTGGTTATTAATACTTGTGAGAAAAATTTAAATATTTAATGATTTTAGACTCTTTCCTTTATTTAGGTACGGAACCCTGAAAAATAGACAGAAAAAAAATGGGCAGAAAAAAAAATAGACAGATGCTTACGCACGTGCATGCAGTACAACTAGGCCCGCCAAAAATCCCAATAAATGCGCGGGCGCGGGTCGCGTGGGGAGGCGAGCTTGGGGTTTGTATTATTTTTCTTTATAACATCATTATAAATAATCATTACAGCCCTAAATATTTACAGGAGAGTGAGGTATCTTTTGGTGGGATATATGGATATGTTAGCGGTACATACGGCACAAAATATTAGATGACAGCATTAGTGACTTAAGTGTCGCAGGTTTGTTATGCCATTGTCACCTTTTAAGATACCCAAAGACATTACGAAGTAGTGGTGATATAATTTGCTGGCATAAAACGAACTTTAGAAATCTTAGTTGCCTAAAAAGTTTAATTTTAATTTAATTTTTTATTAAAAAAAAATATTTAAAATTTTATTCCAATTATATTTAATTTAATTTATAATTTAAATTTATGACGGAGCATCTGTTGGGGGCGGCTCGGCCGATAAGGGTATTGTTTATATATAAAATTTTCAGAATTATGTTTGCCTGAAAAAAATATTTTGAAATTTCCCAAATTAAAAACTGAATCAAAAAAAATTTTTTTTGTCTCTACACATCAAAAAGAAGGCAGGATTTTACCAACTATTAGCTTCCCATACAAAACCGAGGTGGCAGCTAGTTTAATATAAAAAGCCTTAAACGAAGTTAGTCTAGGGTCTAGTTGCATATTAAACGGTAGTCCAGGAAAATTGCAACAAAATTAGTTTTTAAAAGCACTTTGTAGTAGAAGGGAAAATGTAGCGATAATTTTTATCTAAAACATTATAGAAGATGCTAGTAGTTAGAAAAGTTGGATATTTTATTACTGACTCGCTTTTTGCCGCGGTTCATCGTGTAATTAGTGGGAAATTGTGGAAGGCTACAGCTGCTAAAGCTAAGAAACTGATTAAAACTTGCCTTCTGATATCTGGTGTTTAAAAAGAAAATAATTAGTATTTCTAATTGATAAGACAAACGATGTAGTTGTTCTTTAATTTAATTAATACAACTCAAGATTTTTTTTTCTATTTGTAGGTAACAGTTTTACTGCTTCAGTTTTTGTTAAAAACTATATAAAAAATTGTAATAAAACAAGGTGCATATATGTTTGACGAATGGTTAATTATTGATAATATACAAACAAAAAAGGAAACTATACTCTCATTTTTGCCAATTTCAGTCTCACAACAGCCACGGAGCACGTAGTGCAGGGCATTTCTATATCAACGTTATGACTTGTCATTTAAGTCGATATTTGCATTTATGAGCGTGTAGCTGCAAATTTTAGATAACTATAATTTCCATAGCTGGCCCAGCTTATTGTTTTTTCTTTGTCAATATCATCATGTATTTTTTTTTTAAGTGAGTTTTCCAACTAGGTTTTAGAAGTGTCGATGTCGAAATCTTTGGACGATACCTTTGATGAAAGCGATAAAACAAAAAAAAATATCGGCAATAGAAATTCGTAATATAAGTTCGTCCATCTTAAGAATACAGTGAGTCATCACTTTCAGCCGCTGATATCCAAGCCCCGTAACAAATCAGGTCGCTTAAAATTATAAAGTCAAAGGCAAAATTACTGAAGGCAAACCTTCGAAAGAAGCGGTTCATACCTTTGAGTCTTACTTAAAAAACTAATTAAAATAAAAAATATTATTTATATGAAATACGGATAAACTCACGTTTTATATTGCCGGCATAGGACCGACAGGAAAACTTGAGTTTAGCCGTATTTCAAATAAATAATTATGTGTAACACTCACGAGTCGTTTAGTGATAAAATAAAATAATATTTTTATTTTTGCATTTTAACTCCATTGTAAATACACCTTTACCCTGCATTTGCATTATGACTATAGTAGTACCGCCTATATGAGTCCTCGCCCGCGGGGTACGTGCGGGCAGGTGCGGGGGGCGGATGCGCGTAGAGAATGAGAATGCCCCGCCACCCGCCGCCGCCCGTACCTCTTTCTTTCCCCCTTTGTTGTCTTACCCTCGCGCCCCTGTACCCCGCGGGCGAGGACTCATTTAGGCAGTTTATCATTAACTGCATTCTTGACGCGGACGAACATAAGCGCCGAAATCTCGGAGATACCATTTGACGGCTTGAAACATTGATAAAAGGGTTAATTAGGTGCTCCTGGCTGGGACAATATACCCACTAGTTTCCTCAAAATTGCCAAGCTTGAAGTAGTCCCTGTTATAGCACATGGTGCAAATCTATGTTTCTCTAAAGGTATTTTCCCGGCCGCTCTCAAACAATCAATAATAACACATGTCTATAAGTATGGGGAGAAGGATGACGTAAGTTACTATAGACCGATCTCAGTCTTACCAGCGATCTCCAAAATCGTTGAAAAACTGCTTAACAAGTGACTCCTTAGCTATCTTAATAAATATGACCTACTATCTGTCAGTTTGGATTTCGTCAAGGTAGATCGACTGTGGATGCGGTTTCTAGTCTCACATCTTTGGTTATCGAAAAACTGGATAAGCATAAAAAATGTTTGTCAGTATTTTTAGAACTGAAAAAGGCGTTCGATACGGTCTCCCTCCCCATTCTTATTCACAAGTTGGAAAGGATCGGTATAAGAGGTACGCCTTTATTTTGTTCACGGACTACTTAAGAAACAAAAGACAATGCGTGCGTCTTGAGAACTTTAACAATGAATACGAAGTGGTGTCATATGGTGTGCCTCAGGGTAGTGTTCTTGGCCCAACCTTATTTTTAATATACATTAATGACTTATGTGAAATGCAGGCCAAGAACGCTACCATCTTTTCCTATGCTGATGACACTGCGGTCGTCTTCACGGGAGATTCTTGGGATTCCGTTAGAATAGATACTGAACAGGGATTAAAACAAATAAATATAACTATGTATTTACAATAACTTGCAACCTAATGAGGAATTTAAAGTACAGATACACAGCTGTGACAAAACGTTGCATAGCGATAATGAAACTTGTTCCTTTCCGCACATCCGCAAGTTAACTCAAGTCAAATATTTAGGTGTCTATCTGGACCAGCGACTCTCGTGGTACCCGCACCTTGAACACGTCATTCTACGAATCAGAAAACTAACCTGGATATTTAAAACTTTAAGGCACGTGGTGCCACGAGAGGTCGCTGAAACGGAGAGAGATCTCTTAAAAGAAATATATATAGCTCTGGTGCAGTCAGTTATTGTGTACTGTATTTCCGTGTGGGGTGGATCGGCTAAAAAGGAATTTCTGAATGTTGAACGGGCACAACGGGGATTGATCAAAGTTATTTACTTTAAGAAGAGGAGATTCTCTACTGAAAGTTTGTACAATCTTACTAAATTAGCTTCAGTTAGGAAACTGCTCATAATTCACACAGTGCTTAAAAAACACAACAATCTACCGTACGCACCCCCCACAACCAATAAAAGAAGGCAAAATATAGTTGCAAACTTACCATGGACAAATACAGTATTTGCCACTAGACAATATTCAAGACGGTCAGCCCAGCTTTGCTTAATAAAGAAGGACAAATTTACCCTTTAAACTGTTTAAATTGTAAAAAGGCAGTAACTCAATGGCTCCCACCTAAAACATATCACCAAATTGAGGATATTTTGGCTAGTTAGTGGAGGTTGTTACACAGCCTCCGATCCCAAGACTACGTCGCAGACTTCAAATACTTACTAACTACCTATTTTTCGTGCAAAAATTCTATACGTGAAACCTATCAACCATAAAGAATCAATTAGTTGAAATACGTAGATATACCTACATAAATATTAAAATAAAACAATGTTAATCAAATCATAAAGTAATAAATTACTTTTCGTAATTAAAATAATTTAATTATATACCAATACTACTCGTACCCAAGTTTAAAATCTAATAAAATAAAAATGCTTATTTAATTTTTGCACTCTAGCGTCACTCACATGCAACCTCCACACTCACATTGATAGATACACACTCCACTCACCTCACACTCCACTCAACTCACACTCCACTCAACTCACACTCCACTCAACTCACACTCCACTCACCTCACACGTTCACTTTCTGACATATATACTCACTTACACTCTCATTTGTACACACACACACTCAGTCAATTATCAACTTCATGTAAGATTTAGAATAAGATTCATACCTAATTATAGTTTAAATGTATCAAAAACGTCAGTTAACTTCTACGGAAGAGTGATACTTCCTAACACAGGCCTTTTCGAGCTTAAAAGGAGGTATCACCCCTAATATAAGTACCCAACTTTGTAACGCGAAATAAAGATTTTTTTTTTATTAGTATAGACACTGACCTGAAGATGCCCAGTAACTTATTATCAGATTTTTATAAATTTTCATTTTTGGACAGGATACTTTCGGCTTCGTAGTACAAGTATCGTATAACACCTAATTGTAGCCCATCAAAAGTACCAATTACCCAATTCGGGTAGTGCTTACTGTAGCGTGAAATTTCGTCTATTTCAGTCGCGGCGAATGGTTCGTCCAATAGGTGCTATTATGGCGACCTTTTGGTTGATTAATTCGCAACAGAGAGACGACAAACGTGAGAGGGCAATATTAATTCAAAATTGTTTATTTCATAACAAGTATTACAAAATAATAGGCGTTGCTGGAACCTCCCGGTAAGTAAATCATACCTGTGACGGGAGGCACTGCTCTTTCATAATCTGTTTTTGCATTGATACAGTGTAGTATGAAACAAACATATAAATAACTAAAAAGCAAAAGTAAGGAAACATAAAGCAAAAAAGTATGGCCACTGCGTTTGAAATTTGGATTTAAAAACTTTGTTGAGGCTAGTTAGGAGATAAACATACTAAAAGTTCTTGCCCCTCCGAGGTCCGCTCGAGTAACCTATAGAATGTGTTAGGTTCTCTTTTGAACATTCTGCCAGAAGCAAATTCGGTAAAGTTTATTTTTTTCGACAGTTTATCAATTTACTTGAATATAGATTAACTTACGATTTTTGTCGTTTTCCGGTGATTCTTCACATTTAAAAAAAATAACAAAAATTTTTAAGGCACACATTCGCATAAAACGTTTTGAAATATCCTTTACAATGAAGAGAAATTCTCTACTTGTGTCTGGATTCCCGAGTTCATATAACCTGAATTTTTTCGGGTCACGAATAGGTTTATTATGGGTGAGTTCGTATCATCTTCGGACTTACCTCGGTCTTCAGGGCTGTCATCTCTATGATGTCACTGAATAAAAACCCGTATTGTAATAACCATATGGTTGACAGTTGACGCTTTTTCGATCAGGTTACAGATCTGACGGGACATCAGACGCGAGTTTAACATTTTTTACCCATCTAAAAAGTGCCAAGCGCCGCTAAAGAAGTTTTTAAAAAAAAAATCATTTTCACTACGATAAATAGATGCGACTCCGACTTTTCACAATACGAAAAAACTCAAGTCAACAGTCCGGGCCTTGTATCCCTCGCTCTGCTCAGAATTCTACCCTAGAATCCCTCGTTACGCTCGGGACTCTACTTAAGAATCCTTCGCCTCTCTCGGGATCCAACTTAGTCCCTCGAATGGAATTTTCTTTTTTTGCACTACTTAGGTAATCTACTATTACAACACTTCAATTTTATTTCCTCCTTCTGTGGTTTGTTCTATTAGTCATTTCAATGCGTGCGATTTCAGTGATTCCACACATTCGATTGGGAGCAAATAATGATTTTATACCAGTCCCAGTATTAATTTCGTTCCTTTGAATTTTCTTTATGTAAATAAATATTTAGTACCTTTGATGGATGCTGTGCGATGTTTTAGAATAAGTAAGGTACAGATAGCAATAATATTAACTGGTAATTTGTAAAAAATCAGATTCACTATAAATGCTTCATTGCATAATGTTTTGGTTTGGTGTGTGTAGGGAGTAATGACCAAAGAGATTTGAACCTCGCTACGCTCGGTCATAGAGGGATCCGAAAATTGTCGGCTATAGCTTGACTTTTTACTCATGTAAAGAGTCATATTAGAAAAAAAGAGATAAACATTTTTATGATTATCTACTTTCAAACGTCGCTGTAATGCTTTTTGACCAGCTAGAGATGTGCAGGCACTCGATATGACGATAGCGATAATGTAGTATTTCGATTTTTTTATAACGATAGTATTAACACTCACTTATTAAATATTGACGAGGCTTTGAGCAGATGTTAGACGCTCATGATGAATTCAAAATTTTGTGACTTAAAAAAATCGTCGAATTCGAATGTTTTGTATGATATTCACAATAATGTTCTTTGAAGAGAAATCAAATGAATAGAACCATTTGACGTTGCAAAATGAGATACTCGACAGGAAACTACTTGCAGTTTTCACTATGTTGTCTGGAAATTGCTTTATATTTATAATAGCGCACCCCGAACAGTTCATGCATCAAGCGCGAAACCACAAATTGTCAGAATTTGAAAATGACAGAGACTTACGCACGTCCACGCAGTACAACTAGACTCGATAAAGAACCCGGCAATCGCGCGGGCGCGGGTCGCGTTAGGTGAAGGAGTCTATTTCAAGGGGTGCGTAGAGTGTCTTTTTCGCATTTCTGTATTTATAGTTAATACTATAAAAAAAGGGATTCATCAGAAATGAATTAATCTGCTTTATTTATTTTCTCATTTACGAAGAAAGAAAGAAAAGAAAAGACACAAATAAAATTACAGAACGGTAAGTATGTATATTTAAAAAGTTATGAGTCTACTAATAAAGTTACCTACTATCTAAAAATAATTCTTATTTTTGTCACCATTTTCACTCAAGTCTCTCTGCAAGTGTTGTTTATTTAGTAGTTTTAATGCCTAGTTGCAATGCCGCTGCTATGGTGTTTTACTTTATCTTTAACACTTGAAGGGATCTGAAAATAAATAAATATCAACTACCAATGATATGGTACAGTCAAGAGTACGTCAAGATTGACATATTGGACTTGTATCGTTCTTATCGGGTCTTCAACTATGAAATAGGCGTTTTGTATGGCGAATTTTCAAATTTTTTGAGTATGGTTGGGAAAACGTTAACTTAGCTTCTTTAAGAAGCTAAAAGTATAACAAGTATAACAAATCTAATGATGAAATCGGAAGACATTTAAAACGAACCGTTTTCAAACTTTTAATTTTAAAAATCAAACTAAAAATTAAATCTTTATTTTTTGCTAAAATTGATACTTAATCTTAAATACATCTTTCAAATATAAGACAAATGAAAAAATTGCTTTAGAATTATATGAATTATGATCTCATTAATCTGTAAAACATTTCGGCAATTTCATAGTGAAAGACCTAAATTGTCAAAAATGTTTTTAATTTTTTTAAAAGTGGGCTCCCATACACCTAAATGGGGTCATAAAAACAAAATTTTAGCCTACACCATGGAATGGTGTATTGTTGATTTTCTGCTTTTTTATTTTATGTCACAAGTGGGCAAACGAGCAAGTTACACAAGAAAGAGTAAGGCTTTGAAAAATTTACATATTTAGATTTAAGGCCACGTGGGATCAAAACCTCTATGATTTACCTTTTTTTCACCCTCTATGATTATTCTGATGACCTAGAAAAAGTTGATAGTGATTATAAGGTCTATTATTTGACAAAGGTTTCAAATAATAGACCAACTCTACCTTTCAAAATTTTGAGCCAGAGATCTAGGGAAAAGTTGCATTGTCTTTTGGTGATAATGTTTATTGTTATGTATATTTTACTAACAAATATTGATATTGATGAATCACGTTCTTTCTTTGTAACTATAATTCTCTCATTTTTAATATTACAACACAACGGAACCCTAAATATGCCAAGTCCGACACGCACGTGGCTAGTTTTTTTATTACATGGTAGATTGACTTGTGACCATTTACAGAGACCGTACTAGAAAAATAAAGTTAGCATCTGATTTAATTCGATAATTTTTTAGACATTATCGATAACCACTATTTACATCTCTAATGGCGGATAATCAAAACCATTCTCGATATGTTTATATTCTTGAAATGTTCTTGAAATTTGCAGTATATTTCTTTGTGGAAGGTTTTTTTAAATTGAATTACCTAAACTTTAATATAATTTGTTGTCACTTTAATGAGTATTACACATATTTTAGCAAAATAAGCTTAAAAATATTACTTACAAATGAAAGCATAAGAATTCTTCGATGTCCTGCTTCCTAGAAGAATGAGATCCGCATGCCGGTACGATATATGTATTGTTCAGCATTTAGGCTTTTGTGTATAACACTTATTTGATTAGATATAAGTATTTTAATAACAGTAAAATTATAAAAACTACAGAGCCGGTTCGCTCACGACAAGATCAAAACAAATAGTTTCATAGACGACTGAAAGTAAAGACAATGCCATACTAGTTGTCAAGAGAACTATCAGATAACTTTTTACATTTGCAGGAGTGTAAAAAGAACCAAAACAAACCTGGTTCCAACTTGACGTTTCAAAAGTGCAACACTTGACAAGCCTTCAAATCCCTCTATGACCGAGCGTAGCGAGGTTCAAATCTCTTTGGTAATGACCTATTAAAATTACCTTTTGAATGACGTATAATTCATAGACAGTTGGCGGGAATCGTACGGACCTTAGGTACGGACGACGCGCCAAAGTTCAAAATCCTGGTCACGTGGTATTATCCGACCGATATGAGTCTGGCAATGGCCGCCAGGGTTCAAGACCATATTATACGACCGTGAAAATTCGGAACCCTCCTAAGGAACCCTCTATTTGATTGCATAGATTATTGCGAATTTTTTGTATGATGGAGTCAGAGAGGTTAACTCCTTATTTTGTTTTTATATTTATTTACAAAACACAGTGCCGGATACGAGTAAATTTGTACTACCTCATCTCTACCGATGGTTTTTGTAAAAGGCGACTGAGATTTTGAACCGAAGGGTAGTCGCGTCTCTCTGCGTATCTCACCAACTTACATTCTGCGGTCCCAAAGAACCGCGGTTCAAGGTGAAACTTGATGACTATGGTAAATACTTCCCCTTCAAATTAAACAACGTATTTTGCTGTAAAATCTAGTATAGAGGGAGCTTCCTGTTATTATTATAAACCTGTTTTTGTATAACATCCCATTTTTGCAATTATAATGTCACTTGGTTTTCAGTTAAGTGTATTATTTGTCTGTATACTATCAAACAAAGAACTTTTTTGAAAAGAAATCTTTCGAAATTGTCACAAAGACTACAAAGTTTTATTTTTAGATGAAATTAGCTTAAGCCAATCCTAATTAAAATTTGTCGTTCCTACGTACACAAATTTCCACATTTGTCACGTTCCTATCAAAGAATTTTCTAATAGCAATGAACGTAGCTAAGTCTGGTACATACCTCTACATAAGTAAGGATCTAAGTACAAGCAATTCACACAAGAATGCTGTACGTGCTTGCTGGAGCGACTGTAAGCTCTCCGGTGCGACTGGTACGGGGCTTAAAGCATTTTATTAAAGTGTTATACATTGATGTTTTGCTATGTGATGCGGGATAATAAAAGCGAAACGCGAATCTGTGTATGTCATCATCAACTAATACAAATATAAACAATTAATAGGCAGGAAGGTCCTCCACACATAATACTGCTGTTGTACTTCATATTCCAATCAAGGTAGTCTGACCTTAACAATAATTTTCTCAGTAGAAAAAACCTTTACCATATTAGAGAGTTAAGTACAAGGTTCAAAAATCATATTCTATAAAACTGCAAACGAGTTTTTAGTTTTTCTCCCAAACAATGTACGCTAGATTAATCGAACTATAGCATTTTCTTTTCAAAAACATAAGCTAGAAAACATGAATAGGTGAAAACAAGGGGTAAAACAATCAGTCTCATAAAAGTGCATGAATTTAGTAAAATTTACGACTTTGTTAACTTTTATCTGAGGTTTAACTTAGGTCGTTTGAAATACTTCTGAGTCGGATACCTTAAATGAAAGCTGAGTAATATTTTGCATCTGATCAGCAGTTTTTTTATTCAATGAGCGCTCTTAACCTCTGTCTAACCTTGAGTCCCAGGCTAGGAAATTAATTCACTTTAAATTAGACCCTAGATCTCTTGCCACTTGCTGTCTTCGTGTCCTCTTTTCTAGCGACTATAGTCTGTATACGATTCGTAGTCATAACTTCCCATGAAACATCCACTAAAGGACATAGAGATCCTACCAGAACTCCAGCGAAAACGCGTGGTTCTTGGAGGGGATTTACCATAATCATCACGCTTGTAAGCGTTACGGCTGGTGACCACTGTAGTTGGTGACCGCAGTATGGTACGATACACAGAAAGATGTTGTTGTCCATCCTCCGATTCATAAGTCCTTAGTCGCCTCTTATGACAGGTACGGTTAGAGATGGGTTGGTACTATTCTTTGCCGGTTGATAACGGACATTTAAGATTATCATAATTATATTATACAGTCTGTATTTAGAAAAGCCTTGGAGATTTTTTGTCCAGAATGAAGAATGACATATTGAGGATGTCAGCTGATGGCGATTATTGTACTTTTTTTTAGCTGTAGCTGTTATTACAGCCACCAATGTACAGCACTCTCGCTCGACATTGCAAGAGATCGTGCAACTTACAATACAAAAGCTAGCAAAGTATTGCCGCGCCGGTTCTAAGGAAAAGACTTACCTGAGCAACTTATTTCCAGGTACAAATGTTCTACAAAGAAATTGCAGAGTACAAAGGTATAGGTAAATAAAGTAGCTGATAGAGTATTTGTAAATGTAAAGTGCGGTGCCAAAATTGCATATTACTTCATTGTTTACGACAATATTTGTTAAATGAGCTGAAAGTTGTTGGTAGACCAATTTTCAGGGATGAGAATTCTGAAAATATTTGGAAACGCTTATGAAAATGACAATTTTATAACTTTAATACAAAAAATAATCCACAGAGATTAGGGATCACCAAACTAGTCTGAGCCTAGTGCCGCGAGTGAATAGGCTTCCTCTGGGAAAGCTCGTTCCATCGTCGACCTTATATCTGTTTTCAAGACTAGATCGAGGTCAAGAGTAAGCCCATTGATAATAAAAAAAAGCCTGAACCTAATTTTCAGCCTGGGCGACCGAGATTTGCTCTGTATAATCTTAACTATATATATAAAAGAAAATTGTGTTAGTTAGCTGGATCGTGAATTCTTCTCATGGACTTGCGCAGGGTAAGTCCCGTTTTTCCTTAGTTTAAAATGACCCCGAATTCGACGGGAAAATATCTCATTTCTACGGAAAACCGGTTACAACAAATTACGAAATACACGCAAGTGAAGCCGCGGGCAACAGCTAGTATTCTATAGGTATCCCTAATAAAAAGTAATTGTACGACCCGTATGATCAACAAAGTGCGGATAGGAATATAACTGAAGTGTGCAGAGAAAGAAACGAAGAAATTTATAATATAATGGAATTTAAATAATGAAGACTTTTATTCCTATTATCTAAAATACTTAGATAAAAAACTTACGTAAGACGTTTTTGGTATCTAAAGTTAAACAGTCATTGTTTTTTCCTGTTTTGTATTATTTTTAATTATTTGAGTTTTTAACTCGTTCCCAGCAGCACAGATTTATCTGTACTTTCCATTACTGCGTTACGGGTCGTTTTAAACCTTGTACTAAACCAGAGATTGTGGCGGCACGAGGCATATTAAACCCCACCGTCCGTAGGAGACCAAAATCGTTTTTTGGCGCCAAATAAGACAAAGTGTACGGCTTTTGTCGTAATTATTATTAACATTGAGTTGATTAACCTAAATCTGCCGCTGCCCGTGGTTAGATTAGTTAGTTTAGATTCTACAGGTAAAATAAAATGTGGGGTCTGATGTACCCCGTACCGCACTGGAATATGGCAGCTTTTCATAATAATTAGTGATGGGAAAATAAATATAGATTTTATTTAATTGTATTTATTTATCAAACATATGAATGTTTTTCATTAATAAATAAACATAATTAAGTATAACATACTTAACATAATTATTTCACCTAGACGGAGTATATTTGTAAATATTAATTAGTGACTGACCTGTTTATTAAATATCATCCTATATCCTGATTTCAACTCAGATTCACCACCCGGTTTTTCTTCATTATCCTCCTTAATTAACTTTTTTCGGCAACCGGCAGCAGTTTACTTCGTCGCGTGCGCAGCCTCGAATGCGTTGCACAACACTTACCGCGTGAAGCTAGCGTAGGGTGCGGTACGAGGTGCGCGGGGGTACGAGGTATTCGCAACCTCGTTCCGCACTGTTTTAGAATTTTATTTGTTCAGTGCGGTACGAGGTCTAAAAAACCCGGCATTAAGGTAGGTATACCATAGAACTAGGAATCAATAGCACATCTCATATATATAGTTATCTCTTTCCTACACTGAACCAGTTGGAAGTTATGCCTCCCGCAGTTTTGTCTTACCGCTATAAAGACGAGACACGGACAGGGTGTTTTAAGCCCTGTTTCGCACTTAACGTGTTAAACTGCGATTTCCCGTTACGTTGAATCTTCTGAAAGTTGGATTCCTTCATCATAACATCCTATGAAATGTCCACTATAGGACGGGGAGTTCCCTCTAGAATTTTAGCTTTTTCTTGAAAAATGTGGAGGGAAGTACCATAGTCACCTCGTTTGTCACCGTTACGGCTGGCACCATGGACAGCGGTTGTAGGTGACCGCAGTAAGTAAGATGGTACGATACACAAGAGGATGCTGCTGCCCTTCCTCCACTTTATAACCCTTAGTCGCCTCTTATGACACCCTTGGGTATATATGGTTTGGTACTATTTTTGCCGGCACCACACGGGACCATTATTCATTACCTATTATGGTGAAAGCCATGATGTTGCATTCCCATTGTGTTGAATTCTCTGAATTACCACCGAGATATCAGTTCATGCGCCAATTATACCATGGAAGAATCACAGCGACTTTTTGTAGCGATTCAAAAGCTATTGAGTCCAAACTTCTTGGGTCGACGACGACTATAAAAAACAAAAAAATCGGCTTTGTATTAACCTAAACCTTACCCCGGAGAAACCTTTTCAATCGCGACTTTAATAGATTCGGCTTATTGTCAAAAGATCATGCCCAAAAATTAAAGTTTTCGCTTAACTTGCGTCTATACCAAATGGTCGCCAAAAAACAGTAAAAAGTGGTCAACAAATTAATCAATTTCATTTATCCCCATTCTTATACGCCTTAAAATGAAATCAAGACATTCATAATTCAGACCAATATTTTGAGTTTTTTTTCAATACAAACAATTTGTATGAGACAGATTTAAATTTCGTGAAATATATTAAAATATGCTATAAAATAACTACTCAGTATGATCTCCGGAACACAGACGCATGCATGCAGGCTTTACTCCTCAGCTATGCGCATTACAAAATAGTACCAAAACAGATGGCGCTGTAGGTTTCTGTCTAAAACGCGGTATTTTTTTTTAAATGCTTAAAAACACGGGGGAAACGAATTTTACCAGACATGAGACCTTGCCAGATCAATTTTTCGTCCCCAGAAACCCCCGGATACTAAATTTCATCAAAATCGTTACAGCCGTTTTCGAGAAACCGATTACAAATATATATAGGATAGTAAATATCAAAAAAGTAATTTAATTAATCCTCCGATAAAAACGGTGAATTACAGAAGCGAACAAAGCTCACTTACTAAAAACCCATTATGACCGAATAAAATAATGTCTAAATAAAAGTAATTCAGAGCAAATGTCTTGTAGTTTCACAAAAACGCCTACAGCTTTTAGGTAGGGAAGGCAATTTGATCCTGAAGGCCCTTAATTTATTCCAAACACAGTGAAATAAGTTTCTAGACCGAAAATCTGTCTGTTTATTCAGTTCTGTTATTGTTATAAACAATGGCCCAAACTTGGATTGTATTTTCAAGTCTAAGTTCTCAATTTTCACCGCTCAGAGTTTGAAACTTTCACTGCAAATGATACTTTACAAACTCCAAGAAAATGTTATTAAAATTTCAACATTTTTGTAAATAAGTTTTCTGTAGAGTTGTTGAAATTACCGTCAGCTGTTTTACAAATGTTGGAAAAGTTAAGTGTAAGCAAATATCTGCTAAGCAGTGTGACGCAAAACTCTTTACTTATTCATATCTCGCTCGCAGTACACTCTGTACAAAAACACGTAAATATGAATAGCAAATAAAATTTAAGACGCGCTCATATAAAACCAACCTTCTTTTTTCACTCTGCTTTGGAGTCTGTTTATTCTGACCTCGATCTAACCTTGAGGACAGAGATGAGGTCGACGCTGGAACGAGCTTGCCCAGAAGAAGCGTCTTCACTCGCGACTTGAATAGATTCTAGTTATAAGAGCTTGGGCACACAGACGCAGGCAGGGAATTCCACTCCTTAGCCGTGTGCGTTATAAAAGATGTTTCAAAGCGCTTTGTGCGGATTTGTGGAATATCAACCAAGTATGGGTAATATCCCGCGGTGTGTCTGGATTCCCGATGGTATACAATAAGCTCATGGAGTCTTCATCTAAACATTGAAAAGATTTAAACATTACAGTTACAGGAGGAACTTGAATCGCTTTCGTTAATACTGAAGACGCCATTTGGGCCACTGTGATCTTGCCGATGTTGTGAAATTATCACCATACATACATACAGGTTGTAACAATGAGGTTATTAATGTGAATCTGCCCGTAAAATTGAACAACTATCCCTATGGAACATAGGTCGAAACACGAAAATAAATTTTTGACCTCCCATAGAGACTGATAGCGCATTTTATAGTACAAAATTATTTTTTCTTATTTCGACCCATGTTCCTAAAGGTAAGTTGTTCAGTTTCCTTCAGGATTGATATACCATTTCAGTTACACACTGTATATATCTGGTGCCAGAGTTGTTGAACCACCAAAGACCTCTGACATGGCTCATCATCGACTTCTTCTGTTCATAGTATAGCATGTTCGAACAATAAGAAGGAGTGACCATCCCCTTTTAGAAATCGTAACCCGGAAAAGTATAAAACTAGATGGCGCTAATAAATAGTCCGTGAAGTTATTAGGATTTATCGAGTATTCTGCTAAAAAAATAAACCGAATTTCAATGTTAGCGTTTCTTAACATTGAAACTATGTTGAAATTTTAATGATTTTTCGGCAGAATACTCGGTAGACCATAATTAATTTCCAGATTATTTGAAAGCGCCATCTAGTTTCCATGAGTTTTATGCCTTTCCGGGTTACGTTTCCTAGTATAAGTATTGTCAGCCTTATTATTATTTGTCCATGATAGTAGCAAGGATTAGCTTAAGGTGATCCGTTTTCCATACAAAAATTCAAATGACTTGCATTCTTACGCGGGACATAAAATTCTGTTGAAAAACGAACGAATACTGCTATTTTTAGTAAAATTTTTCGCTTATTAATACAAAAATACAGATAATGTACTGAAAGTACTATTTTTGTTAGCAATTTTTGGTTCAATATTACGATTGTGGGTGTGCGGTCAAAACTGTACGGTTGTGCTTTGTGTGCATGTGTGAGTGATCGTACTCATGTAAACACGGACTGACGAGAGTAATTGACTTTAGTGGACATATGGAGATATTTTTCTTATCGAAATTGTTGTTAGGCGTTGAAGTTGCACGATGAAATTTACGCGAATCAACTTTTTGCACATATATAGTTGGTACTTATTGCATTAAAAAATAAAACCTTATATTTGCAGCAGTGGCTCCATCTAGTTTTGTTCGGGGCTAAGTTGGCTGTCACAGATCACCTTAAGAGGTTACCCCCAGTCAACTAGCGCCCCCATCATTTAAAAAAATATTACTCGCTTAATGCAAAACTTATCAAAAATCTATCTTACAAAATTTTAAGTAAAGATACTCGTACCCTAGTTTATTTAGAACCTGTCAATTCTGAAAAATATAGTTCACAGTAGATAGATACAGATACAAAAAGTGCAAAAAACGGCCACTTTTAGCAGTTTTTATACTACTTACTTACTCCTTTGGCGCAACGACCCAAAGTGAGTCTTGGCCTCCGAAACGAGAATCCACCACTGGTCCCGGTCTTGTGCGGTGGTTCGCCAATCGCCTGCCTGGAGCTCGCGCAGGTCTGAGCTCACTACGTCAGATATCGGTAGCAGTTTTTATAGTAAACTTTATTTTTCAAAATTGATAGTTATAATAATAATAAATATTTTTTATTGTACAATATGACACAATACATGAACAGCATTAATTGATAAGTTGTACAAAAAGTACTTAAATTTTGGTACCTTTACTTCAATTTTGCAAGATAGATTTGTGATAAGTTTTGTATTTAACGAGTAATATTTTTTTAACTGATATATTTATTAATTTTTAAGTAGAGAATACGCCATACGATAAATAAACTGATGGAGGCGCTACTTTGCTGGGGGAAAGCCCTTAACAGTGTCCCTTTCGGGAACTGAACTCAGAGCCTCCGTACCTCGAACCGGAGCGGAATGCTCTAACCATTATGCCACGGAGGCTGTTACTGTTAAAGACGTCATATAGGCTACTGGAATCTTGTCTGGTATATCGAATCGTTTTTGGGGTTCCGATACCAAAATGGTAAAAAAAAGAACCCTTATGGTGCCGCTTTGTCTGTCTGTATGTCTGTCCGTCTGTCTGTCTGTCACATCTCTATATCTCAGCAACCACTAATGCTATCGACTTAAAATTTGGAATATTTTTAGAATATGGTTGCTCAACTTAATTGCACATGAAAGAATTCTGAAAAATTATGATTATTAATGTAAAGGGGGCTGAAATAGGGGGGGCCAAATTTTAAATTGTCGCTACTAGGTCGAGTGGGGTATCATATAAAAGGGCTTTACATGTACATTCAAAAATATATTTTTGTATTTTTTTCAGTCTCTTAGTTTTCAAGTTATGATGAAAAATTACAAAAAAAATACTATTCCCCCCCCCCCCCCCCCCCCCCTTATCTCCGAAGTTTGAGAAACAGTTGAGAGAAATTTATGTAAAAATAACAGCAAAAATAAAACGATCTTTCGAAGTTGCACAGTTTTTTAGAAATCTGCAAATAACCTTTACAAACAAATTTAGTTTTGTGGTCCTAAAAATGGACTAAAAATACAAAAAGTATATCGGAACCTTCGGCGCGCGAGTCCAACTCGCACTTGACCGGTTTTTTTTATATGCCCCAAGTGAGCAAGCGAGTTTGTAGGCCACCGGATGGTAAGTAGGGTGACCACTTACCATCCGGTGGCCAATTACCAGCGCTCACTGTCTTATTGGTAGCATAATTGACACTAACAAGACAGCAAAGCGCGTTGCCCACCCTGAGATATAAAATGGTGTGTCTCATGTGCCAGTAATTTCACTGGCTTCCTTGCGTAATTGCTACTCTTATAGGAACATTCTCGGCTTGAATTCTATCCGCTAGGGTAAACTAGTTAGGAAATGACAAATGGAAGTTATTAAGGGGGCAGAAGTGCTCTGGTGTTGTGAAAGTCGTTGCGTTATATGGTTTTTTTAACCAGCTTTTGGAAGTTCAACTAGGCAGCGCTGCTTGTTCATCATGACATTCCATGAAACGTCCACTACAGGACAGGGAACATCCTCCAAAATTTCAGGTTTTGCGGAAAAAATGTGGAGGGGAAGTACCATAGTCACCACGCTTGTTAGCGTTACGGCTGGCACCATGGACCGCGGTTGTTGGTGACCGCAGAATGTAAGATGATACGATATACAGACAGATGCTGCTGCCCATCCTCTGGTTCATTAACCCTTAGTCGCCTCTTACGACACCCACGGGTAGAGATGGGTCGGTACTATTTTTTTCCAGCACCAAACGAACGTTTCATAATTTACGCGTTATTTATTATTTATTTGAGTCGGTCGTTTCTCACTACAGGGCAAAGGCCTAAACTTACACGTCTCCTGTAAAACAGTGTTACAAGAACAATTGCGTCCTTATTCTACTCAACTTCTTGAAGCTTACTTCTAAACAAAAGGCTATTAATTATTACCTTGAGAGACTGAACTTGCCACTAAGTTCTTGCCCAAGTTTGAGCTGAGTCAATGAAACAACTGCGGAGTAGACCATTCACAACGAGTTCACTGTAGCAATCTACGATTAGGGACACAGATGAATAAAATCCTTATAAGGGTTAGGAATTAATGTTATCCAGACGAAACTATTAAGGTTCCTTTTTTACTATGAAACCCTAAAAACTGGCTAAGGGCGAGTTGGACTCAAGAGCATTTAAAACTTCAACTTTTGCGCGACTGCTTGTCCCTGACTGAAATTTTCACATTAGTGGTACTACACCATCGGTGCGCGGTGAAATTTAATAAAAGTAAAGACTAAATAAACAAACAGAGAAACCAAAACCACAGTATGCTGGCTCTAACCACTGACTGTGGCAGTTCTCCACGATTATACTGAACATAATGGCCTATAAAATTTCACAGTCGCATCCAGTGGGATTTCAATTAAAACTTAAGCTCTATCTTCGATAAGTAGAGGCACCACACTTTCTGGTTTCATAAAATACCTACTTGTACTAATTAAAATGAGCTTATAGTCGGGACACAGTCTTGAAACGGTGAAAAACTGTTTTTCAAAATTCGTTGAAATTAAAAAGGACTTTAGTTTTAAGGATAATTGCCAAAACTACTTTAATCGGCAACGTGTTGGCAAAAAAGTTTGTATCAAACACGCGCAGGCGTTTTTCTTACTATGGTTGGCGAATACAGTAGTGGCATCATAAGTTATAAAATAAATAAAAATGAAACATTTTTTTATTTTTCATTCAGTCTTTTATTTATTCCATTTCACTTTCCTAACACAAAAGGTCATGACGACAAAACGAAAAATCTGACGTCATCGAACTGACCTTCAATGTAACAGTTAGATACTTGCTGATATAAAACTTTTTAGATCTTTTTTAAATTAAATGAAAAACTGCTTTACTGAACGAATGGACGCCGTACATATAATGTATTTAACATCATGTATAACATTTTAACTAGATAAAATCTTAGTGTTGAATAAAATCGGATACATTTTGATTCTTTATCATTACAATTTGCAAATTAAGTTTAATAATAAAGAATAATTTCATGAAAAAATCATCTTCAAAATGACAGCTTACGAAAAAAAAAACAAAAAAAAGGACAAAACCAACACAAGTGAAACCGCAGGGCAAAAATCTAAAGTAATATTGTACGCGTCCATCAACCCATTACAGATTTTATACTCTCGTAAAACAGTATTGAACACTATGGTAGCGTGTCGTAACAGAGTCCCGTAGTTTTATGGTTTATGGTCACCCTAGCGATGGTCGGGTTTCTAACTCTGCGGTTTGGTGACTCCGTTTTATAGAGGCGCTGTTAAACCTAAGTCAAACTGTACTAAGTTCTTTGTAATTAATTGTTTCTTTAGTATTTAGAACTTTTACTGTTGAATGGTAAAATTTGATGTCTCACAAATATAGGGCAATTTTATATCTAAATTTTACACAATTATCGAGTAAGCCGAAGATCGAAAAGAATTTTGGTGTTTCAATAAGTTTTAGGGACAAACAGGGAGATAACCCCGTATAAAAGCAGTACTTATAGCAGCCAGAGCATTACCCTTGCTTCGGATAGCACGTTAAGCTAATAGTATACGACAATACGAAAGAGACCAATTGGCTTTTAAAAACTCTGACAGCCAGGAAACAAGACTCGTAAAGTCTAATCAGCCAGAAAGGTCATGTTTGCTCTCTTATTTGTCTCTTAGTTGTTAGAAATTAGTTGCTCTGTAAGTATAAAAACCACTGCCCTAATTAAGGTAAGGTAGCTTATTACATAGAGACGGAATAAGGCTATAGTTCGGGGTCCCACAGCCTGGTCATTTATCTCATAAGATACATAAACGAAATCTTAATGTAGTGAAAAGAGATGATATATGAGATAAAAACATCTCTCCGATGGACATTTTCAACAAAGGTGACTGACAAATGTGCCAGGAAGGAGGATCGCAACTGTAGCTTATTATAGTTTCTTCAAGTTTTCCTGTCATTATATTAAAGATTAGTTCATGTATTTATTACGAGATGTTATGACGAGATAACATTGGACCCAAAAATAGCTATTACACTTTCGGATATCTCATACTTCTTCCAGGTTACGGAATTCGAGCCCCAAACAAAAAGTGTAGTACTAAGCATCTAATTTCTCCACATAATGGTTTTTTTAAACTACAAGGGCAATTAAGGTCTTAAGAATGCAGTGAGTCATCGCTTTCCGCCGCTGGTAGCCAAGCCCCGTGACCAGGTCGCTTAAAATTATAAAGTCGAATGCACAGTGACTAACTGAAGGCAAACCTTCGAAAGAAGCAGTTGTTTTCTTTGTGTGTTACCTAAAAAAACTGTAAAACTATTTTTTTTTGCATATTTACTCAATTGTGAATACACCTTTACCCTGCATTTGATTGAATTACTTACTGCATTCCTGACGCGGACGAACTACAAACCTATATTACTATGTTTTTTTTATGTTGTACGTCCTAAATGAGCAAACTGTAGATACTACATTGAAAATATAACATCTATTAACACAGTATAACAATAAATAATTACCTTATCTTACCATAGTGTTTAATAACAAATAGTTTTATTTCGTTTTTAAGGAATCGTCGACGTAACTCAGGTGATTTGACGAGGGCACCTTAAATATAATACTATTTATTATCAGCAAGTTATTTATTATAGTTACAAAAGTTCTCGATAACTTTCGAACTTTAGTTTTCTTTTCAAGCATCAGTCCCCAATCCCGACATTGACAGCATCCAAAAACTTTCCTCACTTTACAGAAGAAATGGCGCGGAAAATTCCATAACATATCAATTTAAGTTGTGTAACTTGTTGTGTACTTCCCGTACAGTCAAAAGTAAGCCAAGCTTGACCCTCGCCGCGCCATTTTAGCTCGTACGGCTATTATAGTTAGGACAGTACAAAGTTCAATGTGTGAAGCTTAATGTGTTTTTGACTGTAGCAATAGGAAGCAATAACTGTCGAGACCAGAAACTGTTCCAAGTTCTTATACGAGTGTTCACACTTTCAAAGGTATTCTCGAGTATATATTTGTGTGGTTTTATTTTTGACACCAATTCAGGCTGCCGGGCCAAGAATACCGTAAAAGAACAACGTGTGAACGAGTTGATGATAGTAAAAGATCTGTCAATATACAACGTTTAAAGGAAAGGTGTGATAATTTTGAAGGATGTGTGTTAATGAAACTGAACAACTTTCCCCGAGAAACATAGGTCGAAATACGAAAATGAATTTTCGACCTCCCTCAGAAACTGCATCAGCTGATAGCGCATTTTGTATCGGAGGTCAATTTTGGTTCATCGCATTTTGACCTATGTTTCTGGAGGAAAAGTTGTTCAGTTTCATGGGTAGATTCACACTCTTTAACACTCAGGAGTCATTTTGTGATGAAATATATTTTTTGTGAAGTTATAGATTTACAAAACATTATCTTAGAATTATTATATTTTTTTATCGTCAATGTAATTACTCTTGACCTCGATCTAGTCTTGAAGACAGAAATGAGGTCGACGTTGGAACGAGCTTGCCCAGAAGAATCCTATTCACTCGCGAATTGAATAGATTCGGGTTATATGAACTCGGGAACACAGACGCAGGCAGAGAATTCCACTCTTTAGCTTAAATTCTCAATAGCTTTTAGCTTTTAATTTCCAATTAAAACCAAAGATCTCATATAGCTGCACTAATATGTGCCTGATTAAAGCAATTCACTGGATGGCGCAATATCTCTGAAGGCACAGGGGAGCAATCAGGGGGTTAAAGGGCCTTAATGATATGGAAGTTGTAATTAAACATATCTATGAGGAGTCATAAAAAGTTAGTATGGTTCTTCATTTAAGAAAGTCAAATATTGCGTCTACTGTCACTGTAGTACCGTAGTTAAGTTATGGATATATTAAGAGTAATTTTGTGTTCATTTTACGAAATTTTATTTTATTCAAACGTTTAATACGTTCAGACTTAGAGATTCACAAAGTACAAAACCGAAAAATTTATAACCACTGTTAGGATTGGAACCTGCATCATTTTCGTATGCACCAGAGACGTCTCAACCAATTTTACTGATTTTATACTTTGCGGAAATAACCAAAGAAAGGATGTGTCAAAATAAAAAATAAAAATAACTTTCATCTAAGTACGTCTCTTTTATATTTGAAAAACAAATGGCTCTAATAAATTGAGTAACTAGTACACACGGCCGCACATCAGTAGAAACACTTTTGGACCTTATGGCGTGGTAATAGAGTTGAAAAAGTTTCTACCGACAAGCGGTTGACCGTACATGTATATTTTAAGACTTTCAGTTCTGTTATTGTCTTACACTAAATACGATTTACTACTTACACTTACGAACATTAATTAGTAGCCCTACAAGACATAATAGTGGAGACTAAGAATCACTGTACACCCACGGCGCACAATATCTGCAAGATACCGATATTGTGACAGAACGTTGAAAAGTAACGCCAGGGATATTCGTTAGTTTGTGGAAGGCTCTGAAGTTGCAGTGGTGGAGAACAGTGGTGCAGATAGATCAGGAGCCAAGAAGGAGAGATGATAGTACTGCCAGTAGTTTATTCAATATTTACATTGATGACATATAAGTGTTGACACCTGAAATAACTTATATAGGGTTTTAGAGGTCACTGATAATTGTGTAAATTTTTCTAAAGATTTTTTTTATAAACTCAGGAACACACACGCAGGCAGAGAATTCCACTATTTAGCCGAAGATAAACGAAGTTATAAGCAAGCACTTACCAAAACTGGTGTCTACAAACATAAAACAGAGATATTTAAATTAAAAAAGGGTAGATATATCGATTTATAACGGACGATCGATGCCAAGTATGGAAAACGTAAAAACATTGCGAGTGCGTAGATTAATTTGAATGTAGAACATCAGCTGATTGTAAACCGACACTGGCTGTTTGTATTTTGAGGACAAGCAAAACGAAACGCATGCGCTTCGTTACAATATTAATCACTTGTTTGTATCTAGCATATATCTTGCATAGAAAAAAACAAAACTGTACTCAAGCAATATTAATCACAACGATATTTTGTAGCTTGCATTCAAGAAATATTGTCGCTGTGGACAATGACCCTAATTTAAAAAAAACTCGCGCACCGAGGGTTCCGTACTAATAAGGTAAAAATGCCGTCTTAGTTATAGACGCGCAGTCACGCAGAAGTGTATTAAAAAGGCGCAAGTCCGACACCCACTTGACCAGTTTTTATGATGGAACTAAAACAAAAATCGAGCAAAAATCACCTCCAACACGCCCTTTAATTAACATATATATTTTTATTTTTTATTATTTGTTGTCATAGCGGCAACAGAAACACATTGTCATAATATTTGAAAAAAAAAAATTGTCAACGTATTTTTTATTTTATTTTACTTTATTTTACTTTTACATCTAAATTAAGCACAGAGTTTAAAAACATAAAGCCAATTATAGGTTTTCACAAATAAAAAACAACTTATAACTATAAAAGACAACTGAACGCTGCACGTACAGAGAACCAGCAGACTGCACCCACGACACGCAGGTAAACAAGGTGAATATTTAACAATTAACTGCTCATAAAATCTTTTGTCAACAGAGTATTACGGTTTATGAGTTATTCGCTGACAGACAGAAATCGAAGGCATTTAAAAGCGTCCCGTTTTTCACCGTTTGGGTACGGAACCCTTAAAACAAACAAAAAAACGGGGCAAACTATAGGATAGATGACAGACAGCAGCCTACATAGTAAAAATGTGATAACAGTGTCTTATATTGATTATTCTTCTTTTCCGAGTCAATGGCAAAAAGTTACTGTAAAAGTTTAGCCCAAACGTGGCTACATCAAAAGCCTTTTGATTGCCTTTAATAACGATCCTCCAAGTGTGAAAAACCCGTCAAATGCGAGTCAGACTCGCACGCCGAGGGTTATCTATAGTGTTTTTAGAAGCAATAAAGTCAATTTTTAGGATCACTTAACTAAATTTGTATTTTTGCTGTAATATTTACAAACTTGGGAGATTACGGGCTTAAAGTATTCTTTTTTGTTACATTTTTCATCATACCTTGAAAACAAAGAGTAGTACAAAAATGCAATAATCTATTTCGGAATTTACAAGTAAACTTCTTTCCTAAGATACTCCATTCGACCTAGTAATGACCATTTAAAATTTTGCCGCCTATCTCTTCCGAAATTCCCTGCAACTACCATCATCGCCTGAACGCACTTCATTCAGTGACTTCCATTGACAGAAACTTCAGCAAAAATCTGTTCAACAAAGTATTTGGTTGATTTAGAACGCGTTGGTTACAAAAGTATAGTAGCATAAAACGAAACTTAGAGAAATGACCTATAAGAGCAGACAAATTTAATGTGTTTTAGATCTGCACCAGGGAACGTTTACTCAAACTAAATTGAATTTAAAGCGTTGTTTCAATTACTAAACATTATTTCATTTAAATTTCTACCTAAGACGTCCCTTTAGATCGAATCCTCGTTAAAGCCTCAAAGATATTTCACAAGTTCAATGACTTTCAGCCAGCCCTGTACCATTGGATGTAAGTGTAGGTATGTACGTATTCATCTATATTTAAATGAGCACCAATATGTGCGGCTGGATCAAGCCTGTATACGTAAGTTTAAAGGAGAGACGAGATGTAACGAAAATGTAGATATTCTTAACAACTATGGCATAATTAAACATAGTCGTGTGGGGTGTTAATTAATGCAGTGGAAATGAGAGCGCTAAGGAGTATATTGGTGTTAAATTGAGTGACAGGATTAGAAATAGTGTGATAAGAGAACGGTGTGGCGTAAAAGAAGACGTAGTGACCAAAATCGAGAAAGGGATGCTGAGATGGTTTGGTCATGTAGAGAGGATGAATGAACGAAGACTGACGAAAGAGATCTACCAGGCGAGAGTGAATGAAAACGTTAGAAGGGGAAGGCCTAGGCAAACGTACCAGGACCAAATTCAGGACGTACTGAATAAAGGCCAGGTTAAAAGTACCCTAAACCGACGAGCATGTATGAAAAGATTGATGAAAGTACAGGAAGCAAGGGAAGTATGTCAAGATCGTAGGAGGTGGAGGACTGTGGTCTCTGCCTACCCCGACGGGAAAGAGGCGTGATGTTATGTATGTATGTATGTATGCGTAGGGTGTTTTGACTAAATAATACAATATCTGGGTATATTCTCCTGTAAGTGTAGTAAAATTTGACTATACGAACATTTAAACGGCGGTATGCATTGGAGAGCCGTTTTGTGTAATATCGTACGGTCAACCGCTTGTCGGTAGAAACTTTTCAACTTTATTACCACGTCATAAGGTCCAAAAGTGTTTCTACTTATGTGCGGCCGTGAGTACTCTTGTCTCTAATCTACTTAAACATAGCATCTTTATTGGCAATTTCTTTTTTTTCCAAATACTGAAATAAAGCCACTTCAGTTTTGGCTGGGGTTTGAAAGTTTGACCTGACCTCTTTTCGGTCTAAAAACAGATCGGTTTTCGTGCTTCGTAAGGCACATGTAGCAGTTAGTCCGAGCTTGTTGGTTGTAAAGCTGTAAACTTTTGATAAAAAGGTAAGTGAAAGTTGCTATACAGGGTGTCAGGGACAGCCTTTCGAATACTGAAGAGGCATGATCAGTCAACGACACTGAACAACTTTTAGTGAACAAAACTTTCAGGAAACGAAAGTTTTGTTCACTAAAAGTGAACAAAACTTTCGTTTCCTGAAAGTTTTGTTTACAAACCTAACCTAACCTAACCTAACACCCTGTATACCTGACAACATGTACATTATATATAATTAACCAAACTATTTGTTGTAAAGATCACTATGTGTGCCTTGTGCAGTATAGGACATTTCACTCTTACATAAATACAAATAAATAAATACATATTGGGGCACAATTCACACAAAGTCATCTGATCGAAAACTAGACAAAATCTGTATAATGAGCACTAGAGACTGGTACACATACATAAATAGATAAATGACACCCATAAGCAGAACAAACACTCGTGTTCATCACATAAATGTTTGCCCTGGGCGGGGATCGAACCCGCGGCCCACGGCGTGTAAGGCAGGCTCACTACCAACCACACCAACGGGCCAGTCAAATTATGATCACGTAATGATCCCAATCCAAACGTCCCGTGTGGTGCCGGCAAAGAATAGTACCAACCCATACATACCCGTGGGTGTCGTAAGAGGCGACTAAGGGTTGTAAACTGGAGTATGGGCAGCAGCATCCTCCTTTTTATCTTACATCTTACTTACTGCGGTCACCTACAACCGCGGTCCATGGTGCCAGCCGTAACGCTAACAAGCGAGGTGACTATGGTACTTCCCCTCTACATTTTTCCAGCAAAAGCTAGAATTCTGGAGGGAGCAGCTCTCTGTCCTGTAGTGGGCGTTTCATGGGATGTTATGATGATGAATGATCATTATAGCTCATAAACATGAACAAAGCGATAAACTTTAAACATGTTAAGTAAAATTTGACTTCCCTCAGCTCAAGATACTAAGAAGTTATTGTTCCTTTTAACACAAGGAACGTTTATTGGCTAAATATGTTACACGTTGTTATACACCCTCCTGCAAGATGGGTTTGTTCCACAATGGTACAGTTTAAGTATTTCAACCAAAATTAAATATTCCTCCGGAACACTCCTTCCACATACTAACCTAAAAGTAACGCTGTGTCATGAGTCTCTTAGACTGTAGCAGAATTTATAAAACGTAAAGGCAATTTACTATAAATACATCAGAATATTCAAAGTTTACGTCAAAAGCTCGCTCGAATTTATGGATGAATTATTTTGGATCTAATATTTTAAAACTGCACCGCTATTTACTTATCAATTCCAAAAAGTACCTACTAGAGCATCAGCTCTTATTTAATTTAAGAGCTTGTCTCTTGTCGATGGAGTAACTTACAGTCATGACGATTATTAATAATTATAAAAAAAATATATTTCAGTCATCGTGGATTTTCATGTTTGCCTTAAGAGCAACTCGTGTCGAATCCACGCTTGCGTAGAAAAGTCGTGTTACACTATACGTTTGCCATAAAGAAATCGCTTCGTTGCGAAACGACCCTTATTAAATGGTGAGATGTAATGATAATGCATGTACACGTTGCTGCATAGAAAAATCTGTTATTAGTGTGTTAATAACTTTTCTTGCAAAATCTCACAAAATAAGAACAAAACCCGGCTTTTACCCCTACGCAATGGATTTTCCGTCAAATATTCTTAGGCTGCCAGATAGATTGGTAAGCGCAAGGTAAGCGTTGGAATAAAAAAAAAAACGGGTTGCACTCCAGGAGTGCCGGCAGAAGTGAAAACTTGCATTTTTGAATATTATGCTTTTTGTAAGGGTCAATCGCGCCATTGCTCGCGTACTTCTTTGATGTCACTGAATAAAAAACCCGTATTGTAATAACAATACGGTTGATAGTTGACGCTTTTTCGATCAGGCTACGGATCTGACGCGACATCTGACGTGAGTTTATAATTTTTTACCCATCTAAATAAGTGCCAAGCGCCGCTAAAGAAGTTTACACTTCAAAAATGGATTTCAGAACCTAGTTTCAGGCAAAAAGTGCTCGAACCGAGCTCAAGAGTGCCTTTCCTTCAGAGATTTACTAGAAATCTCACCTTTGAGCTTGTGATTTTCTATTTCCAACCAATATTCTATAATATACCGAAGTCTAATTACATCGCAAACACAAAGTTTCACACACAAAGCAGCGTCATTGTGATAAAAGAAGAAACGACAAGAAAAAACTGACGATTAAAACAGCCATGTGGTGAGTGGATGTATTACCGTTTTGCCGTTATATCTTCCTCTCGATCTTAACTACCGGTGTGAGGAAATACCGCTTCACTGGCGGAAACATAACTCTTCAACGCAATACCAATTCATTTCCGGTTTAAAAAGTAAAAGAAAAACTAAGCATGAAATCGTTTAAGTTTAGGGTGTTTTTTAAAACTTTCTTGAATTTCGTATTGCAAAGAAACGGCTAACTTTTATTAGCCAGAGCTATTGGAGCAGATTTTTACGTGGCTGCAAAATTTACCAATTTGACTTGTCTAAAAGTGACTTTTCTTTTTTTAAGCTTAAAATGTCCCGTGTGGTGCCGGCAAAGAATAGTACCAACCCATACATACGCATGGGCGTCGTAAGAGGCGACTAAGGGTTAACTGGAGGATGGGCAGCAGCATCCTCCTATGTCTTACATCTTACTTACTGCTGTCACCTACAACCGCGGTCCATGGTGCCAGCCGTAACGCTAACAAGCGAGGTGACTATGGTGCTTCCCCTCCACATTTTTCCAGCAAAAGCTAGAATTCTGGAGGGAGCTCCCTGTCCTGTAGTGGACGTTTCATGGGATGTTATGATGAAGCTTAAAATAGAAGAAAAATTAATAAGAATTTCTTATATGGTAAGTAAGAATATGGTAAGTAAGAATCAAGTTTGACTGAATGAGAAATTCTAAAAAATACACCACCTTTAGCGAGTCATAGGCGGCGATTCTGGCGTGGCCGCTAAATGTAAGGCTATAATTTGACAGGTCTAAAAGTGTTGCTATCTTTGTTACTGCCTAGTGCTGCGTAGTTTACCCAATGATCTTACATTCACCATGATTGAGGACTCCTAACAATTTTATTTGTACAGAGGCAAAACGAACAGAGCAAGACCAATGATCTTACATATTACATGATAGCGTACTCTTAACAATTTGTACAGAGGCAAAACGAGCAGAGCAAGACATCATAGCCGATGTACTTCGTCCCTTTCTAATTATTGCCATACTAATGAAGTTTGCACAATTTCCGTGCAAAATGTTAACTTTTATGTACACAGATTTATATTTATACGTATTTTTAAATACTTATTTGAATAATTTTTAACGTGCCAAGTATAAACTTCTCTCTCAGTTTTCATTAAATATTTATAAATGCAGAAAATAATTTTCTTTTGATTTATCTGGATTAAAAACTCTTTGGTAAAATGATTTTTAACAAAGACTTTGCATGACATTTTGTAGATGTTGTCATGGCAAGATAAACAAAATGTCATGCAAAATCTATTAGAAAGGGACAGCTTCATCTCATCTTACGTCCTACTCTGCTCGCATAATTTTCGGAAGAGCGCAATCTGGTTAAAAGCACCGCGCGCGAAGTATAAAATCTATGAGCTTACCTCTCTTTAGCTGAAACGTCAGAAATAGAAGTACCTATCGCGCTTAGACCCGGAATAAAATAAACATACACCATTTTTGTCAACGAAAGATAATTTTACATAAAAGAAAAAACAAATTTTTGTATGTTACCACAGATCTTACTGTGACCTTCAATGATATTATATGTCAAGTACGCGTTTCTGTTTTTATAGTATCCCGGATATTAAATCGATCATGTTGAAGAATTTTCCTTGGGGTGTGGTTAGGATTCGTCCCGTTCTTACGCGAATATGGGCTGTAAAAATATTTTACAGTAGATTCAGATCATAACCAAATTTTCAGCAAGTAATCGTTTTTATACCTTTCCCCCTCTAAAAAGATTATTTTATTCACACACTGAAAACAGTGAATAAAAAGCCCTTTTAATCACGATTTTGGTGTTTGAATTTGAATTCGACCTCCATCTCACAACCATATTAAGAGCAGCGACTCAATACAAAGTACCAGGAGAACATGAATTTTCAAGAGGAGGACAGCAACTGAAGGCTTGGACGGGCATAACATAAAAAGTACCTACCAGGAGAGCATAAATATAAAAGAAGTGGTCAGCAAACGCGTAAACGGGGTGGTCAGAAAATTAAGCTGAGTTCGAGAAAATATGATGAATGTATATTCATTTTATGATATTTAATTAACTAATCAACAATAAATTTATCATTAAATAACAATATATAAATATTTGATGGCTGTTTGGAAGTTTAGTCTGTACCTCTCAAATACGCGTATAATCTATGCCCGCTTAAAAGAAATAATGCGATGCGCGCCTTATTAACAAATATTTATTACATAAATATATTCGACCTCCATCTCAATGCTATACAACCTCCTTAAATGTATATTTTCGCTTAAATATTTCTTTTTCTCGTAATCATGGTATAATGTATAGTATGCAACTCTTAAATAAAAGGGAGTTAAATCAAGGGCCATGAACCACTCGCTTCGCTCAGGATTCTAACAATTGAATCACTCGCTACGCTCGTGATTCATCTCTGGCCCTCGCTTTAAATCCGTCTTTTATTCACTAATTGCATAATATACTATTAGCAAACGTTATGTGAAAAAGCTTTTACTATAGATTAGATGACTGTAACAATGACAAAGAGGTATTGCGGTCTGATATTCCAGCGATACACAAGAAACACATTGTACAAAGGCGACTTTTTTAGGCTTGGCTGCAGTGGTTTCTTGCCGTTTAAACCATAACGGTATTAAAATCGTTTATTTGCATTATAATCTACATGATACGACGTTCAATAAATATTATGTACAGAATGTACATTGAATAAAATAATCGGAATCTCCATAAGGAACCAGAACCTGTTACAAAACAAAAATTAAAAATGATTTCCAATACAAAATTAGCCAGACCATGACATTGAACAACTAGGCTTTCTCCAAGGAACTGCAAAAAAAATTACTTTTGATACAAAATGCGCTATCACGTGACAGTTTCTATACGGTGACTTTTAATTAGTTCTTGATAGCAAAAGATATGCATGTACTCATGACACTGAACAACTTTTCCCAAGGAACATAGGTCGAAATAAGAAAAACCAAATTTGACCTCCCATACAAAATGCCCTATCAGCGGATGCAGTTTCTATGGGAGGTCAAAACTTGATTTTCGTATTTCGACCTATGTTCCTTGGGGAAAGTTGTTCAGTATCATGAGTACATTCATACCTTTTTCTATCAAGAACTAATTAAAAGTTACCCTATATGGAAAGTCAATATTTCAGATTTAATTTTTAATTTACAGTTTCAGTTTTTAAATGCATGTCCTTTATACGCAGTAGGTAGACAAACTCATTTAAATGTGATTACGTCCACATCATTTAATGTTAGTTTTCGCGCAAACGTTTAACTTTTTCATCACTCTGAACTTAGCTATTATATTCTGTTTCTACGGATTCTGTTAATAGAGCTCAATGCTCAGCCTTTAGAGATTTGACAAAAGCACTAGTTTTTACAATACCCGTGTGGTGCCGGCAAAGAATAGTACCAACCCATACATACCCGTGGGTGTCGTAAGAGGCGACTAAGGGTTACTGGAGGGTGGGCAGCAGCTTCCTCCTTCGTGTCTTACATCTTACTTACTGCGGTCACCTACAACCGCGGTCCATGGTGCTAGCTAGAATTCTGGAGGGAGCTCCCTGTCCTGTAGTGGACGTTTCATGAGATGTAATGATGACTAGTTTTTACATATCATGACTGTCATCTGAGCTCAAACTGAGCTGCACTTGGAGCTGCACAACACAACCCATGCCTGCTAAACAAAAAGTCGTTTCGTTTTCGTTCAGTTTTCTAACATACAAAAATATTTACGAAGATAAAAAGCCTGTTGCATATTCGTTCCTCCCCATAATCATGGTCTCTTTAACATACTTTTATGACAACGCCACCCTCTTTTATAGTTACCCGGATATTAAATCGATCACACTGGTTATTCCTTAGGGGCTGGTTCGGACTCGTTCTTCCTGTGTTGCATAGATAAACTAAATTGTTTACACTACATCATAGTTTCCCTTGAGAAAATGAACATGGATTCGTTCACATGTTTTTGTATTTATAATGGGTAGGTGAAAATTTACATTAGTGTACGAAAATTGTGTGAGTATTTCTAGGTGCAAATAGCGTTACGGAGTCTTCTGGGATTTATGAAAATGTTCGCTGACGTTACAAAATATTTATTTCTAAATAATTTATTTGTACTAGAAATTTTATTTTAGGACTGTTTTTTTGTTAGTTGCTGTCCCGTGTGGTGCCGGCAAAGAATAGTACCAACCCATAGGTACATACCCGTGGGTGTCGTAAGAGGCAACTAAGGGTTAACTGGAGGATGGGTAGCAGCATCTTACTTTGTATATTACATCTTACTTTCTGTGGTCACCTACAACCGCGGTCCATGGTGCCAGCCGTAACGCTTACAAGCGAGTTGACTATGGTACTCGTACTTCCCCTCCTCATTTTTCCAGGAAAAGCTAGAATTCTAGAGGGAGCTCCCTGTCCTGTAGTGGACGTTTCATGGGATGTTATGATGAGACAGTTGCTTGCACTTAGTCTTTTCACCAACTTTGATTTATTTATATTTAGATTCTTTTTTTTCTAGAGTTTTCCAATTTTTATTTTCTAGACCTCGTAGAGTTTGTTTATGTGTGAGTGTGTTAAGAAAAAAATAAAGAAAGTAAGGTGAAATAAAAAAGCCTTATGATAAACAGTGTTATGTTATAACTGTTATGAGTATTCGTTTCATTATTATAAATTGCAGTTAAATAATAGGTTAGTTGTAAAGAAAAGATAGCATAACAAGGGTTGGCAGAAAATGAAGATTCTGTCCAGCATTAAGCCGCAATCGCACTTTCCTAAATTCAAAGACTAATTCGGCATACATTGTTGGGGGGCATGGTTCTATTAATTCCAATTTTTTTTTTCGTTAAGACAAGGTCATCTGATCCCAAACTATGCAAAGCCTGTAACTATGGGTACCAGAGACATATACATACATTAATAGATAAATAACACCCAGATACAGAACAAACACTTGTGTTGATTACACAAATGTTTGCCCTGGGCGGGGATCGAGCCCGTGGCCGACGGCGTGAGAGGCAGGCTCACTACCAACCACACCAAAGGGGTTGTCATATGCCGAATTAGTTTCTGAATTAAGGATAGTGTGATAGCGGATTAACGAAGCTGCTAAAAAAATACACACTATTTATTATTCATCATCAGAACAGCTATTTCCTGAATTTTACAGAAAAAATGCATGGTACAGCGCGTTCAGAACAAGTCCGTCTATGACGGTTATTTTCGGCGCATGGGTGATAGGCGTAGAGCCAATGAACGATTCGCTCGCCCCCGCGACTCATTTTTTGCCTTCTCCGCATTAACGGTCACAGACAAAGTTATTTTGTACTCAGTATAGGTAGGTATATTTGCGGACGACATGCACCAAGCAAGCACCAAGTCACCAAGCACGTAACCGAGGCACATCAGTCTGCGGTGGTTAGTGACTACAGTATTAAATATACAAAGAAATGTTAAACATAGAATAATACTATCCTTATTTTGTCACTTAGATTTTAAATAAGCAAAAATATATCCAAAACTCTAAGAGCAAGCTCGGCGTCGATAAAGGAAGCCATTTTTCACTCCGCGTCAACGGGGAGTGGTGCCAACATTTTTTATGCATACGAGATTGAATACTTTAAAGGAAATGTCAGAGAAACTACTTTATTCCCTCGAGTATCGTAGAAGAAGGGGTGTCATTTTCTCACAATGAAAATGTTTTCAGCAGCTTTAATATGCGGGAACGGTTTCACAGTATTTCCAGTATGGATATCTGGAAAAATACCTGCTTTAATAATACGAAATAATAAACGATTATATGAAAAATAAATATATTTTTACAAGAGCTGCAAAACATCCAGTTTGACAAAATTTTGAGTAATGCAGTCTCAAGTCTGCTATTTCGAGTGTCTTGGGTTCGGTATCTCAACTCAGTGATGTGATGATATATTCGATTCTTGTTAATGCTTACAGTTATTATGTACGAGGCACCAACGATAAGTAGACTTTTAAAACGGGCTATATATGTAATTATCTTGTTGTTTCTGTTTCCTCGTACTCTCGAATCCTTTAAAAAAATAATAAAATGATAGATAAGTCGCACAAGACATTTAATGAATGTCATGATCTTTGAGCTGCATTAACGCTAAGTACCTAGAAGTTCATGGGAAAAATTTAATAGTAGATTAGTAGCCAAGGGCTGTAAGGCAACAACTGCAGCCCGAGATATTTAGGCGCACGAGCGCAGCGAGGGCGCCTATAGTTCGAGGGTGCAATTGATGCTTACACCCGAGCTAACTACTCTGCTTTACATCTCGATTGTGAAGTGTAGGTGACCAATTAGCGTTCTAGGGTAATAATGTAGCTAGAAAAGCCCTAGGGCGGTAAGTGATTAAAAAAATAAACTTTACTCTTTCAAAACTCAATTACTTACCGCTCTAGGGCTTTTCTAGCTACATTATTACCCTAGAGCGCTAATTGGTCACCTACAAGCCCCATTTGAGGGTAATAAGGACCTACTTACCGAATATGAGAGATGTAATAGTTTTTTGGGGGTTATATGATTTTTATATTTTATTTATTATTAACAATTTGTAGAGTTTTAATTGCAAGTACATTTTGTTCTTTGAATTTCCTGTAGGAAAAGAGCCTAAATTGACTATCTACAAACGCAATTTTTCATAAAAGTACCAGGACAAAAGGAGCTTAAAAGAGGGATAGAGTTCTCACAAACTAATTTAGGGCAGTGAAGCGCACGCCGTGACCCGCGGAACACAATTTCGCCTTGTTTACCTATTAGCCGACCAAATTACGTTTGCAACTTCACTCTAGCAGGCTAGTGAAGCCTTTGTGCTACTGAATTTTGTCATCACTTGTTGTCGGTTCTATTTTGGTATATTGTACGAGTTTATGGTGTTTGTTATTAACCCTATGCTACAAAAGGGCGTTACTAAATCTTGAAATCTTATTTTTGTCTCTGTAGTGCTGTGGGTGTCTCACATACGAATGATAAAACATGGATTGATAATTGTGTGTTTGTACAACTACTCATTGACGAACATCCAGATGTTTCTACATTGTCTTACATATTGCATTATTGAACCGGAGATCCAAAATCTTTTTTCACGTGATAATCAGGGCGATAACAAGATGTCTTAGTACATGGATTGTGAGATGATCGCGAAAAACCTTGTGAGAAGGTCTAGACTGGAGCCAAAAGTTCAGGAGGTCTTTTTAAAATTTTAAAGCTGGTCTGTTTAGCTAGAGCCCCAGACTTTCTAGTCTAGCCAGTGATTTTTAGTATCGACATAAGCTACTCTATCACGGAAAATCACGTTTTTTCGTCCTGAATATCATCATGATATCATCAAGTGGACAGTTTGATGATCCTCTCATTGTGCCCATTTACTTAGACATCATTTTGCCTTGTATATCACGTGAAAAGCAAATAAAATCTTCTCGGCCCCCGGTCCATGACGGATGCACTTGAGATTATAATTCTGGTTAGTGACTAGTCACAAGTCACTTATAACTAGAAAAGTTTCTCAGTTGATCAATGTTGATCAAATTTCGTCTTTTTATGAAAATTAATAACTATTACCAACTATTAACTATTTTTATTTATTGTTATTTACTAACATATACTATTTATTTATTACTGTATTTCTTAGCAATTAATTCGCACAAAGCGCTGTGCAAAATCAAATTAGCATTGCAAATAAGTGGCATTCCTAACCTGCGACTGTATTCCCGAGATCATAACCCTACCCAAGTCTCGAGTGAATAGGCTTCGTCTGGGTGAGCTCGTTCCATCGTCGATCTCATTTCAGTCCCCAGGGGCTAATCAGACCCTAGTCAAGAGCAAGCTAAAAAATTATGAAATATCTGCAAATACAGGTTGATTTACTACAGAAACCCACGAGAAGAGGGGGTCTTTCTCGGTGGTCATAGTAGAATTTGCTACTGGTAGGTATGGCCAGCGAAAATACTTATTCTTGATAGTCATACTATTTCTAGGATATTGTTTTTCTTCCTCCGGTATAGTATGTAAAGTACAATTAGAGTAAAAAATGTTTAGTTAATTAGGGCAAATAGTAAGGCCTGGTGCAGTACGACAAGGATGCCCGACTAGCGACTCGACTTAAGGTCGCAAAAGGCCAGAACGTTTTGGATGATGAACCTAGTACCAACTTTTAGTATGTTATTAAACATGATATAATATAACTCCTTCAAAACCACCGGGACGAAAGCTGTCAAATGTCTGGATCAGGAGGTATGACGTCATCAATTTCGTCGTCAGCGAGTCATTGGAAGTTTATTTTACAAAAAAATATGTAGCCGTTTGTTCCCTGGAGGAGCTCAAAATTTGTGTGTTTCAGAAATGTTTCTTTGATTTTAAGATAACCAGATGCTCATATGTGACAATGTAGTATATTTCCAGAATCAGCTCCTAAAGCCCTTTGATTTGATATACTACACGATAGGAATATATAAAAAAAAATTAAAACCCATACAAAAAATTTATGACGTCATACCTCCTGATCCAGGCATTTGACAGCTTTCGTCCTGGTAGTTTTGAAGGTGTAATATCATCTTTAATAACGTACTAAAAGTTGGTACTAGGTTCATCATCCGAAACGTGTTTACCTTAAGTCAAGTTACTAGACGTGGATGACCGCAACGGACAGTAAAATGTATGAAGGCTATACATACAGTCCATTCAGTGCGCTACGGACAAGATCAGAAGCAGATAGCTGCGCATCAGACTGAACGTACCATATGGTGTTAATTTGATTGCATGTCTTAGCTCAGGGGCGAGGTCAGTATCAGTAGTTGAACAACTTTTCCGAAGGAACATAGGTCAAAATACGAAAAACCAAATTTGACCAGCTGATGCAGTTTCTATGGGAGGTCAAAAATTGATTTTTGTATTTCGACTTAGGTTCCTTGGGGAAAGTGGTTCAGTAACTTATACTGATCTCGCCCCTAGGCTATGGCACGCAATCAAATTAACACCCTGTATAGTCGTCATACATTTTCACCTCAAATTTCATTTGACATCCATTTTGAGTACCGTGAAGAGCATGTCAAGCTTGACACATTGGACTTTGTACCGCACTTACGAGTATCTTATTCAGCGCAAAGACTGAAACTGCACTGCGAGTGTCAAGATTGACATGTGCTTGACTGTACCATATACCGTTTCGCAATCATTTAAAGTCTAAACCATTCTTAACTCAAGGAAACCAAATCCATATTGTATAAAAATCTGTAATAAAACCGGCTACCTAATTACATTTGAAACAATATTTTTCGTTTCAACAGTCCAACCCCACCATGAACTGAATTTTGAACACAGAAAAATTCGTATGCCGGTACCGTACGATGATGATTCAAAAAACGTGACGGCTGGACCCAACAGGGACTTAGTGGGTATACATAATAGTACACTCAACAACATAACAGTAGAAACAATTTCAGACCTTATGGTGTGGTAATAGAGTTGAAAAAGTTTCTACTGACGTGCGGATGACCGTACTAGCGTTCTACCCTGCGGATTCGCACGCACAGAATTTCTTTACTCGTCGTTAGGTAGTGGAAGACCAAAAAAATACATATTTTTTTAGTTATTAAAATAAAAACACGAATGAGAAAGAGAACAAAAAGAAAATTAATAATAATCGTTCACCAAGATTAGAACACGGACCTCTTATCCTTCCCGTTTTAGACCATCCCACTTTGCATCATAACATCCCATGAAATGTCCACTGCAGGACAGGGAGCTCCCTCCACAACTCCAGCAAAAACTTACTTAGGGGGGATTTACCATAGTCACCACGCTTGGAAGCTTTACGGCTTGCGGCTGGCGACCGCTGTTGTTGGTGACCGCAGAATGTACATCTTACATTCGTGCGTACCATCGTACGATACACAGAAAGATGGTGCTGCCAATCCTCCGGTTTATAAACCCTTAGTCGCCTTAAGTGTTTGCTGGCACCACACAGAAACTGTTAAAATTACTGTCCCACACTTACCAGTTACAAATTAACGATAGAACATGTATTTTGTTTTCATTATTTCTACGATTTAATCTCTTACAGTGGTTGTCTTAAAAAAAAAACCGGCCAAGTGCGAGTCGGACTCGCGCACCGAGGGTTCCGTACCACCACATAATCATAATTGTATTAGTTGAAATTTCAGTAAGTTAATGTGCTAGATTTTTTGAGTCCGACACGCGCTTGACCAAATTTTATTATTTGTTGTTATCTAATAGCTTATGCACTATAAACTTACCAATTTTCAAGTTTGTAAGTGTTCCCGTTTTTAAAATAGAACTAAAACAAAACGCCTCATTGACCATCCAACTTGACCCCTCTCTTATATGAATGTTCTTGAAACGGGAGCTCACCACAATTGGTTATCATTAGTTGTGAGAAAAGTTGTAATATTTAATGATTTCAGACTTTTCCCATTATTTGTACTGTGAGACCTAGCTTCCTGCCAAATTTCATAATTTTAGGTCAACGGGAAGTACCCTGTAGGTTTTGCTTTTTTGCATAAATGTATGGAGATGAGGACATAAAAAGCCATATCTTTTGATTGCGTCGTTGTAAAAAATTTAAATTTTCAGATCTTGTGTGGTTTATGGATCTTAATATTCGTAATCAATTTCAACCTGATACCTCTTCTTGTTCGTGAGAAAAAGGGTTTTGACAGACAGACAGATAGACAGACAGACAGACAGACAGACGGACAACAAAGTGATCCTATAAGGGTTCCGTTTTTTATTTTGAGGTACGGAACCCTAAAAACGGTTAAAAGTCTTTGTCGTGCGTCGCGAACTTAGTCGTAGCGACCTTCTAGGTCACTACGACTTCAAAGCGGAGCCTCAATTTCTTCCTAATCGTGATGTTATCATAATCAAGGTGTAATCAAAGTACATTTGGAGCAGTATTTCTTCAATGGTACACACGGCCGCTCGTCGGTAGAAACTCATTGACTTTGAGCGTGTCTCTGGTGTCGAGTGTGTGTAAGGTAACGCTGGATCAGCTTATACTGGTTTTGTTTCTACGTGCTTGCTGCCGTGCGTACCAATTTATATTTTTGCACCTTCTTACAGTTAGCACATAGCATGTATTGCACGTAAGTGTACGTACATTAACGATTTTATCAACAGGATGCGAGTCATTTGTTACTGTAAGCGTTCGATGTACAGAACGGATGCATTTGACGTGCATTTGACATTATTACCGAGAAGTTATGATTTTCAGCGCTCTACATAAGTGGGGATATAGCTCAGTGGTAGAGCAATCGACTGCAGATCGATAGGTCCCCGGTTCAAATCCGGGTGTCCCCTCAATCTTTTTTGGAATTCATAATATTTTTTCAAGTACATAAAGCACGGAAAAAAGTTAGACAACTCATCTCACCAATTTTATAAATGCAAAAGTATGGCTATTTGTTTTTTTGTTGCACTATCACGCTTAAACGGCTGAACCGAATTCGATGAAATTTAGGAAGTAGATAAATCAAGCATTGAACTAAAAAATAGCCTACAATTTATCCTGAAAAATGCATAGTTCCTGTAGGAGACACTAGGATGACTCAAAGACTAGGGAGCGAGCGAAGCCTCTGGTAAAAGATAGTTAAAAGTTTCTGCAGCGCATCGGACATGTTTGCGGACGCTCACGTTGATGGCTTCCATGCCACGCTCCACAAACGGTGTGCTTCTGCGTTGCAAAATATTAAGGCCAGTTCCAATAGTGTTCTGAGGGTCATTGCTGACACATTTCATAGTAACTGTGAGAAGCTGGATCAAGACACATACTAGTGCATGTACCTGTGTTTTAATAAAATTGTAACATAGGTCAATGCATTCCTACACTAGTACAGATGTCTTCTGAAGTAGTTAATTTTGACTCTATGACAATGTTGCAACAAAATGTAATCAATCATAATTTAAATTTGATAATTTTTGTTTAGTTAAACGCATTGATGTAAAATCTTTGGTTATATGTATACTAGTCTAAAATAAAAAAAATTTTTGAAGTAAATTGGAAATTACAGATTTTATGGAAAACTTATTTCTGTATCGATCCATAAGCTTTTAAGTATGAGCCCGTAGAGATTAAGTGTATGAAAGTGGTACAAGTAATCCTGTGGCGTATAGAGGTCGTTAAATTTCACAACATCAGGCAGGACCACAGGAGCCTAGTTAGTAAAGCGTCTGCGGTACTTACGCAGAAGAGGCAAGTTCGAATCCTGCCTGTGGCTGTAAAATTTTGCGATTTTCTACTTTGTAGATTTATTCGAACACAGGAAGTGTTAAAATAAAAATCAAATCCTGTGGCTAGTTTAAAAAAATATCAGCCTGAGAGGTCAAAAAGACTGTATGCAAATTATTTATCAAAGAGCTACTAGTTACATTTACATTACAACAAAATTACAGTTAAAACATGTCTCGAACACCGCATTACAACAGTAATTTTAAATTGTACCACGAGTGTGCTACAAGCTTGTTTCATTTGCCAAATTGTCTGCACGCTACAGTGTGAATATTTCATTCTGGCAGACACATTAGTCAGGTTTACCATAGTTACCTAATGGCCTAGTCGTGGAAGTCTTGCATTATTTGGTCTTGGTCTCTTGATACGGTGGTCCTTACTGTCTACTTTATGTGTGGCAAGTGGTTATAAGTTGTTATTATATCACCTTCACTCACTGTGTGTTAAATTCTGTAGGAGCACATTAGTCATCATCATAACATCCCATGAAAAGTCCACTACAGGACAGGGAGCTTCCTCCAGAATTCTAGCTTTTGCTGGTAAAATGTACAGGGGAAGTACCATGGTCACTTCGCTTGTCAGCGTTATGGCTGGCACCATGGACCGCGTTTGTAGGTGACCGCAGTAAGTAAGATGGTATTATACACAGCTGCTGTCCATCCTCCAGTTAGTAACTCTTAGTCGTCGGCGTCTGTTCTATGATATTTCCGATATGTGACAATACGCTAACTGCCAAACTCAAACACGTAACTTAAATTTTCAATACTCTTAGATGAAAAAAAAAAATTGTAAAGTTACTAAATAGTAAATAGTAAGATATTAATAGTAGTAAAATGCTATAATATTTAAATAATGATTTTACCGATTAATTAAAATAGCCAATAATAAAAAAGTTATAGATAAAAACTGTATGGTTTGAGCGCAACGCCTAAAAACTGCTTTGCAGTTTGGCGATATTTAGATAAGGCAAATTTGTGTTGTGTAAATAAGTTAAATAAAAAAAGTAAATTTTTCATTAAATCTCGAATTTTGTCGGAATTTATTGAGAAACTTACTGTTGGCTACACCAACACGAGTTCGGGGTTCACCGGGTGCTTTGTGACTTAAACACGAGATCAAGTTTACAAATCGTCTTTATTAAACACACTAGTTCAAACAACGATAACAACAGGTAATAACAAGAGTCAACAAGAGTCAAACAGAAAACTTAACAAGTGACGAGCACGCAGGCTCAGACGAGTTCGCGGGCACTGGCACTGACACTGACTAGTCACTAACTAGTTTTCACTGTCTTGTCAACTCCTTGAGTGGACTGTATAACGTTCACTTGTTCACTGCACTGTACAACTGACTGTTTCCAACTGTGTTCGGATCGTAGACAGAACTGGAACTGTATCTTCGACTGTACTGTGCACTTGTATTCTTGAGCTGTAGACTGTAACTCTTCTTCAAGTGGACTGTATAGGGTTTGTTCACTACAGGAGAGTTCTCGACTGTAGACTGGAAGTTCACAGTAGACTGGACGATTCACTCAGTTGACTGGAACGGTTGACAGTTGATTACTGGACGATCACTCAGCTTCGAACTGTGTCGAATGGTGGATTTGGCCGCGCTTATATCCTGCTAGCGCCGGCCGGAACTAGCGTACGACACGCCGAGGGCACGCTGTCTATCTCGCTCGCACGCGCTGGCCGTCTCGCTCGCTTTGTGCTCTCGCGGCGTCGGTGCGGGGCGCGGGGGCGGGTGATGTTCGTGCGTAGCTTGCTCTGGTACTTGAGTGTTGCGTTCCGTGTCGCCGTCCGCAACATTCTCCCCCCGGCGAGAGCCCGCAGCCCCTGTTGATATGGGTAGGACGGCGAGCTTTCTTACAGGGCGTCGTATAATGCCAGCCTTGGTGCGTACTTCTGCGTTTCTGATTACGCCGTCGGGGCCGGTAAATGTGCGTGCGACGACTCCCCTTGGCCACACGTTCCGTGGCATGTTCGGGTCGGTGATGATGACGAGGTCTCCGACAGCGATGTTGTTGTTGGTGGTTGTACCTCCCCTCGGTACTAAGGTTGGGAGGTATTCAGTGACCCAGCGTCGCCAAAAGGTATCTGCTAGCGCTTGACTTCTTCTCCAGGCGCGTCGATCCAACTGGGTGCAAGGTCCGGTGCAGGGAAGGCCTGATGATGTCCCGATCAGGAAGTGGTTCGGGGTGAGCGCCTCAGGGTCGTCAAGTTCTACCGGAACGTGGGTGAGGGGTCGACTGTTGACCGCGTGTTCTGCTTCCACCAGGAGGGTTGTCAGCACTTCTTCTGATGGTATTTGTTCATGCAGCGTTCCTTCGAGTGCAGTCTTGACTGATCGCACTAGTCGCTCCCATGCGCCGCCTTGGTTCGGGGCACCCGGTGGTATGAAGCGCCACTCGATGCGTTGTGTGAGCGCGAAATCTTGAAGTTGAGGCAGCCACTCTTCGAAGGCTCGTCGAAGTTCATTGTCGGACCCCCGGAAGTTGGTCCCGTTGTCGCTATAGATGATGCGGGGCCAACCTCGTCGTGCTGCCATTCTTCTCAGTGCCAGGATTGCTGAGTCCGTCGATAGTGAGGGCACCACTTCTAGGTGTACTGCTCTCGTGGTGAGACATGTGAAGAGCGCTCCCCATCTTTTCTCGTGTCGTCGGCCGATCTTCATGGTCATTGGGCCGAAGTAGTCGACCCCTGTGTTGGTAAAGGGCCGACTGTATGGCTCCATTCTGGCAGCTAGTAAATCGCCTTTCGACGGGATGGCGGGCGTAGATCTTCTTATTCTGCATAGCTGACATCTGGAGGCCACGCTGCGTACCACTGGTCGAAGTCCTTGCAGGTGGTATCGTTGTCGTAGGTCGTTGACCACCCTTTCGTTGTTGGTGTGGCCTGCTCTTGCGTGGGCGTGTTGTACAAGCAGACGCGCGAAGGGATGGCGGCCGTCCAGAATGATCGGTGTCTTCATCTCATCGGGGGCGGCTGTAGCTCTGTTAATCCTCCCCCGGGCACGCAGTACTCCATTTGCGTCGATGTATGGGTCTAAGGCAGCGAGTCGGCTCTGCTTCTTGATAGATTCGCCGGCCTGTAGCGTCGCAATTTCGTTGGAGTAGGCGTCTCTCTGGGCTTGCTTGATCCAGAGGGCTTCTGCTGCTTCGATGTGTCGCAGTTCTTACGTCGTCGTTCTTCTGCGGCACTTGTCAGTGAAGTATAGGACTCGAGCTGTTGTGCGGATGAGCCTCTCGTATGCCGAAAAGCGTGTGATATTGGGCAGGCTCGAGTCTTCTTCGTCCGTTATGTGAGCAGCGACATCTTCATGTTCGTTCTGGTCGTGTAGATCGGTGGGTTGTTCTGGCCAGCTTCGTTCTGGTTCTTGCAGGAAGGCTGGACCCGTATACCAGCGATCGTTGCTGTCCACGGGCTTGTGGTGTTGCCGCGTGGCGTCATCGGCGACGTTTTGTTCGGTAGGTACCCATCGCCATTGGGTCGGGCTGGTTAGCTCGCCAAGTTCTCCCAAGCGGTTGGCGACGAAGGTGTCGTACTTTCTCTCGTCGTTATAAATCCAGTTAAGGACTGTTCTGGAGTCTGTCCAGTAGATAATTCTGCTCGGCTGAGTTCTGTGTTCCTCTGTGATGGCCCTGGCTAGTCTGGCTCCGATGAGGGCGGCTTGGAGTTCAAGTCTCGGGATTGTTGTGGTCTTCAGGGGGGCAACCTTCGATTTGCCGGCGACAAGTGAGGTAGTGATGGTCCCGTCAGGCTTGGTTGCCCGCCAGTAGGCAGCGGTGGCGTAGGCTTGTTCGCTGGCATCGCAGAATACATGTAACTCCTTCTCGCCTTCTGTCTCATATCTCCTTCTTAGACGCAGGTTCGTGACGCTGTCCAGGTTCTGCAGCCATCTGTTGAACTCCTCTGCGGGCTTGGTGGGAATTGGGTCGTCCCAGCCAAGTTTGATGCGCCATAGCTCTTGTAGCTGTATTCGGGCGCTGATGGCGAAGTGACTTATGAGGCCTAGTGGGTCGTATATGGACATGACCGCACTGAGGAACTCCCGTTTGGTGGGTGCGCGGTGGAGAAAGCGCACCTCCCGTGGCACGCGGTTCATTGCCGTGTTGAATGTCAGCAGGTCCGGTCCTGCCATCCAGACGAGGCCCAAAGTTCTCTCGTTGCTTGGAGTCGGCCCCAGGTTCGTGTCTTGAGTGGCTCGATCTTCGGCGGGAAAGGCAGCCAGCACTCGTGGATCGTTCGAGTTCCATGCACGGATGCGAAAGCCTGCCTTCGAGTGGATGAAGGCGACGTCTTTGGCGATCTTGATAGCTTCTTCTGCTGTTGCCATGCTATCCACGTAGTCGTCCATGTAGTGGTTGAGGGTGATCGCCTTGGCTGCTTGTGGGAAGTTGGCAGCAAACTCTTCAGCGTTCTTGTTTCTGACGCTGTGTGCCAAGAAAGGTGAGCTCTTGGCACCGAATATCATCGAAGTCATTGTAGTGTGCTCGCCTCTCCTACCTTAGTATATAAGTATTAGTCAATAAACCTGCATCATACGGAACACACGTGTCTTATTAAACGCTCTCCCGGGTCCCCGCACCGCATGGCGACCCTGCCAGTGCTGCCTTATACGGGCAGCGCTGTGCAATCGCGCGAACAATAGTGTGACTGTGCTGTGTGATGGAAAATTTATTAAAAATTTAACTTGAAAAAAAAAAATCGTTATGAACTTTTCGGTAGACGTTATGAATCTAATGTGTTGTAACGTGTACTCCTAATAACATGAATAACATAAAATAATAAATAAAATTTGACTTTCTAAATTAAATAAAAATGTGAATTATTAATAATATTACTATGGTGAGTCAGTGGCGGTAGTGAAGAAGAGACGGCGTAAAAATAGGTAGACAAGATTAGGAAGACAGTGTTTTAATAAGAAGAAAAATATCAGAAGAATAAAATTTACACGTTTGCAAATTTAAAAAGAAGATATAAGGAAGATCAGGGATAAGATGGATAAAAACAAAACCGTGTCGACATGATGGAGAAAAATTACCTACAGAAGAACAAAGATTTGGAAAAAGGTACATTAAATAGGAAAGAAGATCGGGAAAAATCCAGAAGATGGAAAAAAAAGGTGGAGAGTAAAGTGAACAGAGCAGGCGGCCGGGTGATGAACGAGTCAGATGGATGATGATGAGTGTTGCTGGGCGCAGGGAGCTGTTGGAGTCAGATGGATGATAAGAGTGATATGCAGGGTGCCGGGAGATGTTGGAGTCGGAAGTGGATGCGGCTGTGCAGTGAAATTGTGTTCCGGTTTTTTTTTTTTATTAGCTAGGCATCGGAAAAAAAAAATATTAAAAATTTAGCTAGGTTCGGTCAAATAATAATAAATAATTAGTTCATAAATAAAATAAAAATGCAGCAAATTTTGAAGACAGAAGAATTCATGCAGCGACTCACCAGTGGCTCACCATAAGCATCGTAACGTAAGTTTAATTAAGAATAAACAGCAACAGATCATGTAAATAAAATTTGGGTGATTAATTTTTTTTTTAAAGTGTTTTCTTTTAAATGTACCTAATGATTAAAGTGGAAAAAAATAAATAAATAGTTACATGATCCGTGAGCTGTCCATTTTACTGTTGGCAATATAGTAAAGTAAAAAATTACGTATGTTTCCCGGATATTTTATTATCAGTAAAGAAAAGCAAGTTAGTTTTATTTTAAAATCATTTTCTTTTCACGAAGTAAGTTTAAGTTTCAAATAAAAAAGAACACGAATTTAGACCTAACGAGAATTTAGAGAAGTGAGTTTTGTGTTACTACAACCTATTAAAAAGTAATATTTTAATTAATATATTTTACGGAAAATTCGCACTGTGCTATGTAATTACCCTAATTATTTTATTATGTAAAAAAAATGTAGTGACAATAATGTGTAACATTTTGAAAAGAAGAGAAAAGTATTTTTGGAAAATATTTGGTTGAGTATCAAAGTAATATTGCTGTGTATTTGATACTTACTTACCTATGTATTTGATCTTTATGTCAAAATAATTACATTATATAATTTGGAACATTCTTAAATTACATTTCATCCATATTTATCAAAAATATCCGTATGAAAGAGCATTTAAAAAAAAAATTGTTTGTACGCTAGTTAAAAGATTGTTTTTTTATTATTTTGTGATTATTCCAATTCAAATTATGGCTTTAAATAACCACCCTTATTGTAAAAATGAAATAAATTAATTAATCAGTACCTACTATCTTTTAGAAAAGTTTGATGAGATTATTAAAAGCAAGTTCTAGGAAAATTTGTTACATACAAACATGATATCGGCGGCGACATAGCACGCCAGCTCATATTGCATCGTTTCACTGTTTACGGCTATGCACTGTGAAGCCTAAATAATACATAAGATTTTATTTTCGTTCAGATGCGTTATAGTATTAATAGTATATTTTGTAAAACTGTTAACGAACTAGATACCTACTTGTTACTCTCACTAGTACAGTCAACGACAGTTCAGGCTTGACAATCGCAAATGACTCTAGCTCGGACGTCTATTGAAATAAGAATGATACAAAGTCCAATGTGTCTAGCTTGATATGCTCTTGACTGTACATTATAAAAAAAAACTCAAATTTTGCTATCAGTACCAACCAACTTTAAAACTTGTAACATTAAAATCAATAAAAATCCAGAAAATACAAAATGAACAACTAGGTACTCGTAGATATCTGTTTTTGATGAATCAGTGTAATATAAATAGGACTGCAGCATGCGTAAGTAAGTGGGCATCGAACCAATGTCGCACAGGTAAGCAGATAATGTACCAAACGAATGTGAAAAAGAAGTATTGCTACGGATAGTATAACGGGTCTTAAAATTATCAATAAAGGAAAATGTATCTAATAGTTTGATATTTTATCGTTCCGTTAGTAAGCTTTACCTATATGTTTTAATTGTATTATTCATGTATTTTAAATCAGTTGTATTGTATATCTTCGGTGGATTTTCGCGATCTTCTCCTCGCCACAAGAACAGTTGTGCGGACTGGTCTTCAGGTCTAATTTTAACCCGCAGGAACATTTCTTCAATGTCGGCTGTGACAGCGACTGCTTCCTCTCTGAATCGGAAGAGGATCCCAATTAGAGGTCGTAGTAGATCAGGTCCCTCTAAGAGATGGTCGTTCAGACTGACACCGTTGGATGTGGCGGCAGCGTCGAAAACCAGGCGAATTTTCTTCGGCTTGTTGGGGTTTCTCACCGCGAAGTGGGGTAGGTACCAGCTCTTCGGGTCTGCTGGTTCTTCTCCTGTCACTTCTTCCGCGTAGCCTTTGTCGAGCAGGTTCTGGATCTGTCGTCCATACTCGATGCGAAGCTCAGGATCTTTGTCAAGCTTCTTCTCAATGCCTCGGAGTCTGTTCAGGGCCGATGAGTAGCTCGGAGGTAACTTTGGTTCGTTCGTTGTAAATGGAAGTCCCACTTCGAAGTGCCCGTTGGTTCTGTGCGCCGTCTTCTCAAATATCTCGACGGCACGACGCTCTTTCGGATTCGGTCGTTGCGTTGACGTGATGCCAAGGGAATCCAGGGAGAACTGCTTCTTTACTGCGTCGTCTAGGTTCGGGGACGTGCAGATGTGCAGGACTTCTTCGCAGGCTGGGAACTTGTTGCGTGGTAGGACCCCGTGAAGTACCCATCCGAGTGAAGTGCGTGAGGCTGCGGGTTGATCTCGGCGGCCTGCGCGTAGCTCTCGGGTGACGATTAGGTCCCAGTTATCGGCACCGATCAGGAGCCGGGGTCTTGTTGCTTTGCGGCACTCCTCGATCTGGAGTCCGTGTAGATGGTCGAGCTTCATGTCTTCAGGGCTGATGCTTTGGCCCTGGATCGTTAGCTCTTGTACTGTGCGAGCGATGATCTTGTGCGTCTTCATGTTGCGCCCTCGCACCCATAGGCTGACGCGTCGACTGGTAGGCTCGGTGCTGACCGACGACACGCTCCTTAAGTTCAGTGGCGCTGGTTTGCCTTCAGCGCCGATACAGCGTGCGAGTTCCTCGTCGATCAGTGTGACTGTTAAACCTTCATCCAATAGAGCGTAGGTTTCGACTGCCCCGTTCGGTCCCTGGATGGAGACTGGGCAGATCTTGAGCAGCACCTTTCTGCTACTCGTCCCGTCGTGAGAAGCTGCGGCGACGGTCTCGTGCGTCTCCTCTTCGGCGGGCCTTGGTTGCTCTGGTGGCGGCAGAGCCCGTGTAGCGTCGTGTAGTAGGACGTGATGCGTGTGTCGACATCCTTCAATGCTGCACTTCTTGCTTTTGCAGCGGCTCCGTTGGTGCTTGTTTGATAGACATCGGAAGCACACACCTTCTGATTTTGCCCACTCCCATCGGCCGGAGACGGTCATCTGTTTGAGCTTCTTACACTGCTCCGGTGGGTGATCGCCTCCGCAACACAAGCAGGTTCGTTTCTTGCGTTCGGGTTCAGCGGAGGTGGTGAAGACTTGGGCAGGCTGCCGTGTTGACGTCATCCGAGTGGTGGGGCGTTCGCGGTTGGCTGCCGGCTTCGTAGGTGCAGTGCAGAATGCGAACTGCATCTGGTTCTCGGCTTCATCTAGTAGGTAGCGAGCCACGGCCAAGATTTCTGGTTCGTTCGGATCTTTATAACTTCTGGCGTAGTCGCACCATGCCTTGCGGTAGGTTGGAGTTAGCTTGCTGACGACCTCTTGCGCTAAATCCGGGTTCATGAGGAAGGTGATGTTGGATACGGCTTCCAAAACGCACACGATGTTCTGCACCTTGATTGCGAAGCGATGCATTCCTTGCGCTGTCTCGTCCATAGGTGGCAGCTTGTGGAGATCGGCCATGATGCGTGCGGTGACCATTCTTGGTTGCCAGAAGGCTCGTTCGAGCGACCTCATGATGATGTCTGGGCTTCTTGCAGTGTACAGCAGGGATGATACTGCTACTCTTGCCTCCCAGAGGCGTCCCAGATTCTCGATCGGCGACAACTTGTACAGGGCCGTTGAGTCGCGGAACGCTGCCTTGAAGGGTAGCCACTCCGTAGGGGCACCGCTGAACGTTGGTAGCTCCAATGCTTGGTGAGACTTCGGGCGAAGATCCATCATTCGCTCCATGGTGTCAGTTAAGCGCTCTGCGCTCTTGTGGCGTGAGCTTGAAGTTGGTCGTCGGTCGTCATAATAACAAGACGGCGACGGAGATCGGTCGCGTCGCGATGTCCTCGTTCGGTATGGTGACGGTGATCGCTCTCGACGTGGTTCGGAGTAATCGTGTTGCCATGTGACCGTAGCTCGACGAGGTGAAGGCTGGTGGTGCCGCGGTGGTGATCGCTCGCGGTGTGTTGCAGCCCTTGATGCACGCGGCGACGGTGATCGGTCGTGATGTGGCGCAGTCCATGAGGCACGCGGCTCTGGTGATCGGTCGCGATGTGTCGCGGCCCTCGGTTCATCTGGCGAAGGAGTCCGCACGCGTCGCTGCAGATGTTGCTGCGATGACGGCAGATGTTCGCCCCTTGTTGATGTCGGTAGCGGTGGCGCCGGTTGCTGCGGCGTCGGTGGGTCGCGTTGCGGCATCGGTTGTGACAGCGGCGGGTTGCGCTGCGGCCTCGGTTCGGTCTGTTCTGGCTCCCCCCGTTGATTGATAGGAGTGTGAAGCAGCGACGAGGTAGGGATCTCACTCGTTAGTTCTTGCTGTTGATCTTTATCCAGCCATTCTACTACATGGCTGAGTGACGGCCCGACGGGTTCGTTGCGGCGTTCTTGCTCCTCGTCTGCGAGTTCCGCGAGGTCAGCACGTAGTTTCTTCCGGGAGACAGAGTTTTCTATCTCGAACAGCTTCTGAGCGACAGCGGCGTTCATCTGTCGCGTAAAGGCTTCGGCTTCCATCTGCTTCCTGTAGGCATCAGCTTCCATGCGTTGCTTGAAGGCTTCCGCTTCGAGACGGGCTAGTCTCGCGGCGTCCTCTGCCTGTGCTCGCAGGATGCGGGTTCGAGCGCTTGTCGATGCTGCTGAGCCGGCGACACTGGCAGCACGGGAAGTTCTGCCTTGCTCCACGACGACTCGATCGGTTCCACCCCGTTCTAGGGTTGAGACGTCTTGGCCTGGGGCTGTACTGCGGGTAGTGTCGACGTTAGCGGCGGCGGCACCTTCGGGACGAGGGGCGGGGTCGGTTCGGTCGCCCTCGGTCGCGACGCTCGGCGATGCAGGTGGCTTGTCGAAGGTGACGAGGATCTGAGGCGGGACTGACGAGCCGACAGGAAGCTCGTCCCTCTGGGCCTGCGTCAGTCTCGGGCGTCCAGCGGGTTCTCCCATCGTTGACTTGTTCTGCGACGATTTGCTGCGCGTTGTAGCCATAACACTGCACAAAGTCACAAAAGCAATATCCGGCTCGAAGGACCAAGAACTGTTGGCTACACCAACACGAGTTCGGGGTTCACCGGGTGCTTTGTGACTTAAACACGAGATCAAGTTTACAAATCGTCTTTATTAAACACACTAGTTCGAACAACGATAACAACAGGTAATAACAAGAGTCAACAAGAGTCAAACAGAAAACTTAACAAGTGACGAGCACGCAGGCTCAGACGAGTTCGCGGGCACTGGCACTGACACTGACTAGTCACTAACTAGTTTTCACTGTCTTGTCAACTCCTTGAGTGGACTGTATAACGTTCACTTGTTCACTGCACTGTACAACTGACTGTTTCCAACTGTGTTCGGATCGTAGACAGAACTGGAACTGTATCTTCGACTGTACTGTGCACTTGTATTCTTGAGCTGTAGACTGTAACTCTTCTTCAAGTGGACTGTATAGGGTTTGTTCACTACAGGAGAGTTCTCGACTGTAGACTGGAAGTTCACAGTAGACTGGACGATTCACTCAGTTGACTGGAACGGTTGACAGTTGATTACTGGACGATCACTCAGCTTCGAACTGTGTCGAATGGTGGATTTGGCCGCGCTTATATCCTGCTAGCGCCGGCCGGAACTAGCGTACGACACGCCGAGCGCACGCTGTCTATCTCGCTCGCACGCGCTGGCCGTCTCGCTCGCTTTGTGCTCTCGCGGCGTCGGTGCGGGGCGCGGGGGCGGGTGATGTTCGTGCGTAGCTTGCTCTGGTACTTGAGTGTTGCGTTCCGTGTCGCCGTCCGCAACACTTACATTTAAAAATAGAATAAGTTACGGAACACCAATATTTATAGCCACCTCCACAGAAAAATAAGGGTAATCGAAGCAAGGAGGTCCGAAATCTTTGGCCACCTCTGTAACAATGATGGATGCTATTTAAACATTTCGATCTTCCACACAATGCAGTTTGTATGGGAAGCCGAATTATATTTTTCGTATTTCAATCTATGTTCCTTGGGAAAAGTTGTTCAGTTTCATGGTTAGTAGAATTTGCCGTTTAAGTTTGTGCAGAGGAGTGGAAATGGACTTCCGCAAAGTAACGCTGGATTCTATTAACTATTTAAAAATACAGGCTTAAGTTACTTAGTGCATACTCGTAAAACTGAAGAATAAGTCGACAAATGAGAATTGTTTGTCTTCCTGTTCAGATTTAAAAAGAGATTTTTATGCTACTTTTTAACCCATGATAAAAAAAAACCGGTCAAGTGCGAGTTGGGCTCGCGCGCCAAGGTTTCCGATATACCTTTAGTATTTTTGGAAGCAATAAAGTGCATTTTTAGGACCGCAAAACTAAATTTGTTTGTAAAGGTTTTTTGCAGATTTCAAAAAAAGTTTGCAACTTAGAAAGATCGTTTTATTTTTGCTGTAATATTTACATAAACATCTATCGACTGTAATTAATTCAGATTTTTCCATTCTCAAACTTCGGAGATAAGGGGGGGGGGGTGGAACGGTATTATTTTTGACATTTTTCATCATAACTTAAGAGATTAAGAGATTTTAATATCCAACAATGAATAAACGATTTTGATTTGATTTGATTTGAACTTTTAAACCAAGAGTTGTAAAAAAATAAAAAAATTATTTTAGAATGTACAAGTAAAGCCCTTTCATATGATAGCCCTTTCCCACTCAACCTAGTATCGATAATTTGAAAATTTCCCCCCCTATTTGGGCCCCCTTTACATTAGTAATCATGATTTTTTTCTTCATTCTTTCCAGTGCAACTAAGTTGGACAACCATATTCTAAAACTATTCCAAATTTCAAGTCGAAAGCATGAGTGGTTGCCGAGATATACAGGTGTGACAGACAGACAGACAGACAAAGCGACACCATAAGGGTTCCTTTTTTCACCATTTTGGTATCGGAACCCTAAAAAGAAAAAAATTATATGCTTTATAAGCAACATTCAAAATATTTTCACTGATAAAAAAACCCGCATTAGTGTGACAAGTCCTTCAAAGTTAAAGTGATGAATCTGTAAATGTAAAGGCGTAGCATAAGTGAACATTTACAAAAGGTCACAGTACCTTTATAAAGACACCGATCAATGGCAAGTCCTTATCATCAGGTGCGCCTTTTACTTTTACAAGAAAAATACCTAACACCCTCGTCTTCGCAAATGATTGATGACGGGCATACAAAAAGGGGATGGAACTTTTTCATAGCCTCATCGATATAATTATAAGAACGTAAGAGAAATTGATAAGTATAATATACTTGATCCGGAAGTATAGTTATAACTCCTTTATCCACTCGTATATGGCTAGAGTTTTAATCTTGGGGTTTTAATAGTTTTATGATTTGTTTGTTACTTTCAAATTCAAAAAAAATTTAATTCAAAATTGTTTATTTCATAACAAGTGTTACATGATGGCGTTGCTGGAACCTCCCGGTAAGTGAATAATACCTGTGTCGGGAGGCACCGCTGTTCCATAATCTTTTACATTGTAGTAAATAAACTTGTAAATAACTAAAAAGCAAAAGTAAGGAAAAATAAAGTATGAGTAATTTGTCAGTATTTATATTAATACTGACAAATTACTTTTACTTTTTGTAAATGTTTAGACTTACGTGCGTACGTGTTTGTGTGTATATATGAGTGTTCCAGTGTGTGCGTGTGTGTGTGCGAGTGTGTATGTGTGCGTGTGTGTTAATATAATACATTTTTGTGTTCTAAAGAAATTACACAATGGCCCCCATAAATGAATCTACGTTTAACTTTACGAATGCAATATTTTTTATCTATCGATACAAATAAAGAAGAATTAAAAGCAGTTATATATTTTTTAAAGCTCTGTAGGAAATAAATACAGTTTTTCTGATATAATTTGATATTTTTAAACGTTTTTCCTATGAAGATCCTTCCAAAAAAAACAATTTAGAACTTCGAATTGTCTAACTTTTTTTAATTTTGTCACGATTTTCTAAATGATTTTCTTATTTTCCTCGCCCGCATCCAATTTAGGACAAAGTTAAATACTTAAGGTACTTGCGAGTTCTTTTAAAAATAAAAGACGAAATAAAAAAGGTCTTTTATCGAATGGTACAAAAAAACTGTTCAATTCGAATGAAGCAGTGGAATTTGTTTGCTATGAAAGAACTTAGCCAAATATTGTAAATTTTCGTAGTCGAAAAGTATATGGTTAGATAAATGCCCTTAAGATGTTTACAAAAATAAAATGTATTCTTATTTGAACAATTACTGAGCAAACTAGCAGTCGGCGTCTACTGCTGACAAAGACCTTCTAGAAGATTATTTTACCAAATGCAATATCAGCTTATTCAGTTTCTATGGGAGGTAAAATTATTTTTTTTATTTCGACCTATGTTCCTAAGGGAAAGTTGTTCAGTTTCATGGGTAGATTCATGACCTTCAGGGTTGGTACCCCCCTTTTTGTTGCATGCCGAACAGTTGAGTTACATGGTGTGACCAACCCCGCATAGTTTTCAAAAGTATAAATACTTAAAATGAAACATACGTTTTAAAACCATACAGTAGCGGTAACCTATTCAAGTTCTGACTAAGGCCAACGTTCATGAAAAAAAAAACCGGCCAAGTGCGAGTCGGACTCGCGCCCTAAGGGTTCCGTACCTATCTACCATATTATTTATTTATTTATTTAAAAGAATTACATACTAATCTTAATACTAATTTACAATTTATGTAAGGTGTAACAAAAACCTAATTAGGTTTGTCCGTACACCTACAGATTCGACGGCACTCTGCGACCGCACGCAACTTAGTTCAATATTATTTTCAAATGAATACATACGATGAGGATAAAGCCACGAACAAATCTAAAAAGATCAATTTGGCACACATTGCTGGGAGGCTTGGTTATATTAATTGCAATATCCTTACTTCAACGAGCAATGTATGCCGAAACAATCCCCGAACTGTGATCGAGGCTTTAGCCGACATTACAACTTGAAGCGCACTGAGTGAGACAGATTACAAAACCAGTTGTTAGGAGTAGGGAGCAGCGCGCACACACAGGGTGTTTCCTTGAAGTGTTACTTTACTTGATTATCGTCTATAAAAAATTGTAATAGTTTATTTTTTATGTTCTTTAACAATATGATGTACTAAAAGCTTTTGCTCTTTGATTTTAAAAACTCCGCGACCATCCAACTTGACCCCTCTTTTATAGAAAAGTTCTTGAAACGGGAGCTCACCTTCATTGGTTACTATTAATTGTGAGAAAAATTGAAATATTTAATGATTTTAGACTTTCCCTTTATTTGTACTGTGTGACCTAGCTTCTTGGTAAATTTCATAATTTTAGGTCAACGGGAAGTATCCTGTAGGTTTTGCTTTTTTGCATAAATGTATGGAGATGAGGACATAAAAAGCCATATCTTTTGATTGCGTCATTGTAAAAAATTGAAATTTTCAGACCTAGTGTGGTTCATAGACTTTAATATTCGTTATCAATTTCAACTTGATACCTCTTCTCGTTCGTGAGAAAAAGGGTCTTGACAGACAGACAGACGGACAACAAAGTGATCCTTTTTTTTATTTTGAGGGATCCGTTTTTTTATTTTGAGGTACGGAACCCTAAAAAGCAAGAGCAACAAAGGTAACAAGGGTTTGCACAGCTGTGTTTCGATTTGAAGAGCAAGGGAGCCAGTGAAATTACTGGCACACGAGATATACTAACTTAGTTCTCAAAGTGAAAAACAAACACAGGCAACTTCTGATTAAATGGAGGCTCCAATCTATGTTATAATTAAGGAAACATGTACGTACAAAATTAAAAACTATTTTTTTTTATTAGTGTCAGGCCTGTGACACTCCGCACTCTAGGTATGCAACGTGGCGCTGGAAGTCGACTGGGTGAGGCAGTCGTATTTACTTTTCTTTATGTCATCTTAAGCTTATGGCGGCAAAATAGGTAAGTAAGTATTTGCATGTTTGATTGAACAACATTACATACCTACTTGCATCTCGCTCAGTATCTCATAAAGTGCCAAAATCATCGCCTTAGCCCACCTGTCCGCGATCACCCGCGATTTAAAAAGAGAGAGAGAGTTTCGAATCTGTAAACGTTAGTTTACTATTAGGGATCCCGCACACGACCGAGAATCGGTGACCGATTTTTTGTCGGCATCCCGCTCTGACGTGTTATCACCTGGATCTTCCGTCCTTGTCCTGGCCGATAATCGCCCACCGATTCTCGGTCGTGTGCGGGAGCCTTTATGTAATCTTTGTTAGTGTCAAAATATGCCATTAATAAGAAGACAGTGGGTACTATGGGCGGTGGTGACCACTTACCATCAGGTGGCCCACCTACCCGTTTGCTCACAAAAAAAAACTACCACACAAGTGCTTCCTATTGTAAATTTCTATACGAAAGTTTCACCCGGTTCAGTTTTCACGCATCAACCGGTTATTCCGGCAGCGATCGATCACAGGTGCTCAGTCTGAATTTATAGGAGTTTTTGCAGCCCGCGCTTATTTCACTATCAACCACAGTTGAATGAATGCGGATAAAAAATTGGCCATTTGTAAATGGAAATATTGTGTTTTTGTTTAAGTTATGATTGAGTGAAATAGGTAGCTTCAATTCCGATTTATATTGAGTAAGCTGTGGTGACCCACATTTCTTTTGAAGGGTCTCGTTCAAGAGGTCATAAAATTGAAACCGAAATTGGTTTTTATTGATATACTTAAGTAGAGTTACTTTTTGAGGTCATTTAAGTCATCTGTAGTGGTACAAACACTAACTAAGTAGTAGCAGTACAAAGTAGTATCATGTAAGGAAAAAAGAAGCATCAAATAAAATAAAACCGGTCAAGTGCGAGTCGGACTCGCGCGCCGAGGGTTCCAATATACCTTTAGTATTCTTGGAAGCAATAAAGTCCATTTTCAGGACCGCAAAACTAAATTTGTTTGTAAAGGTTTTTTGCAGATTTCTCAAAAACTGTGCAATTTAGAAAGATCGTTTTATTTTTTCTGTAAAGTTTACATAAATTTCTGTCAACTGTAATTAATTAAAATTTTTCCTTACACAAACTTCAGAGATAAGGGGGGGGGGGGGAATGGTTTTTTTTTTACATTTTTCATCATAACTTGAAAACCAAGAAGCTTAAAAAAATACAAAAATATTTATTAAAATGTACGAGTATCGGAACCCTAAAAAGCCCACAAAAGCCACGTATTTTGCCCATAGAAATAAGTGAAGCGAGAGTCCGAATTCTCTGAAAGGCGTGGCGACTATTGTTATAATCAGTATAATGCAAATTGTTTTTGATAACAAACTTAAGAATACAAAAAAAATTGTAAAATTTTAATTCTATTACTAAACCGTCCATGTGTGAGGCTAATAAAAGAACTCCAGGGTTGCAATTCTCCTAAATCTTAAGCAAGTTAAGAGTTCCTGTCGACTATCCGGCGAATTTATTAAAAATAACGACTAAATATCCTGTTACATCGACTGTTTTCTTAGTAAACACTTTGTTGTATATTACACAAAGAATCAATGTATAGAGTTCTTAAAATGGTTCAATTAAAAAAAAACAAATTATTAAAACTTGAATCCTTATCTTCACCATCTGATGACGACATCAATACCATAGTCAATAGTGCGTCTTACTCTGTCTCTATAGAGAATATGAAACAAAAGACATCACACGTCATTCATTCATTCAGTCGAACCGTTCGTTGATTGATTCGTTCATTCTTCCTAGGATATTAATCGATATCATAGAGTAGAATCGAGATCAGCTACGTTCCTTTTCATATAGTTTTTATCTTCTCCTTATTTTTAGACAAAAATTTACTTTAAATACCTTATAAAAATTGCAAAATTAAACAAATAAACATAGGAAATACTAAAATTTAATAATTTTTTCCACGAAAAGCCAAATCATTTATTTTTCACATATAAAAACCCCTTTAGACGTCGTTAATAGTTTAGCTCGCGCTGATTTGGAGTTGCCAGTAACAGGCGGTCAAAAGTAATTCTTCTTAGTCGCTCCCTCAGTTCTGAGGATCGTGACCCACAATGCCAGGTGCCGTTTAATAAATTTGTAACTATATGCGTTTGTATTATTTAAATCACAAATTTTTGAATGACACTTGCGGGACAGCCATAAAAGTTCCATTAAAAGCTAGTTACCGTTTTACTAATTGTTCTGTTTTCTGGCAGGCCTGGCATTACCGCTCTAATTAGCGAGTAGATTCAGCGACGACGTCTAAGTCGCACTTTACTAAATCTCGATTTAGTTTAAAACAGGGTTGCCAACTTAGTGGAAAATCCACTGAAACTGGTGGTTTAGACCTTCTTGTCAGTGGGCAAATTTTGGTTTAAGTGGCTAGTGGTTTTTTCTAGTAGATTACTTTATTTTTGTTAGTGGAAAGACATTCTTATGACCACTGAATCCACAAATAAGCCATATTAAAATAAAATGGAATGTTTCACATGTTTAACCTACTGGTAACCACTGCTCCAAAAGAGTGATGTAAAGAGTCAATCAAACATGTCTGGTGTTAACAGATTCCAAGATTTTAGCTACTTTCGTAATCTCTATGCTACTTTTTCCGCAATTTAACGCTAATGTGGCAAGACTAGACCTTTCAGTATGAATGTTAACCCCATTAATGTCCCTAAACTGACTTAGTCATCTAGGTAGGTAAACGATTCCTAATAGACACCCACTAATAGTGTTGTAGAAAAAATTTAAACCAAGGAAAGTTATGCATCAGCATGTCCTGCTGAAGAAAACAGAAAAGACTATTCCTCTGGTGATGACTTTTAATTCCATTTTCTTTCACATTTTTAATAAATATGTAGAAATTAAAAATAAATATATAAAAATTGAGAAAATTCTTATTAAGTGGATTTTTGGTGGATTCCACAACCGCTTTTAGTCGATTGGCGAAAAAAAAGTTGGCAACCCGTGTTTAAAATAAACTAGACTTAGGTAAACGTAAGGACCAGCGTTGCCGGTACGGGTATTTTTACCCGATTTTGGGTAATTTAGGTCTTCAGCGGGTTTCTTTCGGGCAACGTTTACAGCTGGGTAATTTCGGGTATTTTCGCAAAAACCTATCGTTAACATATATAAAATCATTGTCTATCGTAGACAAATCAAACCTACCCAAAGATTTTGAAACTACGCCAGGGGGCGTTTAGTTTTTCTTACGTCAATGAACCTACCTAACAGAACATCCCACCCGTCAGAAAAAAAGTGGTTCTCCGTTACACAAAAATCGTGCCAACCTTTTTTTTTTGGTTTGGCTTTGCAGTTGCGTGTGTCAAACAAAAAAAAATTAACCAAAAAATGGAATCACAGAGAAAGAAATGCCTATAGGAAGTTCCCGAAAGAACAAGCGAAACAGAACATGGTAAAGGAGGGTTCCGATGCCAAAATGGTAAAAAAAGGAACCCTTATGATGCAAGTTTGTCTGTCCGTCTCTCTGTCACACCTGCCGGCTTAGCACGCTGCCCGAGAGAAAATATATCTCGGAGAAATGTCACTTTATTTGAGGAATTATGTCATCTACACTACGGTTTGTTTCTTGAATTCAACGCACACATCACATTCACTGAAAATAGTCGGTTTATTTCTATATGCGTGCATTCGTCGAATACGATCGAATACAGTTTTAAACCAGACTAGAGCGCGCTTATGTCAATGTCACTGAGAAAAAATCAAATTTTGATTTTGTTTTGCGATTTAAGAAATTATTGAGAGATAATGATTATTCGATTAGATAATTAAATCTAAAAACCCCAAAAAAAGTTAAAAAAAACCCTCTCGAAAACGAGATTGATGACAAATGTCTTATGAATTTGACGTTTCGCACACGCTGCACTACCTCATTTTCGTATGCAATGATAGCGCGCTAAAGTGACGTCACTGATGACGTCACGTCGCCTAAACGAGTGAATACGAGCAAGTTTTGAACCGACTATTAGCGCACTAGAACCGCACACAAAGCTCATGAGCAGGTTTTAAACCGTAGTGCTAATCTATCACCTCCAAACGCAAAGAAATGTCAGTGAACGAAAATGTTTAGGAAATCCACAAATTACGTTTTTGATATTTAAGGCAAAGATAGCTTTATGCACTAATACATGTAGCCGTCCTTGTCTTTCAAAATGTGTCGCAGTGCTCGGATGTCATTTTTATAGGCAACTAAAATCTATTCTGGAATACATAACAAAAAAACATAATAAAAAGAAAATTATTATCGGCGGTGACTTTAATATAAACGTTTTAGAAAACTCAATCCAATCTAGAACATTATTGGATTTTATGAAAGAATATAATTTCACTCAACTTGTTGATAAGCCAACTAGGACCATCAAAGATGCTTCAACATGCATTGACCTTGTTTTTGTAAATTTTACGGAAAGTGCAATTGAAGTCAGCGTGCAGGATTTAGGTTTTTATGATCACAAGGGCGTAGTTGCAAATACAAAACTAAATACTAATAAACCTATATTGTGGAAAGTAGAGAAGAGAATATACAATAATAAAAATATAGACAATTTTAAATCTAAACTAAAGATAGTGAATTGGTATAATATACTAAACCCTTGTAACGACGTAAATAAAAACTATAGCTTATTCGATAAAAAACTTAATAAATTATTAAACGAATGTTTTCCAAAGGTTACAGTAAAATTAAACCTAAAAAAGCGAAAGAATTGGCTAACAAAAGTCTAAAAATATCATGTCAAAATAAAAGGTTTTTAAAAACTATAAAAGAATACTTTGAAAGTTCACCATTAAAACAATATTATAAACAATATGGTAAAACTCTTAAAAAACTAGTCAATACAGCAAAAAAAATCCTACATTTCCCGAATAAAAAAATCTAATAATATAATTAAGTGCATGTGGGGAATAATAAAAGAAAAATTAAATAAAAACACTAAAAAAGATAAACAAAACATTCAATTAACATTTAATAATAGAGACATTAATGAACCTAAAGAAGTCGCAGATACTTTGAATATTTTTTTCGCATCAGTTGGTAATAATACCGACAGAAACAACTCAAAAGCTGATAGAAAATCGAATATTTCTACATCGCGTATGCAAAACAGTATGTTTTTAAGTCCTGTTACACCAAAGGAAGTAAAAGATGCAATCCGCAATCTAAAAAACAAACATAGTTTCGGCATAGACGAACTTCCCCCCACTCTTATAAAGGCATGTATTGATGAGTTACTCTTACCATACTACCTACTAATAAACCAATCATTTAATGAAGGCACCTTCCCAGATTTATTAAAAATATCCCTCGTAAAACCGATTCATAAAAAAAACTCAAAATTAGATCCAAATAACTACAGACCCATAGCGCTCCTACCTACGTCAGCAAAAATTTTTGAAAAAATAATGTGTAATCGTCTTTATTCTTACTGCGAGAAATTTAATATTTTTCACAAGTCTCAAAATGGGTTTCGGAAAAAGCATTCAACCACTTTGGCGGTATTTAACTTCATCCAACAAGCCTTAGAAGCAATAAATAAAAAACAATACGCCGTAGGGCTATTGTTAGATATGACAAAGGCGTACGACAAAGTCCAATACAATATTCTCCTAGAGAAGCTCTATGATATCGGTATACGCGGTCCAACCCATAAGTGGTTTGAGTCTTATCTAAGTAACCGAATGCAGTATGTCGAAGTTGAAAATTTCAATTATAAAACCGGCCTCATCTGCAATGTAAGATCCGATGTACAATACATGCGAAATTTAATTCCTCAAGGTACAGTTCTTGGATGCTGCTTGTTCATCATCTACATAAATAATTTGCCAGACGCTTTTAATGAACCCTGTGCCTTATTCGCAGATGACGTTTCAATTTTAATAACCTGCAAAGGCTCCTCTGAGTTAACATCAAAAGCTCAAAACATTTTGACTAACGTAAATCAATGGATGACGGACCACTGTTTAGAAATAAACTCTAATAAAACCAAAGTCATGCAATTTCGACCATATCAGAAAGCGGCTTTAGACGTTAATATTTCATATAATAATACGACACTCGAATGTGTTAGTAATTTTAGCTTATTAGGTCTGAATATTGATACCCATATCAACTGGAAAAATCATATTCAAAAAATAAAGTCTTAAGTTATCAAGCTTCACGTTCGCTCTCCGTGAATTGAAAAAAACCACCGATTTAGGAACTGCCCTCTCGGTTTATTATGCATATATGCACTCAAGATTAACCTACGGCATTATTCTTTGGGGCAATAGCACAAACGTATCAGATCTTTTCATATTACAAAAAAAAATTATACGCATATTCGGAAATTTAAAAAATGATGAAAGCTGTAGGTCGACCTTTACTAAATTGAAAATTTTAACTTTAACCTCTCTATACATTCTAGAAGCTTGCAAATTTATTAAGAACAACCCACAGTTCTACGAAATGGAAGATAATCAGCCCCGACTGTACCCTCGCAGGTATAAAACAAATAAAATCAATATTATACCTTCTAAATTAAAAATACATAGTTCTGGCCCTTTAAGTGTATCAATAAAAATATATAGGGTGCTACTTAATTAAGTGCGTTCCTTCTAGTATAATATACGAGCTATAAAACTGAACACAACTATGGTAAAAATTTCAAAGATTTCTGTATGTTTTTTTGAGATAATCAAGAAAACAGTTTCTTAACTAAACATTTAAAATATCACCCTTTATCATTTATTTACTCACACGTTTACAGTAGTCATTCATTCGTTTCCCATGGCGCTAAAAAGCAAACTGGCGCCAAAAAGCAAGTCTGAACTCGACTATTTAGGAACTCCATCAAAGATAGCAAATAATTTGTTTGCAGATTGCACATCACTAAAGCTGCAAATCATTAAAGGCACCTGTAATGCGTCGCTGTTGGCGTGGTGATAGACACGTCCAAACCCACAAATTACCCGAAAATTGGGCACTAGTTATTGCGTTTACGTTAGTCTGTGGTTACTTTTTTGTGATGTTTTGATATCTGTTTAAATAAAACTTTAAATAAATTTTGCTGAAATGTTGTTTACAAGATACGTGACAGGCAACAGTTGATAGGCGGCGGCATAGACTATGTGTCAACCATTGACGTAAGAAAAACGCTGCGCTTCTAAACGCCCCCGCGCGTAGATTCCAAAAGGAGATCATACTCGTAAGAGCGATGACATTAATAACACCAATCTTTCACCATCTTTTAACCGTGTTGAGTAAGCGCAGTCGTTTCAACCTAGACGGAGCGGCAGCATCACGCGACCACCGCATCCACTCATTGACGAGATGTAGTATGGATTGGAACTCAGAGGAGTGACGAATGTTCTAACGAGACTTCTTCACCTCAACCTCCTTATATCTCGACATAGAGCGGCTTGGGTCTTTGTCATACTTCAATGTCAGTTTATTGTTATTGTTTGCTTGATTAGAAACTATTGTTATTTTTCATGTTTATTTCAGCTTCAGACCTGTTTTCAGCAATAGTGGGACACAAACAGCTAAAAGCATTGTTTCTAGAGGCCTGTGTAATTAAACAATCGGTAGCCCATTAAAAAGCAAAGGTACCTAAACAATTTTCTTATTTTACAATGCATAAAGACCGTTTTAAGTTGATCCAATAATGTTCACCTAATCCCGCACTGGGTCCTTTGTTGCTGCTGTGCTGGTAAGATTATTCGAAAAACGCTAGACAGCAGTGCTAGATCAAAACACTGGATCAATGTGAATCAGCCTTCATGAAAATCTAGTAAAGATCGCCTTTTTAGTTTAAACATTCTTTCACTCATTCATAATTTCTCCTTGCTCGCTCTGGCTTATGGCCTTACGCAGAAGTTCAGAGACCTTCTCGCATTCACGTATGTGTGTGTGCCGTATGAGTACACGCTATCAGCTGTTCTAGCATGGTTTCTACAGGATGTTAAAATCTCGTGCGGATTTAATAATAAAATTTTGTTAGGAAAGTTAATTTCTAAAAATCATATGGAAAGTTTTGCTATTTTTACCATATTTGAGGTCAATGACCCTCCACAAAGCCACGGTTTTCTTAAACGTAACTAATTAATTCGCACCTTATATAATCATCTACCGCTAAATATAAGAATAGAAAATTCTTATAATAAGATGATAAAACTATTAAAAGAATACCTAATAAATAAAACTTACTATAATTTAAAAGAATATATCAATGATAAAAATAAATAAACTAAAAAAATATACCTACATTATATAAATACATAATTAAATATTGTTGATAACTATTTAAAATCTCGGTCTATCTCAATTATTGCAATGCCTCTGAAAATGGGCTCATATGAGATACCTTATTTATAATACCATCTTGTTATGTACCATATGAAGGCAATAAATGTATTGAGTATTGAGTCAACGAAATGGGCCTAGATAAACTGACAACTGCAGCGTGACGCGCTCACGCGCTTTCTTAAAATATATTTTTGTATTTTTTACACGACTCTTAGTGTTCAAGTTATGATAAAAAATTACAAAAAAATACCGTTCCCGCCCCCTTATCTCCAAAGTTTGAGAATGGAAAAATCTGAATTTAATACAGTCTATGGAAGTTTAAGTAAATATTACAGCAAAAAATAAAACGACGGTTGCACAGTTTTTTAGGAATCTGCAAATAACCTTTACTAACAAACTTAGTTTTGCGGTCGATAATTGCTTCCAAAAATCATCATAACATCCCATGAAACGTTCACTTCAGGATAGGGAGCTCCCTCCAGAGTTCTAGTTTTTGCTAGAAAAAATGTAGGGGAAGTACCACAGTCACCTTGCTTGTTAGCGTTACGGCTGGCACCATAGACCGAGGTTGTAGGTGACCGCAGTTAGTAAGATACAAAGGAGGATGCTGCTGCCCATCCTCCAGTTTATAACCCTTAGTCGCCTCTTACGACACCCACGAGCATGTATAAGTTGGTACAATTCTTTGCCGGCACCACACTTCCAAAAATACTATGGGTATATCGCAACCCTCGGCGTGCGAGTCCGACTCGCACTTGACCGGTTTTTTTTTGCCACAGAAAACGGGTAATTTCGGGTAATCTTTTATTTGGTTTCGGACTTTTTCTCGTTTGACTGCCGGCAACACTGGTAAGGACGTAAAAGTAAATCTCGATTTAAACACACGTCAAAGTTAAACCGGCGTCGAATGGTCTGTCATTCACTATTGTTTACGTATTTTGTTTTATCAACCAATAAATTATAATTCACTTTTTACGTTTTGATGAAAACTTTTCTATAGTTTCTTTACAACCAATTCACAAAATTTTCGGATATAACGGCGGATGAAACGGCTTCTTTAGTTAAAAACAGTTATACCTGTGCTGTGTAAAATCAATGTGCGTTTGTGGTGCGTTTTTCGATTCGACAGGTTACACTTATATGCCTTTCCATTAACCTCAAAAGTACTTGGTGGTGGTTCCTAGAAGGTGCACACCGGAGGTTGTCTCATGGTACACCGATCACGACTTTACTCCCTCGAAGGGGTACCCATATAAACGCCTAATAATAAGCCATCAAGACCGCTCCAAACAACCATGACCGCATAAATATTCACTGTTTGGACAATTAAAACACGAACTACAAGATACTTCCGAAGGTATGTCCAATAAGACACTCAAAATAAGTCATTTACCTACTTACAGCTGTGTTATGCTCTACCTTATTTTGTTGAGTTTGACTCGCACTAACCGAACGAATAAATAATAAGTCAAGAAATATTAACTGCGCTCAAAAAACGACCCACTGAAAGTCGTTCTATAAGAAGAAGTCATTCCACGGGTCAATTCCTCAACTACTACTAGCTGACATTGCAGCACGTGCGCAAACCAATCCCTGCTCTCGTTCTGAATTTGAACCAATTGATTCATATTTTGAATATATGTCCTTTTGGTTTCACAAAGGGCCTCTTTTTATTTGGAATTTGTTCTGAGTTAGTGTTCCTGACTTATTATTTATTTGTAGCACTAACCACTTTTAATAATTTGTTATTCTTCTATCATGTTATATTTTATAGTTTTCTACTTGTATCTGTTGCCATTTTACTTAATATAATTTTTCTTTGTAAGGAAGGAAACCCTTTTATTAAAATCTTTTCAATTTATCATTATAATATAACACATACTCTGAAAATTTCAACCACCTAACTATATCCATTCAAAACATACATTAGACAACAAAGGGTCCCCCTGGCATCTTTTGGGTATTGATGGAACAATAAAAAACACAGTGAAGGGAAAATGTTTTACTTACCTATTTAAGTGTTTGTCTTGTCCTAGGAATATTCAATGGATATTTACTCTACAAATCTGAATGATTATGATGATTCTTAACAATGTATCTATATGGTATTGGCAGAATTTTATTGTGCCAACACAAAAGCCACTGATCATGAAAATGACAAATGAAATATTATTATCTAATGCGCAGGTCAATAGTCCCTTGAATGCGTTGAATTTTCATACTTCTAAGTCAACTCAATGAAAATATATTATTAAAGAAGAACTGTAGATACAAGGATGTTTACATATATATATATATATATATATGAAAAGCCAGGCTTTTGTGCCTTCAAAAACCAATAAAAGTTAGATGGAGATACTTTCATTGCCTTATAACACCAAGAAAGGCCAAATATGAGAGACACATTTCGGGAACTTTGTGAAGAAAGAACAGAAAAAAAGCTGGTAGGGATGCTCTTGGTGCCTTCAGTTATTTGAACTTGAATATGACCCAGTTATGAATTCCTCTTCAGACTATTGGTGCCTTGGGGTATAAATAAAGATTAGATATGAAGGAAGACGAACAAAGACCAGATGAAGGAAAGCGGCCTCTGGCTACCCTAACAATCCTGAGTTTTTTTATGTAAGCCTTTACTATTACTGTAAATATAAATCAATAAAGAATAATATTAATTACTTGTTTTGATTTTTGTGTACTTTTCGCGTTGTATATAAAAAAGTTGAAAGCAATGTTTTGTTTTGGTTAATTTGCAATTTATAGCCCCTTCAATTTGTGCCGATTGTATGTTTTAGCTTTTGTACTTGTTACATCCCGTGTCTCTTAGCAAGTCTAGGAGTTATGCCAAGTACTACTCTCCTCCAAACGGGGTCTTTGATTCTTACTCAGTCTGATTCCTTTACCCCTAAAATACTTCTTCCCACAGCTCTCTGGAACTCCAGTATACAGAAGATATATCACAAAACAAATATACTAAACTTACTTATCCAAATCACAGTATCTTGAGTTTTGGTCTGTCTGCTTGTTTATAGGTTCGTTTGAGCATCACACATAAACTACTGAACCAAATTTTAATTATTTTTAGGGTTTCCAAAATGATGCGACTTCTTATGTCTGTCATACTTGCCCAACTTTATTGTTATTGTATTAGCGCAAGTAAAAAAAATAAGAGAAATTAATTTTATGCACGATATAAGCTTTCAGAAAGTTTGTAGAATATTTTACAATTTTATGCATGATTTTCATTGATCTATTTTATTATAATTATCTATGAGTATAAATAACATCTATCAGCAGAACCCTTGCATAAAATAATTCTTTTTTCATTTTAGTACTTACAATGAGAGACTTTCCTGTGAATGTTCCTCACAAATTTTATAGATGGCAATGTGAGTATGCTCGAGGTTCAAAACTCTTTGTAATTAGCTAAAAGATTTTTTTACTATACTATTGGACAAAAGAGAATGTAATTATAAATTTTATAGACAGAAAAAATAACTTAGACTAAATTTCCTCACACATGCTTACGGTGAGTCCGAATTTACGAATTAACTAAAGTTTACGTAGGTATTTGAATCATCGTATTTTATCACTTATTTCCTCTGGCTAAATAAACGAATTAATTTTTGTTCTTCCTTCGATATTCATCGACATAACGATGACTTGCGGACACAATTTTACTGATCTAATCATGGAAAGAACCACCAATGCTTGTAAGCGTTGCAGGCGTTGCATTTGCTGTGGTTCGTGACCGCAGTATGTAAGATACAATACACAGAAAGATGCTGCTGCCCTTTCTCCGGTTCATAGACCCTTAGTCGCCTCTTACGACAACCGCGGGTTGGGATGGGTTGGTACTATTCTTTGCCGGCATCACACGGGCGCATGGGTATGATTACCATTAAGACCTAGAATTCATTCATACCGTCGGTGAGTTGGGGACACTTACCAATCGCGCACGCTGGAACCTATTTGAAGAAAACTGGTGTATACTTTTCACTCACTATCATTATCGCCCAGGAATCGCCAAATGAAACAATGAATATTGTTTCATTTGGCGATTCCTGGGCGATTCTTTGGGTGTATCCCACCTTTATAAGAGCATTTGCACTCATTTTAATTTAGCCGCCATACAGTGATCTAGGCTCCTGGGACCAATTCTTGAATATCACTCAAAAAATTCAAAATCATATATTTTTCTTTTCAAAAGTTAAGATTGATCTTCGTAAAATATAAAGCAGTCCTTGATTGTTCGTTTTCATGTATTCTAATTTACCTTTTAACAGTTAATCAGGGTGAATGTGAATTTTTAAAGTCTCAAAAGTGATTTTATCACCCGGTGATTTTCAAGAATCGAGTACCTGAACTTGCGATTCTATATAAAATATGTAATTATAAAAAAAAAAACACTTAAAAAAAGGAAAAAATAAAAGGAACCGATTTTGATGAAACTAACACTGATATGACAATCCCTAATTTGACTGCTTTATTTCTTTTTATTGCGATGTAACTTTTAGTCGTTGAGATATGCATGGGGAAACAAATATGCACTTATGAAAGTGAAGTTAGTAAGGTAAGTACCTACATTTGTTTAGAAGGTTGTACAGACCCGTATTATATTACTCTGTGTACAGACTAAGATACGCGAAAATGTGTATATTTTCAACAATTTTATACATCATACAAAATAACTCTGGCCTTGACCGTTGATTCGCAGAACTCAAAAAAGTTATTGCAGGGGGGTGCGAATCATTCATTGGCTATCCGCTTGTCACAAATGCGCAGAAAATAGCTGTCAGAGCTAAACAAATTCTGTGCATGTTATACATAGTAGTTGAATCGATGACCTCCTTTTTAGAGTTCTGATCCAAAATGGTAAAAACGGAACCCTTCTGGTGCAACTTCATTTGTCTGTCAGGGGCTATTCACTTGAAATTTGGAATAGTTTTAGAATATGATTGCCCATCTAAATTTTAAACAAGAGTTAAAATACTATTATTTTAAAAATATCATTATGGTTTCGGCGGGTACCATCGAAAGTGATTAGAAGCATTTTATAGCTCTGCTGTTATTTTATTTGAAATAAATAGTTTTTACATATATGTATTAAAATTAAACTATGTAGGTTGAATATAATTTAACTCACACACTCACTTTCACCACTAAAATATGGACAACACAGCAGAACAGCTTATCAAGAGCATAGAGGAGCTGTCAGCCGTGTTTTCAACAAGGATGGGTGAATTTCACTAATCCTACTATGAAGAATTTGGCAGCAGAGTTTTCATCCTTCAAGACCTTTGTGTGGAAGTCTCTCAGCATCCTCAAATCGCAGGTGGAGCTTCTGGTCCTCGGTCTGGACCGTATGGAGACGCAGTCACGTAGGAAAGTTCTCTTTCATGGTATTAAAGAGGAACCTCAGGAGGTTGTGCTGAAGAAGATTATCACCGTGATAACCAACCAAATGAAGTTGGCAGGTATTAGTCCCAATGAGATTGAGGCTTGTCACAGGTTGGGTGTTAAGAAGGACTCAGCCCGCCCCGTGCTTGTTCGGTTTACCTCAGTGCGGCCTCGTTCCGAGATATGGAGGAGCAAGACGACGTTAAAGGGTTCCAAGGTCACTATCACCGAATTTTTGACTAAGACCCGGCAGGATGTATTTCGACCGCCCGTAGATCATGGAATTGCACCCCAAAAACTCAACTGCGCAACAGTGATTAAACAATGTTTCCGTTTGGAGTTTTCTGCTCGTGTCTTCCCAATTTTGCCGGAGTATACTTGCTTTTTATATGTAGGGTATGCACAATTTTTTTTATATTCCTTTTGTGATTTTCCACATATCGTGCATAGATCTCACTTAATTTAAACTTCAACTTCAACTTCAACTTTTAATAAGATGGCAATTTATGTTTATAATAAATCGATCGCGATGTAAACACGTCAAATGTCAGCTGGCTGAAAACGTCACTGCGTCTTGTTTTGACGTTGCGTTTTGTTCTATGTTAAGGCCCCAGTTCACGTTGGGCCAACCGTTGGCCGCGCCGGCTCGGCAAGCTTGATGACAGTGCTTTTAATTTTTATTTCCAGCTGCACCATATTTGAAAAAAAAAAAAATTTACTTATTTAAAACACGGAGCAGAGAAGGGGAGAGGAGATGTTGATATCAGTCGAGCCGTGACTCAATCAATTGAGCTATGACGTCACGAAAGGGGGCGGGGCATACGCCATTTCCTCTTTAAACTTACCAGTGATCACATCGAAACACGCTCTGCAAAAAATTGTTTAAATAGTTGGAAAAACAACCTTCACTATGAAGTGTTGTGTGCCTTTGTGTTTAAATTCGTCATAAAGGCAAAAAGAAACTGCATTTAGTGTCTTTTCACTTGTAAGTAAGATTTTTGTAAGAAAAATTCACAAAATAACATCAAGAAAATAAAATGGCGGCTTACGTTTCGCGGAGCGGCTGCAGCACGATCTCTAGCAGTGAGAACGTGACGGTGACCGTTGGGAAGGAGGGGTATTGGATAGATCATGCGATCGTTCGAAGTGAGTGTGTGTTTGTAATGAATAGCGCGCGAGATATTAATGAATAACCACTGTGCCCCCTAATTTACTCTGCCCCTTCTTCCAGGCAACCTTACCATCCCTAATTGGTCTATTTTGGCAAGCCAATTCTTTATATTAGTTTCGTGGTTATCAGGGTCAAAAACAGGAATTATCTTCTCACCAGATATTGATTTCAACGGCCTTGTGGCGGTGCCATGGGATGTACAAAACTTGTCTACCATCTTTTCAAGTTTTTGACTAACTAACCTCTCGAATAGCACATTTGGCGGCTCATCATCCGAATCATGTTGATTTTCGAGAGCCTGTGTGTCGTTAATTCGTAAGGGCTCCACATGAAAGGTCCCGCTTGTAGCTGCAGCACATTTTGATAGCCGCGACCACAGAAAAATAAAGGTACTTAGAAGGAGGATTATAGAAATAATTCGTCACTAGGTGGTGTAGGCGTTTTCCTATGGATTTGACAGGTTATTTTGAATGTTTTCTATGGATCATCGATGATGGGGTTGTGACATGTTGGCAGATGTCATCCCCTACTAAAATAAATTAGCAAGGTATCTATTCCGAGCGAAGCAAGGAGGTCCGAAATCTTTGACCGCGACTTCTTCGTTGCACGAGTAAATGCACTTTCATTGTTATTATTACTACGAAATCGTTTCATTTACCACAGGTTCCGAAATATCCACTTCTGATTTTTACAAAAGGTAAACAACTCACTTCGTTTTTAACAGTTTTACTCGAATATCAATGAAAAATACAGAATTACAGTAATCTCTACTTGTCAAAACCGAACTCCCTGGCGCGCACCGTACCGACAGACTGGCGCCTGCAACCCGAACGTGTCTCAGCGCCCTCTTGTGGCGATGCTAGCGCCGCGCTCCGTAACACTATAGTTTTCTACTCTGAGAATACTACTGTATTTTTTGTTTTAAAAATATTAAAAAAAAGGGAATAAGATAGTCAGTTTTTCTTTTCAATTTTGTTTTTGGGCTGTACGGTCAACCGCTTGTCAGTAGAAACTTTTTCAACTCTGTTACCACGCCATAAGGTCCAAAAGTGTTTCTACCGATGTGCGGCCGTGTGTACCTATCTCATAAACTGTATGTAATAGGTAGACAGTTAAAATTTCCACAGGTTATGTATTTCCACATTTCTGATACCGCTATAACAACAAATACTAATGTATCCAACCCACGGAGCAGAGAAGGGGAGAGGAGCTGCCTCTACGAAATTTATGTACGACACGAAGCGTGACAGTGCGCGGGGGTGAAGATCGAGTCACGGGTTGGCGGGACATAACTAGACTCCACCTATTTATGTAAAATCCATCTAGTGGCAAATAGTGAAACTACAAGCACTTTTTGTCCTTACACACTTTTTGGTGGTACTGCTATACTCTACTAGATGGCGTAAAAGACACTATACTACAAAAATGAATTATTTATACAGGGTGTTAATTTAATTGCGTGCCAAAGCTCGCGGGTTCAGTATCTGTATCTGAACGACTTTCCCAAAGGAACATAGTTCGATAAAGGACATAAATTTTGGACTTCCCATACAATTGTGTTGGTCACTCAGTAGGTATGGAAAGTTCAAAATTATTTTTTGTTTTTCGACCTATGTTCCTTGGAAATAGTTGTTCAGTTACGGATACTGATCTCGGTCCAGAGCTATGGCACGCAATTAAATTATAACCTGTATAGACTAAGAGCGGGCAGTCGGTAACCCTTCCTCGTTGCTTATGAAACTTAGTTCATTTGTTTTGAAGCTAAGCTACATAAACTGTGTATTTTTGACAGGACGGGTCGAATTGTTAACCTCTTCTTTTTGAAGTTGATTAAAAAGATAAAGGTGGTGGCAGCTTAACACGATGTCCCTCAACACAGAATCCTCAGAGAAAAAAACTGCATAAAAATTTATTTTGACGATGCCAAAAAATAGTCATGAAATAGTCATAAATAGTCACCATAAGGAAAAAAATAGTCGCGTTACAATTCTAGAGTTATAGCTATGGTTTGCTGAGGATTATGGGCATAGGCTATAGACAGAATCCTCCGTTCTGATGCAAGCAAACCGTGGGGACTATCGACTTGGTTTTTATTTAAAAAAATAGTCATGAAATAGTCGTCATGACTTCCACATTCTCGAAAATAGTCGTTCAAGGATTTCAGAGTTACAGGGGTAGCTTGCTGAGGATTCTGTGCATAGCATTTCAAGGACGCAGATTCCTGCAGAACGTTTAGGTTTTTCTGTTTGATACTGATGTCAAAAAATGGTCAACAAATAGTCGTCCTAAACCATAATCACTTTGGTCTGGTTAACCTTGTAGAAGTATGTTAAAAATGCATGTTAACTTCGCCATACATTTTTCAACTCAAGTACAGTCGTGTTCAAAATGCATAATATCATCTTTGATGGTAACTATTTTGTTACTTGAATTTTTTTTTATGTATTTGGAACCCATGCAATATAATTAATTCTGTAATAAAAAGCAAAGTTTATTTGTTTTCATTTTTAATAAGGCTGTGTATTAACGTGCCACCAAATTTGAGTAAATTTTTACTATATAATATTTACCAAATTTTATCTACCAAAATGGATGAATGTACACCAAATTTGCTTCTGGCGCTTCGCAGGCCGCTGCCGCGGCACGCTCGCTCCACTCGCTCGGCTCGTGCGTTGTGGTCGCTAGATAACCTAACACAACCTGTCCGAACCGGTTACTCAAATTTGGTTTACGTTCAGCCAATTTGGTATACATTCATCCATTTTGTCTGAAGTGTATTGGGGTATAAAAAAATATTTTGGGAATCATTTAATTTGTTGCCGTTTAATAAAGTTTAATAAAGTACAATAATTGGTTTTAAACTAAAATAATAAAAAAAGAAACTTCTTAAAGAATATATTCAGTATAGATTATTTTTAAGTTAGTTTTTTGTATAAATCACGGTCTTCGTACTTATGTACGTTAAATGGTTAAATGAGTAATACAGGGTGAGAATTTTATTGCGTGCCATAGCTTAGGGGGTGTTTCAGTAACGATAAAGGAACACAAAAAAAAACCTTAAAAAAATTCAACAAAAAATCATGAAAATTTTAAAATTAGCCCTACGCAGAGACCCGACCAGATGACCCGACCGAGGCTGCACTTTAAACGAGCCAGCCGCTGTTAGTTTTGGAATTTACATCCAATTTTTAAGTAGGATTATTGAAAAAATGGAAAGCCTAATTTGGAATAACGCGTTGTATATTTACTGCTTCCATAGGCTGTAGTGTATGTTAACATTACATTTCACATAATTAACGTAGAACACGGCAATTGTCGTTGTAATAGCAACACCGTAGGTCACTTACCTAAATACTCGCCGGCGGCGGCGAGCACTAGCTCGGTCATACAATTTGGTCGAGCCGAACGAAACATCTCGTCGCAGAATATTGGTGCTTTTTCTATTATACGATCCACGTTAAACATTTCCAACTCTGTTTCTATGCCATTAAGTCACTGATTTGTATTATTCTACTGATGTAGTATTGGGTAAAAGAAACACATATGCAGCGACATTTAAATTTTTAATGAATAGTTAAATGCGTTGGCAAACAATATTGATCAATGAAGAAATTAGTAAAATAGTGTAGTTAATTAAGTAATATTCGCGAACCTACCAATTATTATTAAAGTATTTTTTTTACTGTATGCATCTGGGTGTAAGCCCGATATTCTAGTTTTACCTTTCATTAAACGTGGAACCTACATTATAAGTTTCTAGACCAAAAGGTTGGGGCTGTGCACTGATATTTAAGTCGGTTTATCCTCTTATTTACCTTATAAAAATAGATAACACAAAAATAGAATCTGCAACAACATATAAAAATAAAAGCCTCTAACAATATGAAAATTCATTTTTATTGACAACTTGAAATCAACGTCAAATAATTTTGTGTACGCGACTGTACAAAGAAAAAATGTATGACGAAATTAACATGCATTTTTAACATACTTCTACTAGTTAAACCAGACCGAAGTTATTATGGTTTGAGAAGACTATTTGTTGACAATTTTTTGACATCAGAATCAAACAGAAAAACCTAAACGTTCTGCAGGAATCTGCGTCCTTGAAATGCTATGCACAGAATCCTCAGCAAGCTACCCCTGTAACTCTGAAATCCTTGAACGACTATTTTCGAGAATTTGGAAGTCAAGACGACTATTTCATGACTATTTTTTTAAATAAAAACCAAGTCGATAGTCCCCACGGTTTGCTTGCATCAGAGCTGAGGATTCTGTCTATAGCCTATGCCCATAATCCTCAGCAAACCATAGCTACAACTCTAGAATTATAACGCGACAATTTTTTCCTTATGGTGACTATTTATGACTATTTCATGACTATTTTTTTGGCATCGTCAAAATAAATTTTAATGCAGTTTTTTCTCTGAGGATTCTGTGTTGAGGGACATTTAACACGTTATGCTCCCTCTATCTATATAAATATAGAGCCAACTATATTTATTTGAAAATTAAAAAAATAACAATAGGTATTCATTTGCATACCTACTTATAATCAAATTAAAAATAAGAGGCATTCCGCCATTCCTACTATGAGAAGTAGGTATGTTGTTCACGATTTTGTTTGCGATGAGGTAGGGTTGCTGACTTCCCGCTCTCTATGTACTGGGTGTTTATTGCCAAAGCTTAGGAGATGGTTCGGTAACGATAAAGGAACACATTTTTTTTAAAAAGATCCTATTGAAAAAAACTAAATCTCCTTGATACTAAAACTTGAAATTGAAACTAAACTAACGCAAAAAGAAACAGATTCAATTATGTATGTGCCTACCTTATCCACTGATACTTGCGCGCTGGTTTGATGATATGGGTAATTGCGCTCCGCGTTAGTTTAGTTTCAATAGAGTTTAAAAAAAAATAATAGTAGGTATTTTTTCATATCTTATTGTGTTCCTTTATCGATACTGAACATCCACTAAGCTATGGCACGTTATTAAATTAAGACCCTATATACTACTTACTTGCTGAAATCTGGAAGACGGTTCTTGAACATAACTCTGGCGAGATTGTCCACTGCATACTAGGTGGCGCTACTACAAACAACATAACTAAAAACTACAAATATTTCTCCAAATAAATAAAATATTCACGATATTCACTTAATTTATATCAAACTATTGTAAAAGCTAAAGCCAGAAATGTAAATTGAGTCCGTGAAAGTAAAAAAGAGAGGTGAATTTCGATCGTCTACAAATATTCCCAAAACCATCTAGCGACATAAAGCAGAACTAATGTTACGGCCACATGCCTACAGTACATCGATAGCAAATTTTATTGAAAAATCTTACATACAAGTGAAAAGACACTTTAAATACAGCTTCTTTTTGCCTTTATGACGAATTTAAACACAAAGGCACACAACACTTCATAGTGGAAGTTGTTTTTCCAACTATTTAAACAATTTTTTGCAGATCGTTTTTCGATGTGATCACTGGTAAGTTCAAAGAGGAAATGGCGTATGCCCCGCCCCCTTTCGTGACGTCATAGCTCAATTGATTGAATCACGGCTCGACTGATATCAACATCTGCTCTCCCCTTCTCTGATCCGTGATCCAACCGTATTTGTACTGGGCATGGTTCGATACAATAAATTGGATGTGCGAAGGGACCTTGCATTGATATCTTATTTATTTAAAGTACTTCGAGGAAAAATAACAAATCCAAGTTTATTACACTACTACTTAATACAATTAATATTATGTGGTGGTACGGAACCCTCGGTGCGCGAGTCCGACTCGCACTTGGCTGGTTTTTTTTTTAGTTTAAATAAAGTAATATTTTTTGTTCGAGTATTTCTTTTTCCTTTGTAGCTTTAGGGCTCCCGCACACGACCGAGAATCGGTGACCGATTTTATATCGGCATCCCGCTCTGACGTGTTAGCACCTGAATCTTCCGTCCTTGTCCCGGCCGATAATCGCCCACCGATTCTCGGTCGTGTGCGGGAGCCCTTAGGTGACATCAACTAAGTAGGTAGGTACTACTGAACCGATTTTAATGAAACTTGCACTCTACCCTAAGTTGACTAATTCAAATAAATATTATTACCTAGTTCAAATAAAAAAATATTATTGCAATCTGACCTTAGTTCCTGACATATGTGTGGACAAACATACATCCAAACATAGGCTTGTATGTTATTTTATTAAAGTTATTAAACGCACTTGTTGGTTCATATGTTTAGTAGTTATGATATGCGAAAATTGTGTACCTATTTCTGAACAACGTTTTGACAATATTAAATGGCAACAAACACTACGGTTCGTCACCCGCATATGAGCACTGTGTGCGGTGTGTGCGCGCTCAAAGTCGGATCATACCTTGCTCGTATTCACTCGTTCAAGCAACGTGACGTCATCGGTGACGTCACATTAGCGCGCTATCATTGCATACGAAAATGAGGTAGTGCAGTGTGTGCGCTACGTCAAATTAAACGTCAAAATTAATTTTGGTTGAGTTTCGTGGGATTTTTTTCGGTTTGTTTGGAGTTCGAAAGCAAACTAAAGAAATGGATACAATTCACAGGGTCCAAATACTTTGTGGCTAAAAAGTACTTTGATTCGAACAGTGACATTGACATAAGAGCAGTCATATCGGATCGTTTAGACATTCGATTGTGTTCGACGTTTGCACGCTAATGAAAACGATCCGACTCGAATGCGCCGATTGCAGCGTTGGTAAAATATTTCCTTAATGAACCGCACTGAAATTAAATGATTCCCAAACGATTTTTTATACCCCAATACACTTCAGACTAAATGGATGAATGTACACCAAATTGGTTATTGGCTGAACGTACACAATGTTTGGGTAACCGGTTCGGTTAGGTTGTGTTAGGTTATCTTGCGACCACAACGCACGAGCCGAGCGAGCGTGCTGCGGCAGCGGCCGGCGAAGTGCCAGAAGCAAATTTGGTGTACATTCATCCATTTTGGTAGTCAAAATTTGGTGGATATTATTTGGTAATAATTTACTCAAATTTGGTGGCAAGTTAATACACAGCCATATTAAATCCAGTAAGTACCTGGGCGACCGAGCTGCGCTCTATAATATCAGAATCAGATATGTTTATTATTCCTGGACATCACAACACAACATATTACAAACATAGTAAAGGAACATAATCATCATAACATCCCATGAAACGTCCACTACAGGACAGGAAGCTCCCTCCAGAATTCTAGCTTTTGCTGGAAAAATGTAGAGGGGAAGTACCATAGTCACCTCGCTTGTTAGCGTTACGGCTGGCATGGACCGCGGTTGAAAAACCTCGTCATTTATGGCCGAAAAAAAATTGGTATTTTTTATTTATCTTTAATGATCCTATTCCTGTATATGAGCCAAGTTTCAAGGTACCTTACATATAAGTTTCCCTTGCGAATTATAGAAACGAACTATTAAAATATCATCGGGTGAGCAAGCTATGCTACCCGCCAACAGATGGCGCTGTAGGTTTTTATCTAAAACGCGTTACATTACAAAAATGCTTGAAAACACGGGGAAAACGAATTTTCACAGACATGAGACCTAGCTAGATCGATTTTTCGCCCCCGAAAACCCCCGTATGGTAATTTTCATCATAATCGTTAGAGCATTTTTCGAGAAACCGATTACAAATAGAATTGGCTATGTATGAAATTCTCATAAAGCCTCAATATTTTTTTTTGGATATAGGAATAAGGTCCCTTGTTTAAAAGAATAATTCTAAGATTTTTCAGGCCAGCCAAAGCACCAACAGTGAGGCTTTTCAGAGTCATACGTGAATGTTCTTTGCCATGCATAAAAAAAGCAAGTCTTTAGATACACTACGGTTTGTTTCTTGAATTCAACGCACACATCACATTCACTGAATATAGTCGGTTTATTTCTATATGCGTGCATTCGTCGAATACAGTTTTAAACCAGACTAGAGCGCGCTTATGTCAATGTCACTGAGAAAAAATAAAATTTTGATTTGCGATTTAAGAAATTATTGAGAGATAATGATTATTCGATAAGATAATTAAATCTAAAAACCCCAAAAAAAGTTGAAAAAAACCCTCTCGAAAACGAGATTGATGACAAATGTCTTATGAATTTGACGTTTCGCACACGCTGCACTACCTCATTTTAGTATGCAATGATAGCGCGCTAAAGTGACGTCACGTCGCCTAAACGAGTGAATACGAGCAAGTTTTGAACCGACTATTAGCGCGCTAAAACCGCACACAAAGCTCATGAGCAGGTTCGTATTCGACGAATGCACGCATATATAAATAAACCGACTATATTCAGCGAATGTGATGTGTGCGTTGAATTCAAGAAACAAACCGTAGTGCAAACGAATGACATTTGACACATACATAACCTTACTTTTCGTTCTGCGTTCTCGTATACATAGCGATTTTTTTGGATTTCCTCTTCAAGCACATTCCCACGGAGTTCGAACGATGCCGAATACCAAAGAACACCTTCGCTTCTGACCCTGGATTTGATCACGGAAGCCTACAACACTAACCCTGCTACGAAATCTGGATATGTATAAAACCTGACGATATGGCTGTATTTTTTCGAGCGAATTCATCAAATTTGCCTACAGTTGATATTCTCATGTTAATGGAGTTTATAAAGACAAGCACAATGTTGCTGAAATCACAGGCACAAAAGCTTTGATGTAAGTTGCGTTGGGTTAAGATGCATACCATGGCACATGTCTTTCTTGCAACTTGACTTTAAATTAATTACTTATTTCACAACAGGTCGTCGTGGGAGTCAAGTAAAAAGAGAAGGATATGTCATACAAGCTAAAATTGTTCCGGAGCAAAAAATATCTAACAGGTATTACTTATATGCAACAGTACACATTAATGAGACATTAGACACAACTGGAGACAAATCATTAGATGGCTGTGCGGCTGCAGCTGGTAAACATTGTATATTGCTTTGATGTTATACCATAATAACATGATACTCGTATTATTGTCCTGTGTGGTGCCGGCAAAGAATAAAACCATCCCATACTTATCCGTGGGTGTCATAAGAGGCCAATAAGGGAGGATGGACAGCAGCATCCTCCTGTGTATCATACCATCTTACTTACTGTGGTCACCTACAACCGCGGTCTATGGTGCCAGCCATAACGTTGACAAGCGAGGTGACTATGGCACTTCCCCTCTGCATTTTTCCAGCAAAAGCTAGAATTATGGAGGGAGCTCCCTGTCCTGTAGTGGACGCTTCATGGGATTAATTATTATTATTGTCTTTCTAGTTACATTTATAATAAAAAATAATGAATGCCTATTTGCTTTTCAGGAGGCTGTAAACACAGAGTTGTGTTTTTATACTGGTTGTAAAAACGAAGTGCCGAGCCTTCCCCAACCAGTGTGCAGAGCTATTAGCTCAAGTCTAGTTTAACTGCTGCACGACAAGACACAGTCCAATGCAAAGAAATTTTCAAAACAAAGCCTTTTCAACTTGGACCAAAAGATCCAGGCTCTTATTGTTTTGCATGATAATGATGAAAATCCTGTTAAATTTAAAAATATTGTTTACTTTGGTTGATTTTGTCTCTGAAGAAAATAATAATTTATATGAAAAGTTTAAAACCTTTAGGGACAAAAAAGTGGAACGAAAAACAGCAGAAATTTATCAAGAAATGATAGCCCAACTCAGAAGAAAAACATCAATCCTAAAAATTTTAAGAACCGCGATCAGCCCATAAAATTATTATGACCTAATAAATATATTTTAGCTTAATTTTGTTTTTCTTGTCTTTAAAATATAAATAAGTGAAAATATTAATATTTTTATGCTATAACACTGCATTTTTTTAAGGTGCCGTACCCAAAGGGTGATATGGGACCCTGTTAATATGCCTCCAATGTCTGTCTGTCAGCGAGCTGTATCCCATGAACCATTTTAGGTTGACAGTATTCATTTTTACAGATTTGGTATATATTTTTGTTGCTGCTATAACAACAAATAAGAAAAAAGTAATTCCCTACTAAAACGAGTTTTTAGGCGATTTTTGCCATATTTTTAGGGTTCCAATACCACACAGTAAAAAAAAGGAACCCTTATGGCGCCGCTTTGTCTGTCTGTCACACCTGTATATCTCAGTAACCACTCATGCTATCGACTTGAAAGAAAAAGATTTAGAATATAGTTGCCAAACTTAAATGCATATGAAAGAATAAAAAAAGAATTAGGATTATTAATGTAGAGGGGGCCCGAATAGGGGTGGCAAATTTTAAAATTGTGGTAACTAGGTTGAGTGGGGTATCATATGAAAGGGCTTTACTTGTACATTCTAAAATATATTTTTGTATTTTTTAAGTCTCTTAGTTTTGAAGTTATGATGAAAAAAGTAAAAAAAATACCGTTCGGGGGTGAACGATATTTTTTATCTCGAGTTTGTGAAAGGAAAAATCTGAATTAATTACAGTCAATGGAAGTTTATGTAAATATTACAACAAAAAAGGTTAAAATATTACACCTTGTAGGGTAGGAATAATGTGTTACTTATCATAAAAAATTGCTTGATTAAATCATAATTTATTGCCTTGAATCAAAACCATTGCCTATCTCCTAGCCTTAAAGTATTTCTTTTTCATGGAGTTAGCTACCATAACATTAGGAATTTGACGAGGGCATTTCTTTTTAGAAACTACTGCCATCTCACTGAGTGACTGGATTTTGGTGATCAGAAGAAAAGAGAAACTCATTACAAGCGCTTCAGTAGTAATAATTTAAATATTAATATATTATTGATTGTAGTACATAAAGTTAGGAAAAGGACTGGTACTTAGGCTTTATGGAGGGCAGTGATTTTCATTCTCAAGTTTGTCTTCAACTTTATAGTTTAGGTACCTACCTATCTAAGTACTTACTTGAACAGGAGGACACATATTACACCTTGAAGATGCCGAACTCTTAATTCTAGGCAGATAATAATATATATGCCTTTATTCTGAATACCTATACACAATTAATACATCAATTATATCATTACATTTTCATCATTATTAAATTACCTACATAAAATTAACATTAAATTTATATAAAATTACATTAGGTACCTACATTAATAATTATAATCACAAAAAGTTTCTCAGTTCAGAGTGCCTGTTGGCAAAGGCCTCCTCCAGGTTTCTCCATTGCGCTCTGTCTTCTGAGACCCTTCTCCAGTAAGGCCCAGCAGTAAGCTTAATTTCATCTTCCCATCTCCTAGTGGGCCTCCCTCTGTTCCTCTTTACACCACTTTTCCCTACCTTCCCTGATCATGTGCTTTTTCCACTTCCATTTCAGCGAGCCTATCCTTTTTAAAACATCTGTAACCTTAGTTTTTTATCTGAGCATCTAACTTTATCCATTTTCTTTATACCCACCATACTTCTTTTATGGCGCGTTGACATCTTATCAGCTGACCTCTATGGGATGAGTTTAATGTCCAAGTCTCACAACCATATGTTAGGCAAGGGAGGATGCAAGTGTTAAAAACTTTGCGCTTCAGGTGTACACCTGAAAATAGACAATGTCCATTGAATATATAAAAGAATAACATGACAGTACCATGACATGATCATGCCAATACAGAAAATAAAAAAATTGTGACAGCCATAATCAATAAATAGTATTGGAAATAAGTGCAAACTGGATCAACCACATACTTGATTTGCACAAGTCTGCATGTACAATATTACTAGGGACATAAAACTTGACAATAAAGTGCAATTCATCATAATGTAGGTACCTAATACACTGCCATGTGGTGTAAGGCAGGGCGGTCTGACCTCCCCGGACCTGTTTAACACCTACGTTAATGACCTGATTGTGAGACTGAGCAGCACTAATGTCTGTCTAAAAATTGGTGACAGATACTTGAATAACCTTAGCTATGCTGACGATATGGTGCTGCTTAGTCCCTCAATCAAAGGTCTATGCAAACTTATTAGCATTTGCGAGGAGTATGCTTGTAGTCATGGTCTTACGTACAATGTTAAAAAAACGGAAATGGTGATATTCAGGTCCGGGAGGGGTCCGGATATGGTGCCTGAAGTTCTGCTGAATGGCGAACCTATTAAGACTGTGGAGTCCTTCAAGTACCTTGGCCACATTGTGACGTCAACTCTGAGTGACGACGACGACATAGAGAGGCAACGAAGGGGGCTCTCCGTGGTTGGCAACATGCTGGCCAGTAGGTTCCAAAAATGTGAAGATGATGTGAAGGTCTTGTTGTTCAAGACCTTCTGTCAGTCTCTGTACACCTGCCAGCTGTGGACCAACTACACTAAGAGGTCTCGCGACAGCATCAGAGTACAGTACAATAACTGTTTTCGGCACCTGATGGGCTTAAAAAGGTATTGCAGTGCCTCCGGTATGTTTTTGAGGCACGTGTAAACTCATTTGATGCTGTTGTGAGACACAGGATAGCCTCCTTCTTGACCACTCTGCGTCATTCTGGCAACACAATCCTGGGGGGATTGTATGAAAGACTTTTTAGTACCCAATGGTACAAACGATGGCTCGAGCTCATAGCCTAATTATTATAATACTATAACTTATAACTTTTATTTATTTATTTTTAAGAACAATGTAGCTCTTGGCTATAACCGTTCTTATGTTTCTATGTATGGTATGATAAGTAGTATATAAGATGGATCTTTGTGTCTGAAATAAAGAAATTTATTATTATTATTATTATAACATCCCATGAAACGTCCACTGCAGGACAGGGAGCTCTCTCCGGAACTTCAGCAAAAATGTGTGGTAGTTTGGAGGGAATTTTCCTTAGTCACCATGCTTGAAAGCGTTGCAGCTGATAACCGCAGTATGTGTAGTGCATTAACCTGACAGAAAATTTAAGGAATGTGTACAGCAAACATAATGTAAGAATGCTTATTATACATTAAATGAATGCATCATTGACAAGGTATGGTGCTGATATTCCAGCAAAACAAGAAAAACATTGTATAAAGCCGGCTCTTAAAGTACCTAGGCGATGATGCAGTGGTTTCAAAAATATTTAATAAGTAATTCTTACACAAATTAGTTTCTTACACTCAGCGATAGCACAATCTGAAAGAGTAGTATACTTGCTCTATTTATATTATATTCTGCATGTTCTGACATTCAATAAGTATTTTGTGAAGAATCTACATTGAAAAAATTATTTGGAATCTGAGTCTTATTAGAGGCTGTCGCTGTGTTAGTAGATTTAGCATAAAGGGTTGGCTACAATAGATCTTTACTTATAGTACCTATGCTTAAACCACCCTAATTAGTAAGCCTTAATACTATTATTCATAGATACAGGCGCCTGTTGGTTAAGGTGGGAGTGGTTGGCCAGCACAGGTGTTTATAAATCTGTTTAAGTTGATCCATTTTCTGTGTTTGGTGTCGTATTATAGCCGTAAGAGAGATAAATAAGTGTAGTGGGTCTTTTTATTAGGTATTAGCTTTGTTTGGATTTTCTATTATTGTTTGATTACCTATTGTATGGTTAGGAATGGTTTGTACAGCAGTTTACCATAAAACAGTTGCAGTGCTTTCATGTCAATCTTACTTGTTAGGTTCCAATAGTATGAGGTAGGGTCCTTCTGTTAAGAGGAGACATTGGACTTGTACTTACATTAGGTATAGCAATATGTATGTGTCCATCCATAGGCACTAGGTAGGTTTACAGTTCTGACAGATATTTGCAAGACAACAGTTTTCACCCTGTAATACCTAAATCAAACTTGCAATGAGACACTGCACTGATATACATGTGTAAACAAACTAAAAACGCTGGATGTATTTGAGGTTAAAGTAAATATTCATAGTCTTTAGGTAACATTCATATTCGTCATAGGTTAGTTACTTACACTCATTCTACAAAGGTTTTGTTTTTTACCCTTTATATATCCTTCCGACAAGCCGCTTTTTTACTAATTTGGCTTATTTAATAAATATTTCATATTTCATAATGGACGACATTGGACACGTATGTGTGTGTGTGTGTGACGTATAAGATAAATGTTCCATCTCTTTCAGTTTCATAGCGTCGTTTATCTTCCATCTCTTTTCCCTTACGTTAAGTATAAGTTTTTATACTTAAGGTTTTGACAGATCAAAAACCTGCTTATTCTGATTAATTTGTAAATGAATGAATGATTGAATGAATGTAAATTTTCTCGCTGCTGGTTATGTATGGAATTGTTTTGTTGTTCTTGTACAAAGTACGCAATGTACAGATGTTTTCGATTTTTTGTCGCCAATAGCAAATTCCGTACTCTTAATATTAAATCAAGTTTAAGAAATTTAGGAGAATAGCGACCCTGTTGGTGTGTACTTTTTATGAGGGTAACGTAAAAGAATATGGGAATCAGCGTCATCGCATTATTCGAGTGACTTTCAAAAAATCACCACAGTTGCCCATCCTGCAAGCAAACGAGGCAACTATCTTTAAAAAATGCACACTTTCTGTACGTCCTTGAAACTGGGACATATATGAAGAAAAAATATTTTAATATCCAATCCTAAGCTTGTGATTTTTCTATATAATATCTTGAGATATACAATTTTTGCAAAAAGAAAATCGAGCAAGAGTTACATCAGGGATAAGGAAAAGTAAGCTTGTTAGGAAAGTTTCTATAACCGGATACCCGGGCCCGATACGCCCGGTTTGATCAATCCGGTTCAGGGAGCCGTGTTTGGACACTTTTTGTACTTACTTACTACGTGACCAATGTAACGGCTATTTCTTGAAATCGGTGGTTTTATACACGAACATTAAATATTTTCTCTTTCTGGAACGAGAGGTGTTAGCCCAGAAGAGGTAAGAGGTTTCAAAATAAGATTCCTGTAGATTTTGAAAAGCATACGACAAAAAACTAGAAATATTTGGACAGATTTTTCTGAAATACCATTTTATTTAAGTTTACTTAGGGCAATGTTATACAGAGTGTTAATTTGATTACGTGCATATTATACATATCTAAGGCGCAGGCCAGACAGAAGAGGTGCGCCGCACGGCACGCCTTCAGCGCACCTCTTTTGTCTGGCTTGCACCGCGTCGTTCTCCTACATTTTGTATGCATGTGATTTGAACAGGCGACGAGACGGCATGCCTAAGGCGCACTGTCGGTGCACCACCGGCGCACCGCCGGCGTGACCGCCGGCACGCTGCCGCACAGCACAGTCCGCTGCCATCGATTGCGTCGTCCAGCCGAAAAGTGTACCACGAAGGCGCTCGAAGCGCGCCTCAGGCGCACCCGAAGCGCACCTCGGGCGCACCCGAAGCACACCGCGCCCGTTCTGTCTGGCTTGCACCTTAGGGGTGGAATCAGTATCGGTAACTGAACAACTTTTCCCAAGGAATATAGGTCAAAATACGAAAATAAATTGTTGACCTCCCATAGATACTGCATCAGCTGATAGCATATTTTGTATGGAAAGTCAAATTTGGTTTTTCGTGTTTCGACCTATGTTCCTTGGGGAAAATTGCTCAGTTCCATAAGCAAAACCACATCCTTCAGGATAGATAAACCCTTTCTGTTACACCCTGTATTTTAAAATTTAAGAGAAAAGAACAATAGATGTTGCGTTGAGCAAATAATTTTTGATAAACATACATAATAATTGGAATTAACATAAAGTGGTAAACCACCTTATCGAATTTCATCACGTAGAGAATAGTGGAACCGTGAAAATTGTGGCCGCGCTGTTAATTTTCATTACGTAGTGGTAAAATACAGGGTTAAAATTAATATCCAAAAATGTGAACCTGTAGATTCAACCAAGAAATTTAACCAATATTTCCAAACAACATAGAAAAAAATTTACTTCCTTGATGCACTTACATGATGCAGTTTCTAAGGCATGACATTTTTTTAAAGTTGGAGAAAGTAATTCAGTTCCATGGTCTGAACCTGAATCCACAGTATCAGTTTTCAGTACAAGATGGTTCAAGGTGTTTTACACACTTTACAAACAATATTATCAAGCTTTTGTTCTTTTTACTAAAACAAACCATGTACTAGAAAATTATTATCCCACCAAAAACATTTTTATGTAAAATGTTGCTAAAACGAGACCATATAGCTAGCATATTCAAAAAGTTATCAGATCTCATGTACAGCCAAGCTTCTAACTCTACACGCCTCAACTCTACAAGCTTCACAAAATCTACACTTAGTCAAAATATGTGGCTAGGCCGTTTGGTTAGTACAAGAGCTATTGTTTATACAAAAAAAAAAAATTATCACTGTTCATTGCTTTTCTGTTATCAGAAAAGCAATGAACAGTAATTAAATTTTTCACCTGTGCCAAATTTCAGCTCTCTAGGTACTCGTATAGTGAAAGAAATTGCTTAACTTCGACTAGCTTTAGCTCGAAAGCTACGAGTATAAGTAGGAATGGTATGTAATTTAAGGATATAGCTTAGTATAGTGTCTACTTTTTGTCATTTAAAATTCAAGTCTCTAGCTGTATTCAAAAGGAAGTTGCAGGGGGGTCAAAAGGGCCCTGAGTAGCTTCGAGAAAAGGATGGTACGGCTGAGCCTTTGTTTGCTCGTCTTGGCGGGGGCACTATCGTGCCCCCAGAACAACGAGTAAATCTATGATTTGGTTACCAAAACTTGATAAATAAGGACATTCAAACTAGGCAAATTCATGTCCAGCGGTGGACCTAACGAATATTTGATGACGAAAAAAAAATTAAAAACATGCTGTTTGTTTGAAGAAGTCAAGAGGTGAAGCACGCATAACCTATACTATTTAACAAGAAAATTGCGCGATCCAGAAATTCTACAGCGCCATCTGTTGGTGAGTAGCACAGATAGCTCACCCGGTGATATGATAATATTAAACAGTTTTTTAATGATATTCATAATTAGTTGTTAATGTTAATACTATGTTTATTTATGTTTGAACATCGAAAATCGGCCTGCCAAGAATTGCGGTCAGTTTTCCTACTGCATACTTTACGGCGCTGTATGTGATGGGCTTCGATTAAAATTATGTAGAGAGAATCTCGGTCTCCCAGGTATTAATCAAATCTTCAAGCCACGTTATTTTAAGTGAAAATATTTCAAATTTCCCCTTTGTTTTGACCCAACAATAGAGGTCCCACACTTCTTTTCGTCCCACACTTATTTAACATTCATCAAATCATCACTTTCAAATTATAATGAGACGAAAAGCGACGGTGCTGCAGTTTTAGAAAAATAAAATATTCATAGAACTATAACGGCTCCAATTTTCAAGGTTTTAGGTTAATTTTTCAGTCGGGGAAGATAATTATTAGGTCGATCGATGGAAAAATAACGCACACTTCATTCCTTTAAAAGTATATGATATACAAGGTGTAACAGAAAGGGTATATAAACCCTGAATAATGTGATTCTGCCTTTGAAATAAATAACAGCTTTCCTCAAGAAACATAGGTCGAAAAACGAAAAAAAACATTTCGACCTCCCGTAGATAATGCGCTATCAGCTGATTCAGCTTTGAAATTTGTTATTCTAATTCGACCTATGCTCCTTAAGGTGCTCCCACACCAATGTTTAGAAATGTTTCCAAACAATTATAAACATCCGGTGTGGGAGCAATAGTGGAAATGTTTATAAACGTTTGAAAACGTTTCCAAACGTTTAGAAACGTTTCAGATGCAATCCAAAACATTGAATGTTTAGAAACGTTTAGAATGTTTGCAACTCTCCCTAGAAGTTGACGAACGTCTGTAAAAAATTATAAACAAAACAATTGGAGACAAAACAAAAAGTTTGGAACTGTTTGCAACAGTTACAAACACCGGTGTGGGAGCACCTTTAGGGATAGTTGTTCAGTTTCATGGCCTGATTTATATCCTTCAGGGTTGGTATACACTTTTAGTTACACATTATAATAGGTCTTTACCTATGAAATTGCCGTTTTGTACGGCGAATTTTAGGTTAACTCGGTAAACTCAATTTTCAGTACTAACATTTTTGCATTTTTCTTAGGAATTATAAATCCTATTTTTTTTTTAAGCATTATTGGGCTAACAGCTAAGACTAAGACATTAAGCTATCAGAAGCTTAAATTTAATTTACGAAAAATATTATCTGTAAAAAAATGTAACAAATCTAAAGATGAAATCGGACGACATTTAAGACGTACAACTTTCAAACTATTAATTTTATATATAAAACTAAAAATAAAAACTTCATTTTATGCGTAAATTGATAACCTTAAAGTCAACTTTCAAATATAAATCAAATGAAAAAAATATAATTAGAATTATAGGAATTATGATCTCATTAATCTGTAAGAAAATTTCGGCAATTTCATAGGTAAAGACCTATTATGTTTCTTTAATTTAGTGAAGAGGAACAATCCCCAATCAAATCCTCTGTTATAAATAAAAAAACCGGTCAAGTGCGAGTCGGACTCGCGCGCCGAGGGTTCCGATATACCTATAGTATTTTTGGAAGCAATAAAGTCCATTTTCAGGACCGCAAAACTAAATTTGTTTGTAAAGGTTTTTTGCAGATTTCTGAAAAACTGTGCAACTTAGAAAGATCGTTTTATTTTTGCTGTAAAGTTTACATAAACCTCTGTCAACTGTAATTAATTCAGATTTTCCCTTACTCAAACTTCGGAGATAAGGGGGGGGGGGAATGGTATTTTTTTTTGACATTTTTCATCATAACTTGAAAACTAAGAAACTTAAAAAAATACAAAAATATATTTTAAAATGTACAAGTAAAGCCCTTTCATATGATACCCCACTCGACCTAGTAGCGACAATTTGAAATTTGGCCCCCCCTATTTTGGCCCCCTTTACATTAATAATCATACTTTTTTCAAAAAATTTTCATGTGCAATTAAGTTGGGCAACTATATTCTAAAACTATTCCAAATTTCAGCTCGATAGCGTAAGTGGTTGCTGAGATATAGAGGTGTGACAGACAGACGGACAGACAGACAGAGCGGCACCATAAGGGTTCCTTTTTTTTACCATTTTGGTATCGGAACCCTAAAAAAGATCAATGTGCGAGAAAATCCAAGAGCACAGAAATCAGTATAACATTACCATAATTATCTGTCAATTATTTAATTATTCATATCAGCCCCAAGGGATGAGATTGTAATCGCTCTAATTACAGCATTGGGGCCCGATCAATTTATGAGCCTGATCTATAATGTATTAGGCTGGACCCGAGTCGCTTTGGGCGTAATGGGTATGGCCAACTCAGCTTTGTAAATTTAGGATTAAATGAGGAATAATGTTTCAGCAATAAAAATAAAATATAAAATCCTATACTATTAAACGAGCAACATTTGTTTATATATTTGTAATCGGTTTCTCGAAAACGGCTCTAACGATTACGATGAAATTTACTATTAGGGGGTTTCCGGGGGCGAAAATTTAGCTAGGTCTCATGTCTGGGAAAAATTGTCTTCTCCAAGTTTTTTTGCCTTTTTTTTAAATACCGCAACCTACAGCGCCATCTGTTGTCGGGTAGCATAGCTTGCTCACCCGATGATATTTTAATGTGGAGGCGGCTATTGTAGAGCGAAGCTCAGTTGCCCAGGTACTGTTATTTATGAATGACAGTAAATACAGAATGTCTGGAAAACTGAAGCTGAGGATTCAGATCATGAAACTTCCTCTCTCTTTCTTTCTTCCTTCTTTCTTTCTTTCTTCTTTCTTTTTTTTCTTTTTTGAAATAGATTTTTTTTTCTACATACATACATAACATCACGCCTCTTTCACCTGCTTCGATCTTGACATACTTCCCTCGCTTCCTGTACTTTCATCAATCCTTTCATACAAGCTCGTTGGTGTAGGGTACTTTTAATCTGGCCTTTATTTAGAACGTCCTAAATTGGGTCCGGATACGGTCTCTGAAGCCTTCTCCTTCAAAATTCTCATTTGCTCTCGCCTGACAGATCTCTTTCGTTAATCTTCGTCCATTCCAATCAAACCATTTCAGCATCCCTTTATCAATTTCAGTCACTACGTCTTCTTTGAGGCTGCGACGTTCTCTTATCACACTAATGACTATTTCTAATTTTGTCACTCAATTTCACACCAATCATACTCCTCAACGCTCTCATTCCAACTGCATTTATTATATTTTTATGGTTCCCAGCTTTCATCGCCGTACGTCAATGTTGGTACCAAAATGCATCTATGAACAGCCAGACGAGCCTTGTGAGAAACCTTCTGATTCCTCATAAAAACTAACAGAGAACCATTCACCATGTTTTAGGCATTCACTCTTTTTATCATTTTTATATTTTCTTTTTTCAAGAAACAAAGGTCGAAATATGAAAAATAAAATTACTTATCATAAAAAGTCGCTATCATCGCAAGATGGTGCCGGCAAAGAATAGTACCAACCCATGCATCCGTGGGTGTCGTAAGAGGCGACTAAGGGTTAACTGGAGGATGGGCAGCAGCATCCTCCTTTGTATCTCACATCTTACTTACTGCGGTCACCTACAACCGCGGTCAATGGTGCCAGCTGTAACGCTAACAAGCGAGGTGACTATGGTACTTCCCCTCCACAATTTTTCCAGCAAAAGCTAGAATTCTGGAGGGAGCTCCCTGTCCTGTATAGTGGACGTTTCATGGGATGTTATGATGATGATCATCGCGTGATGTATGTTATTTGTATGGAGAAAAGTATTCAGTTCCATGGTTTTAGTTTGTCATCATCATTATCATAACATCCCATGAAACATCCACTGCAGGATACCAGCTCCCTTCAGAATACCAGCAAAAACGCGAGATATAAGTTAGCGAGGAAGTACCATAGTCACCACGCTTATTATAGCGTTGCGGCTGGCACCATTGACCGCGGTTGTTGGTGACCGTCGTATGTAAGATGGTAGGATACACAGAAGGACGCTGCTGTTCATCCTCTGTTTTATAGTCCCTTAGTCGCCTTTTTACACCCATGGGTAGATATGGATTGGTACTACACGCCAGCCGGCACCATAAGGTCGTACCGGCACCATACGTAGTTTGTTATAAGGCACATAGGACGAAATACAAAAAACTAAATTTGACCTTCCATACAAAATGCGCTATCAGCCGATGCAGTTTCTATGGGAGATCAAAAATTTATTGGTGTATTTCGACCTATGTTCCTTCGGAAAAGTTGTTCAGTTACTGATACTGATTCCGCCCCTGAGCTATGGCACGCAATCAAATTAACACCCTGTATAGTTGAGTAAGTACATCATGTCGTGTCGGTTGTTGTGTCGTGGAACGCCGTATGTTGCCGGTTCATGAGGGTGGTGCTTTTGTTGGCTTTAGAGCAGTTCAATAAAGAAAAATTTAAAAATTATGTAAATCACCCTATGCTGACAAGGAAACTTAGTAAAAAATTGCTAGAGGTGCCTGCGTGTATGGTGACAATTATTATGCACATAGAAGTAGGAATTTACTATTATATATTCTGTGCACTTGGTCCCTAAAATATATAATAATATACCATATGAAATAAAAGAAAAATGTAAAACTTTCAAATTGTTCAAGTCTAAAACTAAAGGATTTTTATAAAAAGAAATGTAACGTACCTAATCTTTGCATCGTAACACAATATATCATTAATAACTAATTGATCTGACGCATGAATTGTATCGTTATTAGTACGAATGGCTGCACGTCAGTGGAAACACTCTGACCTTGAACTAATCTCCGGATTCGGACACTTGTGGCTTAGTACGCTGGTTCAGCTTATACTGGTTTTGTTTTCACTTACGTGCTGCCGTGCGTAAATATGTGTAAATATACTTACCCGTCTGGTAATTTAAGGAAGTATCCTCTGCCAACAAACGAAGTATAAAATATGTAAAAGAGCTGTTATTCTTTGAATAAATATTTACTTGTTTTTTTTTTTATTAACATAAAACCCGTGAAAGTTGGTGAAAACAAAAATAAATTATTTGAATATTAGATTCCAATTCATTCGCCCATACCCATACCTTTATTGAGCTGGGCTGAGTTCAATGTAGCGTTGAAATCCTAGTTACCTACGCAAACATAGGTAAGTAAGTACACTCGACAGCACATCAGTAGAAACACCTTTGGACCTTATGGCGTGGTAATAGAGTTGAAAAAGTTTCTACCGACGAGCGGTTGACTGTACACGTAGATTAGATATTAAGTGCTTATTCTATATACCTACAGTGAATTTACTGAGTCTGTGTACATTATCGCATACTGGGTATTGTTTCTTGAAACTACAACAACACGACCAAAATACTTAGACCCATAGTTGGTATGAGCGATCTTAGAAATTTGGTGTCTAATTGTTTTGGTTGTCGTTGTAGGATTAGTGATGACAAGATATTATTATGTATGAAATAAAGATATTCCCACTGAGTTTATTATAAATATTGAAGTATATCGTAATAGTCTCGTAGATTACGAATATTAGAAACATTTACTGTTTAATAAATCAGCTAAACACTTAGAGATCGCTTGTAGCGATAAGGCCTTGCCCACATTAGATTAATTTGTCCGTGTATGTTTGTGTTTTTCTTTTATGTGAGCAATAAAGTGCACATCTATCTATCTATCTAAAGACTCAAAATTCGTTATCTAACAAAGGGCAGAATGCGCGTGCTAGAACGGAGCGGATTCGCGCTGTTTTAAGTTTTTCGCTCATTTTTGCATTATTCTCAAAATCTGTACCCATAATATTAATTATCAAATAGCTATATTATTATGCATAATGTATTGAATAATGTGTAAAATTTTTGACATCATAGATTAATGGGTACGTAAGAAAAACGGTTTAAAAGCAAAAAGCAGAGGTAACTTTGGATATTTTTATGGCGTAAAAAATATATTTAATTGTGTTTCGGACTCGGCCATATTCTAGGAAAAATGCTTAATTATTACATAAATTTTTTTCACGGCCATATATTCATCACTTTTCGTTAAAAACCTGCTCAAGTGAAGCGTATTTAGCTCTTATCAGTCCCTTAATGCATCTAAACAAGATCCAAACCCTGTCATCACCCTTTGTGTCTGCTTTATCAATTAAAGAGTCCATTAGGCATAGCTTTTGGCGACTATAAAATCGTTCATAATTAATGTTGGCTAAACAAAATATCCCTGAAGAACATAAGTCATGCCCAATTATTAAAATATAAGAACCCATAAATCCTCAATAACTTATTGTTATAATTCCTCTAATCACAATTCTTATGTGAGCTACTGAAGAATACGCAATCAAAGATTTAATATCAACTTGACACTAGCTTACAGAAAAGGTAATGACATAAACTATGTAGGAAGAATTCCACCCAACCACTGCTCTGCCTTAAGGCTAGGCCTTCCTGAATGGCCTCTAGACTGAATAACTTCGAAACCACTTTTTGACGTCTTGGGACACCTGCTGTGATTAAAGGATTAAATAACTAACAAAAAAGAGGTCGTTTAATATTATTTAGATAATTACCAACAATAGACAGGTTTCAGTTACGTGCTGGAAAAAATATGCGGTTGAAAAATTGGGGTCGTTAAATTTGTCGTTGAGTGTACACTATCTGATAAGGATGAGAGTCGTATTTACTTGTATTATATTTATAAGGGTAGCTTCAAATGATATCAATCACTGAGAACGTCCTTTAGTGATCGAGCGAAATAATCTACTAAAAGCATTGATCGGACTTGTATTATTAGATTTTATATAAAAGGTTAGTGAAGACGACACATAATAAAGAGAGTGGCTGGGAAATAATACTTATATATATTTTTTATTGCACAAAATTTTACAGAAAAGACTTTAACTAAAGGACGGCGGGCTTATCTCTAAAAAACAGACTAATAAATAATAATCATCATCATCATCATATCAGCCGAAAGATGTCCACTGCTGGACATAGGCCTCCCCTAAAGATCTCCATGACGACCGTTCTTGCGCTGCTCGCATCCAACGGCTTCCCGCGACCTTGACCAGATCGTCGGTCCACCTTGTGGGAGGCCTGCCAACGCTTCGTCTTCCGGTACGTGGTCGCCACTCTAGAACCCTTAGTAATCCTAGAAATAATACAAATATATAATTAATAGATACATTATGATATACAGGCTGTAACAAAAAGGGTACATACCAACCCTGAAGGATGTGAATCTGCCCATGAAACTGAACAACTTTCCCCAAGGAACATAGGTTGAAAAACGAAAAAATTTTTTTACCTCCCATATAAACTGAATCAGCTGATAGCGCATTTTGTATGGGAGGTCAATATTTTTTTCCTATTTCGACCTATGGTCCTTAGGGAAAGTTGTTCAGTTTCACGGGCAGAATCACACCCTTCAGGGTTGATATGCCCTTTCTGTTACACCTTGTATAAATACATAACATACTATACAATAATCGTTACTTATAAGAGCCAAAATCATAACCTTTTCAAGTAAAACCATGTGGATATGTGACAGGAAAATTGTATAATTCGTCGTTTCACATTATGCTTTGGCGTTTTACAAAATGCCGAGAAATTTTTAATTCTTCATTTTATATAATTCCGCGGCATTTCACAAAACGGCGCGTAATTCGTTTCTGGTGTTGTGTTCGTAAGATAACCTGACCCAACCTAACCGATCCCTGCTCAGGATTGGTTAGGTTGGGTTTACCGTGGCTGACACACCTACGAGTACAATGCACCAGTGATCTAAATCTGCCGGCGCCGTTTTACAATTTTCCGGCCGTTCGTATGTCATATCATATCACATCATATCACATCACATCACATCACATCACATCACATCACATCACATCATATCATATCATATCATATCATATCATATCATATCATATCATATCATATCATATCATATCATATCATATTATATCATATCATATCATATCATATCATATCATATCATATCATATCATATCATATCATTTAATCTCGTTTTTTTGTATACCCTGTAAGGGCATTACAAGTTACTAGGCATGTAAAAACGTACTTAAATAATAATTATAAAAAATGACAAAATAAAACTTACAGAGAACTAAATTATTCAGATTAGATTGGAAGATCATGGCTTACATATTACAAAATAATTTAAAAATTAAACATATCATTACATCATATGGGAAAACATTATCATTAAGGCAAATAATACGATTTGCCTGCGACAAATATTTACTTTCATACGAAAGCCGTTACCTATACAGGGCGTTAAAGGCTTCAAAACACAATTTTTTGAAAACTAAAAAACTCCATACAAAACTGCAAACTTGATTAGTTAGTTCGTAAAGAGAGGCCGAATTTTTTGTAAGTTTATTTCCTGAAAGTTTAATTCATTTAAAATTTTAAAATTTCATATACTGATTACGCGCTTTCAATTTTCGAAAAACTATCCTTTAAATCTTATATTAAAAGGAACCGCATAAGTTGTGTTTTGTCAAGATTATCGAACTCAAATAAATTTTTCGACAAATTTTTCCAGGTATATCATCATCATCATAACATCCCATGAAACGTCCACTACAGGACAGGGAGCTCCCTCCAGAATTCCAGCTATTGCTGGAAAAATGTGGAAGGGAAGCGCCATGGTCTACCCGCTTGTTAGCGTTACGGCTGGCACCATGGACCGCGGTTGCAGGTGACCGCAGTAAGTACGATGTAAGATATAAAGGAGGATGCTGCTGCCCATCCTCCAGTTAACCCTTAGTCGCCTCTCACGACACCCACGGATAAGTATGGGTTGGTACTATTCTTTGCCGGCACCACACGGGACCCAGGTATATCAACCCTGAAGAATGTGAATCCGCCCAAGAAACTAAACAACGTTCCCTAAGAAACAAAGGTAGTAAAAAAAAAAAATCCGTATTTCAACCTATGTTGCAATTGCACAAAGATTCTGTAAATATAAAGTTTTGTTAAATTGTTTCTGTTTTGATGATAAAGAAAGTGACAGCAAAAGGAGTTAAGGAAGCTTTAACTTTGAAGACGTTTTTTGAAATTAGCAGTAAGTGTGTGGCCTTATTACCTATCCTATACTACCTACTAGATATGATGCTCGTCATCTTAATCGTGTGGGTCGAACGGGCGATGACCGACCTCACAAACCCTGGGCTGTTAAGCCGCCAAAGGCCTCTCACATGGCTCATTAACGACTACGTTTGTAGATTCTTCTTCTTCTATCGTGTCGATGGCAACACTCATACTCTTTTAGACCAGTATTCGGCAACGCAGATGGCATTTGGTCTGGCCTTGTACAGATCCTTTAGCGAGCATATTGTTGGGCTTGATGCGCATGCTGTGAGGTGGGACATACTTTGTGGCATCACACCGCAGTCGCAGATGAGCTTCTATGTAGCCCTACCGGCTCTGGTTGTCTCTGCATTTCCCAACCTGGGTGCGCAGTCTATTTGTAGATAGTAGTCAGGACAAACGTTATCAACGTCATCGTGCCATCTAAAGCACGAGCTTATTCCGCCATCCCCCCTCTACCATCGGGAACCCAGACGCACCGCAGCATATCACCCATACTTGGTTGATATTCCACACATCCGCACAAAGCGCTTTGAAACGTCCTTTATAATGCGCACGGCTAAGGAGTGGAATTTTCTGCCTGCGTCTGTATTCCCGAGCTCTTATAAACCGAATCTATTTAAGTCGCGAGTGAGTAGGCTTCTTCTGGGCAAGCTCGTTCCATCGTCGACCTCATCTCTATCCTCAGGGCTAGATCGAGGTCAAGAAAAAGCCCACACACAGTAAAAAAAAAAACAATCAGATGGCTCATCCCACAATGTCCTAGCCAAAGTGGGGAGGTCGCACAATGGAATATTTGTTTCACGGTGTCCTCACCGGGAATCGAACCCAGAACCTCAGGATTGAGAGCCGAGTGCTGTAATCACTAGATCACACGCGGAGGCCGATATGACGCCAAAGATCCAAGATGTAGGCTGAAACCCTCGTTTTATAAAACCTGCCTGCTTAGCACGCTGCACGAGAGAAAATATATCTCGGAGAAATGTCACTTTATTTGAGGAATTATGTCATCTAATCTATCACCTCCAAGCGCGAAGAAATGTCAGTGGAGGAAAATGTTTAGCAAATCCACAGATAACGTTTTTGATATTTTAGACAGAGATAGCTTTATACACTAATACATGTAGCCGTCCTTGTCTTATAAAAAGTGTCGCACTGCTCGGATGTCAAAAAAACGGGACCATGCTTAAAGTATTTAATCTATGGGCCTAGATAAACTGACAACTGCAGCGTGCTTAGCCGGCTGATCTCTTAATTTTACTTTTTGACTAAAAAATTATAATTATAATGAAAGTAATAGAAAGAAACACTTAACTATAAACACAGAAGTAATAAAGCTAATCGACCACCATAAAACGGCCACTTTTGCCGTTTCACACATAATATTCTTCAACACGGAACTTCACAATCACGATTTAGAATAGTCGCCCTTGTAGATAAAGATTTATAACGACTTGGTTGAGCCAAGAGTTTGTATACAAGGTTATTTTTTTGGACCTGATATGCGTATGGCCCACCTTATTACAGAGGTCAAAAGCAACAACTTTTGTTCTACGACTTTTCTAACAACGCACAAAAAATCGTGACCGACCCATTTTGTATGGGAAGTCGAAAATTTTTCGTGCATTGTTAGCAAAGTTATAGAGCAAAAGTTGTTGCTTTTGACCTCTCTAATAAGGTGGGCATATGCATATCAGGTCCATAAAAATAACCTAGTATAAGTAACTGTAAAAAAATCAAATTTCGAAAAATAGTTAACTATACCGAATTCGCTTTTGGCACTCGCCAGCTTCTGCCGCAGCACGCTCGCTTCGCCTGCTCGGCTCGTGCGATTTGTCCAATAAGAATCTCATCATAACATCCCATGAAACGTCCACTACAGGACAGGGAGCTCCCTCCAGAATTTTAGCTTTAGCTGGAAAAATGTAGAGGGGAAGTACCATAGTCACCTCGCTTGTTAGCGTTACGGCTGGCACCATGGACCGCGGCTGTAGGTGACCGCAGTAAGTAATATGTAAGATACAAAGGAGGATGCTGCTGCCCATTCTCCAGTTTATTACCCTTATTCGCCTCCTACGACACCCATGGGTATGTATGGGTTGGTACTATTCTTTGCCGGCACCACACGGGACGAATGAGAATCTAACACAACCTAATCGATCCCATTCGGGATGGGTTAGGTTGTGTTTGCCTTACCTAACGGATCTATGGATCTACGAATTTCTTACGAGTTTGTGACTTTTCGAAAGTTGATTAACTTAGTAGGAAATTGATATTAATGTTGATCAATTTACGAAAAATAATTTTCCGATGACATACTCGTATATGAAAACCAAAACATTTTAGGAAAGAAAATGGATGTCGTATTTTGAACAGGAAATAGCCAAGTAAATTTTACGCACAAAATGCACCCTCACGTAGAAGTAAACAACATTATGCACCCCACTTCTCGGCTGCTTTAAAATGGACTCCTATAGATAAAACATCGAGTTCATAAAGTCAAAATCGATACTTGTCACGCAACACGTGCCTAAAGGTGTTCAAATTGCTCGGTAACATAGAAAAATAATACATTCTCGGTAAGCAGTTAGTTGGTTGTTGGTTAGTTAGTTGTCCCGTGTGGTGCCGGCAAAGAATATAGTACCAACCCATACGTACCAGTGGGTGTCGTAAGAGGCGACTAAGGCTTAACTGGAGGATGAGCAGCAGCATCCTTCTTTGTATATTACATCTTACTTACTGCGGTCACCTACAACCGCGGTCCATGGTCCCAGCCGTAACGCTAACAAGCGAGGTGACTATGGTACTTCCCCTCCACATTTTTCCAGCAAAAGCTAGAATTCTGGAAGGAGCTCCCTGTCCTGTAGTGGACGTTTCATAGGATGTTATGATGATGATGAAGCAGTTAGCAGACCGCCGCCTATCAGATGATCAGGGGGGCTACGGTAGCCAGAAAGTGTCTGCCATATGCGAACCATTTCTCTTGCAGTGAGAACTCCCGCGCAAAGCCCAGAAGGGAGTACGCAATAGTACTGACATTTTCGACTTTCTCTGAGAGGAATGCTGCGTAGGGCTGCTCTCTTCCGGGCTTTGAGCGGGAATTTGTGTGGCAGACATGTTCCCGCTACCGTAATAGCCTCCAGATGACATCGTGGTTATAGTAGAGGAACCCCGGATAAGGGAGATGAAGTTTCGGAGTGGATGGCGAACACTGAATAAAAACTCTTCAATAGTTTCTGCAGCTGAGTTTAGGATGTTAGACGTGGATGATTATGAATCTGATTTGGTACGTCATGAATCTGACCAAGGCACAGATGAAGCGATGACGCCTTTTAGTGTAGGCACCGAAGCAGTTGACCCAAACATAATTCTCTCAGGCAGATTATATTTGACAGGATGATAAAGTATTATGAATAAATTTTTTCATTCTTACATTTTTTGTAATTTTTGTATGGAAAAATTAAAAGTACCGATTTTTTTTTTGGATTTATTTATAGAAGGTTTGTCTCATATAGTGTAATAATCCAGCAAAGTTTCATCGACTGAGGATTTAATGCGGGGGTCTTCATGCAACGATCCGCTTCGTTGCCTAGACTATTTTCCAATAGGTGGCAGTATCCAGCTTCAAATAGAGACTTTGAACCTGCTTTGAACCCTTAGAAATGATAAAAACTCAGTATTTTGGGAAATGTTCTTCAATTTTTGAGTCTAAAATCACTTAAGATTTCAAACGTGCATTTTTTTCCAATTTTATATTTAATTTAGTTATTTGCATACTCGTATTCAATATTTTATACCTTCTTACAAATTCTGATCGCAGAAAAAAATTATGTACTTCATTTATTTGAGAATATTGAGTTTCGAAGCGAAAAATGTCGTTGACCTCATCGTCGCTTCACTCGAGACAAAATTTTGAATAATAATTTTCTGAGCAATCAACACAGATTGAGTTTCGACGATATTGCTGAATTTACATATAAATGCGATAACTCTTTGCAAATACATTTTTGATTAATGCAGATTATTTAAGATATATAGACGGTAATTCTTACGTTGCTTGCATTCTCCAGTTGCTGTATAAAAAAAGTCTATAAGAAGTAGGTAGTTAAGTTGGCTCCGTCCTTAGAAAGGCAATGTTGAAATTCAGGTTTAAACATTTATTTATAATTAATTGTACACAACATAATACAAACATAAAATTAAAATTAAGAAAAAAGACACAACAGGTGCTGCTTATTTCAACATGGAAATGTCTTCCAGAAGACCTACGGAAGTATGATTTGACAAATATTTATTATGAATATCGTCGTTAAGAGTTGTTTTCGATGCGCATTGGATATTCCTACATTTTTATTTTATGGAATGAAAGACGATGAGACACACCATGGCAGAAACCCTAGTTCCTTTCAAAGAAAAGTCGGCATTATTACCTGAAAGTATCTCTAGAACAACCTTGTTAAATAAATTAATCTGATTCGTTGTTGGTATCTGGATCGCTGATTTGAATAGAGTTTGAATATGTTCCAATCGGCATATTTTATGTGGTATGGGCAACCGAACTTTGTTCTGTAAAATCTTAATCAAAGCCCACCAACCGCCGGCTTTTCAGGGAGTCCGAAACGCTTTTTTTTTCTAGAAATGCTTAAAAAACGGAGTAAACGAACTTTCTCAAACATGAAACCTCATCATAACATCCCATGAAACGTCCACTACAGGACAGGGAGCTACCTCCGGAATTCTAACTTTTGCTAGAAAAATGTGGAGGGGAAGTATCATAGTCACCTCGCTTTTTAGCGTTACGGCTAGCACCATGGACCGCAGTTGTAGGTGACCGCAGTAAGTAAGATACAAAGGAGGATGCTGCTGCCCATCCTCCAGTTAACCCTTAGTCGCCTCTTACGACACCTACGGGTATATAGGGGTTGGTAATATTCTTTGCCGGCACCACACGGGACAACATGAAACCGAACTAGATAGATTTTTCCCCCCGAATACGCCTGTATTACAAATTTCATCGAAATCGTTAGAGCTGTTTTCGAGAAACCGTTTCCATACAAATGTACAAATAAGTATAAATGCATTCTCAGATTCCACAATATTTTGCGGGATTCAAAGGTTTACATTTTATCACCGTATTTTTTTATATTACTCTTACTAATAGTAAAGGGTCAAGAACAGAAAATATTGTCGGCCGTTCCATACAAAAAAAAGGATAATCTCGTCGCAAGGGAAAGTAGAAAAAAAATCGCGTCAACAACCCATGTTTCTTTGGAAATTTTATGTTCTGTTCTGAGCTACATACTTAAATTTGGGTAGGGGTCCTAAAACAGCCCGGTAGGTACTACGTACATACATACACACATAAAATCACGCCTCTTTCCCGTCAGGGCAGGCAGAGACCGCTGCCTTTCACCTGCTAAGATATTGACATACTTCCCTCGCTTCCTCTACTTTCATCAACACTTTCATACACGCTTGTCTATTTAGGGTACGGTCAACCGCTTGTCGGTAGAAAATTTTTCAACTCTATTACCACGCCATAAGGTTCAAAAGTGTTTCTACCGATGTGCGGCCGTGTGTACTTTTAACCTGGCCTTTATTTAGTTAGATCATCCTGAATTTAATAAGCCCGGTACTAAAATATGTAGTAAGTAAGGAAGAACTGGATGCATAAATCGTTCCTCCTTCTAAACAACATACATAAGAATTTATTGGTGATTTTCACTAATAAAGTCATTAAAAAGTGTTATAGATGCGAATTTTAAAGACTTACGAGACAATTTGGCAACAATGAAACTGTTATGTCAATGGGAGTGGCAGAACAGACATGAGCCGAACTAAGGGATCTTGGTTACATTAAATTTAAGGGAGTGACTCCGTTGCCGGCACCCAAAAATAACGCGGTTGGGAACCGGCAGTTCGTTGCGCCGGCAGCCGACATGAAAAAAAAAAACCGGTCAAGTGCGAGTCGGACTCGCGCGCCGAGGGTTCCGATATACCTATAGTATTTTTGGAAGCAATAAAGTCCATTTTCAGGACCGCAAAACTAAATTTGTTTGTAAAGGTTTTTTGCAGATTTCTGAAAAACTGTGCAACTTAGAAAGATCGTTTTATTTTTGCTGCAAAGTTTACATAAACCTCTGTCAACTGTAATTAATTCAGATTTTCCCTTACTCAAACTTCGGAGATAAGGGGGGGGGGAATGGTATTTTTTTTGACATTTTTCATCATAACTTGAAAACTAAGAAACTTAAAAAAATACAAAAATATATTTTAAAATGTACAAGTAAAGCCCTTTCATATGATACCCCACTCGACCTAGTAGCGACAATTTGAAATTTGGCCCCCCCTATTTTGGCCCCCTTTACATTAATAATCATACTTTTTTCAAAAAATTTTCATGTGCAATTAAGTTGGGCAACTATATTCTAAAACTATTCCAAATTTCAGCTCGATAGCGTAAGTGGTTGCTGAGATATAGAGGTGTGACAGACAGACGGACAGACAGAGCGGCACCATAAGGGTTCCTTTTTTTTACCATTTTGGTATCGGAACCCTAAAAACTGTTGAAAATTTGTAACCCCTATTTTTAAACTAGGAATTTCGAATTTTCACAGCTCCGGAGCTGAGGGAAGAGCAGCCCCCGCCCCATTCCGCCAGCTTTATAAAAACAAACTCCATCTAACATATTCGGCAGTTTGGAATCGGGGTTGACTAAGTTCTGTTAAAAAAATATATACCTCAAATACCTTTACCAAGAATATACATCTACAATTACTATTTCTATCTATTTTTTACGTCAGCGCCGGAATCCATTTCAGCAACGGCGCCGGTAGCTCATTTGGGACCCGGCACCGGCAGCTGAGACTCTTCCTAAATTTAAACTTCCAGAGCACCGGTGCATCCCATGGGATACGGTAATTGCAACCCGAGTAGAGCTCGAGATTATGCCTTATTGCGTATAAATTACGGTTTATTTTGATTTGGCATGTATAGTGACTTACGACCTATTGAAATTACCCTTCGAATGACGTAAAATATAATAATATTGTTTTATTTCTTGGGTACTTAAGGAGTAAGCTATCCAAGTTATGGAATTTGAACTTTTACAGATTTAGACCTAAATGCGTTTATTTTAATGTCAATGTGCGAATGCCTTACAGACCAAAAAAAACAGTGCAATTGAGTTACAAATGTTACAATACAAATAAACATTTTGAGTTTCCTAAAAAGAACCTTAATTCATCCCTGTTTTCCTAACCAAACTGGAGTTTACGATCTGCGAACCAGCTAACGACTGGCTCCGAATCTGCGGTCCGCGACTGAAAATGTGATTTAATGTACACCCGGCCTATAATACCATGCTGTGCTACAAATAAGGGTCAAAACTCATTAGGACCCGCATGTTCCCAACTTAGTACCTATATGTCCAAACTGTAAATCGTAACTGCTCACAAACGTTTGGAAGGTCCCTGCCTTCCTAAATGATCATCATTAATACAGAACAGAAGAACCTTCTAAAAGCGAAGTGTGGTATATTTTGTGTGAGATATACCATAGTCACCAGTTTGATAACGTTGCAGCTAAAACAAATAAACCGTAACAATTGGACTCCGCAGTGTAGTAGTTCGTTGACCAGAAGAATATATGCTACGGTCCATTCTACAATCCTCATCACAATCATCCTGCCCATAACTAATAGTATATTAAATGGTATCAATAGACATGCAGTCGCGTGGGGACACGGAATGCAGTGGAATGCTTCTATATATGTTGTCTAGTTTGGCCAGTTTTTTGGTCAGTTTAGCCAACACGTGTCTTGTTTCAATTCATGTTGCTAAGCTCATAAAACGCAAGTTCTAGTGTATTCTTATTCATAATAATTTTGTGAACGTAGCCAACGCATAGCTGGTAAAAATTTGCGTGGCTGAGTTTTTTAAGTGTCAGTATCTGTGAGTTCTTACCCTAAGTCATTGTGTGAGCCTAGCCAACGCGTCTTGTTTTAATTATTGCTTCCTGGGGCATTGTGTAACCTATTTCGGAGTTTGGAGTCGCTCTCGGGAATACGCTTGGAGATAATTTTAGGATAAAGGATGAAAGAGGCTGCGAAAGTCTCATCTTCAGGTTTTAACTGCATTAAGCTAGCTCATTACTTATAAAGTTTTAACATCTTACGGTATTATAGACACAAATTTTCAGTTGATTTTTATGTTTTTATTTTATTTCTTTTTGTTGTCAATGGGCTTGCTCTTGCCGTTGCCTTTTATGTAAATTTCGCAGGTAAATCTAATATTCGCTGTTTACAAACGACGGGCAAATTGTATACGTTCGGCAAATTGTAAAACGTCATTGGCAGATTGTAAACAGGGTTAGATCAGTACTAATGCATATTAGGTTCGTTAGCCACGGTAAACCCAACCTAACCGATCCCTGCTCGGTTAGGTTATCTTACGAACACAACGCACGTGCCGGTCGAGCGAATCGAGCATGCTGCACCAGCGGCTGGTGATTGCCACAAACGAATTATGTGCCGTTTTGTTAAATGTCGCGGCAATATGTAAAATGACGAATCAAAATTTGTCGACATTTTATAGAATGACAACTCATATTGTAAAACGACGAATTATACAATTTGCTTGCGACAGATAGATAAATGTTCCATTCCATATCTATTTTGTAGTAGACAGAGATCACATCCTACCATATGATAAGGTCTTGACATGCTTCTATAAATTCTTCTCTTATCAAAATCACTTCATCTTCTAATATACGCGCTTGACAGTTCAGAACGATTTACGAACTTACGATAAGATATTAGTTCTGAATTTGGTTTTAAAACGTCCATTGAGGAAATCCCGAATAATAAATATATACATGGGCAGAAACAAAAATTTCCACCTATATATTTTGCGTTTCCGTAATCCCGCTTTTCACACATCCTCTTTTTTTTAGCGTTTAAAAATTATTATTTACTGACACAGTACTTTCCCATTACACTTTTAATTAGTTTTAGTTTTTATGTAATTGTTTTTTATTTTGTAATTAAGTATAATTTTGTTTTGTGTTTACAAATTATAATGTAGGTAGCTATCCATATGTTTTTGATCATCAGAAATTCTGAACTCTAAAAATGGTTCCAGCTGAAAATCAGCCCTTGGCTTTGGCATGTGCTGAGCTGGAGGCCAATTTAGCTGTTTTTTTTAATGTGTTTACACTTATGTTTTTCTTTTTCTTTTGAATGTTAAATAAATATTATTTCTTTCTTTCTTTCTTCTTTCCTTTTTCAACATTTTCATTCATAGATCTCTTTCTTTCTCATAGATAGATAGATAAAGCGTTTATTTGTGACACCAACACATATGTACATTGATAAGAAGCAAACATTTAAACAATGATTTGGACTAACTGAAGAACAAAATTAAATCAAAACACATATGTGCTGTAGTGTGACAAAAAGGCCTAGGCTCATTCGTTCATTAACTATATAATTTTGAATGTTGTTTCTGCATCCGCTAACACTATACAGCGTTAATTTTCATTGGTTTTTCTTCTTACACCCAGTGATTTTACTTATGAGAACAAGCAATTTTCCCGAAGAAAATCATTTTTACTAGAAAAAAAGGACGGGTTGCACTCCGGGAGTGCCGGCAGAAGTGAAAACTTGCATTTTTGAATATTATGCTTTTTGTAAGGGTCAATCGCTCGCGTATTTCTTTGATGTCACTGAATAAAAACCCGTATTGTAATAACAATACGGTTGACAGTTGACGCTTTTTCGATCAGGCTACGGATCTGACGCGATATCTGACGCGACATCTGACGTGAGTTTAACATTTTTTATCCATCTAAAAAAAGTGCTAAGTAACGCTAAAGAAGTTTTCATTTCAAAAATTTCGAGATTTAGAGAGACGAATTTTTTTTATCGAGTAAGAACTTTTACTTTGGTAAGGTTGCTTGCAGAGCGATGCGTAAGATATTGCAGCGTCAGAGACACGTATCGCTCTGTCTTGCTCTCACGCATAGCTCTGTCATACTGTAATTCTCATCGAACTACAAAATTTCGAGTGTTGAGAGAAATTACTTCAAAAATCTTCTCAAAACTCCCCAAAGAAATGAAAGCTGTTATAACACTAAGTACATAATCCACACGTCCATCTCTCTAACGAGCACATTACCCATTAGGAGCCTAACATGGCCTTAATAAGGAGAGGTTGTCACTACCCTATTTATCTGTCTTATCTTTCGAGCGCACAATACGGTGAAGTGTCCCTTTTGATGATATGAGGGATGAAAGGTACTAGATGTGGCTAGAAACCGCAAGTCAACAAAGCGAGCAATATTTATTTGTAATAGGTACCTATGAAATTGCCGAAATTTGAGATCATAATTCGTTTTCATTTGTCTTATATTTGAAAGTTGACTTCAAGGTTATCAATTTACGCATAAAATAAAGTTTTTTTTTATTATTATAATATATAAAATTAAAGGTTCGAAAATTGTTCGTCTTAATCGTCGTCCGATGTCATCATTAGATTTGTTGTATTTTTTTACAGATAATATTTTTCGAAAATTTAATTTAACTTTCTGTTAGCTTAATGTCTTTCCAATAAATGCTTAAAAAAATAAAAAAATATTGGATTTATAATTCCTAACAAAAATGCAACAATATTAGTACTGAAAATCGAGTTTACCTAAAATTCGCCATACAAAACGGCAATTTCATATTTTACCTACGAGTATTATATATATTTGTAATTGGTTTCTCGAAAACGGCTCTAACGATTTCGATGAAATTTCTCACACGGGGTTTTCGAGGGCAAAAAAAAGAACTAGCTAGGCCTCATATCTGGGAAAATTCGTTTTCTCCGTGTTCTTTAATAATTTATACTAATATTATGATTTGTGTTTAAGGAGTTTAAAAGGCCTTATTTAAATTTTTACAGCCCCGAAAAATCACCTGGTGCAGAATTTCGATTTATACACTGTAGTATTTCTACGAAATACTAGATGGCGCTTAAGCATTTCTTCAATAATGCGGTTCAATGACCGGGTGGGCTTTGCGTAAATTAGTTAGAAAAATTATCAGAGCGAAGATCGGTCGTCCAGGTACGTAAAGTTAGGTGAAGAAATGTTGCGTGACAGGTAATGTCAATCCCATACATTTTTATTCTATTCTACAGGGTGTAAGGGACGGTGTACCGAAAACTGAAAGGGCGTGTTCAGTCAACGAAACTGAACAACTTTCACAGAGAAACATTTCTGGGAAATGAAAAAATATTTACCTCTCCATACAAATTGCTTACTCTGGTCGAACAGTTTGTATGAAGAGGTAAAAATTATTCTTCATTTCCCAAAAATGATTCTTGGGGAAAGTTGTTCATTTTCGTTGACAGAACACGTCCTTTTAGTTTTCGGTACACCGTCCCTTACATCCTATATAGGGTGACTTTTAATTAGTTCTTGATAAAAAAAGGTTTGAATGTACTCATGATACTGAACAACTTTCCCCAAGGAACATAGGTCGAAATACGAAAATCAAGTATTGACCTCCCATGGAAACTGCATCAGCTAATAGCGCATTTTGTATGGGAGGTCAAATTAGGTTTTTCGTATTCCAACCTATGTTCCTTGGGAAAAGTTGTTCAGTATCATGAGTATATGCATATCTTTTGCTATCAAGAACTAATTAAAAGTCACCCTATATATAGTTGTAATCGGTTTCTCGAAAACGGCTCTAACGATTTCGATGAAATTTTGTAGGTATACGTGGGTTTTTGGGGGCACAAAATCGATCTAGCTAGGTCAAATGTCAGGGAAAATTCGTTTTCATCGTCTTTTTTAATATTTCTTAGCACGTTTTAGTGCGTTCAAGACACTTACAGCGCCATCTGTTGTTGAGTAGCATAGCTTGCTCACCCGATGATACTTAAATCATACAGAGCATAGCTCGGTCGCCCAGTTACTAAGGTTTATAGAAGTAGGATTAAAGAAACCATTCGTCACAAGTTGAGGATGTGTGATATGAAGTCACACACAACAAATTACATAATCCTATTAACTTTGTAAATGCAACGAAGATTAAAGGCGTCGTTCTTTTAATTTGGTAGGATTACTCTGAATATTTCATAATCATTGATGATAAGGTGACATTGCACAGCAAAGGAGATGTGACATGCTGGCAGATGTCATCTGATAGAAAAATAAATTTGCACGGTTTCTATGGGTTTCTATTCCGAGCGAAGAAAGGAGGTCCGAAATCTTTGACTTCAACTGACAACTGAATGTTTGTAAGCGACGCCGTCACTTTAACAAATAAATCGGAGGCAGGGAACCATAGATTTATATAGTCAAGATAGGGTCTTGGGAACAAGCGGTTAAAATTTTCTCATACAGGAAAAAATAGCGCCATCTGTGAAAAATCGCGTGAACTACGTTGTGTAGTACTTCAGTCGGTGCTAAATACGGAACGGAAATAATATGGCGGGGAAAAACAAAAACAAACTTTTTTACTGTTTATATGTGATTTAGGCCTGGTTTTTCAGTTTCATTAATTGGATTATAGTCAAAAACAATAATAAGAAATAACAATAATAATAATAAGAGTATATTGTTTCTTCAACTAAGAACATTCCATTTTGTTGGTAAGTTTATTTGCATCCAATGTTGACAATATGACTGACAACGACTGACATTTGTTGGTCCTAAACGTCAGATTTCGGACCAACGAATTGGGGACATTGTAACGTGCCGATGGGCTAGTACCACTGACCTCTATTGTATATACCAGGCCACTCAGAAAGTATTGCGAAAAATAGTTTTTATATATGGGAGACTGGCCGGTCAGAATCTTTTTCGAAAATATGATTACTTGTAAGTAAAAATATGTGTGTTCCATTTTCAAAATTTCCCTCCACATTTTTTGCGAGCCAATTCAAAGTATCGTGTCTTACTGAAAAATGGATCTGCGCCGGGAACATTTTAGAGCTATGATTTTTTACGATTTCAAGTGTCGCCTGAAACCGGATGAATCGTTCGATAGACTTCAAATGGCATTTATGGATGAAGGCCCCTCCAAGGCAACCGTGTATCGTTGGTATAACGAATTTAGGCGCGGCCGACCAACCTTGGGGGATGAAGAAAGAAGCGGTCGCCCTTTGACGGCTATTACGGAAGAAAACGTGCTAGCAGTGAAAAATTTAATCCAAGATAATAGGCGAATTACATATCAGGAGATTCAGCACATATTAAAGATTGGATCGGGAAGCGTTCACGAGATTCTACACGGGCATCTTCGCGTGAGGAGGATAGTATCGCGCTGGGTGCCGCACTACCTCACCGACGCTCAGAAGCAGGCCCGGGTGGAATGGTGCCGTGATATGCTGAACAAATTTGAAGCAGGCTCGTCTCGGCGTGTTTACGACATCGTAACAGGTGATGAGTCCTGGATTTATCAATACGATCCAGAAACCAAGCGCCAGTCGACAGTTTGGGTGTTTCAAAATGAACCAACGCCTACCAAAGTGAAGCGATCTCGAAGCGGGGGGAAGATTTTGATCGCCAGCTTTTTTAATTTGACTGGCCACTTGGCCTCAATTCCCTTACGAGATCAAAGAAGCATCAACGCCGAATGGTATACTACCAAATGTTTACCAGAAGTTTTTTCTGTTGTGAGCAACAAGCGACCAAACACAGGGCTCCGCGGACTACTGCTCCACCACGACAATGCGCCTGCACACACCGCGCTCAAAACGAGGGACTTCCTGGACAGCACACCAGTCAAACTCCTGGGTCACCCTCCTTACAGCCCTGATCTAGCACCGTGTGACTTCTTTTTATTTCCAAAAATAAAAAATCAGCTCAAGGGGATACAATTTTCGTCGCCGGAAGATGCGCTGGCTGCGTTCGAGCAGGCTGTAAACGAGGTGTCTACGGCGGACTGGAAAAAGTCTTTTGAAAACTGGTTCAGACGCATGAATCTTTGTATAGAGGCTGGTGGAGAGTACTTTGAAAAGATTTAATAAAAATATATGTACCTGTAGAACAATTTTTTTTAGTGTCGCAAATATTTCTGAGTGTCCCACGTATAGAGGTCAGTGGCTAGTACTTATATATAAGTAAATGCAGGGAACAGTATACTCTACTGAACTTCAAAACAGAAACTCATGGATTTTTATTTGATTTGTATGTGGTTTTCGAAGGATGACGTCATTATTTATTGCAATTACACTACATTGTCAGTTCATCATAACATCCCATGAAACGTCCACTACAGGACAGGGAGCTCCCTCCAAAATTCTAGCTTTTGCTGAAAAAATGTAGAGGGGAAGTACCATAGTCACCTCGCTTGTTAGCGTTACGGCTGGCACCATGGACCGCGGTTGTAGTTGACCGCAGTAAGTAAGATGTAAGGAGGAGGATGCTGCTGCCCATCTTCCAGTTTATAACCCTTAGTTGCCTCTTACAACACCCACGGGTACGTATGGGTTGGTACTATTCTTTGCCGGCACCACACGGAACCATTGTCATTTATTTTGTTGTAATATCGTACGCACGACCCCCCATATCAGTTCTAGTTAGTATGTTATTATATCTGTGGCTCTCTATTAAGGACCGTGAGGGTGAAGCCTCTTCATCTGAGAGCTTGATGATTAGTTTGCGTTTATGGAATTATAACTGAATTATCAAACATGTTGGTGTTTGTTGTGATTCATTAGAAATCTATATTGAGATTGAGTTTGGAGGGTCGACTTCCAGGTAGAACAAATTTAGGATTTTAGATTGGATATTTAAAATAATAAAAATAAAATAATATAGTTTATTCATGTACAACAAAAATACAAGTACAAATAAAGTTGACAGAAAATCGTGTAAGTACAAATTACGTCAAGTCTTAAGACCATCAGCCTATTCCTTAACTAGGTGAGATCCTGTGATAAAGGAAGAGTTGATGTTCCTCCGCGGAGTGTCACAATTTAAATTTAATTTACGTGAGTAAATGTGCGATAATTTGTACGTTCATGAGAGTATGTGTGTGTGTGTGTGTGTAGTGTGCGAGTGCGCGTGCGAATGTATGTGAGTCTGTGTGTGCGTGTGTAGAATGTATAAGAAAAAAATTTAGAATAATGGGTCATTCAAGACGTCTTAGAAAACTCTCGGTCTCGCCAGTTAGTTATCCTAGATTTAACTTCATGGTAGGATAAAATGTAAATCGTTATTTTTTTATTAATGCAATTATAAAGGTAAGCACTCAGGGCATTCAGCTGACGTCGTGCAATTGAGGTGCGGTGCGACATGGTACATTAGGGCAGACAGGAACTCCGGCACGTCTGCACAGCACCGCGTCTGTTTGTGGGTGTCTATGCTTGTGTTTGTGAGACTGTGTTTAACGTTGTACATGAAGGGCACCTGGCGCAGGCACTGCACGGGTGTGTATTAGAGACGGTACGGACGCGTCTTTACAAACAACAAAAGGGCAAGTAACAGGCAGCGACGGGTTGTTCCTCGTAGCCAAACTCTTTCGGCAAACTGATTTGGCTACGAGGAATTCCATTTTCTCGTGGCCAAACTCGTCAAAGTACACTCGCCACCGTAGAGGATACCTATGATGGCAAAACGGCATTCCTGCACCACGTCCTTTTTGTGTTATTTACGACGCGTCACTTACATTAATTTTGTATGAACAAATGTCCGTGTCGTGCCGGCAAAGAATACTACCAACCCATCTCTTCCTATGGGTGTCGCAAGATGCGACTAAGGGCTTAACCGGAAGATGGGCAGCAGCATCTTTCTGTGAATCGTACCATCTCACATACTGCGGTTACCAACAACAGCGGTCGTAAGCCGCAACGCTTACAAGTGTGGTGACTATGTTAAATCCCCTCCTTAGAACAACACGCTTTTGCTTGAGTTCTAGAGGGAGCTGCCTATCCTGCGGTTGACATTTCATGGGATGTTACAAGTGGCTCCAAGGTCTTAGAAATATCTCTGAATGATACCCAAAAAGTTTACATTCTTGGGCATGAATTCCTCGGTAAAGCCACGATCACACCTAGCTGAATTCAAAGACTAATTTGGCATACATTGTTCGTTGAAGTAACGGTATTGCAATTAACATAAGCAAGCCTCCCAGCAATGTATGCCGAATTAGTCTTTAAATTCAGCTAGGCGTGATCGTGGCTTAACTGGACAAAAGTACAGTTTTGGGATATACGCACGGCAGTAAGCACTTAGAATCGAAACCGGCATAAAATGAACCAGCAGTACGCTTCAAACGACCGAAACCAGAGACCCACTCAAGGTCAAAGTGTTTCCATCTACGAGTGGCCGTGTGTACACTCGTTTGAAAAATATATATTCACAGGATCACTAAAAATTGGTTTTTCCTTAGTTTGTTGACCAGACAACTGAACCGTACTACGAAAATATCGATCAGCTTTCAGCTATATTATTCTGAATTCTATTTTCGTAACTTTGTTCCGCTTGTAACTTACAATAAACTCTTGTAAAAATGAGCAAAAAAGAGGTAAAAGTCACAAACTATGAAAACGTTTTTAGAGCAGCTGAATTCGGAATTGGGGCAAGTCTCCTCGAAAAGGAAATATAAAAACTGTATTGCCGGCCAGCAACGCCAGTGCTAGGAAAACTTCAGTTCCAGCAGAAAAAATATGCGGGCAACCCTCGGAACAATAACTAAAGGGGCAGCCCTTACAGGCAAAACTGTTTCAGTGACATGATTCTGTAGGCCATATTCTTTGAAGTTTGGAGAGTGTTAGCGATGACCTCATTTTTATGGAATAATGTTTTCAGGAATTGACGTTAGATTTGTTTTCTTTTTTGGATTTTTCTCTAAATGTCATTCTTTAGTCGCCTTTTAGGTCCTGTCGGCAAAAATACATTGTTCGACCCCAATCCTCACGTTTCATTGGTGTCAAGTGCTTTTCAGAAATTTACGTTAGATTTGTCATTTTTTTTCTCTATATGTCATTCTTTAGTCGTCTTTTGTAGCTCCTATTGGCAAAAATACATTATTCGATCCAAATTTTTGCGTTTTTAGGGTTCCGTACCTCAAAAGAAAAAAACGGAACCCTTATAGGATCACTTTGTTGTCCGTCTGTCTGTCTGTCTGTCTGTCTGTCAAGACCCTTTATCTCACGAACGGGTGAAGGGATCAGGTTGAAATTAATACCATTTATTAGGATCTATGAACCACACAAGATCTGAAAATTTAAATTTTTTACAACGACGCAATCAAAAGATATAGCATTTTATGTCCTCATCTCCATACATTTATTCAAAAATGCAAAACCTACAGGGTACTTCCCGTTGACCTAAAATTATGAAATTTGGCAAGAAGCTAGGTCTCACAGTACAAATAATGGGAAAAGTCTGAAATCATTAAATATTACAACATTTCTCACAACTAATGGTAACCAATTGTGGTGAGCTCCCGTTTCAAGAACATTCATATAAGAGAGGGGTCAAGTTGATGGTCGCTGAGGCGATTTTTGTTTTAGTTCTATTTAAAAACGGGAACACTTACAAACTTGAAAATTGGTATGTTTATAGTGCATAAGCTATAAAATAATAACAAATAATAAAATTTGGTCAAGCGCGTGTCGGACTCAAAAAATCTAGCACATTAACTTACTGAAATTTTAACTAATACAATTATGTTTATGTGGTGGTACGGAACCCTCAGTGCGCGAGTCCGACTCGCACTTGGCCGGTTTTTGTGGTATGAAGTAGCGTTATTGCAGGTTCTAACTTTTCTGAGCGTATAAAGGTTGTAAAGGTACAAAATTATAGAAATGTTTTGGTAATAAGCCTGTATACGTAACTTATTTCATTGTCTATTTAATTTTATTTGAGACAATAACAGCTTATGCTTAATTTCTAAAAAATTACGGGATACATATTTTGTAAGGCAATAAAACTGTCCACGTTTTACAATTTTAAGCGATTGTGGCTTAGCCAGTATTTAAATTATATTAAAGGCAAAGAGGGGAGCACCGTTAAGTTAACATAAGATACTTCTTAGTATATACCTTAAATTATAGAAACATGTTATATGATGAATACATATATATGATATTATAATAGATAAATACATTTACATTTATATAAGTATACTAGCCCATCGGCACGTTACAACCCAGATTAGTAAGTATAGTACAGAAGTCGTTACAATGTCCCCAATTCGTTGGTCCGAAATCTGACGTTTAGGACCAACAAATGTCAGTCGTTGTCAGTCATATTGTCAACATTGGATGCAAATAAACTTACCAACAAAATGGAATGTTCTTAGTTGAAGATACAATATACTCTTATTATTATTATTTCTTATTATTGTTTTTGACTATAATCCAATTAATGAAACTGAAAAACCAGACCTAAATCACATATAAACAGTAAAAAGTTTGTTTTGTTTTTTCCCGCCATATTATTTCCGTTCCGTGTATTAAGCAGCACCGACCGAAGTACTACACAACGCAGTTCACGCGAGTTTTCACAGAAGGCGCTATTTTTTCCTGTATGGGGAAATTTTGAACCGCTTGTTCCCAAGACCCTATATAAATCTATGGATAAATATGTAGACAAATAATGATATTCATAATTAAGAAGATTTGTATTGTTCATAACCGAGACAGACACACCCTACAACATAAAAACAGGGGTTCCCAAACTTTTTCATACAAACGCCTCCCTTAAACACTAACTCTACAGGTTGTCCCAGGTAACCTGTACCAGCCAAGGCCTGGTGTTAGAGGACCTCAAAATCTATCGATTGAACACCCATGTATGTTCCGCAAAAATGCGTAGTTTAGGAGATACGCCACTTTTCAATGTCCAATAAAGTCCAATTTTCATTTCACTTAATTTCTTTTTACTTCTCTTTTAGAGTATTTTTAACTGTTCCCGTAAACCTATAAAGATGAAATTTTGCAGATACGCAGACAATATGATAGCTTTTAAGATAAAAAACTAAAGCAGTTATTAGATTTTTTGGTAATCCAAACCCTTAAAATATTTTTGCAATTTTTGTACTAATGATGTATTTTGGACGTAATTTTGAGAATAATATCAATTTAAATTGAATATTAATTTAAAACCAATACAACAAACCCAAACAAACAATATAGGTTATAAGGGACGTAAACTGAAAGATCATGCTCAGTCAACGAAACTGAACAACTTTCCCAAAGAAACATTTCTGGGAAATGAAAAAAAAAATTTGTCTCCTAACAAACTGTTCGACCAGAGTTAGCAATTTTGCTAGGGAAACTTATATGTAAGGTACCTTGAAACTTGGGTCATAAACAGGAATAGGATCATTAAAGATAAATGAAAAATATCAATTTTTTTGGCCATAAATTACGAGGTTTTAAAAAAAATCGTTTTCGTCTAATATCGATAGGTCGTATGGCAGAATTTGATGAGTAGTCATTGCCTACCATAAAAAAAAACTAACAGCTGTATAAACCGACCACAGAATACTTAGAACAGTAGTCAGTTTTTATTTTTTTTAAGACTGGCCATGGCTACTTTTCATTCTGCCATACGACCTATCGATATTTGACAAAAACATAATTATTTTTTAACTTTATTATTTGCAACCGAAAAAAATTCGTATTTTTTATTTTTACTTATTGACCTTATCCCTGTCTATGAGCCAAGTTTCGAGGTACCTTACACATTCGTTTCCTATGCGATTTGTATGAAGAGGTAAAAATTTTTTTTCATTCCTCAAAAATGTTTCTTTGGGAAAGTTATTCAGTTCCGTTGACTGAACATGCCCTTTCAGTTTTCGGTACACCGTTACTAACACCCTAAGGAACATATGAAAAAAAAAAAATCATCTCCCGTACAAAATGCGCAATCAGCTGGTGCAGTTTCTATGGGAAGTCAAAATTTTTTTTTCGTATTTCGACCTATGTTCCTTACGGAAAGTTGTTCAGTTTCATGGTCTCAATGCACAGTTTCAAGGATCACAGTGTTTACACTAACACCCGGTAGACCCATTTTTTATCGCGTTATCTTTAGTTTTTAGTTTGAAAAATATTTTCTATTCAACGTTGTTTTCGAATCCCAACCGTGTTCAAAAGTGTTGAATACAAACTTGCTGCTATTGAAAAGAGCACTGCTATGGACTGAATGGAAAACATTTGATGTAAAAACTAAAAATATACAGTTTTATATTTCTTCTTTTTATTTAAAGTCTAGCTCAGCTGTTAAAAAAGTGAGATGAATATATTCTTTATTTTGTTAGAATGGACATAAAAGGATTATCAATATTTTTTTTTTATTTTAGTTGTAGGTAGTTCTTAAATAATATGTCCCGTGTGGTGCCAGCAAAGAATAGTACCAACCCATAATATACCCGTGGGTGTCGTAAGAGGCGACTAAGGGTTATAAACTGGAGGATGGGCAGCAGCATCCTCCTTTGTATCTAACATCTTACTTACTGCGGTCACCTACAACCGCGGTCCATGGTACTTCCCCTTCACATGTTTCCAGCAAAACCTAGAATTCTAGAGGGAGTTCCCTGTCCAGTAGTGGACGTTTCATGGGATGATATGGTGACTTAAATAATCTACAAGGTTCAATTAGAATTTTTAAAAGGTTTTCAAAATCGTGTGTTTTTATTTTATCTAGACTTGTTTGCGGATGGCTATTATACAAGTAGTAACAGAAAGAGTACGAGTATCAAAATGAAGAATCTGAAGGATGTAAAACTGCTCGAGAAACAGAACAACTTTTCTCCATACAAAATGCTCTAATTAGCTGACTTTTGTCTGGCAAAAAATAATCAATTTTATGGGCCGTTTCATATCCTTGTTACACCCTGTACAATGTATAACGTAAAGTGTATTTAAAGCGTAAATTATGTGAATCTGTACATAAAACTGAACAACAAAATGCGCTATCAGCTTGTGCAGTTTCTACGACCACTAGATTTTTGTTCTGTATATGGACCTAAATATTAAAAAAAGTTTGAAAAAGTTGTTCATTATAAATTCAACTAGAGCATCAACTAGACATCCTTTGAATTTGAATAGCATTTTTGTTATACGTTGCTTAGAATTAGAGTCAATATTTAAGTAACTCTAGAGTTCGTATTATCTTTGTAGTTTTTAAGTATACGTATATAAGGTGACTTTTAATAAGTTTTTGATAGAAAAAGGTATGAGATTAGATAAAACACACGCTGCTGCCCATCCTCTGGATTTCATTCTCTTAGTCGCCTCTTACGACACCCACGGGAAGAGATGGGTCGGCACTATTCTTTTTAGGCTGGCACCGCACAGCACATAGATGGGTCGGTACTATTCAACTATTATGAATGTACTCATGATACTGAACAACTTTCCCCAAGGAACATAGTTCGAAATACGAAAATCAAGTTTTGACCTCCCATAGAAACTGCATCAGCTGATAGCGCATTTTTTATGGGAGGTCAAATTTGGTTTTTCGCAAAAGTCACCCTATAGGTAGTATCTAATGTAGTGTAACTGACGTTAAGGTATCGTTTTTACACAAAATCAGCTAACAGCCTCCGTGATCTTGTGATTTGAGCATTCGGATCTCGATCCCACAGAGCTCTGAAGTCCATGCGTCTTGCTCTGCATCTAGAGACGAATCCTTTATTTCATTCAATACAAATCAGTGTCACCATTTACTAAAACTAACATGCTTTCCGTACCCACACTACTAGCGTCATTTGAGTGCGATAAACATAGTACCATTATTGCGAGAGAGTAAGATGCAAAAACCAGTGACAGCGTCTCTATGGCGACGAATGTGTTTATGATGTGCATTCAAAATAAGCGCTTACATAAATTAGATAGTATACCCAGTCAATAGGAAACCATTTATTTTTACTCTCTTCGCTTCTATGGGGGGGTGTGTGCGGTCGTTGTTCTGTGCTCGATCCCCAGTGGGGAAACTGTGCAACAAAAAACACTTTGTGAGACTGTTTTAATGTTTTAACTCATCACGACCATGACATCCCAAGAATCGTCCACTACAGTACAGGGAAGTCCCTCTTGAATTCCAGCTTTTGCTGAAACAATGTGGAGGGGAAGTACCATAGTCACCACGCTTGTTAGCGTTACGGCTGCCACCATGGACCCCGGTTGTTGGTGACTGCTGTATGTAAGATGATACGATACGCAGAAGGATGCTGCTGCCCATCCTCTGGTTCATTAACCCTTTGTCGCCTCTTACGACATCCACGTGTAGAGATGTGTTGGTACTATTCTTTGCCGGTACCACACGGGGCTGATTTGTTTTAAATATCAAAGCAGAATTAAACACCTGATTGAACCTCACCTGAAAAATAAGATGATTCCCTGCTTCGGTAGGCACGTTCCTATCTTCGGAAAAAGTCGTTAACAAGCTTTACTGGCTCAACAATTCTGACACCAGAGTTTTTAAGGTCGGTCACCGACATTGCCTTTCAACCAACACGATATAATACAGATACAAAAAGAAATCTTTCAATAGCAAATATCCTTTTACACAATATTATAATTGAAATTTTATTAAAATTATTTTATAATTATATGCAAAGTTTGCACAAGCAAAGTAATGAAAGTTCACTCGTGCAGTAAACCCCAAAATTTAATTTGATTTTGAAAACATGGGCCCGCAATTACTAAAATAAACACAGTTTAATGAAATTAGCTAGTCAGTCCTACAAAATTATGTCTAATAATAGAAAGTTAAATTTGCTTGCTTAAGGAAACTGACGTACTAATTGATTAGACTTCTGAGTTTAGGTACAAATGCCTTAGTCGCCTTTTATGATACCAATAATAAGAAACAAAAATTATTTGTTCTTCAAAACGTATACATGCAAAGTATACGTATAATGGCAAAGAATAGTACCGACCCAACTCTACTTATGGATGTCGTAAGAGGCGACTAAAGGAGTGATCACACCTAGCTGAATTCAAAGACTTATTCGACATACATTGCTGGGAGGCTTGGTTATGTTAATTGCAGTATCCTTACTTCAACGAGCAATGTATGGCGAATTAGTCTTTGAATTCAGCTAGGTGTGATCACTCCTTATTAAGGGTTTATAAACCGAAAGATCGTTCGTACCACCTTACATTCTGCGGTCACCAACAACCGCGGTCCATGGTGCCAGCCGTAACGCTAACTATCTTGGTGACAAAGTACTTCCCTTACACATTCTTCTAGCAAGAGCTGGAATTCTGGAGGGAGCTCCTGTCCTGTAGTGGACGTATAATAGGATGATATGATGAACAGACGGTAAACGCTTTGGTAAAAAAAATATAATTTTTTTTGTTGATTGTACAAAACGTGCCAGCCGGCTTAGCACGATGCCCGAGAGTAAATATATCTCGGAGAAATGTCACTTTATTTGAGGAATTATGTCATCAAATCTATCACCCGCAAGCACGAAGAAATGTCAGTGGAGGAAAATGTTTAGCAAATCCACAAATTACGTTTTTAATTCATTTTAATTTAATTTAATTATCTATTTAATTCAAGATGACAGAGATCCATAAAATGATTAGTATAAACTTATTTTATGTTAGTAAATTATGTCATAATAATATAAGTCAATAATTATTTATTTATCATTATTTTAAATTATATTATATTGCATTTCGCTTGACCAACCACTTCAAAAGATTCTGCATTATAGGCAAGTCGTTTTTGATATTTTAGACAGAGATAGCTTTATACACTAATACATGTAGCCGTCCTTGTCTTTCAAAATGTGTCGCACTGCTCGGATGTCAAAAAAACGTGACCATGCTTAAAGTCTTTAATCTATGGACCTAGAAAAACTGACAACTGCAGCGTGCTAAGCCGGCAGGTTGCATCCAGGCAATCCTGTGTTTTTGGACTCACCTTTTTATTGTGCACCGGCCTAGATAGGTTGATTTTTGCGGAGCGATGAGGGTTGTCAACCGCCATTTCTCAGTCTTTAACGTTTTCTCCACGGAGTAACGGAAATAGTGTAGTTAGTGATTTGGGTAATTTGCCGCAGGTTTTTTATAAAACATTTTTGAAAAAAATGCGTACTAAATGCACTATGGGAGGCAATTTTGTTTGTATTTCGACCTGTGTGTTCTTTGGGAAAAGTTGTTCAGTTTAATGGACATATTCACATCCTTCAGAGAGAGCTTCTGTAAAAGGTAAGGTTTCCTTAAACTAAAAGGGCATGATCAGTCAACGTAACTGAACAACTTTTAGGAAATAAGAAAAAATCTGCCTATTCCTACAAAATTGTTAATCCGATTGGACAGTTTGTATTTCCTAAAAGTTTTATTCACTGAAAATGTTCAGTTACATTGACTGATCATACCCTTTCAGTTTTTGGAAACCTGTCCCTTACACCCTGTATATTTCAGTATATCAGATATTTTTATTAGATTTTATATTATACTACACAATTAGTCTAGGCAACGAAGCGGATCGTTGCCGCATTAAATCCTCAGTCGACGAAACTTTGCTGGGGTATTACACTACATGAGACAAACCTTCTATAAAAAAATCCAAAATAAAAAATCGGTACTTTTAATTTTTCCATACAAAAATCACAAAAACATTACGTAATTTTTTTTAAAGATATTTTGAATTAACATTTAATTCATGATTATTTATCAACTTGTCAAATAAAAACTGCCTGAGAAATTAATGTTGGGGTCAACTGCTTCGTTGCCTACACTAAATAACAGATTATCTCTCGATTTCTGTTATAGATTCAAAAGGATTATTTCTTCTAGTGAAATAATCCTGGAAACCTTAAACAACAGGTCATAACAGTGATCCCGATAGGTATTGGCAACGAGGCTAATCCGAGCTAGTCTAGCTCAGATTACTGCTTACAGGTTACCTAGTTAGGTATTGTAATCGAGGGCGATGTACAATGGACTACAATCCGCTATTCAACGCGATCTGTGTTAACTAGGACAATAGTTTGATCTGTGCTATACGAAGAGATCAGTATTACCAGTTAGTTGATTCTTTCACATTAGTATTGTAATGAGAACAAACTACAACGTGTTAACGGAATAAGCGAAACTGAGAAAATCATGAAGGAAAAAAAATTACGCGCCCAGATGGAGTAGTAATCAAAACGTGCTATGGGTGCCGGCCACTGACCTCTATATATACAAGTACTTGTATATATAGAGGTCAGTGGTGCCGGCTGTGATACAATTTTGTAACTCACACACACATTCACACTTTTCTTCCAAATAGTCGTTCATAGCATGTGACATGGACAACATCTCTGTCATAAAATATCAGAAATAAAATAAATAACACAAAACATTAATAATTGTGCGGTGAAATTGTGTCGAAACCATGCCGCAAGCAAAACTACAAAGCTTGCTGCTATCACATTTTTCTGGTGAATAGTAAACCGCTTGGTTTTTACAATTTTTGTGGTCAAATTTTTTGTAGAAAATTGTGTTGTTGATTTTTAGTGATGTGAAGTAGTCGATAAAAAATAATATAGAATCGAGTCGTGAGCTTATTATAATTTTATTTCATTTATTTATCGCAGTTTTCTAAAAGATCCGGCGCAAAAACGTCAATGGGTGCCAACATGCGGGAGAGACCGAAATTGGATTCCAACTAAATATAGCAGAATCTGCTCAGCTCATTTTAATAACAGTAATTACGAATTAACTGAAGCCCGCAGAAAAAGAATTCATAAAGATGCCATTCCAACCGAGAACCTATGTCACAAGGTAAATGAAAAACTAGTTTTTTCCATCCTCAGAAATCCATAATCTCTACCAGCTATCCCATCTGAAAAACAGCTGTATGTACGTTTGTCATATTAATATTATTAACTAGTCCCATACAAACTTTGGACCCCCGTTTCACCCCTTCAGGAGGTGAATTTTTAAAAATTCTTTCTTAGTCAGCCCTAGATCTCACAAGAAAGCTAAGTGCCAAATTTAGAGTTTCTAGACCCAGTGGTTTGGGCTGCGCGTTGATTCTTTGTCAGTCAGCCATTTATTTATTCATTCAGTTTCTTCTTTTATATATCTAGATTTGACTATTTGTAACGATGGCAAATAGTTGCTGGTCTAGTTTTTCAGTTATTCTAAGAACTGTAAGGTTGTTGTGCTTCGTTTAACAGTTAGGCAGACAGACCATACTGAACGAAGTATTGCTGTTTTATTAGCTTCAGCATTATCTCTTTATCCAAATAATATATTTTCATTCTTACAGGTTGATGAACAAGTGCTTCCCCCTCAGAACTCAACGATACATGCTTCCGAAGGTAGCTCTACATTGTCAGAAACAAGATTAAAATACAAAATTGAAGAGCAAAGGAAGAAAATAAAACAATTAACTATGGCATGTGTTACTAATTATATTACATTTTTAATTAGACTACAAAACATTGTTTTACTTTTTATAGTTAATAATTTACAATGTAATAAATATTATGTCAATATCAATGGTGATTTACGAGAAAAATAGGTGGTCAAAAGTTATTTTACACGTAATGTAAATACGTTATACAATAATTTAAATAGTTAAAAATATAAATAAAAAATATTTTTTTTAAATTTGTAATGTATTTTTATTTGTTTATGTTTAATTTGACGTGGCCCTTGCAATTTTATATCTAATTCCGATAAGTGATAGATTTCATCCTCACCACCTGGACGTCTGATCTCGAACTAACGTACGTGGATAACGTTTTTACCGCTCACGTGCAAGGTGTGGAATGATCTCCCTCTCGAGGTGTTTCCTTTGCACAACAATCTAGGGTCCTTCAAAAGGCAAGTCTACAGACATCTCAAAGGCCTGCACCGTATCTGCTCCCCTAAGTTGCAAGATGTCCTAGACGACAGTGACCACCTACTATCAGGTGGGCCGTCTATCCCTATGCCTCTCTCGGTAGTTCGCTCACTCTAGGAAATAAAATATATATTTGTATGGAGAAGCAAAAGACAAAATGCCAAATGCCCAAAGAAGTAAGCAGTCCCAATATTATTGCAAGTTGCAAATTGATCACCATTGTATATGAGAGGTTCGATAAATAAGACCAGGAGCCATGTGATAAAATGTAAGTAAATAATCGATAAATATACATCACATCACTATTTTCAAATTCAGCAACCATGAAGTTTCTTGTTTTTTACATGCCAAATAACAAAGAGATTTGAACCTCGCTACGCTCGCTCGACCGAGCGCAGCGAGGTTCAAATCTCTTTGCCAAATAAAGACAAATAAATGTCGTACTTTATTGATATTTTGTTTTTAATTGGGCATATCATAACAAAAATGTCTCTATCTTTTTCTAACGTAACGTATTCAAAGATGTGTGATAGAGTTAAAAGACAAACCCCGTCTCCCGCTTCCACCTACCTTCCCACCCCTCTGAGCGGCCGCATAGGTTTCGATACAAAATGGGCATGATTACTACTCCATCTGGGCGCGTAATTTTTTTTTTCCTTCATGGAGAAAATAGTTTGTTGAGAGTCGAGAGTAGAATCAATTTCACGGGTTTTTTATAGGGGTATTTTTTTTTAATTATTATTTAAATCTTTGCAGCTTCTAATCTAAATATTTCTATGGCTACGCGCGCTGGCGGCGGCGCCGCACGGTTTATGAGCGGCGAGGAGGGAAGGGAATTGGGCGTGGCCTGTGCGGAGTGCGCGGACTAGAACAACGATGAAACTAGAACAATGATGAAACTTTAACAATATCTAGAAAAAAAAATCTGTATATTTTTTTTACCAGAATGTATTTATTTTATTAAAAATCAATTGGGGTGTACGAGGGTTTTGCTTATTCAATTAACACGTTGTGTAGTCTGAACACAACCGCTGTACCGCGCCTTAGGTATGCGAGTAGCGAGACGGGGGGGCCATCGCTCGTCTTCGTATGGTTGCGGTCAGACTATAGGTACCACCACCACCGATTTTAATAATATTTTTATGTTCTATTTTTTGTTGCAATGTAATAATTATAAACATGTTGTGGCTGAAAAAAAAATAAAAAAATTAATGCATTTTGTATGAGAGTTAAAAATAATGTATTCGTATGTCGGACCTTCATTCCTTAGGGATTATTGTTTAGTTTCAGAAGGCAGTGAATTTAATTTGCTAATGGCAGTCCTTAAATTAAATAAAATGTAGGATGTGGCTATTAAATAAAAAGAAAAAAATTCTTAGAAATAAATTCTCAACATCAGGCAGCACCACGATAGCCTAGTTCGTAAAGCGTCTCCGGTACTGACGGAGAAGACGCAGGTTCGAATCGTGCCTGTGGTTGTGAAATTTTGCGATTTTCTACTTTGTTTAGAAATTCATCTTCCCATACAACATATTTTGGTCGCTTAAATTAGTTAAGAAAGTAAAAAGTATTTAGATCTATATTAATGTAAGTGTGTTTGTTAATCTTCTTTGTCTGCTTTCTACCATCGGGAGTCCAGAAGCACCGCAGGATATCACCCATACTTCATTGATATTCGTCTTTGTTCGTCTATAGATATTCGTCGATATGCGTCTGTATTCTTGAGTTCATATAACCCGAATCTATATAGACGTGTTAATGAAATAAATGAAACTCTCATCCACCCTAACTGATTTTCATAAAAGTAAATCCGTTCCCGTAAAAAAATCTTATAAAAAGTTTATATTTTCTAGATATTGTTATTTTTAAGTTTCATCATTGTTCTATTTTCATCATTATTCTGTAGATACGTGCGCTGGCGGGGCGCCGGCCGCCAGCGGACAGATCCACAGAAATATTTAGAATAGAAGCGGCATAAATTAAAAAAAATACCCCTATAAATAAATATATTAGATACAAAACCTATTAATTATCATATCGTGTGGGTTGCATGGTCGATGCCCGACCTCATATACCCTGGTGTCCGATGTGTTGAGCCGCCAAAGGCCTCTGACATGGCTCATTAACGACTACATCCGTAGATAGTTGTCGGAACCAACGGCTTAATATGTCGTCCCTTGCACGGAATCATCTAAGTTTTTGGACAATTAGGTGATTCATCCTGTAATGTCCTAACCAAACTGGGGAAGTTGCACTAAGACATTTTTGTTTTACGGTGTCCCAAATGGGAATCAAACCCAGAACCTCCGGATCGAGAGCCACAGAAATATTTAAAATAGAAGCGGCATAAATAAAAAAAATACCCCTATCAAAAACCCGTGAAATAGATTCTACTCTCGATTCTGAACTAACTATTTTCTCAGTTTCGCTTATTCCGTTAACACGTTGTATATTAAATACAAAACCTATTAATTATCATATCGTGTGGGTTGCATGGTCGATGCCCGACCTCATAAACCCTGGTGTCTGAGTTGTTGAGCCGCCAAAGGCCTCTGACATGGCTCATTAACGACTACATCCGTAAATAGTTGTCGGAACCAACGGCTTAATACTCGTATGTCTTCCCTTGCACGGAATCATCTAACTTTTTGTACAATTAGGTGATTCATCCTGTAATGTCCTAACCAATCTGGGGAAGTTGCACTAAGACATTTTTGTTTTACAGTGTCCCAAATGGGAATCAAACCCAGAACCTCCGGATCGAGAGCAGAGCGCTCTAACTATTTGTCCACGATATGATAAAGGGATATGACAAAGTTGGGATTTGATCGATTCCCCTAGGGATTCGAACATTTCTCTAATTTTATCATTATTCCTGCGGCTTGTTTACTTCCAAGAAATACCTCTAATGCCTTTGATGCAGTCTCGTTTAAGAGCTTAGCAGTGATTGATTATTGCAAATGAGTAATCAATTTGAGAACGTATTTCCAACTTTTTTTGGTTTATTAATTTGGCTTAAAAACTTTGGCTTTTAGGTTAGTTATAAAAAATTGGTTTCGTGCTTCTGTTACTTCAATAGCTAAGGTGTTAGGTCAGGTAGGTTAGGTTAGGTATTTAAGTCTTAAAAAATTAAAATCAATAAAAACTTGTTCTTTGCTATTTCTACTCGTACAACATGAACTGGAGGATGGGCAGCAGCATCTTTCTGTATATCGTACCATCTTACATACTGCGGTCACCAACGACAGCGGTCGCCAGCCGCACCGCTGACAAGCGTGGTGACTATTGTAAATCACCTCCAAAGTACCACAGGTTTTTGCTGGAGTTCCTGAGGGAGAATCCCTGTCTCCTGACCTCCCTGGGATGTTATGATGATGATTCAAAAAACTAAAAAAGTTAAAAAGTTCCAGGCCACTTTGGAAATACTGAACATGCTCAACAATAACAACAATGACGTAACAGTACATAAACATGAAAATCCACTGAATATATTCTCAGACACGTCAAAACTAAAAGGCGTATCTTCATACAACTTCATCATATCTCGAGTAGACGTAAACTAACAACTCGTAAATTAGACAAGGCGCATAAATCAACAAGTATCAAGAGGCACATTACCACTGAAATACTCATAAACAGCCCGAAGAATGAAAGAGACAGACATATAATTAGTATTAGGGAAGAAAGAGATCGCAAGGTAATGGAAGGAATGTTTTAGCTTGTGTGTGATTTGAAAACGGCGATGTTGAAATTTCATTTATATTTTAATGAGCTAAGTCTACTCATAGCTGAGTTTCTTGCTAAAGAAAAAAACAGCAAACGGCGAGTCGGACTCACACATCGAGAGTTCCGTACCACAACACATTTACATTTCATTCCGAAAAGTAACAAAAAAAAATGTTGATGTTATGCACTACCTACAAACACCATATTGCATATTATCAGCAAACAAACTTATAAAAATAAAGTGTGTTATTTTTTTCATGGTTTTTATCATTTGATGAAGAAAGTGTTCAAACTCAGCATGTTGTCACAGCAAGCTTTTGTGAGTAATACAGAAAGAGCAATACAGAAAATACTTAATTTTACTATAGAAATATTAGAAAAGAATCCGTAATTTTTATACATTCACCAAAAGGCTGAGGGGAGGTGTTATAAGGTGTGTTTTATTTAGGAATATCAACTTAAAAATGTAGAGTACCTTACACTGGAACTTTGCAACAAACATGAAAAATCCCTTGCAACATCTATGCTTTTAGCCGTTACTATTATTTAGACTGAAACTGAGCTACCACAAAGCAAAATTTAACAAAATTTCCGTTGTATCATAAATATTTTTCACAAAGGAGAAACAATCCCATTTCAGCGTTTTTCAGAGGCCACATTTCAAAAAGTTATTCGGAGTCCCTTCTGCCTCAACATTCGTTAATTAATTGTGGGTGTGTTTTTTTGTTTTGTTCTAAATGTCTGACAGTCCTTGATGAAATGCATATGGTGCTGAGTAATGAAAAAAATTCTACTCATAATTTTCTTCGGCATACATTGCTCGTTGAAGTAAGGATATTGCAATTAACATAACCAAGCCTACCAGCAATGTATGCCGAATTAGTCTTTGAATTCAGCTAGGTGAGATCACTCCTTAAGGGTAGCCACGGAATGAGTGCCAAAGGATAGTCACCGCCCTCGAGGCCAGTCTCGTTAATGACGGTGCAGCGATCTGAACCGTGCAGGACCATTCATCATAACATCCCATGAAACGTCCACTACAGGATAGGGGGTTCCCTCCAGAATTCTAACTTTCGCTAGAAAAATGTAGAGGGGAAGTACCATAGTCACCTCGCTTGTTAGCGTTGCAGCTGGCACCATGGACCGCAGTTGTAGGTTACCGCAGTAAGTGAGATGTAAGATACAAAGGAGAATGCTGCTGCCCATCCTCCAGTTTATAACCCTTAGTCGCCTCTTACGACACCCACGGGTATGTAAGGGATTGTACTATTCTTTGCCGGCACCACACGGGACAGGACCATTAGTACCACTATATGTGTACGCACAGCAGCTAGGACGTAGAAATAAAACCACTACTGACGCCCGAGACCAGACACAAGCTCGAGGTCAAAGTGTGTCCACTGACGATAGCGGCCATATGTGACTAAATCTGTACTTGTACTGGTACTAATGGGACGTTCAAACGTGATAACTATAATAAAGCTACTTTTTACTACAGTAGCTTGGAAAACTTTGCTTTAACAGTCGAAATCTGTGTGCAAAAGTTATTATTGCCCACTAACCTAGAAAAGGTTCTTTAAACGTGATGATGAGGTGGTATGAGGTATTCGGGCTTGCGTTATTTATTAGCATTTTCGTTGCTGTAGGGAGGTGAAAAATGGTGCGTTTCGCTTGGCAGCAATGTTATTTCGCAACTCATGCTTCCGCACAGGATTCTTCTCTTAAACCACTTGGTTCGCTAGTAGCTCAATCTTAGAATCATTACAAGGCACTCACACCAAACTCGCTACGCTAGTGGCCCAATCTTAGAATCCGTCGCTTGCGTTTCAATACAAGGCACCAAACAACAATTTTGCTGCTTTGCTTCTATGTCTGTCTTCATAAGAACAAGTTTCTACAGAACTGCCAGTCAGAGGCTCATAAAAGATAGCGACGTCGCAATAGACCGGAGGTCTATGTTCAGCAGTTGGATATTTTACACGAGGTATTAGATAGGGTTTACCCGTCTAAGCCCGTAAAATGAAAATCTGACCATAAATAAGAAACATAGATCAAAACACAATAAATATTTTTTATTTCCCATACAAAATGAGTTATCAGCTGATGCAGTCTCTATGGAAAGGTATTTTATGTGGACTGTCGATTCGTTGTATTTATCATAAAAAAACTGGCCAAGTGCGAGTCGGATTCGCACTCCGAGGGTTTCGTACCACTAAGGCAAAAATACCGTCTAAGTCAAAGGCAATCGCACAGAAGTGTATTACATGACTCGCACTTGACCAGTTTTTATTATTTCTTGTTATTCTATAGCTTATTCACTAAAGACATAAAAAAATTCACACTTGTAAGTGCGTGCATGCTTTTACCATAGAGCTATAAAAAACACCAAAGAACACGTTTCTTATATAGAAAACCCAATTATTTTCGTTTTTATTATTACCTGTAACAACACATATTCTGTGAAAATTTCAACCATACAGGGTGTTAGGGAGAGCCTTCCGAATACTGATGGAGCATGATCAGTCAACGACACTGAACAACTTTCAGTGAACAAAACTTTCAGGAAACGAAAAAAAAATCGGCTTCTCCATACAAACTGCCCGATCAAGTTTACAATTTTGTATGGAGATGTGGATTTTTTTTTCGTTTCCTGAATGTTTTGTTCACTGAAAGTTGTTCAGTTTCGTTGACTGGTCATGCCCCTTCAGTATTCGGAAGGCTGTCCCTAACACCCTGTAAAGCTGCTATTTACGGGTTCTAAAAATACAGTCCTTGAAAGATCGGACAGACAGACGACGTAGGCTTAGTAATAGGGTCCCGTTGGTACCCTTTGGGTACGGAACCCTAAAAAACTTGGATACAAACAGCCCAAGATCTGTTTTAAAGAAACCATCTGTTCTTTAGACTTATTTTAGCTGGTAAGTTCATAACAAAGTTATTCTTTGGCAAAGCAATCATGACAGTAATTATCACTTTATTTTGTCCTGAAATTGATTTTCATTTCATTACAAATAGGCCGTTCTTTTGTAAAGCAATGACCCGGAAAGCCGACGAACGTTCGATAGTTTTTCCAACGGAGATTACATTTGATTCAATGCTTGCCAAAAATGTTTTTGCACAAAAAAGATTGTGCGCGAATACTGCGTTATATGTATTATTTTTTGGCGATTGTCGTGAATGCCAGAGTGGGTTAGGATTCGGGATAAAAGTTTGAATGATTGAATAAAGTTGTACAATCTGATTGATTGTCTTGTCATATAAGTTGTTATTATAAATACTGCTTTAACTCATTTTACTATTGATAATTTATTTTGAATACTCTTCATCATAACCATCATATGACCTACGACGATGCTGAGTCTATTCTCAAAGCACAAAGTTAAATTATAACTAGCTCCAGTTCACTAATGATTATATTGCACTTACACACACACACCCACATTTACAAATCATCTCGCTCACTCTGCATGTAAATTAGATTTCTTTCTATTGTTTTATACTTCGCTAATATAATTATTAATTCTATTCATAATTTAAGCTCTACCCTTCCGCTACTATGCCACTATGTACAAGTTAGAATAATGAATCAGTTTGTGTCCTGCTGTGAATAATATAATGTAGCGATAATCACGATACAGGCTTTGCCTAGTGTGGTTATCGCAGTTAAGCAAAAAATTAGAATTTTACTGAATAAAGAATTACTGAAATAAGAATAACACCCAATTAGATTCAGATTATTTTATTGAATGTAGATTATTTACGGAATACTTTTTGAAAGTCATTAAATGCAGAATACAAAGCAAATAGAGCGAGTCTATTACCGTTTCGGACCACCTCCTTTTCATTGATACAGTCATCTTATCTTTAGTCAGCTTTTTACATAACGTTTGCTTTACACATTCTTTAAACTTTTTCTCAGGTAATTTCACTACGTTTCCAGGTATTCCGTTGTATTATCGTATACACAGACCAGACCATCAAAAGTCTACTGCTGGACAGAAAGCTCCCTCAAGAATTTAACAGCAATAAACGTGGTATATTTTGGAGGTAAAGTAACATAGTTAGTTACCACGCTAGTTAGCTTTGCGACAGGCACCAAGGACAGGGGTTGTTGGTGACCGTAGTTTGTAGGATATTTCTACGGTTCATAAACTATAGTCGCCTTAAAGACACCTGTAGGATGGGGAGAGGTTTTGGATGGTACAGTCAAGAGCAGGTCAAGGTTGACACCTGGAGTGCGACTCTAGCTCATACAGCGATTGAAATAAGAACGGTACAAAGTCCATTGTGTCAAGCTTGACTTGCTCTTGACTGCACTAGCGGAATGGGGGATGATTTCGCAAAACTGCTGAAACATGTGTTTCTTTTCTCTTTCCAGTAGCTCAAATCCAAAGTTTTATGGTTCTTATGTCAAAAATTTCGGATTTTCATACAATCATTTATCCCTCCTTTCACCCCTTGGGTGAAGATTTTCCGAAAATGATGACATTCTTGTTCCTTATTTTCTTTTCATCTGCTCAAATTCAAACTTGTATGTATATCATGTCAGAACGGTAGAATTTCTGTACAATTTTCACCCCTCAATTCACCCCTTTGGAGAGAGTGCCCGTTATGCGATTGTGGCTTAGAAGACCAAACCGTTCAGCACATTGTAGAGCGCTGTCCAAAACGACGATATTGGGGTGATCCGGGGGACTTCTATAACAACTTGACACCTCAGGCTATTGACTGGTTATGTAGACTGGATGTAGACTTATAATTTCCTACAATTAACTGTATTCGCCATACGATTAAATATATACCCCTTTGGGATGATTTTGCAAAACTGTGAAAGCATGTGTAAGCTTTTTTCTTTTCATTAGCTGCAAATGATACTAATGTCAAAACTTAAGGATTCTCATACAATATTTCATCCCTCCTTTTATCACCCTGGAAGAAGATTTTCGATACGCTGACATAAAAGTTCCTTATTTTCTTTTATCATCTCTAATCCAATTTTTTGTGCATCTCATGTCAAAACTGTAGAGTTTTCATACAACTTTCATCCCTTAAATCACCCCCTTGGGGGATGACTTTGCGTAGATGCTAAAACACGTGATTTTTTTTTTTTGTTAGCTTAAATGCAAATCTTTATGCATTTCATGTCAAAATTTTAGGATTTTCATACAAATTTTTATTCCATCATCCCTTTACGGAATGAATTCTGAAAAATCATTTCTTAGAGGATTGGTTTGACGTAAAAAAAATCTCTGTACAAAATTTCTCATCTGTAGCTGTAGCGGTTACAGCTCGGAGTTGATAAATCAGTCAGTCAGTCAAGACATTTTGGTAACATGTAATATAATGTTATTATATTAATATTATAATCGTTTTAAATCTCTTAATAGTTAATGCATAAATATGTAATACATTGTAAACACTCTTTGAATGAATATCTTCAACCATTACTTCAATATGTCATGAACAGAATTTTAAGCTTCGCTGGCTGCTCACTGGTGTCCTATTAAATTATTTTATAAAATTGTAGAAATAATTTGGTAATTTTTTATCTGCTTTATTAATATTTTTGATATAATGGAGTACGTATCTCATGTACAAGGTTAAGAGAGCAGTCTATAAAAAAGGTCAAATAAAATATTAATTTCGATAAGTTATTTCGTATTGTAGAAAAAAAAATACGAGTACTTTCGAAACTTAATTCTTTTTTTAGGGTTTCGCACCCAAAGGGTGTCAACGGGATCTTATTACTAAGATTACATTTCATTGTCTGTCTGTCCGTCTGTCCAACTTTTAAAGGGCTGTATCTTTTGAATCGTAGTAGCTTTGTAAAAGTCACAGAATGATATGTTTCAATATGGCGGATTACAAATAACGAATAATAATAACAAAGAAAAGGTAGAATAAAAGGGGGGTCCCCATACAAGAAATATGTGTTTCTTAGTATTTTTTTTATTTAGCTCTATCGTACAAACGGGAACACATACAAGCGAGAAAATTGGTATGTTTATAGTGCATATGCTACAGAATAACAATAAATAATAGAACTGGCAAGTGCGAGACGGACATGCGCGTATTTACTACACTTCTGTGTTAGTTGAGACTGTAAAATTCTGTTCTGTGACCTTTCTGGTACGGAACCCTCTGAGCTGGAGTCCGACTTGGATCTTTCTGTGCTCTAGTGTTAGTTATCACATTGAGACATGTTTTTTCCCTTTTGTTGTTATTCAACTTGTTTTAAAAGCCGATATTGTTTCGAATTAATAATAATATTCTACGAAATCCTTTTTGAATAAGAACATATCTCCACCGCATCGTCTCTCGCATTTTAGAATCGTGGCCAGCCATTTCAAAAGATTATTTGGCTTCAAAAGTCTTAGTGTACCTTTTGATCTTAATTGCGACGTAAACAAAGAAAAAAAAATGAATTTTATATTGACCAGAGAGAAGGTGAGTCACTTACGTTATATTGATGACAAATGAGTATTGAAGATTTTTGTGTAAAATACGTTTAAGGAAGTACCAACCCTTGCTTTTTTTTTAACGTAAAGGAGCAATCTTAGTTCTCAGGGTGGACAATGCACTCTGCTGTTTTATTTGTGACAAAGTATGCTACGAATAAGACAGCAGATGTCATTTGCGATGGAAACCACTTTTCCACTTAAGTGGCTCCTCTGGTTGATTATTTGCTACGGTGAAAAAAAACCGGCCAAATGCGAGTCGGACTCGCGCCCTAAGGGTTCCGAACCAATCTACCATATGATATATGAGCTTTTGCTCTTTGATTTTAAAAACTCCGCGACCATCCAACTTGTCCCCTCTTTAATAGAAAAGTTCTTGAAACGGGAGCTCACCTTAATTGGTTACTATTAGTTGTGAGAAAAATTGAAATATTTAATGATTTTAGACTTTTCCGTTTATTTGTACTGTGAGACCTAGCTTCTTACCAAATTTCATAATTTTAGAATAACGGGAAGTATCCTATAGGTTTTTCTATTTTGCATAAATGTATGGGGATGAGGACATAAAGAGCCATATCTTTTGATTGCGTCGTTGTAAAAAATTGAAATTTTCACATCTTGTGTTATTTATAGACCTAAATACTTTTTATCAATTTCAACCTGATACTTCTTCTCGTTCGTGAGAAAAAGGGTCTTGACAGACAGACAGACAGAAGGAAATCAAAGTGATTCTATAAGGGTTCCTTTTTTTATGTTGAGGTACGTTACCCTAAAAAGACTCGATGAAGTAAATTCTTGAATAGAGTATTCTCGATGAATTTGCAAAGCAATAACAATCATTTTAAGCATCTCGAAAAATAAAAATCTTTCCTACAAAATTCTATCTTTAAGTAATTTAAACTTTTTTGATAAGTACTCGTAAGTACGTCTTTATAGCACGATCGTCGCTTCCGTCCCGAGTTTAGTCACTCGCTAATATTGTTTTGAAAATGTTTCCCGGTTGGATAACGTTCCAAATGCTGCCTTTAACAGTACCATTTGAATTCTCAACGTTAACTGTAAACTCGTTTGAAACAAAATAGGTGGAAAATTGCATCTCTTCATTTAGATATTTTGTTCAAATCCATTAAAATAAAATGTTATGGGTTATAAGTTATTATGGTCGATTTTATGATTGAATTTTTGCTGTTATGTTATTATGACTGACAAATTCTTCTTGGTTTCTTTTTTTGGCTCTGTACCAGACGGATGTTAATGAAACCCTATCGTTTTATCGATTAAAAGTGTATCTTTTGAAACGTTATAAATAAATATTGGGGCCCCAAACTAGGCAAAGCCTGTACTATAGTTATCAGAGACTGATATACATACACTTAAATAGATAAATAACACCCAGACACAGAACAAACACTTGTGTTCATCACACAAATTTTTGCCCTGGGCGGGGATCGAACCCGCGGCCCACGGCGTGAAAGGCAGGCTCACTACCAACCACACCAACGGGCTTGTAATAGCGATCCGGATGAAATTTTTGTAGAAGATAATATGTTAATGCGTGGTGGTACGAAACCTTGACTTGCACTTGGCCGTTTTGCAACAATTTTAGAGATAGTAGATTTTTTTCCTGTGTTTTTAGGGTTCCGATACCAAAATGGTAAAAAAAAGGAACCCTTATGGTGCCGCTCTGTCTGTCTGTCTGTCTGTCTGTCCGTCTGTCTGTCACACCTCTATATCTCAGCAACCACTTACGCTATCGAGCTGAAATTTGGAATAGTTTTAGAATATAGTTGCCCAACTTAATTGCACATGAAATTTTTTTGAAAAAAGTATGATTATTAATGTAAAGGGGGCCAAAATAGGGGGGGCCAAATTTCAAATTTTCGCTACTAGGTCGAGTGGGGTATCATATGAAAGGGCTTTACTTGTACATTTTAAAATATATTTTTGTATTTTTTTAAGTTTCTTAGTTTTCAAGTTATGATGAAAAATGTCAAAAATAATACCATTCCCCCCCCCTTATCTCCGAAGTTTGAGTAAGGGAAAATCTGAATTAATTACAGTTGACAGAGGTTTATGTAAACTTTACAGCAAAAATAAAACGATCTTTCTAAGTTGCACAGTTTTTCAGAAATCTGCAAAAAACCTTTACAAACAAATTTAGTTTTGCGGTCCTGAAAATGGACTTTATTGCTTCCAAAAATACTATAGGTATATCGGAACCCTCGGCGCGCGAGTCCGACTCGCACTTGACCGGTTTTTTTAAGTATACAGGGTGTACGGGACATGTTAGAAAATACTGAAATGGCACACTCAGTTAACGTAACTAAACAACTTTCAGTGAGCAAAATTTTCAGGAAATAAAAAAAATCAGCCTCTCCATACAAAATTGCAAATTTGATTGGACAGTTTGTATGGAGAGGCCGACTTCTTTTTGATCTCATAAAAGTTTTATTCCCTGAATATGTTCAGTTACGATAACTGATCATGCCCTTTCAGTTTTCGAAAATCTGTCCATTACACCCTGTATATTTGATTAGTATTGGATATTGTTATTAGATTTTATATCATACTACAAACTTACAACATTCTGTTAAACTTTTAAAAATAGTGATATTTGTATTTATTTTATTTTACTTGCAAAAGGTACAATTACAGACTACAGACTAAATTATATAACATAATAGCACAACAATGTAAACAAATAAATCTGAGGTCCTATTAAAATTGTACACAACACTTTTATAAATTAGTATTTAAAATAATTTAAAACAAATGGATACATAAATATGTCATGAAGAAAAATTATTTATTAATTATGTTTATGTTATTTGGATTTAATTATTATTCATCATCATCATCATAACATCCCATGAAACGTCCACTACAGGACAGGGAGCTCCCTCCAGAATTCTAGCTTTTGCTGGAAAAATGTGGAGGGGAAGTACCATAGTCACCTCGCTTGTTAGCGTTACGGCTGGCACCATGGACCGCGGTTGTAGGTGACCGCAGTAAGTAAGATGTAAGATACAAAGGAGGATGCTGCTGCCCATCCTCCAGTTAACCCTTAGTCGCCTCCTACGACACCCACGGGTATGTATGGGTTGGTACTATTCTTTGCCGACACCACACGGGACCTTTAATTATTATTACTCTTACTTATATTTGACTTTCCTGAAAGTTTGATTCACTGAAAGCTGTCCCTAACATCCTGTATATGCGTCGCTTGACTGTCGAATATTAAGGATCAATTTTAAGGGCTTTTCTAAACGTAAGGGAAAAACTCCTGCGTAGAAGGGTAATTTTTGAATCTTAATTATGAAAATCTTTGGAAAAAGACCTTTGTCCAGGGGTAGGTGTTAATGGACTTTTAATATGACGAGGGTTAAGAATTTATCGATCGAGAAGACTCATTAAGCCACGTTTAGCTACCTTCGCCAAGCTCTCTCGTAATCTGCATTTCTTTGATCTAATATTCCATTTGGCATCCTAATCTGTTAACATTCCAAACGCGCTCAAAAGCAGCTAATTGATAATGAAAAATTTAAGGCAAATTTTATTTCGTATAAAAAATTAAAAAACTAAATGGAAAATTAATTTTACGCTTCTTAAAGGCGCAGATGGCGTTCCATTATACAAGACTAGCTTTCCGCGTGCGGTTTCACCCGCATTAAATGAGTTTTCCCGTGGGAATGAAGTGTTTTTGCACAATATGTGGTATTCCAGGACCTAAACTATATGTGTGCTAAGTTTAATTAAAATACGTTCAGTAGTTTTTGCGTGAAAGCGTAACAAACATCTATCCTTCCATCCATACTTACAAACTTTCGCGTTTACTCGTATAATATTAGAAAGTAGGATAAGATGTAACAGAATGGGTATAACAATCCTATAATGATGAAAATGTGCCCATGAAATTTAACCTCTTTTCATGAACGTAGGTCGAAATACGTGGGTAAGACCGCTTCCAAGAGCAACCTATTTTTAAAAAGGCGACTACCAAAAAATTTAAAAATGGCCCTATTAGCTTCATCATCATATCGCGTAGGTTGCAAAGTCAATGACCGACCTTTCAAACCCTGGTGTCAGAGTTATTGAGCCGCCAAAAGCCTCTGGCATGGCTCATTAACGACTATATCCGTAGATAGTAGTCGGGACCACAGAGCAGCGGGACCAACGGCTTAACGTGCCTTCCGAAGCACGGAATCATATAACTTTGCCTGAGTTTTGTTTGTGTCTGTTTTTTCCAAAAAAGTTTTTTTTTATGAGAATCAATTAATCAATCTGTTTGAAACTGTTTATAAGATGTCCCAAAATTATTTTAAAAAATGAGGCATTAATAATTTTGTTCGTAATATTAAATTTCGAATTTTAGTTAACGCACAAGCTTAATTAAAACATGTTATTCTCAAGTCAAAATGAAAACACTGGGTACAAAAACGCGCGTTTGATGAAATTGCTATGTACTTGTTTTATTTAAGAGAAAAATAAAAATTATGTGTTCAATTTATTATATACTAGCTGGTGCCCGCGACTTCGTCTGTGCAGGTTTATAAATTGTAGCCTAAGCTATATTATTGTAAAGTTGCATTAAAATCCATTCAGTAGTTTTGAAGTGAAAGAGTAACAAACATACATCAATACATGTTTACAAACTTTCGCATTTATAATATACACTAACGTGCCCTTGGGTACCTGGGGTACCCAAGCTTTCTTTTCAGTAGAATGCCCGCCATTTAAAAAACAAAGCAGTAGATTGCCCCTCGATTCGCGGCGCACGCGCGGGGCTACTTGACAACGTAAACAAACGTTGTTTATGACTTGGGTTATAAGAATTAACACTTGTAGCTGTGTTTTTATGATACTGTATAAACATGTTGACTGATTGAAAATTTGTTTTTACTAATTGCGCCTCTTCATATTAAATACTCAGCTATATCAATGACATCCTCCTTTGTATCTAACATCTTACTTACTGCGGTCACCTACAACCGCGGTCCATGGTGCCAGCCGTGACGCTTACAAGCGAGGTGACTATGGTACTTCCCCTCTACATTTTTACCAGCAAAAGCTAGAATTCTAGAGGGAGCTCCCTGTCACAGTAAATATATAAGCTAAAGCAGTATGGAAACTCGGGCCTTTTTTTGAAAAAAGAACTATTCTGCGTCGGAGCGTCAGGGTTGTAACCCAGATGTATTGAAATAAGAATAGTATGATGAACTCAAATATTGGGGTGCTTCTATCAACTTAGTTCCTTTCAGCATGTTTTCGGACCGTAAAACTAAACAAATTTTTCCGAAACCCTTAGTCGCCTTTTACGACACAAGGAAAGGTTAAGAAGTCACTTAGTCGCCTTTTACGACACAAGGGCAGATAAAGACACTTAGTCGCCATTTATGACACAAGGGCAGATGAGGACACTTAGTCGCCTTTTATCACGCAAGGGCAGATTAAGATTCTTAGTCGCCTTTTATCGCACAAGGACAGGGACATACTTATAGGAACTCTATATATGTACCTATTTGTTTGTATTATGGTTTTAGCACCCACGACTTACTTCAGCGCGAAAACTGCTTATTTTCCTGTAGCGGTGTGCGCATGTGTGAGTGCGCCAGTTTTGGACGGTTGTTAGGAGTTTCCATACTGCTTTAGCTTATATATTTACTGTGTCCCTGTCCTGTAGTGAACGTTTCATGGGATGTTATGAAGATGATGATGTGCTAACTCGCACTTTTCCAGTTGTGTTTATAATTTTACTCTTGGATAAAAATGTAGGTTGGAATATTATTATTATTTTGTTTTTTATTGTTTTTTTTTATTATTATTATTATTTTCTTTGTATAAATTTTATTCTCTCCGAGGAGGTAGTTTTTACACGGGTCAAAGCCAAGTGCTAAGCTCATATAAATTTAATCTATAGACAGAAATTTTCTGATAATTCTGCACGTGTTTAATATGACAGCTTTATTATTATTATTAGGAGTCTGTTGTGTCCCACTGCAGGGCAAAAGCCTCTCTCCCACCTTTCCACTCTTTCCTTTCCTGGGCCAACTCCTTCCACTTATTCGCGCAAGTGTCGAGCTCGTCGAGGTTGTAATATATTTTATTCAAAAAAATATTTAAATAATTTAATGATTTTAAAAGTTGCCTTGCTCATTAAAAGGGTTCAGTGCCTTTGCCAAAAATGCCTTTGACTTTCCCCAGAGTTTATTTAAAAAAGGTTCAGTTATCTATGTGAGTGACGACATGATGTGAAAACATTTTTAACGGCAATAAAATTATATATGAATTTATTTATTTTATCCTATACTATTAAACGAGGAATATTTGTTGGTAGTTAATTGTAATCAATTTTTCAAAAACGGCTCTAATGTTTTCGGTCTCATATCTGGAAAAAATGGTTTTTTACCGTTTTTTAAATAATTTCTTGGCGCGTTTTAGTGCGTTTAAGAAACTTGGAGCGCCATCTGTTGTTGAGTAGCTTAGCTCGCTCACCGGATGATATTTTAATTATAAGGAGCATAGCTCGGCCGGTACTGCAAAAGTATATGATACAATTTTTTCCGTCTGATAGTCAAATACTTACAAAACTTATGCTTATTTCTTTAGAATTAGTGTACTTGAGCATATATAAATTATGAATTAACTATGGATTAGTTTCTATCTATAGTACATGCAATATTCAACAACAGAGTACTATTGCGATAATCAGGGAGTGGCGTATCGGACACAAACACACATTTAAATATTTAATTACAGCAACACCGCACTTCGAATATGCAAATGCTACATCCCTTTGGTGCCTTAATAATCTGAATATTGTCGCGGGCTCGTGTTTGTTACCGGAATTTCATGTTTGTTTCGAGTGATACTGGTAAATAGCAAGCTCAAGGTGATCAGTTTTCCATAATAATTTCATAAAATGCTGTTGAAAAACTAATGTATACCTTAGTCAAATTTTTCGCTGATTAATACAAAGATACACCAAAAGTACTACAGTATATATCGCACACCCGCAATGATAATATTGAACCAAATATTTCTAAGAAAACAAGTATTTTCGGTGCATTAGCGAAATTTCGTTATCGAACCTTGATCTCAATGACAATAACAATCTCTTTGTAAAGGTTCCTTCCCAGGTTTGGACATTACATGAATAACCTGATTGTCTGAAAATTAAGATGATTTCATGCTGCGGAAGGTTCATTAAGCCTGTCTACGAAGGTAGTCGTTAGAGAGACTTGGCAGAGGCCTTTGGAGGCTTCAGAACAAGGACACCAGGATTTGTGAAGTCAGACGTCGATAGAAAACCCACACGATATGAAAAGGTTGATGAAAGTAGAGGAAGCAAGGTATAGCAGTTGTAGGACTGTAGTTTTTGCCTACTCTGACGGGAGAGAGGCGTTTGTATTTATGTACCTTATGCGATGCGAGCAGCGCAGGACCGGTCGTCATGGAGATCTTTAGGGGAGGCCTATGTCCAGCAGTAAGCGTCTTTCGGCTGATATGAAGATTGTGATGTAGCTTTGATATGATGATGAGTGATTTTGATGCTGGATAAGGATCTTCCCTTATCAATACATTTACTCAGAAAAATGCGGTACGTTTAAATGACTGGTAACGACAGGTTTGTGATACAGTATGATACGCAGAAATTAAGCACTTTTTACTGCACGCAAGTTAAAAGATGAAATGGTGCCATTCCTATGCGATATCTCAAGATCAACTTTAAGTGTATTAAAATTTATACAAGGTGTAACAGAAAGGATATACCAACCCTGAAGGATGTGATTCTGCCCATGAAACTGAACAACTTTCCCCAAGGAACATAGGTCGAAATACGAAAAGAAAAATTTTACCTCCCTTACAAAATGCGCGATCAGCTGATCAGTTTCTATGGGAGGTCAAAATTTTTTTTTTGTTTTCCGACCTATGTTCCTTAGGGAAAGTTGTTAACTTCATGGGCAGAACCACGTCCTTCAGGGTCAATATACCCTTTTTGTTACACCTTGTATAGAGATGCGTTGACCCTTGCAAATCAGCCTGACACAGACGCACATATAAGTGTATACTTACTTACCTAAGCTTATACAAACCCTCTTAAATCTCGCATCAGTTTACGTAAGCGTATTAGCTGTAGGTAGGTATAACTTAGCTAATCCTACATAGACATAGGTAAGTAAATACCCTTGTACGTTACTGGAATCTGCATACGTCAATGTTACTCCGACGCCCTTCGCATTTGTGACGCTTATTTAGGTGCAAAACAAACCGTAGGTTTGTCTAGCAGTGAATATCTTTCGGCTGATTTGTTGATGGTGAACACATAGGATGATGGTAGAGTTTTTTCATCAAAGTCCGTCTGTCTGGGAAATACAAGCTGATAAATACAATGCGAATGTTCATCCTCCCGACGCATAATGACACGTTCGCAAAATGTCACTTTCTCAAAATTCATGTCAATCTCAAAAACCAGCAACTTTCCAGGAAAAATAAAATTATGACTTCCCGCACACAATGTGACTTAGATTATGAATAACGGCAGCAATGTGACATGACCGCTAACTTCATGCAATGTCAATTTATTTTTCATTAGGAGATGCACTGTTTCTTGGCATTCAATGTGATATTGGTCCACTATCCCAATCGGTCCACTTTCCCGTTCGGTCCACTTTCCCAAATGGTTAACTTGTTTTTCCTTACTCGTCCATTTCCCTATGCGTCCATTTTCCCAATCGGTCCAATTTTCGAGCACATAGGAACTAGTAGTAGTACCTACATAGTAAGTTGTTGTACTATACTTGTAACCTGCACTTGTGATTTGTGCTTATCTTTATCTTCATCCTCATCATCACCTCATCCCCATCCCAAGTCCCAAATCTATAGTAAAATAATTCGAAAAAATTCTAAGTCCCAAATAACGTGACATTTTGCGAACGTGACAATTTGCGAACGTGACATTTTGCGATTGTGACATTCTGCGAACGTGACATTTTGAGAAAGTGACATTTTGGGAACGTGACATTTTGAGAAAGTGACATTTTGCGATCGTGACATTATGCGTCGGGAGGAGTAGTAAGGAACGTTTTAAAGTATCAGTTACAATAATATTTATTACTAAGTTTGATTCATTTGTTGCATACTTAATTGGTTAAGTTTTGATATTCTATTATACTTACTGATCGAATCGGTTCCAGTCTCGTGGTTTATGAAAACATGTGTTTTAGTTTCATAATGTCTGTATTACGTTGTACGCCCGGAAAGGGCACACTGTTGTAACTAAAACTGTTTTATAAGACCTCATACTGTACACAGTGAACAATAAAATTTATGCTATTCTATACTGGTTTCGAACGTCCAGTTTCGAAAGTGGCCGAAGCTATTCTATTCTATTCATCTATCTAGAGAGCGTTTGTTTAATAAATGTAACAATAAAGTCAATAACGCAATTGATATTGCAATAGGCAAGGTCCGTTTTGTAAGCTGTCAAACGTATGAAAAGTTATGGCCTGCAAAGAAAAATGAACCCAGTGTGTTGGTGTTAAGAATACGTCAAAACCGACTTCTTAAGTTGGCTCTACTCCGTATAGTACTTATCTAGTCCCTGGCTCTACTTTAGTCAAATCAACTACTCTTTATTGAACATCAAAACAAAATTAATGACGTCATAGACATATATATCGTCTTTGACGATTTTTTAGTGCTTAATTTTTACACAATTTTTCCGGTCCCAATTTTCAGAGAAAAACTCGTACCATATTAAATACTGCGGTCACCAGCCGCAACGCAAAAAAGTGTGACCATGGAACTTTCCCTCTAAATTGTTTAAGTAAAAGCTGGAATTCTGAAGGGTGCTCCTGTCCTGCAGTGCACGTTTCATGTGATGTTATGATAATGAACAAAATTCACGAACACAGAATATCAAACATAAAAATAATAAAGGTTGAAATAAGACGCCTAATTTGGAGGGAGATGTCAGTTTTGAAACGATGAATAAGTAAAGAAAGCTCGCTCCGTCGACTTTAAGCCCACCTACAGTAGAATATTATTTCTTGAACGAGTCACGCGCGTATCCTATTAAAATCACACGAAGGCAAAGAAAACAATGAAAAATTTGGCGGAGAAGAAAAACGCTTTCGAAATAGGTAGGTCTCGGCTATAAAAACCTACAGAGCAAACTCTGTAATTCTGTCTCGTCCCTACTGATATAAAATATGAAAGACTGAGCAGAATTCGGGCTGGCACCCCAGCGCCTACTCGGAAAAGCTCGGCAAGGCTCGGTCGACTTCGCTTCACCGTAACGGCAGTATGGTTGAAAACGCCGCGCGTAACCCTCTACGCGCCTCGCCTTACCCGTTTTTGAACGAAAATCGGTGTTAGTGCTCACAAATTGGTGATTACTCATAATTTTTCAGTGCGGAACGAAACCGAGTGACGTACTGAGTGATGTGAAATTTTTTGGTGCAACAATTTGGATTCTGGTGCGGATAGCTGTGCATGCTGCGGAAAAATGGTAAATGATTACTTTTTTCGTCTGCAAAAAGGTTTTATAACTGGTTGAATTTTTAACTGCATAATTTTTCAATTTTCAGCCATAAATATGTCGTGTATTTTTTCACAGACATTTTTTATTAAATTTAAGAGGTCGCGTTTATTATTCTAATTGAAAGGGTCTCAAGGGCTCAGGTGTCCTTGAAATTTTTGTTCGCGTATAGCGTGTAAGAATTTACATTGAAGGCTTTATTCGATGGGGTATAATAATCTGAATTTATTGCTCGAATACGTTTACTTTCGACCAAAAGTGGCTGTTTCATGCTTATTAGCATAGAAATGTATTCTCGGTTTGAATATCGGGTGCAACAATTGAAAGCGTTTCAATGCAATCTGGAAAATAATCAAAGTTTTATAAATATTCACAATTTTAAGATGCTCTTGTTAAATTGTAAATTGTTTTTGTCTTTACATTGACGATATCTATTAAAAATTGTCACGTTATGCCCTTGAATCTAAATCACAGATTTTTGGAATTTTTGATTGTTTTTATTTGCATCACACAAAAAGTACTGAACCAATTTTAATGAAACTTTTTTGTTTGATAGCAAATAGTTTAACTTAAACACAGGTATTTTGACGTTGTCGTCTAATCACTTTGAAAGGCTAAAGACGCTGAATCCAACAAAATTCGTAGCTGTAAGATTTATCATAAAATCATTGCATGAAAGTTGTTTTAATCGTATGCAAAAAGAATCAAGACAATGTCTTATTTTATTTTGTCTAGAATTACGATTTGCTAGAAGTTATTACGATAATAGAAAGGATTCTGTACAGAAAAATAGGCTATGTGAGAGTTGGAGTCGCGTTCATAATTATGCCAAATGTTTTATTTTTTTACAATAAAAATATGTAACATAACATAACCTACAGTAACTGTATGTTTCATATTACTATTTCTACGATAGAGTTAAGAAATAAAACAGTACGACAATCAAAACGTTCCATGTATGAAATTTCTTAAGATGCTGCGAGCCGAGTTGCGGGAGGTGGTAGAGCTTTTGTGCAGTCTGTCTGGGGTAGTACCCCCTTGTCTGTTTCTGCCGTGAAGCAGCAGTGTTTGGTATTGCTGTCTTTCGGTTAAAAGGGTAAGGGAGCTAGTAAAATTACCGACACATGAGACATACCATATTAGTTCTCTGGGTGAGCAACGCGCTTTGCTGCCTTGTTAGTGTCAAGTTATGGCATTTATAAGATAGAGAGGGTAGTAGAGCGGACCACATACCATCACGTGGCCCACCTGCTCGTTTGCCCACTTGAGACATAAAAAAAGATCATATTGCTCGAAGGTTTTATGTATCCCTTTATATTTTACTTTACATTGTTTTTGTTATTTGTTAGAATATCCACCACACATAAAGGGTGAAAGGATCGGGTTTCCGAAAATCGGCCTCTCCATACAAAATTGCAAACCTGATTGTACAGTTTGTATGGAGAGGGCGATTTTTTTCATTTTGTGAAAGTTTTAATCACTGAAAGTTGTTCAGTTAAGTTGACTGATCATGCCCTTTCAGCTGTCGGAAACTTGTCCCTTACATCCTGTTAAAATCCGAAGAGTAGAATAGACTGACAGCGTACGAACCATGGTTCTTAAGTGGCGACTGTCCTACGAATTGGAAGACATACAGACGTTACCACGTGAGCAGGCCAGACAAGTTGGACCGACCATCTAGTTTTGGGTAGACCAGGGGTGGACGTCTTTCGGGTGACATTATGGCGTCATTTATTATTTATCTTTTCGATCCCCGCCCAGGGCAAACATTTGTGTGATGAACACAAGTGTTTGTTCTGTTTCTGGGTGTAATTTATCTATTTATGTATGTATATCAGTCTCTGGTACCCATAGTACAGGCTTTGCCTAGTTTGGGATCAGGTGACCTTGTGTAAAATGTCCCCCAATGTTTTTTTTTTATTCACATACGGAACCCTAACAACAAAGGACGAACTGGGATTGAACCGTTTTTGTTCTTTTCTTTCTCATTCGTTCGGGCTTTGTTAATATCGTAATGGTTTGAATCGTCGATCGTTTTTGCGCGTTCCTTATTTCCAACTTCCTGAATATGTAGTAATGGAATTTTCTTGTACTTAAGTGGTAAATGATCTTTGATAACGATTTCGAAAATTAAACTACGTTGGCAGTAATCAGAACCTAGTTTGATCAGACTGATAGGAGTAAGTACAGCTTGAGCATATTAAATGCAAAGCTTGTCCAGGTTTGGATCTGGTTTAAGGTAGTAGGGCTTTTGTACAAAGTCCGTCTGGGGAAGTACCACCCCCTTGCTTTTTAGGGTTCCGTACCTCAAAATAAAAAACCGGTCAAGTGCGAGTCGGACTCGCGCGCCGAGGGTTCCGATATACCTATAGTATTTTTGGAAGCAATAAAGTCCATTTTCAGGACCGCAAAACTAAATTTGTTTGTAAAGGTTTTTTGCAGATTTCTGAAAAACTGTGCAACTTAGAAAGATCGTTTTATTTTTGCTGTAAAGTTTACATAAACCTCTGTCAACTGTAATTAATTCAGATTTTCCCTTACTCAAACTTCGGAGATAAGGGGGGGGAATGGTATTTTTTTTGACATTTTTCATCATAACTTGAAAACTAAGAAACTTAAAAAAATACAAAAATATATTTTAAAATGTACAAGTAAAGCCCTTTCATATGATACCCCACTCGACCTAGTAGCGACAATTTGAAATTTGGCCCCCCCTATTTTGGCCCCCTTTACATTAATAATCATACATTTTTCAAAAAAAATTCATGTGCAATTAAGTTGGGCAACTATATTCTAAAACTATTCCAAATTTCAGCTCGATAGCGTAAGTGGTTGCTGAGATAGACAGACAGACGGACAGACAGACAGACAGACAGACAGAGCGGCACCATAAGGGTTCCTTTTTTTTACCATTTTGGTATCGGAACCCTAAAAACGGAACCCTTATAGGATCATTTTGTTGTCCGTCTGTCTGTCTGTCTGTCAAGACCCTTTTTCTCACGAACGAGAAGAGGTATCAGGCTGAAATTGATATCGAATATTAAGGTCAATAAACCACACAAGATCTGAAAATTTAATTTTTTATTTCTACCGTGAAGCAGCAGTGTTTGCACTGCTGTGTTTCGGTTTGAAGAGCAAAAGAGCCAAGGAAATTACTGGCACATGAGACATACCTTCTTAGTTCTCAGGGTGGCCAACGCGCTTTGCTGTCTTGTTAGTGTCAATTATGCTACTAATAAAACAGTGGGTGACATGGGCGGTGGTGAACACTTACCATCAGTTGGCCCACAGCACAGAACAACAATAGGGCCACTCCGCCTGCGATGCAGAGCAAGACACATGTACGAGTACTTCAGAGCTCTGTGGCCCACAGGCTCGCTCGCTCACTTGTTACATAAAAAAAACAGTTAAGTGCGAGTCGGACTCGCGCCCTAAGGTTTCCGTAACTATCTACCATATGATATACTAAAAGCTTTTGCTCTTTGATTTTAAAAACTCCGTGACCATCCAACTTGACCCCTCTTTTATAGGAAAGTTCTTGAAACGGGAGGTCACCTTAATTGGTTACTGTTAGTTGTGAGAGAAATTGAAATATTTGATGATTTTAGACTTTTCCCTTTATTTACACTGTGAGACCTAGCTTCTTGCCAAATTTTATCATTTTAGGTCAACGGGAAGTACCCTGTAGGTTTTGCTTTTTTGCATAAATGTACTCGTATGGAGATGAGGACATATATCTTTTGATTGCATCGTTGTAAAAAATTGAAATTTTGAGATCTTGTGTGGTTTATGGACCTTAATATTCGTTATCAATTTCAACCTGATACCTCTTCTCGTTCGTGAGAAAAAGGGTCTTGACCACAGACTTGACAGACAGACAGACAGACTGTCAACAAAGTGATCCTATAAGGGTTCCGTTTTTTTATTTTGAGGTACGGAACCCTAAAAAAGGTTGACTGAAGGTAAGTGCCCTTAGCCGTGTTTTGAACCTGGTTATGTGACCGCTAGTGGTAAAAAAACTCCAGCATTTTCGTTGCTTTGGTAAGCACGGTTAGTAAGAGTTTCAAAACTCCGGTTGACTACGCAGGCAAAGCCTAATCTAGGATTGGGTCTGGTTTTGACATTAATTGAAGGAAGTCAATGCACTCATTTGGGTCATTTCGTGCTATCAGTGGATATCAGCCCTCTGGTGGTGATAATTGGTACTACAATGAGCTTTGGATGAGCCAGAGGGTAAGGGGAGTTGATGAAGGGGAGGGGGATGAGAGGGGAGTGAGTGAGGGGTGAGGGAGAAGCCATGACGGGGAGGGGGTGAATGGACGTATGCTGGAGCTTGACGTGCTCGTGACCGCTAGGTAAATCTACTCGAGCATTTTATTGTTTGGACGACACGGTTTAGTCGTGAAGCGAATTCTTGAAGTCCTTTGGCTTGAAATCTTTGACATCAATTTGCCACTAACCTGATAAAGCCTAGATTGGGTTCTGTTTGAAAAATTGAAAAATTGCAAAGTTTAGTTGCAAAGGTTAGCGCTATTTTCAAATCAATTAGGTTAGGTTACCAAAGAATCGAAACGGAACGTTGGTTTTTAAACAGATTAAGGGTGGTTTTCTACCAGTGGTATGAGATCCCTCTCATACCACTGGTAGAAAACCACCCCTAGCTCCCGCTAAGCTGTGAACTGAGTGAATTGCAACCAATACAATTTCTCCATTTTCCGAGCTTGTCAAATGCGCTGTCAAATGGAGCAATTTTATTGGTTTGAATTTCCCAGCTCACAGTTTAGGTACGGTCAATTGCACGTCATTGGAAACATTTGCAACTCTATTACCGTGCCATAAAGTCCAAAGTGTTCTACTGACGTGCGGCTGGGTGTACCTAGCACAGAACAACAACCACCACCCTTAGGCTAGGGGAACAGATAATGATTCGTTTGGTCTTTGTTAATATCGTAATGGTTTGAATCGGCAATGATTTAGGCACGTTCTATCCTTATTTCTCACTTCCTGAATATGTAGTAATGGATTTTCCTTGTTATAACAAACTTCTACATCCGAACGATGGTCGATAAGGCATTTTGATTATTCAGAATAGTACCTCCTTTTAACTTTCCTCTCGTCTGTTTTTGTATGGAATTCAAATGAGTTTTTCTAAAGATTTTGATCGATCATTGATATATCCAAAGAGGGATATATCAAAGTATTGAAGTTAGTTGTGCAAAGTCCGTCTGGGGAAGTATCACCCTCTTGCTTTTTTCTGCCGTGAAGCAGCATCATCTTAGTTCCCAGGGTGGGCACGTGCATTGCTGTATTGTTAATAAGACAGTAGGCGCCATGGGCAGTGGTAACCACTTACTACCATCAGTTTACCTACAAACAAAAAAAATATATATCACTGTAAAGTGCTCGTGGCCAAGTGGTAGTTGCTCTTTCTTTCCGATCATGAAAGTTAAGCAGCGTTGGCCGTGGTCAGAACCCGGATGGGTGACCGCTAGTGGTACAAGAACTAGAGCGTTTTCGTGCGTCGGAAGACACGTTAAGCCGTTGGTCCCGGCTACTGTCAATAAAGTCGTTAAGCCAAAAAACTCTGACAGCTAGGTTAGCCACTAACCTAGCAAAGCTTAATCTAGTAATCTATATGCAATAAAAACAAATAGCAGCTAAAAGGCCCTGAAAAAATATATTTATTGAAGGTAAGTATGTGATCCTACACCCTGCTCCAATTGATGAATAATAATTGACGACTCCTTAAGGGAGTACAATCTTCTTTAAGATTATTTCCCTTAATTAATAATAATTAACTTATAATTCAATTATAATAAATAGTTTCAAAATTTTTTTTTTTGTATTGGATCTGGTTGGCTTTCTTGGTTCCGGAGGTCAGATGGCAGTCGCTCTATGTAAAAACCAGTGTCCTCGTCAAATCCCCTAGGTTAGGTACTTAGTCGATTCCGAAAAACCATTGGCAAAAACGAATTAAGGCTAGGGAAATATGATGATGATTGTGAAAAGAAATCTTGCCGTTTTTAGGGTTCCGTTAGGGTCCCGACTCGCACTTGGCTATTTTTTTTACTGATTGTGTCATAGAGATTTTAGATTAGAGAAAAAAGTGTTATTGCTATGACGGCTGCCTTACAGAAAATATTACAACGGGGTGGTACCTACTTCCTAGACGGACTTTGCACAAAAGCCCTACCATGTTCAGTCTTTATTATTTTGTGACCCAAAGTCCTTAATAATTTTAAGCACCGTAAAGGGTATTCTAGTACTTAAACTCAGGTGCAATGCCCATAATAATTTAATAGACATTAGTATAACTTTAATGTCCACAACTTCTATTATGACTTTCTGCAATAAAACTGGAGTTAACCCTAATAGCCGAATAAAACTAGTAATAGTTAAATTATAGGCATTAAAATTTTGTATAGCTCTGCAAATTCGTAGACTAAAAAAGGAAAAACCATGGGTAGAGTACGAATTGTTAGGAAAATTATTTTCGATAAGTAATTGTCAAATTTTTCGAGGTAAAAACTTGATTTATGCTGATCCATGAGTGCTGTAACAATTATTCATTTAAAGGGCATTGATTAAACTTGTATGGGTCCTTGGCGTCTTTTTTTTTGCAGCGACCACTAATAATTCTGTTCTTATTTGATAGTACTACCCTAAAGAAACACAACCGTGGAAAAAGTTTTGCCGTACCTAATATCGGGGCTGAGATACAGGGTATTAAGTTTTACTAAAAATTGACTATTCTTTAGTCAAAATGTTGTGTTTGTTGCACAAAACGTCTTTAAAGTTAAAGCTTTAAATATGTTTTGTGGAACTGGCAGTAAGAACATAAATCGTGAAACATAAATTGGGAAGCGATGTAGTTTAGCTGACGTCATTAAGAGATTTTAAAATCCAACAATGAATAAACTATTTTGAGTTTGAGTTTAATCTTGAACTTAAATAGAACGAATCGAAAAGGAAAAGATTATATAAAATCAGAATGTATTGTCTTGTTCCATCGAAATCAATCAAAGTTGGAAACCAAATGGGGACCGTGGGGACCGTTGGGGGCATCCCACTAATTACGTGAGACGATTCTGGTGATTTTTTGACCCCCCCTCCCTTCTTCGTTAGATATCGTCAGATTTGGCTTGCCCCCGAATCCCTCTGAATCTCACATAAAATTTTTCAAAATGCGTATTTCTAGTGAAGAATATTTTATTTTTTCATTTATTCCGACGCTTACCAACACATTTTGCAGCCATGACACTAAAACTAAAGTATATTTGACGGAAAGGATAACATTGTTTTACAAACTTATTCTTTCTTACAGCTTCAGTCGATTGCTTTTGACAAAGCTGCAAAATACGTTGGCAAGAGTGGAATGTACGTAAAAAAGTTATCAAAGTTAATCTTTGCTTGATTGCGCTATATCTATTTAAAAAAAATAATAATGTGATATTATATTGGAAAAATACACTTCAATTGATCCAGATTTTTCGTGACCCCTCGACTCGACTTCCTCCCCCCCTCTCCTCCTATTTGCCTTACGTAATTAATGGACGCCCCTTTGCGAGTATCTACTTGAGTGTTTGCCGGGCTTCGAAAAGCATGTTAACAGCAATGCCTGACCACATCTTAGCTAACTACACACACTCACTAACAAATTCTACATCAGAATTTCAAATTTTATGCAAATGTTGTATAATCATAGTGAATTCAAAAATGCATTAAGTGTCATGCAAAACGTGTAAATGCTAATGACCGGCTTGAAGGACCATTTTCGTGTTCACTCGGTTAATGCTAGCTGAGTAGCGATTATTTTAAAGCGCACACGTTATAAAGCTATTGAAATCTAAACCTATTTTTACTGTTAGGGTAATAAAAGGGTAAGGAAAGGGAAACGAACATGTATAAAATGTGCTAGGGTAAGTTTTCCGAAAATTTAAAGTAAGTGATCAGTCAACGTAACTGAACAACTTTCAGTATCTAAAACTTTTAGAAAATGAAAAAAAAATCGGCCTCTCTATATGAAATTGCAAACTCGATTGGACAGTTTGTATGTAATGGCGATTTTTTTCTTTTTTATTTCCTGAAAGTTTTATTTACTTACTGAAAGTTGTTCAGTTACGTTGACTGATCATGCCTTTGAAATTTTCAAAAACCTGTGTGCAGAAGTAAAAAAAAATCTGCAAATATTATGGAGACGTTATTGAGACTATACAAGAAACACATACGAAATACGAAAAAAAATAGTTTATCATCATCAGCTGCATTTTTTATGGGAGTCCAATATTTTTTTTCTTATTCGACCTATGTTTCTAGCTCAAGGAATGTACGTCTTCAGTTTTCGAATTCAAAATATGTATTGTATAAAAGTAAAAGCACCTTGTTTATAAGATATCAAATATAACTTTTTAATTATCTTCATCATAACATCCCATGAAATGTCCACTGCAGGGCAGGGAGCTCCCTCCACACTTCTAGCTTTTGGTGGAAAAATTCGGAGGGGAAGTACCATAGTCACCTCGCTTGTCAGCGTTACGGGTGGCACCATGGACCGTAGTTGTAGCTGACCGCAGTAAGTAAGATGGTATGATACACAGGAGGATGCTGCTGCCCATCCTCCAGTTTACAACCCTTAGTCGCCTCTTACGACACCCATAGGTAGGTATGTATGGGATGGTACTATTGTGCTATTGGTAAAACTGTGCTATTTGGAGAGATTGTTATATTTCTTCTGTAATATTTACATAAATCTTTACTGGCAATAACTTTAGCAAACTTCGGAGATAAGTGGGGGAAGGGGGGGGGGGGGTATTTTTATTGACATTTTTCATCATAACTTGAAACTAAATCCTATCTTGGAATGTACAAGTAAAGTACTTTCATCTGATATTCCATTTAATCTAGTGACGAAAGTTTAAAAAATTTCCCATTTGGACCATTTTTACAAGGGGTTTCGTTTTTACGATTAAGGTTCGGAACCCTAATGACATCGATCAGCTTATTCAAAATTAATGACGTACGTTATACGAAATTTTGGAATATTCGATACAAAATTACCTACCTATATTATAGTCCAATCAATCAGAGCCCTTTTTTGGTCCCTTCGAACCTTTTTGTGGTAAATACTCATGAAATTGAGCAGATTTACGTAGGTTATAAATGGGGGAATAATTTTAGCCTCCTAAAGAAAAACACTATAGTTTGTGCAGGGTAACGGTGTATTCACAATGGAGTTAAAAAGAATAAAAAAACCTTTTTAATTTTTATTTTTTCAATTTTCAATTTTCTTTTCGTTTTTTAGGTAACACACAAAGGAAACAACCGCATCTTTCGAAGGTTTGCCTTCAGTTAGTCATTGTGATAATTTTAAGCAACCTCATTGGTAACGGGGCTTGGCTACCAGCGGTGGAAAGATGGGCGAACTATAGTCAACGTTTTTGTCGGTGACAAGAACACCACCACCTTGGTTATTTGAGACATACCTATTTTGAATGTTGTGTGAACAGTTAAAGTTTTTACTTTGTAAAATTACATTTTGGCAGTTTGTTACCATATAAATGAGCACACAAACCGCGTATATCGTAGTTGGAACGGGAAAACCTTATCGAATGTTTTTAGAAAAAACCGGTTAAGTGCGAGTCGGACTTGTGCAATAAGTATTTCATACCACTAAGGGCAAAATACCGTCTTAGTGAGGGACCTCGTATGTGTTCCCGTTTTTACCATAGAGCTAGCAAAAAATGTGCAAAAATAGTCTATAAACAAATTCGTAGTAGGGAACACCCTTACCTTTTTTGATAATTATTTGTTGTTATAAGTGCAACAAAATACATAGTCTGTAAAAACTTTAACAGTCTATTTATTACGGTTCATGAGATACAGCCCGATAACAGCCAGATGGATATCGGAGGCATATTCATAGGGTCCCGTTTTTCACCCTTTGGGTAAGGAACTCTAAAAAGGCAAGTGGAAAGTACCTTAAACCAACGAGCTTGAGTAATAGTAAGGGTGATGAAGCACAAATTTTTACATGATTTGCTTATGTCTGCCTCTTTGAATGATGATAAGGAGCATCCTCTAAAAGATACAAAAAATATTGGCGGACATCCAGACCCCTGCGTTTTTGAGGAATTACGTTTTAACTATTTTGAAATTTGACAATGAAACGTACACCTGGCAGACTATGACAATCTGATTAAATACAATCTATAAAACCCCAGAAAATGGTCTGCCACCATAATAATAAATTTTTGAACTTATTGAACTTTAAATTTATTTTATATAAATTTAAAAATAATGATTTTAATTTTAAAAATGTATAAATATGGGTCCTTTTGCCTGAAATCAAAGAATTTAATTTAATTTTTATTTAATAGCCCTGCGTCGTAAAGTGACAGTGCTTCAAAATGCGAAAATTCACTACTTCTTCCCGTGATAATGCAGAGCCCTGCATGTCTGCCTCTTCGATTTTCTTCATCTTCAGAAGTATTTTAAACAGGAGCCACAAAGGCAGACAAAAAAAAAACATTATTTAGTATCTTATTTTAATTTTTTCGCCGCACGCACAGAAAAACTTGTAAGGACCAAATCGATTCGTATTGAGCCTATCTATCATCCCAATTAATATGAATCATGAGAAAAACTTAATCGTTCTTTAGGGGAGGCCTATGTCTAGCAGTGGACGTCTTTCGGCTGATATGATGATGATGAGAAAATCATATACCCAAATTGCAGCCAGCACCCTAACTATAAAGGACGGAAGGAAAGGAAAGTGTGTAAAGTGTGTCATGATCACAAATATATAAAGGAGAGGCAAGTCTGTGGTCATGATAGTCATCGTAGCCATCAGTAAAGGTAGAGCGAGAAAAAGGATAATTGTGTTCCTCGTTATGGTCTTTGCATGCCTACCCTTACAAGAAAGAGGTCTGTATGGTTTAAAAAGCTCCCTCCAGATTTCTAGCTTTTGCTTGAAAAACGTTGAGATGAAGTACCAAAGACACCTCGCATGCCAGCGTTACGGCTGGCACCATGGACCGCGATTGTAGGTGACTGCAGTAAGTAAGATATAAGATACAAAGGAGGATGCTGCTGCCTATCCTTCAGTTTATAACCCTTAGTCACCTCTTACGATACCCACGGGTATTTATGGGTTATCGAAAGTATTTACAAGTTTTTGCTTAAGTTTTGCAAGTTTTTAATCTTGGTTTTTTGTGACGAGTAGAAATATTCTGCTAAGTAATACCAATGAGGCCTTTTCTACAACTCGACAATAGGCAATTTTCTATGAGGTTTGTCAAATAAGGATGTTTTAAAGTGTCGATAGGTGGCACGTTCTTTAATGTTGGTAGTTTCTTTTTTATGGCTTTGTAAAATAAATGATTTTTTTAAGAATACAATATGTATACATACGAGTAGTAGCACAAGCTGGACCGACGATCTGGTCAAGGTAGCAGGAAGCCGCTGGATGCGAGCAGCGCAGGACTGTTCGTCATGGAGATCTATAGGGTAGGCCTATGTCCAGTAGTGGACGTTTTTCGGCTGATATGATGATGAATAAAACTGACTTAATTATTTTGCAGTGTTTCCATTTTATGTTTTCCTAAAAATGATCAACAGCGCCATTCAGTTGATTTTTCGAAAGGTGTAATATACCCGAGCTGATATCGATTAAACAAAAAGATAGTACCGATAGAAGCGACAGTAATAATTAGTTCAGATTTTGCTCGTAACTTTGTCGGCACTTTTGGCTGCCTGTCCATTGACGCGGAGCGAGGCAACGGAGCGGAGCAAGGCAGCGGAGCGGAGCGAGCGGATTGGAGTTGTGGACTGTGTCTGTCTCTTGACTTATTACTTTATTGTCCCGCTCCGCTGCCGTACTCCGAAGTGAAACTACGATAATATCGCGCCGATAATTAGTCCATTGTTCGGCCTTTGACAAAGAAATTCCCATACAAAGTAAATTTCCGAAGGTAATTGTTGTTGTCAATCTGATAATATCAGAGCTCCGATAAAACTTCGGAGTACGCAACCAGGCGTCTCGCTCTGCTGTCTCGCTCCGCCGTCTCGCTCTGACGTCTCGCTCCGCCGCCTCGCTCCGCCACCTCGCACCGCTGCCAAGCGCCACTTCCGAAAATATATGAATTTTTAAACTATACAAATCCTTGTCCACTGAAGCGAAGCGGAGATTTTATCCAATCCTGTTGGGTAATATTTCTTCGTTTCTCCGCTCCGCTGACTCGCTCCGCGTCAATGGACAGGCAGCCTTTCTCTTTTTATCGATATCGGCTCGGCATTGTTGCGGTGGACAATCAGCCTAATTCTGTAAAGTATACATTTCTAGAATAAAGCAGGCTATAAATCAAATTTGTCTAGAGCCGCTTCTGCATTTCCTTCATTTAATAGCTTTGATTAAGGCGATGAATGCAGCCAGCGCGTTCAATATTTGAGCAGAAAGGAATCAATTATTGTTGGCAACAGTACCGTCTTTGTTTCTCTAATGGAAATTTAAATTCAAGGCTTTGCCATGTCAGTTGCGGGCCTTCCAAGTGAAATATGGCTAATATTTCAATAGGTTTACAAAGAAACTTCCTTGATTATCTACTTGAAGGTATAAATTACATAAAGGTTTATTTATTTCATTAACTTGTAGGATATTTCAAGTTATATTATTTTAGGAATTATTTCGTTATTGATAGGGATTTTAGGGTCAAAAGAAACGTAATTATTTAATGTTGTATATATTAATTTAATAAGCCGGTTATTAAAAAAGAAAAACTAGTTTTCATTTTCTTGATAGATAGCTTTGTTGTAGGAAAATTTAACTGTCAACTTATTTTTCCTATGTGTTGTAAGTGTTGCCTAAGTAGGTTTATTTACTTCACGCTTCATCTTGACACTTTTATTTTAAGTTCTTTAGCAACTGTCTTCAGAGCCATCTATCGACACCTTTGAATACTCAGTTGACGCTTAGCTGCTTAACCGGATAATTAGGAACTTAATATTTATTTTTTAAATGTAATCAACTTCACGGCTCACGGCTTATTTTGGAGGTTAGAATCATAATAATATGTTTTTGTTTTACGACATTGTGATTCTAAGACAAAGGCTTTTATTAAATTAAAATAAGACTGATTTTGAATCGCAATTTTTTTTCATAGTAGTATAAGTATTTAAAGTTGCATTATTGTATTTGAACTATCAAAAATGTTATAGAAGAGATTTCAAGAAGAACTATTCAAAGAGAGGGATTGAGCGTTGTGGTACTTTCCTCGGTATCTAACTCACATAATATCGACAATCCGTAGGTATTCTGTAACGGAAATTCATTCCACTTTTCGATTCGTTCTTAGTAAGTAATTTTTTTTTCATCTAAATTACAAGTTGAATTAAAAAAAAGGTATGTTTATTCACCCTGATATAAATCGGTCCATGACACTGAACCCTTTTGTCCAAGAAACAAGGTGGAAATACGAAACAAATCAGCTGCCCGTAGAAACTGCATCAGTCAATAGCGCAATTAGTATAGAAGTTAAAATCATTTCTTTACGAAAAATTGTTCAGTTTCATTTCACCTTTCAGACTTAAAATATCAATTGTGACTTCAAAAGAATCGAATCGAGAAGTGAAGTGAGTTTTCGTTACATAATACCACAAGTTTTATTAAATGACCGTGTAAAACGAAATCTCATCCACAAGATTTCCTCCAATATGAAACATCTCTACATTTTTACAATAAGAAAATCCACGCAAGGGGATCGAAGAGTATTACCGGACCAAAAGGAATGATAATGGTTTATAGATAAGATTCACCAAAATGTATCATCGTGTCACGAGCTAAGATCTCCCTTTATGTACAATCAACTGTTTATCAGTAGAAATATTGGCTCTACGAATATCAGCCCTACGACTACGACATAAAGCTAGTGTTTCTACTGATGAGTTGACTTTAGTATCCCTCCTGGCATTTAACCGTCGATGTCAAATCAATCTGCAAGTTTAGTTTGTGACCCCTCTTGTGAGGGGAAGGTAATTTCCACATATACAGGATGTTTCATCATTGCCCTAACCTGATTCCGTTTTTAGGGTTCCGATACCAGAATGGTGAAAAAAGGAACCCTTATGGTGCGACTTTGTTTGTCTGTCTGTTCGTCTGTCTGTTCGTCCGTCTGTCCGTCTGTCTGTCTGTCTGTCACACCTCTATATCTCAGCAACCACTTATGCTATCGACCTGAAATTTGAAATAGTTTTAGAATATAGTTGCGCAACTTAATTTAACATGAAAGAATTTTGAATAAATTATGATTATTAATGTAAAGGGGGCCAAAATAGGGGGGGGGGGGGGCAAATTTAAAATTATCGCTACTAGGTCGAGTGGGGTATCATATAAAAGGGCTTTACTTGAACACTCTAAAAAATATAAATAAAACGATCTTTATAAGTTGCACAGTTTTTTAGAAATCTGCGATTAACCTTTACAAACAAATTTAGTTTTGCGGTCCTAAAAATGGACTTTATTGTTTCAAAAATACAAAAAGTATATTGTATCCCTCGGCGCACGAGTCCGACTCGCACTTGACCGGTTTTTTTCAATGGTTTTTACGGAGTCGGATTCCTAGGGTATTTGACGGGAATACTGGTTTACTCTGAGCGACTGCGACAGACCCAATCCTAGATTTGGCTTTGCTAGCTTTTAGTGGTTTTCAAGCCGCCCAGTGCCCTCTGACTTGACTTAACTACTGCTATTATTGACAGTAGCCAGGACCAACGGCTTAACGTGCCTTCCGAAGCACGGAAACGTTATACTTGTACCACTAGCGGTCACCCATTCGAGTTCTGACCCCGGCCAACGGTGCTTAACTTTCTTGATCGTAAGGAAAGAGCAAATACTACCGCTTCTTTCACGTATTCAGGGTGTTACCCAAAATAACCTTAAATTGGAAAGTAAATAGACAAATACTTGTATGTTATGCAAGTCTATAAAGTTTATATTTGGCGCGAGTTAAATTCAAAAAAGCCAATGTCAAAATCGTTTATTCATTGTTGGATATTAAAATCTCTTAATGGCGTCAGCTAAACTACATCGCTTCACAAACAATTTGGCGCCATAGTGGGAAAAAAAGAAGCGTCAATAAAAACCCTGAAAGAAAGAGTGGCTTGTATTGATACCTGAGCAAGCGAAGGAATATAAAATTAGAATCCTGTGCGAAGCGACTCACTACAGCGGGGACCTCAAAAAAGAATCTGTCATCAGCTGATGCAGTTTTTTCAGCTTTTTTTTTTATTAGTAATTCGACTCATGTTCCTTTAGAAATAATTCTATGAACATTTGCTTAGTCTTTCTACTTTACGTATATTTTTTTGTGACTTACACCCTGCATGACTATGCTATCAAAGGTTTCCCTGAGATAAAAATAGTGATTAATACATGGCGATTCACAATCAAAATTAGAGGAGCTATACTCGACGTACTGACATTTCAAAGAGCCTGTTCACACGACGCGCAATTCATACTTACAGTTTAGATTGCTGGAAAAGCCCTTTTTGCATACTCAGCTGCAGAAAAGTGTTTACAAAACCAGTATAAGTGGTACCTGAGTTACGCTACAAACTTTACAAAACTGAGACCCACTTAAAGTCAGCCAGCTAAATCGATTTTTATTACGAAACAGCTTGTGCACTAAAATTACAACTCTTTAGATATTCCAAGAAAAAAGACAATTATATTGGGTTTTTTAAAGTTATATTAATAACTGCTACCAAACTACCTCATAATATCCCATGAAACATCCACTGCAATACAAGAAGCTCCCTCCAAAACTCCAGCAAAAACGCTAGGTACTTTGGAGTGGATTTACCATAGTCACCACGCTTTTAAGCGTTGCGGCTGGCGATTGCTCTTGTTGGTGACCGCAGTATGTATGATGGTACGATACACAGAAAGATGCTGCTGTCCATCCTCTGGTCCATAAGCACTCAGTCGCCTTTTACGACACCCACGGGTGATGGTTGGTGCTATTTTTTGCCGGCACCATACGGGTTACCTAGGTTAAGCTACTTATAGAAAGTATTTGTTGCGTATTCAATGACAGGGAAAGCATAAGTTTGCAATGCACTAGAAAGTACATCTAGGTTAGTAAAAGTTGGCACGTACAATACACAGAACATTGTGTTTATGTAGAACTTTAGCTATGTCACGTTATGCGGTGGGTCTATTCACAACCAACACAGCCACAGCATAATGGATTGCGGGTGTAGGTGCAGATGAGGTACTGTCACAGATTACAGAAAGGTACTGTACTTATGCAGTTTAAACAAAAACCGCTTTTGTCGTCGCCTATACTTTGATTTAAATTCTTGTAGCTAACACGAGATTCAGATAATTTTCTGTCATAAATTCATAATATAGCAGATAAAACTAATCAAATTAGTAGAGCAAGTATTTTACCACCCTCGGGAAGAAATGATTTGGTAAAAAAACGAAAGGGTACAGAAATGGATTACTAAAAATATAGGAGTTTTGTATCATACAATGTATGAAACAAATATCACGCTTCTTTCCCGTCGGGGTAGGCAGAGTCCACAGCCCTCCAACTGTTATAATTTTGACATACTTTTCTCGCTTCCTCTAATTTTTTGATCAGTCAATAACAACTAAATTTTTTATGCATTTTACCCAGATCATAAAATTGATAACTGTTTAGAAATAAAACAAGATTTTTCTATCGTCTCATACAAACTTTTCCATTGACAAATTATAGGTACATAAACTCATTTTTCCGCTTCAGGTTACAAAATGTTTGTAGTGCAAAAAAAAACTATACAACTATAGATCATTACGTTTCTAGTTTCATGTTATTTAACAAATGTTTTACTAACAACGTAAGGAGTTGGGTAAACTTTATTTTGCACCTGCAACTTCTGCCCTACCTGTCAACGCTACCCTTTTTATAGGATTAACTTCAACCCCCGAAACCTCACCCCTCAGATGAAGGGAAAATCGTGAAAAATCAAATATGATTCCAAAAATCCTTTTCGTTTTTAGGGTTCCGATACCAAAATGGTAAAAAAAAGGAACCCTTATGGTGCCGCTCTGTCTGTCCGTCTGTCTGTCACACCTCTATATCTCAGCAACCACTTATGCTATCAACCTGAAATTTGGAATAGTTTTAGAATATAGTTGCCCAACTTAATTGCACAAGAAAAAAATTTGAAAATAGTATGATTATTAATATAAAGGGGGCCAAAATAGGGGGGGCCAAATTTCAAATTGTCGCTACTAGGTCGAGTGGGGTATCATATGAAAGGGCTTTACTTGTACATTTTAAAATATATTTTTGTATTTTTTTAAATTTCTTAGTTTTAAAGTTATGATGAAAAATGTCAAGAAAAATACCATTCCCCCCCCCTTATCTCCGAAGTTTGAGTAAGGAAAAATCTGAATTAATTACAGTTGACAGAAGTGTATATAAACTTTACAGCAAAAATAAAACGATCTTTCTAAGTTGCACAGTTTTTCAGAAATCTGCAAAAAACCTTTACAAACAAATTTAGTTTTGCGGTCCTGAAAATGGACTTTATTGCTTCCAAAAATACTATAGGTATATCGGAACCCTCGGCGCGCGAGTCCGACTCGCACTTGACCGGTTTTTTTTTATCTCGGCGTTCTTTCATTTGCTGCTGTTTTTGATGTGATCCGCGGGATAATTTCCCGAATCTGATACGCTATTTTCCTGACGGTAGCTGTGTCAATTATGGCCCCTTTTGATATATTTTTTGCTGTCAGACAGAAAGAGTAATTTTGGATTCGAGTGTATATTTTACGCGGAAAAAATATTACACGCTCATAATTTGTTAAATTAGGCTGGGAATGTCAGTTTTGTTTTCGTAAATGTAGACTAATATAGGAAATGGTCATTAAATAATAGGAAAGTAGAAGTATTTTAGGACAGTGCTCATTTTGGTCAAACGATATCATTTTTATATAGAAGATATTTAATGGGGTGCTTGAATGCTAACGTTCATAGGTACTTAAAGTCTATAGAACGAGTGTCGCTCCTGAAGTAGTACCCGAAAATAAAAATAAAATTCTGATTAATCTGGTTTAGTCTATTCTAGTAATTCCAAATAAAGAACTATTCAGTTGAGCTTATATCTAGAATACTAAGAAATAAAACTGTCATCCTACGTAAAAAGGCATAAGGCTGGGCGAAATAAGAGGTAGAGCAAGCTGAGATGATGCTGAAGATTGAGCAAAGTGAGAGAAGTATGTTTCTTGGAAAAAGTTGTTCAATTAGACAAGGTGTCAAAAAAAGTTCTTTAACGTACGGTTTTTATTGCCCATTAATTTGAACAACTTTTTCCAAGGAACATAGATTTTGGTCTATTTGCAATGAAAATATATACGAAAAAAATTTTTTACTCCCGTAAAATTCGTATGGATTTTTTTCGTATTTTGATATTAGTTCTTCGGAAAAAGTTATTCACTTTGATGGGAAGCCTACGACCATTAATTTTTTTTTAGGGATTTTCCGTAACTCGTTCGTATCGTTTTATTTTTCCTGTTATAATATTTACATAGACTGTAATTAATTCACATTTTTCCTGAGGCAAACTTTCGAGATTAAATGGTATTATTTCACACATTTTTCTTTATAACTTTATAAAAAGACGATTAAAAATTTTAGCCTCCCTATTTGGGAACCCATTCATTATAATAAGAATAATATTTTTATAATTATTTAATTTGCAATAAAGTTGGGCAATCATATTTTTAAAATATTCCAAATTTTGAGTGGTTGCTGAGATACGTGTGATAGACAGACAGACATAGACGAAGTCGTACCATAAGTGTTCCATTTTTACCAATTTTGTTCGGAACCCTAAAAAAATATGCCGCCTCATCTATCATTCTACATTATTTTAACTTAACAAACATTTTTCCCGAAATGGAAACTGATTGATTAATTTATCTACTCCAAGAACACCTCCTACACGTATCAAAACACCAAATTCTATGTAGTAAAGCCAGGCTACAGCAGATACTCAAGAAAAAACTTTTAAGTACAAGAATTGCTTGATTACACTCAAATAAGGAAAGAAAGTTTTTAAAAACATTTCCTGTAAAACTCTTTCTTACTAAAAAAGATGGCCACTCGGCTTATGCTTCAGCACTTTAAGCTGCTGTAGCGCTAGTCTTCTGTAATCCTGTTCTGAATACAATATTTGAAGTGCGAATAAAGCAACGTATAATTTTTCCGTGTCTATCTAGCTAAGAGCCAACGAGGTCATTCCCAAAAGACAGTGCGTATAAAAGAAGTTAATTGCTTTGTTATCCCAGATAGCAAATGTCAGCTCGCACGTAGGGTAGATAGTTAGGGTGCTGGCTGCAATTTGGGTTTATGATTTGCTCATGATTCATATTAATAGGGATGATAGATCAGCTCAATACGAATCGATTTGGTCCTGACAAGTTTTTCTGTGCGTCGCTGCATTTTAGAGTTAAAGCAAAAAAAAATAAAATAGGATTCTAAATAATGTTTTTTTGTCTGCCTTTGTGGTTCCTGTTTAAAATACTTCTGAAGATGTAAAAAATCGAAGAGGCAGACATGCAGGGCTCTGCATTATCACGGGACGAAGTAGTGAATTTTTGCATTTTGAAGCGCTGTAACTTTACGACGCAGGGCTATTATGGTGGCAGACCATTTTCTGGGGTTTAATACATTGTATTTAATCAGATAGTCATAGTCTGCCAGGTGTACGTTCCATTGTCAAATATCAAAATAGTTAAAACTGAATTCCTCAAAAACGCAGGGGTGTGGATGTCCGCCAATATTATTTGTATCTTCTAGAGGATGCTCCTTATCATCAGTCAAAGAGGCAGACATGAGCAAATCATATAGAAATTTGTCCTTCATCACCCTTACTAAGAGAATTACTGACATTACGTACCTATTCAGTTTATATTAAATCAGAGGCTACGCTACATTTGAACTTGGAGCATACGAAATGGAGTGAACTAACTCTTGAAAGGCCGGCAATGCAATAATATCTCCATTCTTTGTGTTGCAAATGTCTGTCAGTGACAAGGACGCTCAATATGTTGAGTATGCTGCTAGGTGAGCTGCCTGCTTCTTTGTCCACTTTAACAAAAAAGTACATTTCAATCATTTGCTATCAGTCACACAATTTCTAAAACCTCAATAAAATAAACCAATTATGTGCAGCCTAACAGCGTTTATCTTCATTGCATCCTATGAAGCTTCTATTAAGTAGACGGTGAATACTGAAGAGAGAGAATTTCACCAACAAATAGCTCTAAATAGCACGCTAGGTACATTTGGCACAGCAAATATGACCGATTATTATTTTTCTTTATTTCAAGTCAATGGCAAAATTGTTAAGTTGCAAGTAATTTTTACCAATGTGTCTTACTTTAGAAAATCTTTTACACAATATTTATAAAAAAGTCCCTAAAAGTCCAAAACTCATTACACCAAAACCGGGTCATAACGCTAAGGTTCGAATTCCAATAAAAGCGGTGATATGAACCCATCCTGAACGAAATTTCTACCTACGCTTTTTGAGAAAGTACAAGCAACATTAAGCCGTAAATACAGAAGACGTAAAGCAGCATTTCCTGTGTGCATTTTTGCAGGCGCCATGCAAAGCTTAGTTCGAGTCGTACGTGAGGCTTGTTGGTTTACGATTGGTGTCTGTTCCTCCAGAGTAATCAACATTTAGATTTGTAAAAGTCGAACTTCATTTATACTTCATTCACTTTTACAAATAGAAACTGAAATGCTTGTGGCCAAGCGGCGAATGCTCTTCGTTTAAGTTAAACCACGTCGATTCTGGTCAGGAACAGGTAAATAGTAGCTTTAGATACAAGTGCCGTAAGTAGGGTTATTAAAAATGAGTTGACGTTTTGTAATCATCGGCACGAGTTTGTCATAACCCTTACGGCCGTGTATCTTACGACGTTTTTCAATACATTTGTGAGAAAACTGTTATAAGTAATACACTTGTTAAAGGAACCAACCATGGGCTCTGTCAGCCTCTTGTTGATTTATGTTCTCCTGGTACTCTACATTTTATTTTAAATACAGGTAGGCAGTCGTCACCCAAGTAAAAAGTCACTGTAGTATACTTTTTTTACTTACCGCACTAGTTCGGTAAGTAACTACTTACGAGCAATGTTTACGTCCTTGTAAGTACGTTTTTTGAGCAAATGTATTGAAAAAACTATTATTCTGTGACATGATTGGTGACGCTTGAAAGTGAAGCCAAAGGTCCTGGCAGATCTTTGTAAAGTGATTGTTATGCAATGTCAGAGCCCAAGTGGTGGCTTAAAAAACCAGGGTGTCTCAGAAAGAACTAACTTTTTCAATTACATAAAAAATATATACAGTTACATTTAAATTTTATTTTATTGTTAATAACCTAACCTAACCTACACAGTCGGGCTATTCATATTTTTAAAATCACACCATCCAAATGTGTTCCACCGCGGCTGGCACTCAATGGAGGTCGTACGCGACTTATTCCCTGAAAATATCATTTCAGTAAGAAGTGAGATCAGGTGGCCTCCGAGGAGCCCAGATCTCACGCCACCCGATTTTTTCGGGTATACAAAAATTCTTCGTCAACTACGGCCGAATTGAAAGAGAATATTGAGCAAGAGATCAGCCACATTTCAAGTCAACTTCTGAGGAACGTTTTTCATAATTCGCTTTGAAGTGTGCCAGACCCACGGTGGAAGACATTTGGACTGTGTGATTAAAAAAAAAAATCCCGACTGTATACTTTAGGTTATTAACAAAAAAAAAATGTAACAGTATACAACGTTTTAACGGAATAATCGTAACTGAGAAAATAGTTTTTTCAGAATCGAGAGTAGAATCAATTTCACGGGTTTTGATAGGAGTAATTTTTTTTTTATTATTTAAATTTTCGCCGCTTCTATTCTAAATATTTCTGTGGATACGCGCGCGGACGGCGCGAGGCACGCGTTCATGAGCGGTGAGGAGGGGAGGGTGGCGTGCGTGGACTAGAACAACGAAGAAACTAGAACAATGATAAAACTTTAACATAACAATATCTAGAAAAAAAACTTTTTTAAGTTTTTTTTTTTTACGGGAATGGATTTATTTTAATAAAAATCAGTTGGGGTGTATGAGGGCTTTGCTTTTTCCATTAGCACGTTGTATATTTTTTATGTAATTAATAAAGTTAGTTCTTTCTGAGACACTCTGTATAACGCTTTAGTCAAGCTACAGGCGCTTATAGTCTGGTCGCAATGATTAACCACGCAATAGCTTAATTCGTCTATATCTAAAAATTTTTAGCATGGCAAACGCTTACCAACACATTTTGCAGCCATAGAACCAGACAAACTACCACGAACCAGACGAACCAGAGTATATTTAACCAAAAAAATTTCACTGTTTTACAAACATGTTTTTTCTGACAGCTTTAGCTGATTCCTATTAATCATGGAGCACAAATAGCCTTGATATAGCTGCAAAATGTGTTGGTAAGCTTTTGCCATTCTAAATTTTTTTAGGCATATTGCGCAAAGACCATTAATAGACAGAAAGTACTCACTCACATATATACCTTACCTACCCACTAAAAGGATAAAACTCTTCTCTCAGGAATTGTGGTTTTAATCCTGCCTATAATGTAATGCTGCCGAGTGACCCTTTTGAAAAGTACTTAGCCACGAGAGTTTGAAAACACAATTAGCAACTTGCGCATCCGAGGAAAAGGAGTGGTTACGTACTCTGCTAAAAATGGTTTAAACTTTTTTTAGGGTTCCGTATCCAATTGGTGAAAAACGGGACCCTATTAATATGCCTCCGATGTATGTTTGTCTGTCAGCGGGCTGAAGCTCATGAACCGTAATAGGTAGAGATACAAAAAAAGTCACAAATTATGTATTTCTGTTGCCGCTACAACAACAACTAATAATAAAAAATAAAAAATAACGGGGGCTTCCCTACTACAAACGTGATTGACAGGCGATTTTAACTAGATTTTTCGTTTTAGCGCTATCGTAAAAACGGAAACACTTACAAGCGTGAAAGTTAGTACTCGTATACATATAATGCATGAACTATACAAAAACAATAAATAATAATGACTGGTCAAGTATGTGTCGGACTCGCGTGAATTTAATTCACTTCTGTTCAACTGTGCGTTCCTAAATAAGACGTTATTTTCATCTTAGCAGAACGGATCCCTCGGTGTGCGAGTCTGACTCACACTTGGCCGTTTTTTATGCATAGTAAGTAGCCTTGTCGTGTGGGTTTTGAGATCAGAGTTGTTGAGCCGCCAAAGTACGTAAGCTTCATAACCTTAAGTTGACTTAATTGTCCTATCAAAAGTGCAATTCTGTTAACCACCAATCTTATCTTGCAACTCACTTAGAATTTCACTCGCAAACAGTTTTCTAATTGCTTCAACAACGTCATTAACATTTTCACATTTTACAAATACTTATGAATTTTTTTTTCATCCTTCATTTCTTTTCATCTTCATTTTTTTTCATTCTTCAAAATTTATGATGAGTGTGTCTTCATGAGCCTTTTACTCTTTAGTCATAGAGGACAATGAAAAGTACAAAATTACTTTTAGTTGCGGCAATCTGTTAAATCCCTCAAAAAGTTCAAACTTTTTTCTTCCCTCCCTGCTCGGGATTCTACTTTAAAATCCTTCACCGTGCATTGGACTCAAAACAGCGCCCTCGCTTTAATAATTTTGTTTTGTTGCCATGTGTTTTTATTTCTATCTTTTGACCTAACATTAAGTGAGAAATTTTTATTTCGAAACAAGTTTAGAAAATATTCTGAAGAATATTCACGAAGTAGAATATAATTTGTCAATTCCACGAAATATTTAATAGCTGTTTACAAAATAAGTAAATTTGCTCTGTACATTAATTATTAGGACCTAAAAATTCCGCGGTACCTAAATACCAGCCTTGTTAGACAAAGACTCGGGACATTGGAATTTTGATTATTTTCTTAAGCTACATTAAATATTTCGTATTAAAGTTCGTGAAATTACTCCGATGCTCATCATAATTGACTGTTTTTCTTAATTGTATAATCAAGTGTTTTCCAGTTTGAATAGGTATGTATTCGACTACTTTGTTGTAAAATAATATTTTGTGATAGTATGAGTCTAATGTCACTTCATGATATTTACTTTAAGAAAAACTTTTCATATTTTTATGCAATTTTATTTGAATTATGACAGTCATTTTAATAAGGAAAAATAAAAAAAAGCTGGTGTGAGTTTGCCCATGATTGTAAACGTATGCTGAGACGCAGAGGGCGCAGCGCAGGACAGAACTGTACCTAAATAAATAAAAATGGCGGACATTCCCGTGGAATTGTCCGTGGTGCCGGCAAAGAATAGAACCAACCCATCTCTACCAGTGGATGTCGTGAAAGGCGACTGAGGGCTTATGAACCGGAGGATGGGCCGCAGCATCTTTCTGTGTAGGTATCGTACCATCTTACATAATGCGGTCACGAACAACAGCGGTCGCCAGCTGCAACGCTTACAAGCGTTGGTGTCTTTGGTATCCCCTCATATTTGCTGGAATTCTGGAGCGAGTTTGCTGTCCTGCAGTTGACGTTTCATGGCATGTTATGATGATTTCCGTGCAAAGTCGAAAAACTAAAAAAACAAAATAAACAGAAACTGCATCTCATCATGAAACCGTCCAATCTTGTATGGAAGGTATTTTTTTTTATGTTGACCCAGATTCATGGGCAAACTCACATATTTCATGCCTTTGGTTCCACTTTGTGTATATTTGCCCATTATAAGCTGATTATAAGTAATTAATATTATATTTGGGAAGTAACTTAATTGAATTTCGTTTGATAAATATAGAATAAGTCTGACTCGCACTAAGCTAGTTTTTAAAGTTAAATCAAAACCGTATTCTTATTTTGGATAAGGTAAGTAATGCTCTATTTCTCCATACTCCGCAAACAACTATTTGTTGAATTGTTTATTACCTGACAACTTATATAAACAGGAACAATGTTTTATTGTATGGTATAATAAGTGTGCCACGGCAGGCAGTTGACAGCCTATCAAGATTATAATAGGGCTATTATAGCGTTTATATTTTCAACGTTTTCCCAAGGCAAAGTGATATAAATTAATAGTAGCTGTATTATTGTGATTTATTCATCGCTTCTTTTGTGCCTATGATTGTTATCAAGTTATTATAGCTAGGATAGCTTGTGGTCTAGTGGTTAGAATGCTTGGCTTTCAGTTTGAAGGTTCTCGATTCATTTTCCGTTGGGTTAATTGTCAATTAATAATAGTATTCCGAGTCGTCCACAGTTTGGTAAGAAGCAGAATTAATCATATGATTGGTGCTTCGGAGGGCACCTGGCTGCTACCCATGTCAGAGGCGTGGGCTGCTCAACAACTCTGACTTTAGGATTTGTGAGGTTGGTCAGTGACCCTACAACATACATATATACATAGTATCACGCCTCTTTTTGTTCGGAGTGGTCAGAGTCCATAGTCCTCCACCTGCTACGATCTTGACATATTTCTTCTCTTCCTCTACTTTCATCACCCGTTTCTCTCTTTTTTTCGCCATATTTTTGCAACTGCAACACTGTGTGCAGGCAGACAAAAATTTATGTTAATAGTCATTCTCTATCCATTAAACCAAGATTCATCTAATTTGGAGATCGTTTCAAATTTTGTCATGACCTCCTATATATTATTTTGTTTCATCTTACAACCCACAAAATATTATTGTTGTTGATTGAAGTTGTATACATGCAATGTTCAAAGTAAGACGATGATTGCTTCAAAGGCTTACATTGCATTGCATTTTAGATTGTGCTTGGCGTTCTCTTAGGATATCAATTTCTTCTCCTTTACACAGATCATAAAAATGTCGAAATAATATTAGATTTACAACCGCGTTTACATTACGGCGTTTCCCTCTTCGCAGTGGTTTTATTTCGGAGTGCGAGTCAAACCCTTTCTTAAAGTGTTGGCATATTAATATTGCTCATACACGGTGTAATATAATTTATAACAAGCCGGATAAATGATATTTTGCCCAAAAACTGAACAACTTCCCAAGAAAAAATACGCAAAAACTCCTCAAATGTGCCTACATCAGCGCGAATCCACTGTGTAACATTGATTTATAACAAGCCGGATAGATGACAATCTGCCCAAATTTTACAACTTTCCTACAAAACATAAGTAATAGGCCGACAATACACAAAACTTAAATGTACCTACGACCACGTGATTCCACTTTGTTCTTAGTCAAGAATTTTGCCATTTACTATATTCTGGCAGCCGTGGTGTTTATAGGCGTGACGACTATAAATGAGGTACCGAGGTAACTATATGCGTGGTGGCTTTAAAGTTGTGACTACAAACCAGGTGACAATTTTAACTACGTTTTTATGACGCCATTAATTACTCAAAAAGTGATCACGAAGGAGGTCTTCTCTGCTCAGAAAGAAAACAGTGCAATATTGGATTTTTTGCACTCTTTTGTTATTATCCTATACTATCAAACGAGCAATATTTGTATAAATATATATTTGTAATTGGTTTCTCGAAAACGGCTCTAACGATTTCGATGAAATTTAGTATACAGGGATTTTTGGGGCAAAAAATCTATCTAGCTAGGTCTCATGTCTGGGAAAATTCGGTTTCACCGTCATTTTTAATATTTCTTAGCGCGTTTTAGTGCGTTCAAGAAACTTACAGCGCCATCTGTTGTTGAGTAGCATAGCTTGCTCACCCGCTGATATTTTAATCATACCATGGATCAAACAGAGCATAGCTCGTTCGCCCAGGTACCGTACAGTAAAGTGCGCAAGCAAATGACTACAATTAAATATTCCATAAGAAAAGCTGCGACTTCGCATATCAACTAACTATACCCTTAGAACAATGGACCAATGACAGTGTAAGACTTAGCGTATAGACCGTAAGGGCTCTGCATGTAATCCTACGTCATCTAGTACACGAAATTTGCAACTATGTAGCGATAGAAGTGGCCTAGTCGATCCACAAAACATTGGTCTGCCAATCCGAAACCTGGCAGGTTTTGTACAGATGGAGAGAAAAGTGGTTAAATGACAGATTACACGAATGAAATCTATTCGTAGAAATAGAAGGTACCTATACAAGTAAAAAACAACAGGTCTGCCTTGCATCCTCTTGGCAGTTTCGCTAGTCGGACCACAAATGTGGTCGGATGTGATCGGACCACAAATTTGGTCGGACTGGCGAAACTGCCAAGAGGATGCAAGGCAGACCTGTTGTTTTTTCCTTGTATAGGTACCTTCTATTTTTACGAATAGATTTCATTCGTGTAATCCGTCATTTAACCACTTTTCTCTCCATCTGTACAAAACCTGCCAGGTTTCGGATTGGCAGACCAACGTTTTGTGGACCTATTAGGCCACTACTATCGCTACAAAGTTGCAAATTTCGTGTACTAGATGACGTAGGATAACATGCAGTGCCCTTACGGTCTAGTAGTACTGCACCGTCAAAAAAATTACTGACTAAAGGATAGTTTCCAAATTTAAACGCAACTTGACCTGCTCTTGACTGTACAAACGGCTACGTTCCTAAATATGCCTTACGCGATAACCACCTCACTATCATACACTAGCACTGGCCAACTTTAGAAAATAAAATTGTTTTTCTATTTACTTAAAAAATCTGATAGGTAGCAGGCGACGTGTTGAAGTGACCTAGCATTTTTGGCGAAGTGCCAACGCACCTGCAATCTGTTATACTGGTGGTGGCTTGGATGGGAAGCAGTGTTGCCAAATCTACCGGATCTGATTTTATGAGTTTCATCGAAATTCCAATGGCTATGTCTTTGCAAATATAATTTAAACTACTTACTTGATTAGTACTTGAAACGTAAAAATATCTATTGTTAGAGATTTTTTCGAGAGTGAATAAACATTATTTACGTTGGCACACTTTATCTTCGTTAATAGCCAGATGAGATCAACCTGTACGAAATATTATACTATTATTTTTTTTTTGTAAATTGAATAATACAACAATATTCTGTAAATTGACCATTGACTCACTACACAGTATTGAGTAGAAAAATGTCAAATTCTTATTGCTTACCTATTTTTTGCATAAAATTTAAATAAGCTTTCTTAATAAGTAAGTCGGTTTAACCAAATATATTCTTAATCACAATTTTACCCATGTGCCATTTTACAATAACTTTCTATCCCCGTGTTCAATATACAACAATTTGAAATCGTCGACCCATCGAATGAAAGATCGACCGGGAACTTTTTTTCTAGCTGGCTAATCCAACAATCAAAACCTTTAGCGGTGAACAGATATTTTTTATCAAAAAGAGGCATTTCATGTCAACAAGGACAGAAAAGGCATATTATGTCTTTTATTGAATTACTAATTTTGTTCAAAGTTATAATTAGATCTAGAATGAAAATGCAAATGTAAGGTAATAAAATGTTATCAAATTGCGTGAAATTTCAATGATTTATCCAAAATTCACGCATTACAGAGCATTTTCAGTTACCCGCGACTTCATCTGCGTGGGATTCGCATAAGAAGTAATGTTTATGCTTTTTAGTCTATATTGTTGCCAAATTTCAGCAAAATCTGTTCAACCGTTTGAGAGTGAATGAGCAACAAAAATCCAAGCATACAAACTTTCACCTTTTTAATATTCATAATGAATAATTGGATAATGATTGTTTCGTTGTTACGGTCTAATTTCGCTTAAATGGAGGCTCCAATCTATGCTATAGTTAAGGCAAAAAATGATTAAATAAATAACAACTTTATTTTTAATTTTTTTAGGTATTTAAAAAGTAATAATGGCAACACATTTCTATACGGGAAGGAATCCTGGTAAATTTAAAATTTTATCAGCTCCGACGGCTCTGACAACTATTCGAGGCAAGAAAGATTGAAAATCGGGTAGCCTGAGAGGGTAGGGTATTAGATTTGTAGTGAATTTTATTCTGCATTTAGTATCGTGATTGAGATTTCAATGTTTACTTGTTGGCAATGACCTAGACGAAACAAAAACAAAACGTTGGAATGGAAAATGACCGGTTCTGCTAAAGGTTTCGCGATTTATGCATCCTCAAATCCTATGATATTATACGAGCAATATCTTATAATATTAAATTGATATATAAGATAATTTAATTCATTCATTTAAGGACCGGTCGTCATGGAGATCTTTAGGGGAGGCCTATGTCCAGCAGTGGACGTATTTCGGCTGATATGATGATGATTAAATAGGTATATAGTTGTAATCGGTTTCTTGAAAGCGGCTCTAACAATTCTCGGGGTAGAAAAATCGATCTAGCTAGGGTCTGATATCTGGGAAAATTGGTTTTCTCTGCTTTTTTTACATTTCTTGAAAATAGCGCGTATTAGTAACCCTACAGTGCCATCTGTTGGTGGGCTGTTTATTAATTATACAGAGCAAAGCCCGGTCGCCCAGGTTATCATAAAATATGATTCAAATTCCAAATGTAGACACAGGCAGCTTGTACATATGTTAATATTAGACACTTATTACGTACCTATCTACCAGCGGTCATCGATCGCGTCGGCAACGTGACACGCTGGCATGTGTTGCAGCGTCAGCATTCTTACCTCAGAGCTCACTTTTTGACTTAGCGAACCTCGCATCGGTCGCATTCCAAATTTGTTATGTTAATTTAGTTTGATTTCCCACTGTAGCCACCCGCTTATCATAATTCACTTATACACATACAAACATAGATAAATAACACTCACAAACAACCCAATATGCCAATACGCTGTTTGCATTTTTTTTAAATAGAAGAGGGAGGCAGACGAGCATACTAATTTAAACGAGCTACTCTTTGTTTTAATAATATTCTGTACTAAAGAATATTTTTTTATGAGTTTTAATTTATTGTTGCTCTTTCATGCCTAAACATTTCTGTGCGTCAAAAATAGCTATTTTCAAAAAAAAAATCAATATTTTTGGTCGAACCTAAGGGGACCAGGTCGTGGGTAACTGCTAATAAAATTTATTTACCTACGCTTATACCTTTATAGTAAGTAGGTAAGAAATCAATTTTCGAGGGATTTTTCTATGTGCGATTAAATCTCTTCTAAAAATGTTTTTCTTGATGTTATACGCATCAGCAAATAACAGTCCAAAGACAAGGTGTCTCATAATAATTATTGTGATAATTTTTACCTGTAAACGTAGCTGCTGATATGTAAAAACATCTAGAAATGATGCATCTAATACTAAACGGTCGTTTTTAGTTTTGACTATTTGCCGCTTTTTTGAATGACTTATTTGTTTATTCAATAACAATTTTATTTGTATCTTCAAAAAAACAAAATAATACACATAGAGCAAAAAGTTGGAATTGATTTGTAAACTTAGTATAAAGTTTGTGCCGTGTCGTCTGCTGTGTTGCAATCTTTCCAGTAAATCTATAATGGCATTTCGTAAGTTCTGTCTGTCTGTAAAGTTTGTATCGATATCGTTTGATTTTCAAATGACTTTTGCGGTTTTCTTGGAAAACTGTTTGGTCTTCACTTCTTAGAAAATATTTGTTTTTATATTCAGGTACTTTACAACTCACTACCAATATGCCCAAAGATTTATGAGGGCATTTAATAAGTATTCTGTAAAGAATCAACATTGAATAAAATTATCTGAATCTGAATCTGAATCGTCAAAAGTACAGTCCAGAGCACTTCATGCTTCACACATTATACTTTGCACAGTTTTTGTTTCAATTGACTTTACTTCAATAAATATTTTGTAAAAAAAACTACTTTAATTAAATAATTCTTGCAAGTTGTAATAAGCAGCGGAATAAGCACTTTTAATATAAAAAACAAGACAATTATTAGTATATGTCCTAATTTGTTTCAATTTCTTCATCGTTTGATTCTTTATAGAAAAACTAGGTCAGACCTATTAACGTAATAGTTACCATTCAGTTCTGTAACCCGGCCTAATTTCACTTTGGTACTTGTTTACTTTCGTTGCTTAATTAAAGTAATTTTTGGTTTGTAAAAAGAATGTAATAGAAACTTAGAATAGAAAGTATTCAATTACCAAATATTCGAAAAGAAAAAACTATAATATTCAAATAACATAAAATAGAGTCCATCATACTTAGTCCGAGCCGTCATATATATATAGTCTGTATGCGGTAGTGAAGAGTAAAACGTCTACTGGTCGACCATTAAAAATTGCGGTTAAGTTTTATAAAAACCAAGAATTTTTAAAAAATATAATGTTTCAGCTAAACTTTGTTTGCGAAAGTGAAATATATATTATTTTAATTGTGAATTGATCATAAGCCATTTATGCGTGATTTTTAACACAGTTTTTTTCCCTGAATAGTAAGTATTTTCACCAGAAAAACTGTGGTAATATAACATTTATTAGTCTCAAGTCACATATTTCTCAGATAGAAAGATAAAAATTTTACGTTTTAGGATTTGATAAAAAAATCGAGGTCCCTCGCAAGAAATGGATACGCTTTTCGCTCCATCCATAGCAGAAAGTGCTGCTATTTAATCATCCTTGTTAAATAACCAAACACAATGACAGCAGTGTGAGAGCAAGACGGAGCGATGCGTAAGTTATTGGAGAGACAGAGACACGTATCACTCTGTCCTGCTCTCATGTATAGTTCTGTCCAGTTATCATTCTAGTAGGTACCCTTACATACTCGTGGGTGTCGTAAAAGGCGACTAAGGGTTATAAACTGGAGGATGGGCAGCAGCATCCTCCTTTGTATCTATATAACATCTTACTTACTGCGGTCACCTACAACCGCGGTCCATGGTGCCAGCCGTAACGCTAACAAGCGAGGTGACTATGGTACTTCCCCTCTACATTTTTCCAGCAAAAGCTAGAATTCTAGAGGGAGCTCCCTGGCCTGTAGTGGACGTTTCATGGGATGTTATGATGATGATCATTCTAGTCATGCTACATTATTTCGATGTTAGGTTTTCTTTGAGATTTGAAAGCAGGTTAATGTGAAATTGTACTTAATTTGAATGACTGTACAAAAATTTACTCAAGAAGAACTTATGATTTTGAAGGTGGCAGGGCTTTTGTGCAAAGTCCGTCTGTACCACCCCCTTGCCTATTTCTGCCGTGAAATAAGAGTGTTTACACTGCAGTGTTTCGGTTTGAAGGGTAAGGGAGCCAGCGAAATTACCGGCACACGAGACACACCATCTTAGTTCTCAGGGTGGGCAACGTGTTTTGATGTCTTATTAGTGACAGTAAAGCCAGCTTTCTTAGCGGTGGTGAACATTTTCCATCAGGTGGCCCACTTGCTCACATGTCACATATTAAAAATAAATATATTCAGACAGATTTGGGCACCATCGGAGTCGTTCTCATTATTGATCTAAAGCAGCTGTCAATTAGCTGTTTCACGTAGACACGCCTTACAATTTCACAAAAAATTTTCCAGGTACTAGTTAGGTACATACCTCTCAATTTTTGATAGGAGCCAATTCTTAAATTAAAAAAAAAATCATAAAAAATTCAAGAATTGGATCCTATCAAAAATTGAGAGCAATGTTCCTAACTAGTACCTGGAAAAAATTTGGTGCAATTTGGTGAATTTGGCGATATAAGACGTTAAGCGACCGGACTAAGTGACTTCGCAGTCTTAATGGGCCTACACGTTGACTCCAAAGAGATGAAGGCCGATTTAACTTTATTGACTAATATCAATTTTAATGAATAAATTTTCTCAATACAGATTTTTGACAAATATCCTTCTAGTTATGTGTACAGCTGAGAAGGCTTCGAGCTTCACTCTTTGGACTTTTTACAGTTCTTACTCCAATAGCCATAGGAACTCGAGTCACGCCTCTTGACTGTACTAGGTACATAAAATTTCATTGCTCACACTTCATTATAATCTACTTTTTTTGGTTTATTCCAAAGCTTACCAACACTTTTTGCAGCCATAATTCTAAAACCAGAGAATGAGGCCGGTATTTCACTGGGACACCATGGCAGCGCAACCATTCGCCGCTACCAACAAAATGTATACAGCTCTATAGAGAGTTACTCACCTGGTGTCCGTTTGGTTGCGCACTTGTCATCGCAACCAGCTTGGATGCTGGTCGCGCTACCACTCCCAGTGAAATATAGCCCTTAATACTGTGGCCGCAGGGTGTGGCGACTCTGGTGTCTTTACTGGTGTCCAGTTACGAACACCATGGTGGCGCAACCAGTCGCGCCACTGTGGTGTCCCAGTGAAATATCGGCCTAATTGACGGAATAACATGGTTTTACATACATATTTTTTCCGACAACTTTAGCCGATTGCTTTTGACATAGCTGCAAAATGTGTTGGTAAGTTGGAAGACACGAAAAAAATGGATCATACGCTACGAAAGTACTACGTGCTACGTCGTAGTATAAGTTTGTAGCAAAATGCTACGCGGCGCGGCGTAGTCACTAAACTCGTTAACCTTTGGATGCTTTTGGTATGCCGCGCTTCAGTATAACATAATATAATTAGGGAGTGTGGAAACTCTGTTAAATGTGATGTGCTACAAAGAGCTATAAGGGCACATACTCACATATATCTTTAACTAAAGACGTTGCGGTTTTATAGACAAAATTATAACATGGTTGTATAGAAAGTATAACTTCTCCCACAACAAAAAATAACCCAAGCTCGACAAGATAGCAAGTGTGGCCCGAAAAATTTCAAATCCCATCAGGATACGTCCCACCTGCAGAAACTCTGCCACCTGGACACAATCTGCAGTGGTCAACCTGGAAGTCGCTAAACCGTCTGCGAACTCAGGTTGGCCGCTGCAGAGGAAACATGACGAGAGCTTCGCAGACCAGTTGATAAGGCACTGTGACTGTGGAGCTCCATCTCAGAGCATGGTGCACTTGCTCTCTTGTCCACTGTGCCCCTCCACCTGCACTGGCAAGGACCTGCGCGAGGCATCGGACAAAGCCGTAGAAGTGGCAAGATTTTGGGAGGAAATTATTAAATCACGACATGGTATTTGTACATTGACTCGAAGAAGAAGAAAAAGTATTAAAAATTAAAATATACAGCGTGTAACGGAAAGGTCTAATAATACTGAAGGGTGTGAATCTGCCAATGAAACTGAACAACTTTTCCCAAGGAACATAGGTCGAAAAACGAAAAACCAAATTTGAATTCCCATACAAAATACGCTATCAGCTGACGCAGTTTCTACGGGAGGTCAAAAATTTATTTTGGTCTATGACAAGTTGTATCTAAAACACTAGTTTACCTATGCAGTTTTTTTTGTGTGTGTAGAGGTTTTTTTTTTCTTAACTGCAAAACGTCACGTTTTTCGCGAATACTTAATTAACTACGCATTTAAATAGATTTTTGTTTATTTACCAAAAAGTATTTACCTCCAGTTTTAATACTTTCGTTCCCTTTTAAGACACTCACGGGAAGATATAGGGCGATACTGGTCTTATAACATGTTAAAAGGACTATTACAAAATTGGGTTCTGAAAAATGAAAAGTGGAAAATCTCACTCGGTGTCCAGATTTTTCGACACTATTTTGTAGCTACAACTCCTCCTTGCTATGAGTACAACTATTTGATATCATTATTGCGTTTGAAAGCCAGCGCATCGGATTATGCAGAAATTTGGCAGTTGTAATTACGTTCAATTAAGGTATTATAACGATTTTTTTTTGACAAATGTATGCAATTTTCATTTCCTTTATAACAAAGTTTAGTATGGTATAAATCATATGAAATAATATTGATGTAGTTAAGATAAATTTACAGTTAAACTTGAGCGTTTTTTGTAGTTTTTTTTGTTCGGAATGGAATTTTTTTCAAGATTTTCCAATATATTTTTCGAAATTCCGAGGCCACTATAAACTACGCTATTATAAGAGATTTTATTGCATATTTTTAATTTTGTTTGCTTAGCCCAATAGTCCAACCCACGAGCTCAAAAATTGCCTGACGCGCATTTTATTAAAACTTGCTTCGGAATATTGGCTATTTCTACAAATAAAAAAAATCGTGAAAATCGAGGCCGCTGTGAGCTATCTATAATAATAACTATTCTTCAACATTTAATAAGTTAAAGTTGTCAAAGTCTTTACGTTTCTCAGATTAAGTCAGCTATTTAGCGCAAAAAACACGTTCATAAGACCTCTTAGCATAGGAATATAATCTAAAACAACCCAATGTAAATTACTCTGTACACTCAACAAAACTTTTATGAGAAAATATTTCATCAAAATCCTAAAATTTATTATTTACTTATATCCATTGTCCCTTACACGCGTTTAAAAAAATGTTGACTGTATTCTGCAAAAAAAATTATCTAACAAAAACTGAAACCGTTGATTCTGGACCACGAAACTTATTCATTCAACATTCTTTTTTTTTTGGCTGTACAATAATGATGTCTTCCTATACAAAATGCACGATCAAGTTATGCAAATTAGATGAAAGGTAAAAAAAAAGACTTGTTTCAGTATTCATAAGATGGCAATTACATCCGGTATTTTTTTTATGTTACAAGTGAGCATATTTTTGAAAACGTAACCGCACTTTTCATGGTAGATGAGCTTAATCTTGACGAAGATGAGGTTGACGGTGGAACGAGCTTGCCCAGAAGAAGCCTATTCACTCGCGACTTAAATATATACCAGTTATATGAACCCGAGTATACAGACTCGGACCGAGAGTTCCTTAGCTGTGCGCATTATAAAAGCGCATGAGGACACTGTTGCCGATCATCTGGTTTCAAATTCCTTAGTCGCCTCTTACTGCCCGTGAGATGTCAGCTAAGAATATGACCATCCCATCTTTTCCCGTGGTGGTCGTTAAAGATGTGAATATTACTTTAAAAAAAGGACGGGTTGCACTCCGGGAGTGCCGGCAGAAGTGAAAACTTGCATTTTTGAATATTATGCTTTTTGTAAGAGTCAATCGCGCCATTGCTCACGTACTTCTTTGATGTCACTGAATAAAAAACCATATTGTTATAACAATACGGTTGACAGCTATGACGCTTTTTCAATAAGGCTACGGATCTGACGCAAGATCTAACGCGACATCTGACGCAAGTTTAACAATTTTTACCCAGCGCCAAGTGCTAAGTGCCAAGCGCCGCCAAAGAAGTTTTCACTTAAAAAAATAATTATTCTACATTTCTGTTTATTTCCAAAACATTAACGTAGCGAGTCTAAAAAGTAAAATAATGAACTAGGTATGATCTCCATCAGACCGTATTATACGCTTTTAATACTTATTCTTTGGCCTAGGTAGATATTATTATACCCTAGAATCTAGAAGGTAATGCCTATTTGCCCTGCCTGACCTATTTGCGAGCTCGACTGTAAAGAATAGGTCGGTCGAGAGAAGGCAGGAAAAAATGTTAAAGATCTATTTTATCTCCGTAGAATTGTGAATAAATTTCAGACTAAATAAGGATAAAAGTGGTCTGTTAAATTTTTCGTGAAGTTTCATTGTTTCCGCTTCCGAGGCCCCGTGAGATTCTACTCATGAAAACAAGCAACTTCCATAAAAAAAAACGGTCAAGTGCGAGTCGGACTCGCGCCCTAAGGGTTCCGTACCTATCTACCATATGATATACTAAAAGCTTTTGCTCTTTGACTTTAATAACTCCGCGACCATCCAACTTGACACCACATTTAAAGAAAAGTTCTTGAAACGGGAGCTCACATGAATTGGTTACTATTAGTTGTGATTTTTTTTATATTTAATGATTTTAGACTTTTCCCTTTATTTGTACTGTGAGACCTAGCTTCTTGCCATATTTCATAATTTTAGGTCAACGGGAAGTAAGTACCCTGTAGGTTTTGCTTTTTTGCATAATTGTATGGAGATGAGGACATAAAATGCCATATCGTTTGATTGCGTTGTTGTAAAAAATTTAAATTTTCAGATCTTGTGTGGTTCATAGACCCTAATATGTGGTATTAATTTTTACCTGATTCTTCTACCCTTTCTTGAGATAAAGGGTCTTGACAGACAGACAGACAGACGGACAACAAAGTGATCCTATAAGGGTTCCGTTTTTTTCTTTTGAGGTACGGAACCCTAAAAACCGGTCAAGTGCAAGTCAGACTCGCGCCCTAAGGGTTCCGTACCTATCTACCATATGATATACTAAAAGCTTTTGCTCTTTGACTTTAATAACTCCGCGACCATCCAACTTGACCCCTCATTTATAGAAAAGTTCTTGAAACGGGAGCTCACCTGAATTGGTTACTATTAGTTGTGATTTTTTTTTTTATTTAATGATTTTAGACGTTTTCCTTTATTTTTACTGTGAGACCTAGCTTCTTGTCAAATTTCATAATTTTAGGTCAACGTGAAGTACCCTGTAGGTTTTGCTTTTTTGCATAAATGTATGGAGATGCGGACGTAAAAAGCCATATCTTTTGATTGTGTCGTTGTAAAAAATTGAAATTTTCAGATCTTGTGTGGTTTATAGACTTTAATATTCATTATCAATTTCAACCTGATACCTCTTCTCGTTCGTGAGAAAAAAGGTCTTGACAGACAGACAGACAGGCAGACAGACGGACAACAAAGGGTTCCGTTTTTATATTTTTAGGTACTGAACCCTAAAAATAAGTTGATCATGTGAAAAATTTTTTTTTGTATAATTCTTTTTTCTTCGGGCAAGTTGTTTTTGTTATTAAAATTACTGGGTATCGGGAGCGAAACTAATGAATATTCACGATGTATCGAGTGTAACAAAATACACGAGGTGAGTAAAAAAGCATCGCATTGTTTTAAACATTTGTCGCTCGGTCACTTATTTTAGATGTCTGGTTTTTAGGGTTCCGTACCCCAAGGGTGAAAAACGGTCCTCCGATGTCAGTCTGTCTGTCAGCAGGCTGTATCTCATGAACCGTAATAGCTAGAGCCTTGAAATTTTCACAGAGCATGTATTTCGGTTATGGATATAACAACAACGAATAAAAATTACAAAAAAATCAGGGGGGTTTTCCTACAAAAACTTGTTTTAGGTCATTTTTGCTAGATTTTTGTTTTAGCTCTATTGTGGTAGCGGGAATACTTGCATGCGTGAAAATTGGTTTGTTTATATTGTATAAGCTAAAAAACAACAACAAATAATAAAAACTGGTCAAGTACGTGTCAGACTCGCACGCATTTAATACATTTCTGCGTGACTGCTGCTCGTCCATAACTATGACGGTATTTTTATCTTTGTGGTACGGAACCCTCGATGCGCGAGTCTGACCCGCACTTGGCTGGTATAGTTTAGTACAGATTTTATTTTATTCAAAACTCGTTCACATTTTTTTTATTTTTTTTTATTTATTTGTATGGATAGCCAACATAATACATATTAGTTTAAATATTTAAAAATATAGGTATATAGGTTACAAGCGAATATGTATCACACTTAAAGGCTACCACATCATATCATCATTCACATTGCGGTTAATAGGCTTAATCTACAGATTCTCCCAAAACTAACCGCGGTTTCTTTTGCGGCAATCTATCATAGTCATTCATTATACATTTTTCCATAGCAGCTTGGCGAGCACAGTATGAAATTAATTACACATAAAATGACACTGCTTTCCATTTTTTTTATTCCCTAAGTAGCCTATTACGACACCCACTGAAAGTTATGCAATAGCTCCCATCTTATCCAGCATCCCTTACATTCAACCATTTCGAAAAGCAGAATTCACTTCACACATAAATTAGTTACAACTTTTTGTACTAAAACAAAAGCCAATAATAGTTCTTAACTCAAGAGCCATAAAGTTCATCCATGTGTCGCGATCCCAAATGACTCGATATAATAAACGTGACCATAACAATAAGGAAACAAACAAAATCCATTCGCATCGCCGAACAGATTGTTTGTAAGCGAATTAAAAGTCCCCTTGGGATAACGTGCGGAAACATAAGGAAGCAGAACTCCAGTCAGGATGAATTCGGTACCGGTACCTGACAAGAGCATAGCGCTTCCGTGACAGCAGCTTGCACATCACTTGCATCGTTTGGACATGTTTGGCAGTAGCTTGCCAATCAGATTCTTGAAGATTTTCTGTTGACTTGAGCATTTTTTTGTTGCGAAATTCAAAATGGCTGAAGATAGATGATCTATTGAGAATAAAGTTATATTTATGAATCTCTACGGAGAATAAAAAACATTTGTGATTCTGTTTAGACCATAATAACAACAATAGAGAGACTATGAAGGATCTTTAGTGCAGGTGCTTTTATTATATCAAGTTGACTCAACATTGTGGATCCTAGTACTACGCTAGCACACAACTCGCAAGAGACAAGACAGCTCATCTCATCGTGAAAACAGCTAAGTAGCAGCGAGTTGAGCTACTAACATGCAAGTACACAAAGCGAGAAGCTGTCTAATGTCTAGTCAGTAGCTCGCACTGTGTAAATCACGGCTAAACAAGTCAGTACGGGCAACCTCTCTCTTCACAGAGTAAAGTGTAATAGTACACAGTAATGTTTCTATTAGAACGGACGCTCTTCAATGTCCTTAGAATCCACCCCCTCACTCCCCCCGTGACCCACGCCCACGTGTTTGCCGGGCTCTTTGCCGGGCTCTTTGCCGGGTCTAGTTACACTGCGTACGCGTGCGTAGCATCTACCAATTTCTAAATTTGATGAAGTGTCCGAGATGCGGTATAAGTAAAACATACAATGAATGAAACCATTGCCGAATTTGCCCGTACTCATTACCTAATTCTTTATGTCTGCACCCACATTCTGCCACAGAATATTTAAGAAAAAGAAAACAGAAAGATTTTCCTTCAGTAATAAAAAGAATATTATTTTTCGTCGAACGATTTTAAGGAATTCATGGATGAGTTAGCAAGCATATCGAATTTCTAGTTAGAGATGGTAATAATCGGAATTATTAAGAAAAATCCTTTGTAACCTTGTATTAAGATAGGTTTATATAATGCGTTTACACGCTAATAATGTAATTATAATACGGAATTGACACTCTCCTCTCTACCTCTCACCCTAAACCTTACCTTCCCCGTCTCGCGAGGCTATTTCTGAGGTCCAGTTCGCTAGCCTGACTCTAAATGTGAGCACAATGGACCGCCTTGGTTGGCGACCACAGTAAAGTGGTACCTTCAACGTACGAAGAACGATGTTGCTGCCTATGCTCTGATTTACGACGCTTAGTCGCCTTTAATGCGATGTGAAGCGATGTAGTTTAGCTGACGTCATTAAGAGATTTTAATATCCAACAATGAATAAACGATTTTGATTTTTTTGGTTTTAATGTCACCCATGGGAAAAAAATTGTTGATATAGCTACAATACTTTGCCAGCACTACGCGGATCGGTGGAGCACAAAATTACTTTTTGGGGTAGTAGCCTCGTTTTTAGACCGGACTAAATAGAAGAGAACTTTTTTGAGAACCATCGAAAATAGAAGAGGGACGATATAATTGGACACCTGATAAGGCACGACACTTAAGGAATGTTAATAAAGGAAGGGATGAATATCAAGAAGTTAAATCATTAGCAGAGGAAAGAAATGAATGGAGATTGATTCATCGATAAAAGCGAGCACGAGCATGTATTCAGTACAACTGACCCGCAGGAGTACCACCCAAATCGCGGGGGCGGGTGCTCGCGAGGGTGCGGGGGTGGATTGCAAAGGGAGTAGAGAGTATCCGTTCTGGATGATAGTACTACGAGTATTACTTTATTTTGTGCCGGATAGCATTTCCCATTAGAAAGAAAATTATCATCATTATAACATGAGACGTCCACTGCAGGACAGGGAGGTACCACAAGAACACAAGTAAAAATGCGTCGTACATTGGAGGGGATTTAACATAGTCACCACGCTTGTAACCGTTGCGGCTGGCGACCGCTGTTGTAGGCGACCGCAGTATGTAAGATAGTACGATACACAGAAAGATGCTGCTGTCCATCCTCCGGTTGATAAACCCTTAGTAGCCTCTTACGACACCCTCGGGTAGAGATGGGTTGGTACTATTCTTTGCCGGCACCATACGGGTGAAAAAAAAGAAAAAAGGCAATCATCAAGGCACATAGGAAACTTACTCGTGAATGGACATTTCGGTCATAAAACTACTTAATTCGTGAAGTTCTTTGTTTAGATAAACAACATTGTACCTACAACTTTTGTCAATGTTTACTGCGTAATTGTCCCAATTTCTAACAAACGGTATGGTTTTTTAGGGTTCCGTACCCAAAGGGTGAAAAACGGGACCCTATTGATATATTATGCCTCCGATGTCTGTCTGTCAGCGGGCTATTATTATTAATACACATTTGATTCAGACAATGTTCATATTAGTGTTAGTACATTAGTAGAAATTGGTTCTTTATAAACTACATTAGTATTGTTAGATTCTTATGATTAAAATGTGTAAGCTTTGGTAACAAGATGGTACATATTATTTTTTTAAACCAATAGCAATTTCCACCCAGTGCCTCTGTATAGGGCAGTCTAGCCTCGCAGCAATCACTTTTAGGATGCTGTTACCACTATATCTCATGAACCGTAATAGGTCGAAATTTGAAATCTTCACAAATTGTGTATATCTGTTGCCGCTACAACAACAAATACTAAAAAAAAGTAAAAAATTAGGGGGGTTCACGAACAGCTATAGGTGGGAGCGTAAAAAAAAGTTGACCTACCCCATTGAGTGGGGTATCGTTGTTTAGAGCTCGTTGGGTAGATAAATACAGTGTTTTTTGTTTAAAAAATATATTTAGAAACGACATACCACACTATGGGGTAAACGAGAAAAAAAAATTCATCCCCAATTTACTTGCATGGGAGGTACCCTAAAAAAATATTTTTCAAATTTTTATTCTACCACTTTGTCGGCGTGGATGAAATGTATATCTATACAAAATTTCAGCTTTCTAGTACTAAGGGTATCTGAGCTAAACCGCGGACAGAAAGACAGACAGACAGAAATTATAAGGGTTCCTTTTTTACTACGGAGCCCTAAAAAAAAGTTAGAAATTGAGGGGGGCTCCCATACTAAAGACCTACTTTTAGGCGATTTTTGTTTCAGCTCTATCTTCAAAACGGGAACACTTACAAACGTGAAAATTGGTATATTTATAGTGCATAAGCTATAAAGTAACAACAAATAATAAAATCTGGTCAAGCGCATGTCAGACTCATAAAATCTAGCACAGTAACTTACTGAAATTTCAACTAATACAATTATGATTATGTGGTGGTACGGAACCCTCGGAGCGCGAGTCCGACTCTCACTTGGACACATGAACGAAATCGAACATTGAACAAAAAATTCACTGAAGTAGTCTAATGTCAAACCTAGTCTTTTTTAAACGTCAAAACCTAATCTTACGCAAATGATCGTACTATGTGCAATGATATTACAATTATATACTATATGGTACTATGTTCGTACGCATATTTGTCAATTTTTCATTAATTTTATACGGTTTACGAGTATTCTCAGACATGTCATAATTTTTTTTTATTTTTCACATGATATACATCTATGCATTTTGCGTGGTTGAGTATCTTATATATCTTGTTCTGAATTGTTTCACATTATTTCTTATTAAAATTTAAAAGAACTGTTTGTAATACCGTTGACAACTAGAACCTCATTTCTGACCTGCAGCTCCAGAGGCTGACATGAACATATGATTTCATACCCTTTTGTTTTTAATTTTTGAACAATTGTAACTTAAAAACGCAGCCACGCACAGAAAAGTTAGCTAGACCAAATCGAATTGTATTGATCTGAACTATCATCCTTATCGATGTCAAAAATGAAAAAATCGTATACCGAAATGACAGCCAGCACCCCAACTAAAATAGCTCTATTATTGATTGCCTATATTTGAACCACAAGTAAGAAGTAAGTACAGTTCCGCCCTTAGATTATTGATAGTTCTCCACCCTCTCCGAGACCTTCAATAATCTAAGAGTGCCGCTAAAGGAAATTTTGAAACAAAACTGTCTTTGCTATTAAATACGAGTAACCAAATTAACACATATCCTATACTACGAGGGCTGCTATTTAAGTATCCGGAATAACAAAAAATAACAAACATCTATTATTATATATGGTTTTATTGCTTTTCAAAATATTCGCCACGATGATCGATGCACTTTTGCATACGTAGAAACTAATTTTGGTAGCAGTTTTGCCACTCTGATTGGGGTATCTCCAAAACGTGCGTTTTGAACGCATCCACGGATTCTTTACGGGTCAAAAATCGTTGTCCACGTAATTTATTCTTCCCGCTTGGAAATAAACAGAAGTCATTGGGTGCCAAGTCAGGACTGTTCGGCGGATGACCCGTCAATTCGATCTTTTGACCTTCCAAATACTGAGTTGTTTCGGCCGTCGTGTGACAGCTAGCATTGTCATGGTGAAGAATGATTCTGCATTGCCGGTTGTTCTTTCGTATTTCTTCAAAGACTTCTGGTAAAGAAATTGTCGTTTACCATTCAGAATTAACCGTCTTACGATTCTCTAGTGGTACTGTAGCCACAGGTCCATTTATACCAAAAAAAACAGGCAACCATTTGTTTCAAAGTACTTTTTGCACGAACAACTTTTGATGGGTTCGCTTCGTTTTGGAACACCCACACCATCGATTGTTGTTTCGTTTCGGGGTCATAAGCATAGATCCAAGATTCATCACCTGTGTAGATATTATAAACAGCTTTTGACAAACCACGGTCGTATTTTTTTAATTTTTTTTTTGCACCAATCGACACGAGCCTGTTTTTGATCAATTCTCAAGTTGTGTGGGATCCAACGCGAACAAATTTTTTTTACAGCCAAATGTTCATGTAATATCTTATGTTTGCTCGTCATACTTATGCCCTATGCTTATGCCCAAGGTCGCTTCTATCCCGCGATATGTAACATGACGATCACACATTATTAGTGCACAGCGTCGATATTTTGTGGTACAACCACCGATTTAGGGCGACCTTCTTTAAATTCGTCCATGAGCATACGACGCCCACGATTAAACTCACTGAACCACTGATACACAGTGGTTTTCAATGGTGCTTCATCCCCAAAAGTCGAAATCAGTTGATCAATGCACTGTTTCTGAGTTAACCCACGCCAAAAATCGTAAAAAATCATCGCACGAAATATTTCAGGAGTTAAATCCATGGTGATGATCGACACGCAACTTTAAAAATGGCGCCAAAATTTAAAATGACAATAAATATTTAAAAAATAAACTGTGTTCTACAGCCAATGAATTCTTTTTTCAAATTTAATTATTACTTTTTATATAATGTTTATGTAAGTGGCCAGTTCCGGATACATAAATAGCATAATTTAAACAAGCAATACTTGTACATAATATTTGTAATCGGTTTCTCGAAAACGGCTCTAATGATGTCAATGAAGTTTACCATACGGAAGTCCTTATGTGTATCGTACCATCTGTGGTCACCAACAACCGCGGTTCATGGTGCCCGCCACAACGCTAACAAGCGTGGTGACTATGGCACTTCCCCTCCAAATCGTATCTCCTGTTTTTGCTGGAATTTTGGTGGTAGCTCCCTGTCCTGCGGTAGACGTTTCATGAGAAATTATTATGGCGATAAAAGGTTGTTCGCGAAAATTAATGTCCACTTCAATAAAGATCAAACCGTTTTTAAGTCAGTATTATGTTCTGTGCCTAATACAAAAAATACACCCTGTATTTAGTATGTTAGGGACAGCCTTCCGAATACTAAAAGAGCATGATCAGTCAACGACACTGAACAACTTTCAGTGAACAAAACTTTCAGGTAACGAAAAAAAAATCCGCGTCTCCATACAAAAGTGTAAACTTGATCCGGCAGTTTGTATGGAGAAGCCGATTTCTTTTTCGTTTCCTGAAAGTTTTGTTCACTGAAAGATGTTTAGTGTCGTTGACTGATCATGCCCCTTCATTATTCGGAAGGCTGTCCCTAACACCCTGTATAATCCAGTCTACTTATATCAATACAGACATTCCATCTGATACCACACCTACCGGGAAAACGACCTATCATTTCACTAGAATTACCATGTCACCATCATAAACTATTCCACGCAAACCGCAGACCACTTCTAGAGAAAATAAACATCAAACAAAATAATGTAGGGTTGCCTGCTTGGTTTTATTGTTGCTATAATATTACATTACTAACACTTTCAAAAGAAAATTGCTTTTGTAAGTAAACATGTTTTGATTGGAAATGGAATGGACTCTTATGAAATTGTCATCGTACATTCTCTAGCAAAAAAATAAAAAGAAAGAAATATTACAGCACATCGTAATATCGTGATGTTTGAATCTGCAAAACTTAGTCATTCTAATTAATTCAGTCATTCATATTATCATCGGAGTCATTATAATAAACTGATGTTTTTTTTTTGTCTAGCCTGTATTATCCCATTGCTTAGCAAAGGCCACCCTCTTATGTTCCCACTCCAATCGTCGGCCACTCCTCTTCGAAATCGTTTAAGTCATCCTCTACCCTGGCGGCGTCGGTCGTGTGGTAAGGTAACCATTAAAGGACGCAATTGGCCAATTTATCTAGATGCATCCGGAACATGGGTCTGCCCAATCTACTGACGTAAGAAAAAGTTTGCTAAGTTCCGCGTGGGATTCCAAAATCTTTGGCCCTATCCCATTTGAAATGTGGCACTTTTGATTTCTACCAACGTCAGTGATGTTTGTTTTGTAGCGTAGGGTGGTGCTTAAAAGAGAATCCGCATTTTTCGATATTTGTAGCAATTTTTTGATGAAGGAATTATAATTATAGGTACTTGATCTAAACTGTCAAAATCGCTATAACTTTGGATACACAATTCAAAAAAATCAAAAGACTTAAGTGATCGTCGTAACAGAACTGTCACAGGTAAAACCAGCATGCCGCTTTCATTTTCAGATACTTAAGATTCAATGTCACAATTTACGTGCGGCTGACTGTACACAATCAAATTGACAAGTGACAACCATTTTTACAACTTCCAACGAGTAATGTATTGTAAGGAATAGCTACTAAATATTAGAAATGTAATGTCAACACTGTTTCCGTGACTGCAAACAATTCGATGGCTATTACATCGGCACGCTATTTAAATAATGAAACAAATAATTAGTTCAACACATTTGCTGCCCTACTGCTTTCCTTTGCTACCCTAGTAGCAGTGGGTTAAACCATGTCATTTTTATTCCATAATCCATTACTTTTTATCGATCTTTTTACATCGTTGCCAAATATCAATTTTGCAAGGATAACTTCCCGTTTATTGCTGAAACAAGAAAAATATTAAATTTTAAATGTCAAAGAAAATAGTTTTGTGCGGTTATATATATTGTACTTCTTCTTTAATTTAAGAGCTTGGCTCTTGTAGATGGAGTAACTTCCAGTCCTCACGTTTCATCGTGAGCTGCTTTACCTCTTGAAACGACACGACATTGACCTTTTCTTTTATCTGGTCGAAGTAGCTTAGCTTAGGTCTTCCTCGTCCCTTCTTTCCTTCAATTTTTCCTTCCATTATGTATATATTGTACAGTTAACCGTATATCAGTGGAAACATTTGTAGCACTAATGCCAAGCCTTAAAGTCCAAACCTGCTGTTGTGTGTACCACAAATGTTTCTATATCAATTTCTTATATTGATTTTTGGCTTTCATTCCCCACTTCTCCTAAACGGGTGCGTCGTTGGGAATCAAATAAGGCTCAAAATTTTATACTTTTCACAGCGGCTATTTGAAGGTGGTAGGGCTTATGTGCAAAGTTTGTATGGGACAGTACCATCCCCTTGCCTATTTCTGCTGAAATATAGCAGTGTTTGCACTACTGTTTCAGATCGAAGGGAAATAACCGCTAACATCTTAGTCGGTCGGAAACGCGTTTTGCAGCCTTTTTGGTGTTGAATGCACCATCTTACTATAACAATAACAAAATACGGTCGTCTTACTCTGGGGAATAATAGAGAGAGCAAGACGGGCATATTCGGTTATGGTTTTCTGTTTCTTTTCTTTTTTATGTTACAAGTGAGCAAATGAGCAGGTGGGCCACCTAAAGGTAAGTGTTCACCACCGCCCGTAACACCTACTGTCTTATTAATGGCTTATTTTGACACTAATAAGACAGCTAAGCGCGTTGCTCATTTTAAGAACTAAGATGATATGTCTCATGTGCCGGTAATTTCACTGTCTCCCTTGCCTTTCAAACCGAAACACAGAAGTGCAAACACTGCTGCTTCACGGCAGAATAAAGCAAGGGGGTTGTTAAGTTAGCTTAAATTAATTTACGCGCGTATGGTGCCAACAAAGAATACTACCAACCCATCTCTACCCGTGGGTATCATAAGAGGCGACTCCCTTAGTCCAAAAGTACTAAAATTTGACTATGAGTGATAATAAATAAATACCCAATATGGGAATCGAAAAATAAACAAACTTAACCTTCTTAACTTTAACAGGAAAAGGTAGTTTTATCACGAACTCTCGTTTGTTGATGCAGGGTGTCCCGGAAATCCATGATTAAAGGAAATAAGGAAAATGTCCAGATGGTACCTTAGCAACTTCTTGTTAATGAATTGGCATAGTACTAAAGAGATTCAAACACCTCGTTTGGTGTTTTATTTAACATGATTTGTGGAAGTTTTTAATCATTGCCATTTAAGCTCATTTTTTCAGTTAAGTAGTCTAATATTTTTTTAGATCTATTCGGTATTTAAAGATGAAATAAGTCTACTAGTTAGCAACCATGCAAGTATTTATAGGCCAGTGGCTCACCAAACAAAAGTTCTCTTGTAATATGGCTAGTAATGAAAATGAAATTTGAAAATGAAATTTTTTAAACTCAAAAGGGTTATTTACAGTATTTCTATTCCTTACACTAGGATTCCCTGTATCGCAAGGACTAGGTATTTCTACCTGGAGTAACAATTATACTTAAAAGTAAACCAATGGTATAAGAACTAAAAAATAATAATAGAATTTTAGTTTTTAGATATTTTACTTACAAACATAAAATCGCGCATTTTTTTCGTCAGGGTAGGTAGAGACCACAGCTCTCCACCTGCTACGATCTTGACATACTTCTCTCGCTTCCTCTACTTTCATACACGCCCGTCAGTTGAGGGTTCTTTTGGAACCTGGCGTTTATGTAGAACGTCCTGAATTGGTTCTTTGAAAGTTCGCCGAGACTTTACCCTTCCAAAGTATCCATTCACTCTCGCCTGGTGGATCTCTTTCGTCAATCTTCGTTCTTTCATCCTCTCCACGTTACCAAACCATATCAGCATTCCTTTATTAAGTTACTACATCTTCTTGGCCGGCCTTCTTTAAAATATGTGTAAAGCTTACTATAAAATATGTGTAAAGATTTAAAAAATTATGACCACCAAATAGCATCATAAAATCCCATAATACGTCCACTACAAAACAGGGAACTGAATTACAGCAATCCTCCAGAATACCAGCTGTTGCTGGAATAATGTGGAGAGGAAGTACCATAGTCACCTCGCTTGTAAGCGTTACGGCTGACACCATGGACCGCGGTTGTAGGTGACCGCAGTAAGTAAGATGGTATGATCCATCCTCCAGTTTATAAGCCGTAGTCGTCGCCTCTTACGACACCCACGGGTATATATGGGATGGTACTATTCTTTGCCGGTACCAAACGGGACTTTACCCCGAGGTTTTACCCTTCTAAAGGATCCATTTTCTCTCCTGGGTGTCCTGGTGGATCTCTTTCGTCAATCTTCGTTCTTTCATCATCTCCAAGTGACAAAATCATCTCATCATTCCTTTCTCAAATTAAGTCAGTACATCTTCATGGCCTCTTATCACACAAATTTTAGCTTTTTTTTAAATAAGTGTAAAGATAAAAAAGTAAAACCACCAAATAGCACAGAGACACAAATTAAACGGGTTAGTTGCAACTGCACCCGCTTTCAATTCCCCCACACTAGCTGTGTGTGTGTCTAAAATGTATGACTTAATTGGGTGGGTACGGAACCCGCGACCTAAGGAGCAAAAGGAAAGGTGACTACCATTGCACCAACAAAAGATCAGTATTTACACCTCATAACCTCGGAAAACTATGCTTGAACAGTGGAAATCTGCGAGCAAAATTCATTTTTGGCCGCTAGCGTGAAATAGGTTTTTTAAATTTTATTCGGTTGAAATCTGCGAGCAAAATTCACTTTAGGCCACAAGCGTGTAAAATCTTTTGAAATAGAACATGATGATGAATTTTGGTAAAAATTACTGGCGCTATTCGTTACAATTTTTCTCGCCGAAGTTAGGTGAAAAATTGTGTGTTTCACTCGGCAGCAAAGTTATTTCGCGTCTCGTGCACTACGCTCCGCTCCCCCTACGCTACGCCCAGGATTCTTCTTTTGAATCCCTAGAATTCTAGAATCCTTCCTTCCTTATATTAAAAGCTTGTCTCGCTCATCATCGAGTTGTCCTGATGTCACCGGATTTTGATACATTATGTGAGAAAAGAGTGTATAGAACTAACCCACCCAAAGTTAATTCCAAATTTGCCCAACGATTTAGACTGTTCTGGACGACATATCCGTTCATCTATTCATTCGTCAATAAAAATTGCTGTTTTAAAAATGTCCTTATTTCTACGTAACGTAAACGTAAGCTGCAAGAGTGGTTTACCTCCCTAGATTATAACAGCACGGAGAACATTTTAACTATACCAAAATAAGTTTAATAAGTTATCGTTAGAATTTTACTTTTTTGTTCTTTTTAGGTTAGTTTTACTTTTTATTTTTAATAATTTAATTTAATGTAATACAATATAACATAAGGTAACGGTCGAATAGCTTACCGCGAAACAGGATTTTCCTAGTGCGGTAGCCAAAGGTACTATATGTAAACCTGTGTAACACTTTTTGAAATAAATATCTTTATGTCTTCGCTTGCTAGAGTTTCAATACAAAGCACTAGAGACAAAAAATAATTTTGCTGCCTTGTATAACAAATTACTATTTATTATCTGTCTTAGAAAACTCATTAGATTACAGAAACTTGTAGCTAGCTCTCGGAGCTGACGTATTTCATACTCTTACTATATTCGAGCAAAAACACAAACACGAACTTACTTAATCTAAAGAACAGCCTTAATTCATTCATTTGTAATCCCTTATCCCCTTGTCCAAACAAGTCAATATCTTAATGCGTTTCTTAAGTGGATCTTAGCCTAATTTCGGCAGAAGAAATTGAATGATTGATCAATATTGGCCAACCCGAAATGCAAATCCCGATTTCAACTGATAAAATACATTGGGTTCATTATATTATAATGACAAGTAATTTATCTCGTTGGTAAATTGTAGGAATTAGATTCGGATTATCTGTGAAAGGAAAGATACAAACTTTTATTACGAGTAAAATTAATAGGATCTTAAGTAGCTTAGTGAGACGAAATTTCAAGTGTTTGATACAATAGAGTAATTGATGATTAAGTAGAGATATGAATGATGATAACTACGTACGTGCGTTTAGGGTTGTCGACGTGGTACAAAGCAAAGAAAGCGTTCGCGATTTAAGGGGGTCCGTTAGCTATTTTACGTTTTACGGTAACGCAGCAAGTATGACGTAATTTTTAGAATTAGTAGTTAATTGTGGAGAGGTCGCATAGACAAGTTTCTTTCCTAATATTGATCAGTTTTGTTGTCTTAGTAAACTTTTTAAATATTAATGTACTATACCTTTTTATTTTTCTCTCCTTATGATTAAATATTATAAGATTATGAACATAAATAATCCTAAAATTTTAACTTTGTTAGGTTGCTACAAAGTTTGAATATTACAAGATACGATCACGGGCAAAACGCATAGAACTCCGAATCTCAAATAAAAAAAAAATTACCACATTAATTTGTGTACAAAATATTTAAAAAGACTTACTGCTTTGCACAAACATAAAATTGTAGCTTCTGTAAATCTATAACTAATACTTTCTTTCTTTATATCACTTCCTAATTAAAAATAACTTTACCTTGAAAATATAGAGAAGAAATAAATTACATACAATACAGAGCAATCAATTACATATTATTATACAAGGAAAACTTGCTTGCCAACCCTATCACAAAGGTGCTTCCCACAATATTAATTACTCAGCATGACCTAACCTAACCCTAGTGTAATGTCTTTATAAACGCTTCATACTATTGTTGAGACGCCATTTTGGAATAAGATAAGGGATTTACAACGTTGATGTTTAACCTCGTTTAGTAAAAGGTCATCGTGATAAGTAAAACTGTGAGAAGATTAGTTTAAGAAGGTCTTGTTTTGAGTATTTATACTTATTATTTTACTTTAAAGACGTACTTGTGGGTACGTACTCTGAAGCTTCACCATATCCAATGAAGAAGTTGTATTTTGTTGCTAAGGCAAAAAACAGAATACGATATTTAAACTACATTTAAATACTAGTAAACATAAACACAAGTAGTTGTTTTTATTAATTAACTAATGTTGTTAAGGGCATTAAGTAAACAAAACCAACCTTGTCTAATCATAAATTATAATGTTGCATGTCGTACAATAGTGCATGCAATAATAAAACATGCAAATTAAATATTACTTACCTCATCTATAAATTTTCGAATACAAAAATAAGTGCATTACATTTAAGGAAACTTGAGGTGCCTTTCGGTTTCATCTTTGTAGATATTTTTTATTTACAGGGGGCCGAATAAACATATTTTTCACCTCTATAGTTCAGAAAAACTTGCTTTATCAGTCGAGATCGGCGTGTAAAAGTCATTTTTGGCCGCTAACATAGAAAAAAAAAATGAAAAAGAACGTGGTGATGAAAAATCGGATAAGAAAGTTTCTTTAGTATTTACCTCGCTGAAGTGAGGTGAAAAATTGTGTGTTTTGCTCGTCACCAAAGTTAATATACATCTCGTGACTTGACCCTTGCTAAACTCAGGTTTTTATTCCTTTCTTATAAATTTTATTGGATAGTTTGTTTGGAAAGGCCGATTTTTTTTACATTTCCGGTGAAACATTTCTTGGTAAAAGTTGTTCAGTTTTATCAAGTTTTATCGACTGATGAGCGCCCTCTCGTTGCTGTCATTCATGTCATGTGCCAATAGATGATATAGTATTCTCGACTTTACCGGGCAGTTATTTGTGTTGCTGACTGTAGAACTTTTACTTTTCTTTTATTATTTAGGTAATTAGACAAAATAAAGGCCAGGTTAAAAGTACCCTAAACCGACGAGCATGTATTGATGAAAGTTCATGAAGCAAGGGAAGTATGTCAAAATCGTAGCAGGTGGAGAACTGTGGTCTCTGTCTTCCCCGAAGGTAACAAGGCGTGATATTATGTATGTATGTAGTTAGACAGCATATTGTATGCCCTTGCAGAATATGAACCAAAATCGCCACCACTAGGCGCCGGCAGTTTCTTCAGTCGAAGTAAAACCTATCAATACTCCCCAAATCTATTTACTTTTTCCCATGACCCAGATACGATCTATACTTGCCTTAAACCCGAACTTACCCTAATGTAAGCGGGGGGTGATTTATCCACTATTCAAGGTGTATTATGTTGCTCCAGCCTTATCATGTGTGGAAATTGTGGAATCATGAAATTCATAAGGTATTCTCTGCAAAGTAGGTTAGAGAGGAGAATGGCTTATACAGGGTGATTTCGGTCGCATGGACTAGAAACGAAAGTGAGTAATTGTTGTTGTTTGAATATCAATAAAAAATATACAAGGCTTTTTTTTGGAACTGATATTATTATGCGTATGCCCACTTTATTAGTGCGGTCAAAAGCAACAACTTTTGTTCCACGACTTTGCTAACAACGACCAAAAAAATTTTGACTACCCATACAAAGTAAAAGAAACCAAAGTGTTGGTCACTTACGTTACTTTACATGGAAAGTCGTAGAACAAAAGTTGTTGCTTTTGATCTCATAAGGTGGGCATGCGCATATCAGATCCAAAAAATATGCGTGTATACTTAGCACCCACGTTATTTTATTACGTAAAAAATTTGCACAAAATACGTATATTTAAATCGCTGTTTTATTGCATGATACATTTGAAAACCATACTGAGTCCGAAAATGGTGTAAAAATTAAGCTCCAAAAGATCATGTCTATCTTGGATATTCGTATCAAGTTGTAGCTTAAGAAGTGTTTTTTATATCAGAAATTTTCAAGCCTTTCATTATTTACAATACCTCAGTCAAAACATTTTTTAATCACTACGATTTTTTTATCATCATCATATCAGTCTAAGAAATTTTCGAGCCTTTCATTATTTACAATATCTCAGTCAAAACATTTTTTAATTACTACGATTTTTTTATCATCATCATATCAGTCGAAAGACGTCCATTTCTGGACATAGGCCTCCCCTAAAGATCTCCATGACGGCCGGTCCTATATTTTTTTATATTTACTAAGATTATAAAATTGAATATTTTGAAAGAAACATATTTTTAGTCAAAAAAATACATAAATTTTGGCCTTATCTTAGTTTACTATTATTTAATCTGTGCCTTAACGTAACAACGACGTAGTAGTACGTGGTAGCGACGTAAATGTAACTATTAATATCCTACAATGAATAAGGAATATATTGATTTTTAATTTAACATCGTAAGTTTTTAATGGGGAAGGCAATCTTTTTAGCTTGACTCTATGGATTTTTTTTTGTTCTATGGTCTTATACTCGTAACATGCTGAAGTTTGCAGTGATTTCAAAATAATCCTACTGTCTTCCGTAGGTACAAAGTCAGCGTAAGTACTCGTTATTTCATATAATGTATTTTCAATTGAAGGAATCTGTACTCCTTGCATCATATTTTCTTGAACACTTGACGAAACACCCTGTATGACACTTGGGGGCGGGGCTGTATGAATAAGACAGAACCGAGATATCTTTGTTGTATCATATCTCCCGTCGTTTTCAATGTTGTCGTTATGAAGCAAAGTGTGACCTAAATCTATGTAGATACTCTACCTTCAAAAATCCGTTGTGCGACTTCCCCAGTTTTGTTAGGACGTTGCAGGATGAATCACCTAATTGTCCGAAAAGTTAGATGATTCCGTGCTTCGGAAGGCACGTTAACCCGTTGGTCTCGAGTTCTATTTGCGGATGTAGTTGTTAATGAGCCTTGTCAGAGGCCTTTGGCGGCTCAACAACTCTGACACCAGGGTTTGTGAGGTCGGTCATCGACCTTGCAACCCAACGACATGATGATGATGATGACCTGCAGCTAAATCAAGTCTTTGGCTAAGGTAAGGTGCAGTGTGCTGTCAACTAGCTTCCGAGAAAAAAAAATAGTCGTCTAGTAACTCCACTGTTGCCGGTACAAGGTTTGCGTGAGAAAACAAAAAAAAAACCGGCCAAGTGCAAGTCGGACTCGCGCCCTAAGGGTTTCGTACCTATCTACCATATGATATACTAAAAGCTTTTGATCTTTGATTTTAAAAACTCCGCGACTATCCAACTTGACCCCTCTTTTATAGAAAAGTTCTTGAAACGGGAGCTCACCTTAATTGGTTACTATTAGTTGTGAGAAAAATTGAAATATTTTATGATTTTAGACTTTTCCCTTTATATTTTGTACTGTGAGACCTAGCTTCTTGCCAAATTTCATAATTTTAGGTCAACGGGAAGTACCCTGTAGGTTTCGCTTTTTTGCATAAATGTATGGAGTTGAGGACATAAAAAGCCATATATTTTGATTGCGTCCTTGTAAAAAAATTAAATTTTCAGCTCTTGTGTGGTTTATAGACTCTAATATTCGTTATCAATTTCAACCTGATACCTCTTCTCGTTCGTGAGAAAAATGGTCTTGACATACAGACAGACGGACGACAAAGTGATCCTATAAGGGTTCCGTTTTTTTTATTTTAAGGTACGGGACCCTAAAAACGTGCATTGAAACACCTCGCTACGCTCATGATTCTTTTTTTGAACCACTCGCTTTCAAGCACTCGCGCTAAATAACAATTTTGATGCCTTGCCTAACAAATAACTATTGACTCTTTGAAAATAAAATACAAACATGTCTCACACAAGATTGTACAGTACAATGGTGTAATAATTGACGCCATGGTGCCATTACCAAGGTTTTATAGTTTCCGTCGTCTCAACAGCCCACAAGGGTATCTTTGCACAGCGTGCCACAAAAAGGGTATGACAATACTTCAGAATGTGACAGTTCTACTCGTAGTGGCCTAGAGACGATTGCTCTCTTTTCGATTACATGGATGGGTGACCGCTGTTTTGTTATACTACTGGTAGAATTTGAAAACATTCCACAAATTTTGAGATTAAGTTCAGAACACGAAACTGAACAACTTTACCCAAGGAACATGGGTCGTTTGACGTAAAAAAATTACGATCTCCCATACAAAATGTATGGTCAGCTGACTGACTTTACTATGAAAGGGTCAAAAATTGTTCAGTTTTGCGGTCTGAACTCAATCTCAAAATTTGTCGAAATTCACCCTGTAGAGCGAATCACGTCCGTCTGATTCAGATAATTTGTTCGTTTCGGCCGCCTGGGCAACTGAGTTTTGCAACCAGTTGCGTGAGAGGATTTTTCCTTTACTCATAAAAGTATTTATAATAAGTTCTTGAAATTTAGCATGCACGTCTTTATTCTACCAATTTTGGCGTGCAGTTAGGTTTTAACAAATTACAATTAACAAAATTAAAAATTTAAGTATACAATTCATAGTCATCATCAAAAACAATAAAGTAATACCAATTAAAAGAAAAGTATTTTTTTAGTGACTAATAAACTGTTCAGGGGCCACATGAGCCTTGTGTCTCATCATTAGTCACATGAGACTCTCATGCATCAACAACATCATCACTATCATTATCATCACTATCACTACATTTTATAAAAGAAAGTTTTTCTGTCGTCATCATGTCTGTCTGTAATCGCTAAACTCAGGAATTACTATATTGATTTTGATCCGGTTTTCACAAATAGATAGATTAATTCAATAGGAAGGTTTTAGGCTATAGTTTATAAATATTAAGTGCAAATTAACTGAACTGTGATGATGTTTGTTGATCGAGTCGGAAAAAAACGTGCCTAGCTTACTGGACGTGCGCTGCGTAAATGGTTTCATTTATATGAAAGTTATGAATGAAAGAATTGTTGCTCTCTGAGAGTTCTAAAGAAAAGTCCGCGATAGTATTTATCTATGTTTTAAGGATAACTCTCAGTAGCAAAAATGTAGACTTTCAAAATAAGCTATTTTTAAACGTAATCCTTATCTAATTGAAAAGGTTAGTAATAATAAGCAACGAACATAGATCAAAATTGTCCTATTAAAGTTAAAATAGCCTTTAATTTCCCAAATAACAGACAAAAAAAAATATAAAATGCATTCTAAAACAAATTACAAAATTAAATTACAACATTAAAATAACATTCAAAATTATTATTCATTTCATTATTAAAATATTAAAATTAAGCAAATTAATATAACATCATGCAAATTATAATAATTTTTAAAACTTAAAACTATTTATTGGGCACCCATTTCTGGATGAAGGCCTCCTCCATTTTTTACCACGTTTCTCTTCTTTGAGCGGTCCTCGTCCAGGTACTACCAGCCACAGCCACGATGTCATCGCACCACCTGCGCCGGGGTTTTCCAAGGGGGCGCGTATTGTCACGGGGATGCCAGTGTAGGACTCTTTCACTCCACCGATTGTCGATGGATCTGGCGACATGTCCTGTCCATCTCCACTTTCTCCACAAAAATGTCCTATACACCATGTTATTTAAATGAATATCTTGGCAGATATCACAAATATAAAATCACTCTAATTAAAGTCCTAGTATGAGCTTCACACTCGATGTGCATTTCCGTTGATAGCGGAGCGAAGCCGAGAGTTTCTGAAGTTAATATCAGCGAGCCAGGAACCCGACGGGGCACACATGGAGGGCACACGTCGTTGCAACTGGTCGTCTGAAGCCTGATTTTTAATATTTTAGTTATATTCCTTTGTGGCTGTCGTCCGCAGGTACAATGAAATATTTTAGAATGTTTTAAAAATTGTTAAGCAAGTTGAACGCTACCTCATAATATATCGCAATAAAAGGCACCACTCTACCCGTAGATTAGTACCCGTGCGAAGCCGGGGCGGGCCGCTAGTATTGAATATAAACACGGTTCATATAAATTCTTTGCTCTCATGTTTTTATTACTTTTGATTTTGACAATTAAATTAATAGAAATGGCGGCAATATTATTTGTCTCTCGCTTGTTTCATACACATCTTGTAATGAAAGCAAATAAGATTACAACCATTTATAAACCTTAGAACTAAATTACTGAAGTTATTAACCTTACAACCCAATTACTAGATTACTTAATTTAGATCCTAAAACACTTAAACATTATTATATTTTCTTAGAAATAGGTCATCAATCGACCTAAATGACTATCTCTGCAGAGCTATAAAAATCTGAGATTCCAGCCCCATAAAACCAATTTCCTTTAAGCGACCGATATTCTTCAAACGAATCGCCAAAAGATATAAATGGGGTGATAATTTTCTTCGCATTCGTATCTAGATGAAAACAGATCTATGGCAAGAGGGGCGACGTAGAAATTATCTAACAGAGGCTTAGGAGTGCTTAGAATCGAATTTTGGATAATTTTTATTAATTTTGCGATTCCGTACCAAAAGGGTTCCGTGTGGTGCCGGCAAAGTATAGTACCAACTCATACATACCCGTGGGTGTGTAAACTGGAGGATGGGCAGCAGCATCCTCCTTTGTATCTTACATGTTACTTACTGCGGTCACCTACGCGGTCCATGGTGCCAGCCGTAACGCTAACAAGCGAGGATGGCACTTCCCCTTTACATTTTTCAAGCAAATGCTAGAATTTTGGAGGGAGCTCCCTGTCCTGTAGTGGACGTTTCATCGGATGTTATGATGATGATGATGTACCAAAAGGGTGCCATCGGGACTTTTTTACTTAACATCTGTCTATCAATCCGACTGAAAGTTTTTTTAACCTTAATAGCATGATGAAATTGTCCCAGAGTGTGTGAAAACCTGCCAAGTGCAAGTCGGACTACCGCTCCGAGGGTTCCGTACCACTACGGTAAAAACACCGTATTTTTTATGGACGCGTAGTCACGCTGATATTTATAAAAACGCGCAAGTCTGACGCGCATTTGACCAGTTTTTATTAATTGTTATTATTCTATAGCTTAAATACTTAAAAAAAAAACAATTTTCGGCCTTGTAAGTGTTCCCGTTATGACGATAGAGCAAAAACAATAATAGAGCAAAAATCGCCTAAAAACACGTTTTCAGTAGGGTAGCCCCCCTTATATTTTTTTTTTATTATGTTTTGCTAGAGCGGCAACCGAACTACATAATCTGTGAAATTTTCAACTGTCTACTTATTACGGTTCATGAGATAGACAGACAGACATACATCAGAGGCATATTAATAAGGTCCCGTCCCAGACTTTGGGTACGGAACCCAAAAAAAAGGTAGGTCCATTTAAAGGGAACTCCTATTTTTGTTTCTTTTTTGCTTTAATTCTATCGTAATAAAGGCGAAGTCTTAAATTTTGCAAATTATAGCGCAAAATCTATAGAACAACATGTTTTGATTTTATGTAGCAAAAGTATACAGGTTTTACAAGTTAGCGTTTGAAAATTTAAAGGCCATGGAAACTGAGAAATTTTTAGAGAATGAAACTTTCAGGAAATTAATAAAAAACGGCTTCTCAATTTAAACTGTTCAACTAAGATTACAATTATGTATAAAAGGGTAGATTTTTTTTCACTTTCTGAAAGATTCATTCACTGAAAGTTGTTCAGTTTCGTTGACTGATCATTTCCTCTAAGTTTTCGGATAGTTTTGCCTTACTTTGCATTGTGTACGTGAGTCTGACTCGCACATAGCCGGTTTTCAACCCTGCAATATTTTAAACACAAAATTTGATTGAAAATAAACTTTTCAAGCCAAATTGAATTGTCAGTTTACACGAAAATAATAATTTCTGTTCAAAAGGGTTCAACACAGGCTATTAATGTAGGTTAAATACAATTAAATGAGGCTTTGATGCCAAAATACTTGTGATTGAAGCTTTCATGAATTAATTTCCAATGAATACGCGCATAAATTATATACTGAAAATAATTTTAAGTTTATCCTTTACAATCACTTGTTATGATATTAAAAGTAGATAATATTTAAAGGCAAATCGATTACTGACAAAACGAAATCCAAATTTAATATTATAAATGCAAAAGTAATAAGGAATATGCGTGATGTTTTTTTAGTTAAGAAATTTATCCTCATTCATGTAATAAACAGTTTAGTTAAACTATTTTTCGAATAACTATGAAATTAAAAAAGATATAAGCAATCAGACCGATAAGACCTCAGCGATAAGACCGCCTTTGCCCACTATAACCTTAAGTGTTATTCTTTGTGTGTTCTTATGTTTGTGTGCAATAAAGAATTTATTCATTCATTCATTCAATCGAAGATTTGTCTCTATATCTCTTTCTAGCAAAACTAAATTTAATACGAAGTTTATATAGCCGTAGTGGCATATGACGTCACATGCCATGTCGGATCTCTCTGTCTAATCGGCACATAATTAATAGATTTAAATGCTTATATCAGCCGTATTTTTTAGCCGCTTTAAATTTTAATTTCACTTTTTGTCACCTCTACGAGTACTACGGCTTTTCATGTTTTGTTAAAATGCGACTAAAAAAAAAATGTATATTTCTTATTCTGTCTGTCCGTTATCTCTCCGCTAATCCGCTGACCGATTTATGATCCTATTTTAGGGTTCCGAACCATAATGGTAAAAACGGAACCTTTATGGTGCGACTTCGTCTGTCTTTCTGTTTGTCACACCTTTTTTTACGCTCGTTCCTAGTGGTCCCTCTACCGTTTCTCGACTTGTTTCACCATTGACACTTCAAAGCATAGCTTTAAAAATGTAAATGGGATCACTAGGTACGGAGATACACTCAAACAAAAATTGAGACAATTAGCGGTCGAACGACCATGATCTGGACCACGTAACCATTTTAATTTTCAACCAAACTAAGGGTACAAACAGGTACAAGCAAGTGCACACGTATGTATGTATGTAATTAATACATAAAAAGTTTACAAATTATTTACTCTGCCAAACTGCACAGCAGTTTGTTGGCAGAAGATACTCAATGACCACAGGTATACCTACAGTTAACCGCACATCAATACAACACTATCTTTAAAATCACACTGAGGGCTGGCTTAGACCAAAGTGATTCTACTGACGTGCGGGCAACCGCACATTCAACATGGGCCAGCGCTTAAACTACCTTTTAAAAGATATTGTTTCAAAAATGTGCTAAACTAGTAACAAGAACAACAAACTCCAGTCCAGGCTGGACAATACAACAAATCTAAATTTTATAATATGTAAACACTGTCAGCGATAAAACTGCAAACTAAATAAAAAACGCAAAACTTTTAAATATTCACATCGTTGCGAGAGAATATTTTAAAGTAAAATGCTGTGAAGCCATAACCATCAAAAATCTCGCCAAGAATCGCAGCCACTTACTTTTTAAAACTCATAAACTACAACGGAGTGGGTTATTCTGCTGACATTAGCATCTTAACCACGTCCATGTTAACGAATTAGTGCCTCGTTACTTGCAGAAGGTCCTAAAATTTAAAGGGTAGAATTTTAACATTTTTTTTTATTTGACAAGTGAGCAAACGAGCAAGTGGGCCACCTGATGGAAAATGGTCACCACCGCCCATAAAGCCCGCTGTCTTATTAGTGGCATAACTTGACACTAATAAGACAGCAAAGCACGTTGCCCACCCCGAGAACTAAGATGGTGTGTCTCGTGTGCCGGTAATTTCGCTGGCTCCCTTACCCTTCAAACCGAAACACAGCAGTGTAAACACTGCTATTTCACGGCAGAAATAGGCGAGGGGCTGCACTCAAAAAAATCATGGCTAATCAAGTTGAAATTTTGCTTGATTAAAAAAAATATGATCATATCATTCAAGAACATGTAAGAAATAACAAATGATAGTTTCTTGTCACAAACAAGCTAAAATGATTGAATTTCTATCAAGTTAACTTGTTCAAAACGAACACGCACTTTATTATTCGATAAAGGTAAATTGATCGATGAAACCAAACGCCCGCGTCGCGGCCTAAACGAACGTGTTCAGTCGTGTTCATTGCGTCCGTTTGTGTGGACGCGTGTGAAAATTAAGAATGGTTTAAAATAACAGTGTTAACAATGTCACAGTTCTAAACAATTTTATTTCCTGGATTGATAAAGAAGAAGAAGGTCCATCTTCTTGCAGCGTGGCTTCATGGATTTTCATAGCTGAGACCTATTTTCAAACGTAAGTACCTAACCTTTGTTACCGACCGACGCATATTACAGAAAAGCAAATAAATAGGTATTCGCGATATTCAAGATCCTGTGGGAACTCTGTCCAGCAGTGGACGATCGTGTTGTTATCAAAGTTTCTTACTATAGGATCATTGGTTGTTGTGATGACTCACAAAATAACGAAATTTATATAAATAAACAGCGGTAGACAAAATTGGTGTCAATGATCGAGTCGGAAATCACTCACTAATGCAATGTAAACTCACATTTCAATATATGTTTTATTTGACATTATAACATTTCAGTGATACAATTGCAACCTTCATCTATCCGTACTTATAAGTATTATAAATGTGAGTTGTTCCTATAAAATATGTTTATAATTTCAGATTTTACCGAAAATAATGAGCTGATCAACGTGATATGATTGCCTGCTCAGACTGCATCTTCAAGTTCCCAATGAAACGCTGCTCTTTCATCATTCAAAAGAAATAAGAAGAAAAATGTGGACATCAACGAAAGCTGAAAGCCGCAAAGCTTTTGTAACTTACATTCAAACTACAGATTTTTAATACTTTGTATTTTTTACTGCTATTAAATATCTAACTGAAACTTTGTGCATTTTCTGTTGAAGGTACAGTGAGCATGGGAAATGAAGATGAAGAAATTGGCAATCTCATTCTTATCAGATCCCAATGGCTGATTTACCTAGACAAAGGCAAAATATTGGCGCCTCTGAGGGATGTAGATATAGGAAAGAAAGAGAAAGCTATTCAACATTTTCTTTTTTTCCTATAGCTGCATCCCTCAGAGCCGCCAAAATTTTGCCTGCATCTCCCATAAATCTGCCATAAATTTCCTATAAAGCACCTGCATAAAGCAAATAAGTACAATGTTTGGATGTAACATATCCTTTGTCAATTCAAATAAGATCACTTGATCACATTAAATAAATTAAATTTATTTTAACAATTTTAAATACTTAAATCATTCAAGTTACTTGTTATAAGTTATCATTTGTTTTATAAAACCCAACATGTTACAATATTACATCAACAAATCACTTGTTTCATATCATCATCACTTACTACCGTGTACAAACCTGCATTTATCATAGTAATTATTAGACTTGATTAAAGTTAACAACTACTTCTTTGAATCTACTGAGACAAGTTGTTCTGATTTTTAATCAAGATACATTTATTGCCGCCATCATTTAACTTTATGTGCTCGTATATAAACAAGTTGCATGATTGCCATGATATTTTTTTTAATGAATGTTAACAAGTTTTTTTTTCAGTGTGGTACTTCCTCAGAAGGACTTTGCACAAAAGCCCTACCACGTTTGAATACTCGTAACAGAATGAAGTATCACAGAGTTATAATAAAGTTTAACAATTTTTTTCTACGAAGGATAAGTAAGAATTTGACTGCAATTTTTTTCTTATTGTCAATGGGCTTACAAGCTTATTTGATGGTTAATATTTGACTCCGATCTAATCTGATGGTTAAGTAACGATTTTTTTTACGATAAGTGAGTACCTACTTGACTTCGATCTCATCTGATACTGATAATGGTATCGAATAAAATGCCTATTGACTTACTTGGATAACATTCAGATTGTTTTGTTCATGGAACTGATTGTTTTGTTCTACAGGGAAGGAGTACTATTTTTGAATTTGTGAAATATTAAAAAAGTACCTGGGTGATCGTGACCGAGCTATGCTTTGTATAATTATAATATCATCGGGTGGGCAAGCTATGCTACTCAACAACAGATGGCGCTATAAGTTTCTTAAGCGTTTTCTTACTAATAAAAACTGTGAATACGAATTTTCCCAGACATGAGACATTTTTTAGCCCCGAAAACCCCTGTACAGTAAATTTCATCGAAATCGTTAGAGCCGTTTTCGGGAAACTGATTACAAATATGTATACAAATATATTTACAAATACTGTTCGTTTAATACAATAAGATGAAGAAGGCTATTTACGCCAAGTCATCTGATTTTGAAATAGGCAATTCTTGTACTATGGGTATCAGAGACTGATATACATCAATAAATAGTTAAATAAAACACGCAGACAGAACAATTACCTATATTCGTCACACAAAATGTTTTTTCTGAGCAAGAATCAAACCTGCGACCAAAGGCGCATTAGGGCAGATTTACTACCAACCCGTGGAGTCAAATAGTCGAGTAAAGTCAAGAGTAGGTTAAGCTTGACACTCGCAGTGCTTCTTTCGTCTCCACACCGACTAAGATAAGCGTGGTTCAAAGATCAACGTGTCAAGCTTAACGTGTTCTTGACTGTACCAGATCCGCAGCTACTGTTGCCAGCACTACGCGGAGAAAAGGCGAAAGGACATAAAGGACCGTCTCTAAAATTAGCAGCTACACGCTTGTCAATGTTTATTTTGACCTCATTTATACGTCAATAAAGTTCACGCGTTTCTTGCAACGTGGCTGTTACGACGACCAACGGTAACCCAGAAATTCTCAAAAAGGAGAGAAAAGTATTATTTTTTTTCTATGTAATACAACCACATTATTAAATATTGTTTTGTCTAAAATATTGCAAATTATCATATATTTTTGATAAAAAAGTAGCAGTAAAACGGTTACAAATGGGAAAAAATGTACAAAATAAGGGTCATTTTATAATTTCTTTTTCTTCAGTTATACATGGTTATACAAATTAAATTAAAATTCTATCTCGACCTTCCATGCTTGGGGATGTTATAATATAAAATGAAGAACGCCATAAGCGCCATGAGAAATAATTGTCTTTTGAAAGGTTTTCCTGAAAAGATCAATAGTAGTTATTGACCCAATTACTTTGATTTTTGAGACATAAATTCGGCTTATTTCGCTTTCTTTCTTTTTTTCTTTTCATAAAGACAATAAAAACCTTGAAGGAGTTCATTAAAAGCGTACCTACCGCACCAAGGGCAGACAGCCGTTTTATTAATTGTTGATTTTAGCCCAAAACTCTTGGTAACTGCTTTCGTGACTGCTAGTTTAGTCATTAACGGTAAGGTGAGGGTAGTTGAAAACTTTGGCATTTCGACGGGCCTTGAAAAGTTTGAGGTAAAGAGCGTGATTTAGACAGAATGTTTTGTAGAAAAAGAAAAATATATTTTTAACAGAAAATTCGATAGCTAGCTAGGTACTTACTTTTTGTAAAGCGATTTTTAATAAGTAGAACTTTACTTAGGTAAATCTTTATAATTCATACGGAGATATCCCTGGCTGAGACGGTATTTTTACCTTAGTGGTACGGAACCCTCGGTGCGCGAGTCCGACTCTATAGGTATAACAAGACACTCTGCGCTCGAGTCCGACTTTACGTTACTTTCGGAAAGTTGTTCAGTTTCGCGTTCAAAGCAACATGGAAAGGGATCGAAAACCCGGTATCTATTTTGATTTAATTTTTTTACTTGGCAACCCTATAACAATCCATTTAAGCCCTTGGCCGTTTCGAAACCTAAACCGTTTCGACTAGGAACTTCTCCACAAACGATTTCAAATTGCGGATCACATCCCCCTTGTCCACTTATCGGGATCAGGTGCAAGTGTTATTTGATTCTTGGCGACGTGACTACATGTTCTGGAATACCGGGTCTAAGGTGAATCGAGCTAATTATTGATTTATAAACTAACTGTAAAACAGAATAAATCTAAATATAAATACAATGCCAATGACAAATTTCCACCAACAGCATTCATCAAAAAATTAAAAAAATATTAAACAATAATTTAAAAGCAAAAATAAAAGGAAAACACAAACAAAATTTAAGAACAATAAGAAAATGTAACACTTATTCCAAAGGTTGCAGGTTGCGTACAATCATCAGTCCTATACAGCCGATTTGAAGTATAATTTTTTCGTTATTAATCGTTTTACTGTGGTTGTGCTGGTACAGAAAAAATTAAGATCAAGTGGTTACTCGTTCAAATTCAAGAATGTTTATAATAATACACGAACAATTGAAATGAATGCTGCCTACAACCATCGCTTGAGACTTACTAGGGTTAACAAGCAAACCAAATGTGTGAGCCCATGTTTTTATTGCAGGAAGATTGTTATTAATCGCAGTGACAGCTTCTGTTGCGTCATCTAGTGAAAAGTGCCTGTATATCTGTAGATCATTGGCATACAAGTGGTACGGGGAAGAGACTACGCGAGAAATATTATTTATAAAGATTGAAAATAGTAATGGCGAAAGAACACCACCTTGCGGTACCCCAGCAGATAATACAGACCAGTCCGATGAAGCATCGTTGGTCTTCACGCTCTGCTGGCGACCGTGGAGGTAAGAGCGAAACCATTCGATCACAGAGGGTGAGATATTAATAGAGTGAAGGATGGCAAGTAGGATTTCAAAGTTCACAAAGTTGAATCACCCCACCCCCAACTGATTTTTATATAAAATAAATCCTTTCCCGTAAAAAAGATTTTTTTTTTCTTCTAAATATTGTTGTTTTAAAGTTTCATCGTTGTTCTAGTAGATTTTTAAGCTATCATGGCGCGTCCGCCTTGCGTCCGCGCACGCCACGCCCACTTCCCTACCCTCCTCACCGCTCATGAACCGCGCGCCGCTAGTGCGCGTTACGCGCTTAGATACAGAATTTTTTTTAATTTCTGTTTTTAGGGGCAAAAATTTTAATAATATATATTTTTTTTAAATTACCCTTATCGAAAACCCGTGAAATTTATTCTACTCTCGATTTTGAACAAACAATTTTCTCAGTTTCGCTTATTCCTTTAACACGTTGTATACAGCATGCATTTTTCTGGGAAATTTTGGAGGTTGGATTTATAATTATGAGTTCTGGGCAACAATGTAGCACGTAACTACGTACCGCCACTTTGAGATTAAAATTAGCCATGTGGCAGCAAAACCACCAAAATTCGATTAAATAGGAACACACGGCTCTATGATCGATTTTTTTTTATACAGCGTGAATTTTTATTGGTTTTAAACCCAAAGCCCAGTGATTCTACTCATAAAAACAAGCAACTTTCCCGTAGAAAAAATTTTTTTCGAGTGTCTCCCCATAGTAAAGTGGTTACGTGATCGACTTATTTATATGGGAAGGTGTAATAGTTATTTGTTATGCAAGGCAGCAAAAGCGTTATTTGGCGTGAGTGCCTTGTATTGAAACCTGAGCAAGCGAAGGATTCTAGAATTGAACCACGAGCGAAGCGAGTGGATCAAAAGAAGAATCCTGAGCGTAGCGAAGGTTTCAAGGCACGAAACGCAAAATAACTTTGCTGCCGAGAGAAACACAAAATTTTTCACCTCACTAAAGCGAGGAAGCAGCCAGTACCGCAGCGTGGAGGTCTGCCATACTGCATCACGTTCGAATTTCAAAAACCTTTTGCCCACTAGCGGCCAAAAATCGCTTTTGGCCGCAGAAAAACCTTTTGCCCGCTAGGGGCCAAAAATCGCTTTTGGCCGCAGAATTTAACCGACAAAACAAATGTTTCCGAGCTTTGGAGGCGAAAAAAAAATTTCTAGTAAAATTTTTTTTTAGGTAAAGTACGGTACAGTTGCTTGTTTTCATGAGTAGAATCGGGCTAGGGCTTCGGGTTTAAACGAATAAAAATTCACGCTGTATATTATTTTGATGTATTTTATTTATAAGAAGGTAGATAATATTTAATGTTGAAAACAGCCCTTTCAAGGCAAACAGATAAGTTCTAAAAGCGTGGTCTAGCAACGCGACCTAAGCTTAGTGTAATCTCTATGAGGATTACCTGCTTAGTTTATTGTTTAAGAGCCAACAGTCTTTTTGTCAAAGAATAAATTATATTCAAAATTGGGTCATAAGGGTAAACTGGGGGTTTTTCGTAAGAGACCAATCCGCTTTTGTGTATGTCCTTTATTATGTTATTCTAAATAAAAAAATTCTCATCAAAGAATATCATCTAAGTGGCATGGCACCCCTCAAAATTCAGATAAAATCATAAACTAACTGATTCATGAATCTTTTGACGAGAAAACTTTAGAATTCGTTAAAATAACAAGGTTTGAATCTTTGACTACATAATTAAACGAAATTCCACGTATAAGTATTTTAATGTATGTATGAAAATAATTTCAACCTGGTCTTGATTCAAAGTAGTCGATTGTACCTACCTGTTTTTTATTATGTTTTACAACTAAACCGTACATTTTTTTTTGAAAATGAGTTAATATTCGATTCGTTGTATAGAATTGCTAATTCAGTTTTTAAGGTGCGGACACGGACCTACTATTAAAAAGTAAAACTTCCGGCGTGTACACTCAACAGCACATCAGTAGAAACACTTTTGGACTTTATGTCATGTTAATAGAGTTGAAAATGTTTCCACTGACGAGCGGTTGACCGTACAATCACTATAATCCGTTTCACGAGTCAGTGCCAACGCTTACCAACACATTTTGCAGCCATACGAGTAGAACCAGAAAAACCACCACGAACCAAACGAACCAGAGTTTATTCGACGTAAAAAATAACATTGTTTTACAAATTTGTTTTTTCTGACGGCTTCAGCTGATTACTATTGATCATGGAGCACATAAGCCTTGATATAGCTGCAAAATGTGTTGGTAAGCTTTGGCATTGCCTCGTGAAACGGATTATACTTCTGAAAACTTTAAATAATAATCAGACCGTAAATTTTATTGTATTGTTTTTTTTTTAATATTGTTTTCTAATGGAATATTTTTGAAATCATGCGGATGTAGCCAAAGAGATTCAAAGTACATAAGACTTAGTACCTCGGCAACCAAGCTTCACTCTGTATAATTTTGACCAAAGCTCACCAACAGATGGCGCTGTAGGGTTTCTGAAACGCGCTATTTTCAAGAAATGTTCAAAAAACGGAGCAAATGAATTTTCCCAGACATAGCTAGATTGATTTTTCGCCTTTATTTCATCGTAATCCTTACAGCCGTTTTCGAGTTACAAACAGGTGTAGGATATCTCTAGAGGTTGCACGATAATGGCTATAACGCCCCTGTACTTTTTTAGAACTTGTCGACTACATCTCTATCTTGCATACCACACCTTTATATTATCTTTTTTCAGGTATAAAAATATTTCTTCGCGTGAGTTGTACGTGAACTCATTCATGAAATCTCTTGGAAGTAAAACATTTCATCAAAGCTTTGTAGAGGAAACACCTTTGATTAAAAAATGGAAGTATTTACCTACTTACTCCATTATATTTCTATCACCCGGGATCTTTTAAGAGACTGAACAACTTTTTCCAAGGAAAATAGGTCGAAATAAGAAAAAAAGAACCATTTCCCATACAAAATATTATACGATACAGTGTGAATGGGAAGACGATTTTTTTTCCTATTTCGACTTATGTGCCTTGGGAAAAGTTGTACAGCTTCACGGGCAAAACCACTTCTTAAAATAACGGGGCTGATAAAAAAATAACGATGTGTAATCTTAAGTAAAATCGAACCCTTTAAAGTTACTGTCAGCTCTCGGGCTATAATATAACTTGGCGCAGAGGCCAAAGTAAATAGTACCTACAAAGTTTGGAGTAAAATTTTAGCATGTAAATAAGAATTTTGCTAGAATGTTGCAGAGTTAATAAAGGTTGCCTATGAATATATAATTTTAGTTATTCGGGCTTGAATACAGAATCATTTGTATACGTGAAAAACTTACTTATTTTTGTATAGTAATTCAATCATAATCATATTTTGATATTCAATAAAAAAGGTACGATTTTTATGAGTTTTTGTAGATATTTAATGAAAATGAAATCAGTTCTACTTGATAAAAGCACAGAGTATATAATAGTAAACAAGTTAAAATAATAATATATAAACAGAATATACAGGGTGTAAGGGACAGTAATTGAACAACTTTCAGTAAATAAGTTTTTTTGGAAATGAGAAAAAAATCGGGCTCTATACTAATCTGAAAACTTGATGGTACAGTTTGTATGGAGAGGCCGACTTTTTTTCATTTCCTGATAGTTTAATTTACTGAAAGTTGTTCAGTTACGATAAGTGTGCACACCCTTTTAGTTTTTGCCAACCTTTCCCTAACACCATGTATAATAGTAAACAAGTTTATATAGTTTGATATAGGTAATATTCACTAAGCTGGTTGATTTTACTCTGAGGTACCTTTGTGCCAACAATTTTGGTCAGGCTTAAGCTGTAATAAGATTTAGGCTTAGGCTTAAGTTTGTAGGCTAAGTTGGGCTTAAGGTTGATCAAAATGGCCTTTTTTAAAATGATTACGGTAAAACAGAGGCTTTATTGTATTCCTTTGAATATGTTACTCGGGTCATAAAACTTAACAACTTTCCCGAAAAACATATAGGTAGGTCTTAAATGAAATAAAAAACATATCAAAATTTTGCTCAATAACCTCAGTAGAGTTTCACAACAAGTGGGTCTTAAAATGAACATGGATAAGACGAAAATTATGTCTAACACCCTTGTTGTACCCACTCCACTCAAATTTGGAGATTCTACGCTCAAAGTTGTCGATGAATACGTATACCTGGGACAAACAGTCCAGCTGGGTAAATCCAACTTAGAGAAAGAGGTTACTCGTCGAATCCAACTCGGATGGGCAGCATTCGGGAAGCTCCGCAATATCTTCACGTCCAAAATACCGCAGTGTCTCAAGACGAAAGTCTTTGACCAGTGTGTGTTGCCAGTGATTACATATGGCACCGAGACGTGGCCGCTCACGATGGGGCTTATCAGAAAGCTCAAAGTCACCCAAAGGGCTATGCTTGGAGTCTCTCTGCGCGATCGAATCAGAAACGAGGAGATCTGCAGAAGAACTAAAGTAACTGACATAGCTCTGAGAATCGCCAAACTAAAGTGGCAGTGGGCAGGGCACATCGCAAGACAAACCGATGGCCGATGGGGCGTAAGGGTTCTAGAGTGGCGACCACGTACCAACGCCCCGTGTGGTGCCGGCAAAGAATAGTACCAACCTATACATACCCGTGGGTGTCGTAAAAGGCGACTAAGGGTTAACTGGAGGATGGGCAGCAGCATCCTCCTTTATATCTTACTTACTTACTGCGGTCACCTACAACCGCGGTCCATGGTGCCAGCCGTAACGCTAACAAGCGAGGTGACTATTGACTATTGAATCTTTTCCATCTTATAAAGGCTGATTACGTTTCCACTGAGAGAGATTTTCATTTTTGTGACAAGCGAGCTAACAACGAACCCATGAGACCCAAAGAACCACGGGAACGCAGGTTTGTACGAAATCAAGCGTGACGCCGCGTGGGGGAGAATGATTCAGTGGGTGGATTAGTGAGGTGACCAAGGAGTTTTAACACACACTTTACATCCATGAACGGGACCAAGGAGGTTGTAGCCCACGTTTCGTGGACACTTTGCTAGACTTCAAAAGTTTAGACATGAACCCCGCCCGCTTTCGTGACATCATGACCCTATTGATTGTCACACGGCTCGCAGTAGGTGAGTAATAGTACATTCCTCATCGAGAAGAGAAAGCAACCGATCCCAACGAGGGTGTAGTTTGAGTTTCCTCAATAATAATACACCCGAGGTGGGAATCGCACTTTATTTCGAGTGATGCATAGTACTTTTTACTTCACCTGAGAATAAAAAAAAACCGGCCAAGTGCGAGTCAGACTCGCGCACTGAGGGTTCCGTACCACCACATAAACATAATTGTATTAGCTGAAATTTCAGTAAGTTAATGTGCTAGATTTTTTGAGTCCGACACGCGCTTGACCAAATTTTATTATTTGTTGTTATTTTATAGCTTATGCACTATAAACAAACCAATTTTCAAGTTTGTAAGTGTTCCCGTTTTTAAATAGAACTAAAACAAAAATCGCCTCAGCGACCATCCAACTTGACCCCTCTCTTATATGAATGTTCTTGAAACGGGAGCTCACGACAATTGGTTACCATTACTTGTGAGAAAAGTTGTAATATTTAATGATTTCAGACTTTTCCCATTATTTGTACTGTGAGACCTAGCTTATTGCCAAATTTCATAATTTTAGGTCTACGGGAAGTACCTTGTAGGTTTTGCATTTTTGAATAAATGTATGGAGATGAGGACATAAAATGCCATATCTTTGATTGCGTCGTTGTAAAAAATTGAAATTTTCAGATCTTGTGTGGTTCATGGATCCTAATATGTGGTATTAATTTCAACCTGATACCTTTACCCGTTCGTGAGATAAAGGGTCTTGACAGACAGACAGACAGACAGACAGACGGACAACAAAGTGATCCTATAAGGGTTCCGTTTTTTCTTTTGAGGTACGGAACCCTAAAAACCGGTCAAGTGCGAGTTGGACTCACGCGCCGAGGGTTCCGATATACCTATAGTATTTTTGGAAGCAATAAAGTCCATTTTTAGGACTGCAAAACTTAATTTGTTTGTGAAGGTTTTTTGCAGATTACTGAAACTGTGCAACTTAAAAATATCGTTTTATTTTTGCTGTAATATTTACATAAACTTCTATCGACTGTAATTAATTCAGATTTTTCCTGTCTCAAACTTTGAAGATAGGGGGGGGAGAATGGTATTTTTTATTACATCTTTCATCATAACTTCAAAACTAAGAGTTGTAAAAAAATAAAAAATATATATTTTAGAATGTACAAGTAAAACCCTTGTAGAAGGTATAAGTCGGGCAACCATATTCTAAAAATATTCCAAATTTCAAGTCGATAGCATGAGTGGTTGCTGAGATATACAGGTGTGACAGACAGACATAGTCGCACCATAAGAGTTCCTTTCTTTTTACCATTTTGGTATCGGAACCCTGAAAACGATATAAATTTAACACAAATTAAAGATTCAGAGCTTCGTTCTCTTCCATTCCATTTTTGTTCAATTAATGTTCTTTCTTTCTTTCTTGGGAGGCCTTTGCCCAGCAGTGGGACAGCAACGGCTAAATAAGAAGAAGAAGAATGTTCTTTCAGGAAAGTACAAGTGGTCAGTATCGTTTCGCGAACTCTGAACTATAAACTTTTTGTCTTTTGACATAAATAGGCCATTGACAGATATTTAGCTAGATTAAAAAAAAAAACACCGCGTTAATAATGTATTTTCATATTTACATCCTGATCAGCACGTTAGAAATGGCTTTTCCTACAGAATTCCATCCCGCATATTTGTACGATAGCAATGTCGTACACTCTTCCTCATTTTTAAAAAAATATTTAGGTACTTTCGGAGAATGTGAAGTATAATATTAGTACATTGCTCATAGAGAATAGAAAAGGACCAATTCCCAACGACGATGTGGGAATTGTACTTTCTTTCAAGTGATGCATGGTGCTTTATACTTCACCTATAAGGAAAAAACAATATAAAATTAAAACACAAAATTGAAGATTCCGAACTTCATTCTCTTCTAATATCTTTCTGTGGTTCATATCTCTTTACGAGTATTTCGCCAAAGGGATAAAAATTTCAAGCTGCTACGACAACACTCGTCCCAATCTCCATACATTTATGAACCAAACTCATCATCATCATCATCATATCGTGTGGGTTGCAAGGTCGATGACCGACCTCACAAACCCTGGTGTCAGAGTTGTTGAGCCGCCAAAGGCCTCTGACATGGCTCAATTAACGACTAAATCCTTAGATAGTAGTCGGGACCAACGGCTTTACGTGCCTTCCGAAGCACGGAATCATCTAACTTTTCGGGCAATCAGGTGATTCATCCTGCAATGCCCTAACCAAACTGGGGAGGTCGCACAAAGAGATTTTTGTTTGACAGTGTCCCCACTGGGAATCGAACCCAGAACCTCCGGATCGAGAGCCGAACCCTCTAACCACTAGACCACGGAGGCTGTTAACTAAAATTTCATAAAATTATAAAATTTGGCACTAGTTCTCTTACGAGTAGTACAAAGGAATAAGTCAAATTTATTTTAATATTCTAATTTTCTCACAATCAATTATATCCAATGAAAGTGGAATTCCTTTCAATGGCATATTAAAGAGTGGTCAAGTTCGAAGTTATATAAAAGATAAACTTAACAATATCTTAGCAAAAAAATCTTTAAACAACGTCAGAGCTTCGCAATAAAAGTAGTAAGAACCTACAGAATATGTTTTTTTCGTTTCCTCCTTCTTCAAACTTCGTAGCGAATGAACCAAAAGTACGTTTTAAAACGACCAAGTAAAGAATTATGACATTGAGGGAAGGGTACACGAGGGTGCTATTAAAGAAGCCATTTTGAGAATAAATTTAACGTTTTGACGTTTGTAATTATTAAATTATTGTTAAATAAATTCTAATAAATATTGTATTTCATAACATCCCATGAAAAAGCCACTGCAGGACAGGGAGTTCCCTCCGAAATTCCGGAAAAAACGCATGGTACAGATCGGAGGGGAAGTACCATAGTCACCACGCTTGATAGCGTTGCGACCGCGATTGGTAGTGACCGCAGCAATAAAGAAGGTACACTAAACAGCACATCAGTAGAAACACTTTTGGACTTTATGTCATGGTAATAGAGTTGAAAAAGTTTCCACTGACGAGTGGTTGACCGTACGATACACAACAGGACGTTGCTGCCAATCCTCCAGTTCATAATCCCTTAGTTGCCTCTTACTACACCCATGGGTAGAAATGGGTTGGTACTGTTTATCTGTATTGTATTTTCATCATAAGATTTCAGAACAATACAACAGTACTTTAAAGAATCAATGTTCTTTGATGAGGCCCACCCTCTAATGGTACATATCTATAGATACGAAGAAACTCAGTTTGACCGATTTTTTGTTATTTCTGATCTTTCTTTTTCTTTGAAACCACTCAATTTATTCAATGTTGGCACAAGGGTACGGAGAAAGAATATATATTTTCGTATATTTCTAATATAGAGCAACGAAAAAACGTTTAGAATGTTTTATTATCTAGTTAGGTACTTGAGGTCATGGCCAGTTGTTTGGGTGTTCAGTCGTGAATAAATGGATTTTGGCTTAGTCATCATTGTATCAGCCGAAAGATGTCTATTGCTGGACACAGGCCTTCCCTTAAGATCTCTACAATGATAGGTCCTGTGCTACCCGACTCCAGCGACCTCCCGCGACACTGACCAGATCGTCGGTCCATTTTTGGGTCGGCTTGCATAAACAACGTCTTTTAGTAAAGAAAAAAATATTTCTGAAAAGTTTTGACGTCAATAGATCGGAAAACTTCACATTATCGGTTGAAATCTGTGTGCAAAAGTAATTTTTTCCCGCTAGCGTGGAAATGGTTTTTGAAATTAGAACGAGATGATGAATTTTTTGTGGTATTGCTATTCGATAACATTCGCATGTTTCGCTCGGCAGCAAAGTTATTTTGCGTCTCGTGCCTTGAAACCCTCGCAACGCTCAGAATTCTTCTTTTGAACCGCTCGCTTTGCTCGTGGCTCAATCCTAGAATCTTTCGGTTGCGCAAGTTTCAATACCAAGTACTCGCGCCCAATAACAATTTTGCTGCCTTACGTAACAAATAAATATCTTTTTTAATTTTAAAGGAGATTGAATTTACACAAGTATCAGTAAGAAAAATAGCCGCTGTTCCACAATGAGCCGGTTTCGCAGCTAAGTGTCAAATGAGTATTCAAAGGTGTCGATAGATGGCGCTGAAGAGAGTTGCTAAAGAACTTAAAATAAATCTGTCATAGATGAAGCGTGAAGTAAATAAACATCCTTAGGCAACACTTATTTACTTAGACAACAGATAGGAAAAAAATAATTGACAGTTAAATTTTCCTACAACAACGCTATACATCAAGAAAATTTAAACAAGTTTTTCTTTTTTAAAACCGGCTCATTACAACAAACATTTTATGTTGCCAGCTGGCAAATTACTTGTAAACATCAAAAGCAATAAAAACGTTATTACTTAAAATCTAGAAAATTAGAAAATACACGTGTATAGCAAAAGCCTCTTCCTTTTAAATACATTTACGTATGCCTGATTTGTACCACATTGCCCAATCAGCGCGTTAGAATTCCTTTTCATGTGTACCGAATCGTACCAAAGAGTTTTCCAGATCGTGTTTAATCAAAAGGCCTTAGTGAAGGGCAATGAACCAGAAGATTTAATGCGAATGTTGTTGTATGAGGTCTAGTAGAATTTTTAACGGAGATTTAGAGCTGATTACTAGTATTATATTAATTTAAAACATACAAAACTGATTAATATGACTAAGGGGGACAGGTGCTGAGCGATCCAAACTCCGTATTTATGTATTTGTTACGTACACAGTTTTTTTTATGTCATAAGAGTGGGCAGACGAGCAGGTGAACCACCTGGCGGTAAAAAGATACCACCCCCCATGACACCCACTGTCTTATTAGCGAAATAATCTGACACTAATACGACGGAAAAGCGCGTGAAAACTAAAATTGTATGTCTCATGTGCCAGTAATTTCACTCGCTCATTTACCCTTCAAACTGAAACACAGCAATGCAAACACTGCTACTTTGCAAGGGGGTAGTACTTCCCCAGACAGACTTTCCACAAAAGCCCTACAACAATCGAACTACCACTGTTTATTATGTAGGATCACAGAAAACACAGACCATTAAATCATTACTTTAATACTAGCTAGGTATAATAAATAACAATGTAGAACTAGTCACTATGATTAAGGAAAATGCGTGCACAAGATGTAGTAGTTAGGGTGCTGGCTGCAATTTGGGTATATGATTTGCTCATGATTCATATTAATAGGGATGATAGATCAGCTCAATACGAATCGATTTGGTCTTTACAAGTTTTTTTGTGCGTCGCTGCGTTTTTGAGTTAAAGCAATAAAAATGAAAATAAGATACTAAATAACGTTTTTCTTGTCTGCCTTTGTGGCTCCTGTTTAAAATACTTCTGAAAATGTAGAAAATCGAAGAGGCAGAAATGCAGGGCTCTGCATTACCACGGGACGAAGTAGTGAATTTTCGCATTTTGAAGCGCTGGGCTATTATGGCGGCATACCATTTTTCTGGGGTTTTATACATTGTATTTAATCAGAGAGTCATAGTCTGCCAGGTGCTGAAATTTCAAAATATTTAAAACTTAATTCCTCAAAAACGCAGGGGTGTGGATGTCCGCCAATATTTTTTGTATCTTTTACAGGATGCTCCTTATCATCAGTCAAAGAGGCAGACATGAGCAAATCATATAGAAATTTGTCCTTCATCACCCTTATTATAGTTGCCTGACAGGCGTCCATGAAATAATAAGAAAGAGCGGGATTGGAACATTGGAACGATCGAAACGTCCGACAGTTGGCACTTTTTCTGATGCGCTTATTTTGCGAAATCCGATACAATTATTTCGCACTGAAAGAAGCCGAAGCCTGATGCGGCTATTACGCCACATGTCTTAGTCCTTGATATCAAAATAAATACATTAATTCGCGATTACAAAAAGCTTTTCTATGGAGAAACGATTCGAAAAAACAAAGAAAATTTTAGTCGTGCTACACAAATTTTACTATATCTGGACCGAGGGTTGTATGGGATGGCCAAAATGTAATCTTTGATTTTTAATCCATGTTTTATTGGAAAGTTTGTTTGTAATCATGTAGTCATTAATGTACTTAATGTATTTTGCTATCAAGAACTTTTTACAAGTCTCCTTGTAATGGCAAAAATATTAAATCACGGATAAATCGCACAAATATAAAAACGATATAAAATCTCAAACCGCGTTGTTCAGATAACCATGTTATATTCTGAAAACTGAACAACTTTAGTTCTTGACTTTTTATAATGATCAGCTGACCTAGCCAATTTGTACGAAAAAGAAATTTTTTTGCAAATATACAAAAGTCGTAGAACAAAAGTTGTTCAGATTCATGTTTAGAGCTACCACCCGAGAAGTTTTGCAAAATTAACTTACCACCCCGTATAATTTTTGAAACACCCTCCCTCCATAACCTGGCCTCACTTTTGTAAAACAAATTAGGTAGTTCCAGACTTTGACAAAGTATCCGTCTTACAAACAGGAACGCACTCGAAGAGAGAAATTCGAAAACGTAATAAAAACTTGTGCCTATCAGAGTTATAATTCATACCGAATTGGGAGGTCCCTTGCAAATAAGGGCGCGCCCTCGAAAAGTTTTTCCAAATGCAAAGACTTGGAATTACGCTTGAGGACCTCAATTAGGAGAGGAGGGTTCTGGGTTGCTAGGTTCTCTCTCTTAGTGGATTTTCTAATTTATATCTGGTAAGTAAGGTATTGTTTAACTACTTCAATTTTAGTTCAGAAGAATCTTATAAGGAAAAGTAAGTATTGGGAAGACATTAAGTACAATATACGTCATGGAACCTCAAACAAAATGGTTTTGTTGCTATAAGAAGTTTATTTTTGTTGGTGTGATGCCAGCAAAGAATAGTACTAACCCATCTCTATCTTTGGGTGTCGTAAGAGGCGACTTAGGGATTAGGAACCGGAGGATGGGCAGCAGCATATTTCTGTGTATCGTACCATTTTACATACTGCGGCCACTAACAACAGCGGTCGCCAGCACCAACGCTTACAAGCGTGGTGACTATGGTTAATCAGAAATTGTAAAATATAAACCAAAGTTCTCTAAAGTAGTACCGCCTAAATGAGTCCTCGCCCGCGGTGGTCCGGGCAGGTGCGGGGGCGGATGCGCGTAGAGAATGAGAATGCCCCGCCGCCCGCCACCGCCCGCACCTCTTTCGTTCCCCCTTTGTCGTCTTACCCCCGCGCCCCTGTACCCCGCGGGCGAGGACTCATTTAGGCTGTTTATCTATATGTACTTAAACCTAAGCTGTAAGTTTTCCTTTCTTCCTAAAATAAAAATAAAATTAAGATATAATCTTTCAAACAAAAAAGGTTTTATTGAAATCGATTCAGTAGTTCTTTTGTGATAATCAAACATGAATATAAACAAACAAACAGGCACAAAAAGTCCCAAATTTGTGATTTGGATTCGGAAGGATCAATACACTATGTCATGATGTTTTATTTTGGAAATATCTTCAACGTACTGACAAATTTTATGTAAGAATTTTAATGTATATAGATGATGTATTGCACTTTTCTGTTCTTTTTCATAGACATCTAAATAACTCTTGTTAAAAGACTTTTCTACAACAAAAGAAGTCACTTTAAAAACAAACATTGAAAGAGAAGTAAAATTTTTAATGCTTTATTTATATTTGTCAGTTTGCCCTCTACAAATATTTCTTCGGGGCACTATTAAAATATAACAGCAAATATTTTTGTGTCAAAAATTTCGAGCTTCTTCCTTGCCACAAGGGAAAACTTCGCATTTCGAAGAGTTTACTTCGAGCCCCAGGCACTCTAAACGATCCATCAAAATACTTAAATCCTCGGTTACAGACTCCGTTGTTCCGCCGATGGACCGATATTTAAATAAATAATACGAAGTGACTGGTAATTCAGTTATTTGAAAATAGTTAGGTAAACCATTACAAATGCTATCGACAATTTCGTGCTATCAAAAATTCATATGAGGCCATGTCCTGTTGTAATATTATGAAAAGGGGTATCGACGCATTTAATTACGTATTACACGTACGACGTATTAAATTTTAAACAAAGCACCTGTGTAGCTCAAAACATGAAATGTTATCTTCTAGTTTTTAAATGATTTTTCTGTAAATTTCCGGAAATAAGATTTTTCCGGACAACAATTTACCGAACACTTTTCTAGCTTAAATGCATCTAAGCGAAGAATATAGCGGCGGACACGAAGGGGGGGGGGGGGGTGGTGCATTTTGCACAAACACTTACTAACCATCCTAGACAGCATATCAAAAATTTTGAGTTACTACCGTTTGTAAGGTAAACACCCTGTATTCATTGGATTATTGTAGCTCTGCTACGAGTGCTACGAGTACGACATACTCGTAGCTACGGAAGCCGTAGTAAGAATCCCTGGTTGGCTATATCCTTGATACGACCATAAGTTGAACGTGGATACTTCTATGTATGTGGATGGAGACAAGAGCATGTCAAGCTCTCACCAACGTCCTCTCACCCCCACCCCCGCCCCTCTCTCACCCCCCCTCCCCCTCTCTCACCCCCCCATCCACCTCTCTCACCACTTCCCCTCGGCGTAACTCCCCCCGTATGGCGCGTCGCACTACACTCCTCAGCTGTTGCGTATTTAAGATAGGTAACTAAACAACATCTATATCCTCAATTCCAGAAATTCAAACTTACAAAAACGATTTAAGAATAAAAAAATCTTCATCCAAACCAAATATTTTCACAATTCCACTTTCAAATAAAAAGTAATCGTCCAATAACAATTGAATCGGATGGAGTGTCGACTATCGTGTAAAAATCGTGGAATGGCGAATGGGCACCTATTTTGTTGAACAAAGTAACAAAGCGACATTTCTCTCCCGAGACTGGATGGAAATAGAATCGAAACATGACGAACGCGTTATGACTGGGACAGGCGAACTCACTTTGTAAGGCTCGTTGGAAGGTACAATTATGAAGAAATCTAGTGGGGAATATTTAAGAAACTCAAATTTACCTTTTTGACTCTTGCAATATCGCATGCTATTTCTACCAATCAAAACTACGCAAGATAAGGGTGTTTTCCACCATCTTTTAAAATGTTAACTGTAAATTAGCACGAGGAACACAATCATAGTGCAACCCAAATCAGTATGAAAATGATCAAATCAGTTTGATTGTTTCTGTCAAATGCCTATGACATTTTTTGTTGTAAAAAGATTGTATATACATTTTACATTGTCTAAAAAAATAAATCATCTACAGTCACTAGCGTACCACCCATCAAGACTTAAAAAACGTAGTTGACAGACGTTAAGGAAAACTCCTTAATGAAACAAAACTATTCTTGACATAATGTTAAGTGTCATTTCATTAATGTTCTAACTAGTATAGGTATAACCAGTTTCTAATTTACGTTCCTTATTGTTACAGGTACGTCTTTATCGTCACAATAATCTAGACTTCATCAACGTACGACAATGTATAGGTATTTATGGATGCCGACTGTTGTAAAAAACAACAAATTTTACTTCAAAAATTGCATACAACATACGTAGTTTCTGCGGAAAACTGTTTTCTTTATAATTAGACCTATGTCACAGAATTAATAATAGTACTACATACAGAACGGAAGCTCTCCGCCTCCCACCAATCGGAGTACCTCAAGTGCGCGCGCATCACCCCGCGGGGCCCTGCGCGATATCTCGTCCCATTTCTCGTCCTGTTGCCACGCGATATGCAACGCTTGCAAAAGTTGAAAAAATGGTGCGTGGTTGTGCAGTTTACGGTTGTCTTTCGACTCTCCAAGACAAAGTAAAATTTGGAATAAAGTTAAACAATAATAAGAAGCAATTATTATGGAATAAACACCATAAGGTAGACACAGATGTTTTCTTTCCTTTAAACATTTCTTTCATTGGTAGATTTAATAGAGCATTTTTTGGGTTAAATGAAAAAAATAAAGCTTTGAATAGTATGTATTTATTTATTCCTTTCCACATGAAAGCAATAATATAACAGCATTTTTTTTCATTTTCTGGAATAAAGTTTGGCAGATTTTTTTGCAGTGATGAGAAGAGCAGATTCGCCATTTTCGCGATAGTCACCCTGGTGCACCGGCGGGGCGGCGGCCAGCCAGCCGTCAAAGATGAAGTTTAGTGAAAAAAATGATTGTTTTTAGAGTTTGTGAGATTATTTCAACGTGTGTTTGTTTGTTTTAATTGAAATTCGATTACTAAATACAACAAAGTGAGGTGACGAGTGATAGTAAAGTTATAATTCGTTGGTGAATTGTGTAAGTCGCTTTATAGTCGAACGAAAAATGTGCAACTCGAAACTGTAATAAAAGTATAATGCTAATGTTCTGTTATCTACGTTTTCTAGGGTAGGTAGGTAGGTAGTTCTGTTATCTACGTTTTCTAGATACCACCAACCCTACACTCACACGTTTTTAACCCACCCACACATTTGCGCGTGTAAAAATGACAGCTGTCACTTTTGAGTCCGATTGTATGGAGCTTCCGAGGTGTGCCTATGTTCTTAAAGAAAGATTGTTTAGTTTAAAGGGCTAATTTCGTTCTGTTTTCACGTTCCATATTTATGATTTTACCAAGGGGCTGTTATGTCCTCAATTTAGCTCTGATAAAAAGATGAGGTCGACGATAAAAAGTGCTCAACTAGAAGAAGTGTGTTCACTTGCGATTTAATCCGGGTCATTTTACAATTCCACTCCTTAGTTCTTTCCATTATGAAAATGCTTTGTACGTCAGACGAACATATCAGTCCGTATGTAACTCCACATCGATGAATACGGTGTTTCATCTCTCCGTCGCGTCGTTGGCAATTAAAATGGCTGCCGCAATACGCTATGTAGGCTCACTGGAGCTCGAATTCCATTCACTGTCTCATTAATATGCAACCCGTTTGATTGAGCGTATTCAATTGTATTCGATATCGAATTTCTTCTGTTAACTGTTATTGTTTAATTTGGTGACAAAACTGTTATGTGGTCTTTTTGTTTGCATTGTTATCGGCGAGGGTACTTGTTGAAAAAGGTGTTTTCATTTGTATACCTAATATTATACTCTAGCTTTGATTAACCAGATTTTTTTCTCTTTTTTTATGGAAATAAGATGACACTTATCAAACAAATTTTGGGTATGATTCTTTGTTATAAATCTATTTAAATATTTAGTAATTTTTTTAGAACTTTTTTCTATTTGAATATAAAAATGAGTATTTTCATTCGAAAAATGTTACAGCGTCTAAATAACAAAAACTGATTTATTCTGAAACCAAAATAGAACTAAAAATTGTGACAAAAAATTCTACCTTTCATATTATTATGAACAGAATTAGGAACAGAAGAAATAAAATTGACTTCATAAGAATAAAGGGAGGCTTATAATAAACTCTAGATCTGTAAGAGCTCAAGATATAAAAACAAAATTAGAAGAAGAAGCCCTGAAATCATGAAATTGGTCAGTAGGTATTTATTACATGATAAATATATTGCAATGATAATATTCAGTCATCATTTGGGCACAGTACGTCCTAAAATATTAAAGCAATCAAATGTCTCTAGAGATGCTTACCAACACTTTTTTGGATAGAAGCGGGGCCGATAGCTTAACGTGCCTTCCAAAATTCGAAAAAATACTCTAATACTTCTATCACTAGCAGTCACCCGTCAGCTTCCCAGCACGTTGTTAAATAGAATTTATGCCATAAAATCTGAGGAGATGATACTCATAAAACAGGCAATCTGAATCCAGAATAGCAAAAACAGTTTTCCTGGGCTCTCCATGAAAACCGGTTAAGTGCCAGTCTGACTCGCGAAATAGTGGGTTCCAAAACATAACATTATTATTGTTGGACAAAATTGTAGTCTTATCTTCAAAATTATCTAATCACAATTATTAGATGCTAGTTAAAACGAAAATGGTTTTTGTTAAGTGTTTGTACAGTCAAGGGCATATCAAGCTTGTCACGTTTGACTTTGTACCGCCCCTATAATCAGTAAGGTAGAAGCGGAAAACGCAATGCAAGTGTCAAGTTGGATGTGCTTTTGATACGAGTATATATTTATTATTGTTACTAATAAGTCTCTTACATTTTTTGTTTTTCAGAAATTACTTGGAAAGACGCCATAGCAACAAATATATTCTGAAAAAATCTCAGTTCAAAAAACACCGAAGTTGCATACATTTAGGTACAATAATGGTGTTAATTTTGACAAGTCATACAATAAATTTTACATGCCTAAATATTTTTTTTTACACTCTTTTTTTTTCCTATACGAAGTAACAAAGAAAGCACCACAGTTAGACATTCATATTGAGTTAAGTTTTAGTTTGTATTTGCGCCAGAATTGACTCTAATGTCTTGTATACGTTATGGTTACGTAACCCTAAAAACGTTGACCGTAATGGAAGCAGTAGAGTGAATAATTAAGTAGTTCAAATTGGATGTTAGGTCTCATTTATGTGTGGTTTGTTATACACGGTTCTCTATCATTTGTATGCAATTATTCAGTTTTATGCATCGTTTGCGTCCACACGTTGGCAAACGGTCGTTTTGCAGAGATATTGAGTAATACAAAATGAATTGTTGCAGGAATGTTATTGAATAAAATGTGATTGAAAGTTTACGTACAAAGCAAAGGAAAATAAATATGAAAAGCAAATGGTAAAAAGCAACATTGAAAAATAACATTCCGAATTTCAAAATAAGATAGATTTTTCTAGATCGTTTGAACGGTTGAATAATTTTGCATAAATAAATCACAACATATTTTCTCTTTTTATGTTTGTTCGAGAAAGTTTTAAAATTATTCTGACATTTCCTCATCTATTCCTGAAGAACGATGTTCGACGAAAATTGAGAGAAACTCTACACTTTATTTATGACAACACAGTCGTACATTTAGTAAACAAACAACTCAAAAACTCAAAATCATTTAATCATTGTTGGGTATAATATCTCTTAATGACGACAGCTAAACTACATCGCTTCACAAAAAAAAAATAAGCAACACTAAAAACCCACGTTCTCTTTTTAATGTTACTTAAACCATTTAAATTCTACGTTATTAACGTTACAAAACGTCGTAAACTTTCGTTACTTACTTTACTCTTTACACTCAAGTGTAAATTAACAATAAAATACTCTAACCTAGACAGACAATTAACAAGACTATCGTACATGAGCTCATAATTCAGTGTAGCCTGCAAGCACGGACCACAAGTGTTGCCTGGAAGACATATTTCACCACAAGCTGGTTTGGTAAGCTCTGCTTGCTCTACCAGCCGCAAAACAGTACCGATACGCTCTTACTTTACTGTGTACTTACTTGGTTAGATACATGAATTTCTCAGAATTCCGGAATATTCTAAGGCTGAATTGCAGCTTTAACAACAACGAAGTATGATCATAAAGAGAATAAGACGTGAATATTTGGTTAAAATAAGATGGTGGTAATTAGCCTATAAATTGTTTTGGGCGTTTATCACTTCAACTGCTTAGGTTGACTTCACACCATAAATAATACAGATAATCAAACATAACCTTATGAGTCCATTTCTATGAGGTGATTCTATAGTTTGATACCAAAAAAATATCTATCTCTTACGATTCCGTTCAAATTATCAAATAGTACCTGTTCATATTCCTTTTAAAATCTAGCAATGTACGTGTTGCACGTGACTTTACCAGGTCCTAAAGTACAGGTAGTATAGTAGTAGACTTTAAAATAGAATAAAATTTTGTTTCCATTTAAAAAAGATTTGTGCAAAATACCTGGAAAACTAATTATTTTACATATAACGTGTATTTTTAAATTTATACAGTTAGTTTAGAGTTAATTAGTTTCTTAAACGATTGCAAATAATTGTAAATTGCAAATAATGCTACGGGGGCAGGAGAATTTTGTTTCTTTTGTAATGTTATGAATACCTATACAACATTTGATGTAACCACATAAAAAACAACAAACAAACAAAACAAAAAAACAAATCCATTATTTAACTTATCGGATAAAAGAATAAAAGCTATTTATGAACGCAAAAACTTTTAAACAATCTCATTAAAATGAAATTCAATACTTTCAAAAACTTTCAAAAAATTTAACATTTTTAACACAACAATTTTACAAAAACTTGGAATGTCCAAAGTTTTTCTTTTTATTCGAATATTGCATTAAAAATATAAACACGCCATAAGAGAAACATGATTGGAGCTTGCATCATACAAAAAATTAAACGTAAACTTATATCGGCTGTAAAAATACGTCAGATTTAAATAAGAAAGTACCTGGGCGACTGAGCTTCACTCTTTAATAACCACCTCAAACTGAAAATATCACAGGCTAAGCAAGCTATGCTACCCGCCAACAGATGGCACTGTGTGTGGTTTTTGTCTAAAAGGCTGTATTTAAAAAAATGCCTAAAACTAAAACACGGGGAAAACGAATATTTCCAGACCTGATGTATTCGATTTTTGCCCCCTAAAACCCACGTATGGCAAATTTCATCGAAATCGTTAGAGGCGTTTTCAAGAAACCTATAAAAAATATACAAGGTGTAACAAAAGGGTGTATCAACCCTGAAGGATGTGATTCTGACCATGATACTGAGCAACTTTCCCTAAAGAACATAGGTCGAAATACGAAAAAAAAAATTACCTCCCATACAAAATGGGCGTTCAGCTGATGCAGTTTCTATGGGAGGTCAAAAATTGGTCAGTTTCATGGGCGGAATCACGTCCTTTAGGATTGATATACTCTTTCTGTTACACCTTGTATATACAAATACTAGCTGTTGCCCGCGGCTTCGCTCGCGTGGATTTCGTATTTAGGTTGTTACCGGTTTTCCGAAGCAATGAGGTATTTTAGTCCAGGGAAATTATTATTTATCCCATCATTTCGGGGTAATTTTAAACCAAGGAAAAACAGGACTAACCCTGCGCAAATCAATGAGTATAATTCAAGATGGAACTTAGCAGCAGTATCGTAACAAATGTAAAGAGAGAGATGAGAGACACCTTTATGTCATATTTCAAAACAGAGCCAATTCGCAGAAGTAATTGAGAAAAACTGAAACCCTCTCCCTCTCTCTCCCTCTCCACCCTTCCTCTCCCTCTCTCTTCCTCTCCCACCTTCCTCTCCCTGTCCCCCTTCCTCTCCCCCTCCATCTCCCCCTCCCTCTGTCTCTCCCCCTCCTCCCTCTCCCACTCTCTCACCCCCTCCCCCTCCCTCACTCCCTCCCTCTCCCCCTTCCCCTCCTTCTCCCTCTCCCTCTACCTGTACCTCTCAATCTCTCTTCCTCTCTACCTCTCTGCGTCTCTACCTCTCTACCTCTCTACCATTCTACCCCTCTACCTCTCTACCTCACTACATCTCGAACTCTCTACCCCTCTAACTCTCTACCCCTCTACCTCTCTACCTCTCTACCTCTCTACCTCTCTACCTCTCTACCTCTCTACCTCTCTACCTCTCTACCTCTCTACCTCTCTACCTCTCTACCTCTCTACCTCTCTACCTCTCTACCTCTCTACCTCTCTACCTCTCTACCTCTCTACCTCTCTACCCCTCTACCCCTCTACCCCTCTACCCCTCTACCTCTCTACCTCTCTACCTATCTACCTATCTACCTCTCTACCTCTCTACCTCTCTACCTCTCTACCTCTCTACCTCTCTACCTCTCTACCTCTCTACCTCTCTACCTCTCTACCTCTCTACCTCTCTACCTCTCTACCTCTCTACCTCTCTACCTCTCTACCTCTCTACCTCTCTACCTCTCTGCCACTCTACCACTCTACCACTCTACCTCTCTACCTCTCTACCTCTCTACCTCTCTACCTCTCTACCTCTCTACATCTCTACATCTCTACCTCTCTGCCTCTCTACCTCTCTACCTCTCTACCTCTCTACCTCTCTGCCTCCCTGCCTTTCTACCTCTCTACCACTTTACCACTCTACCTCTCTACCTCTCTACCTCTCTACCTCTCTACCTCTCTACCTCTCTACCTCTCTACCTCTCTACCTCTCTACCTCTCTACCTCTCTACCTCTCTACCTCTCTACCTCTCTACCTCTCTACCTCTCTACCTCTCTACCTCTCTACCTCTCTACCTCTCTACCTCACTACCTCTACCTCTACCTCTACCTCTACCTCTCCCTATCCCTACCCCTATCCCTACCCCTATCCCTACCCCTATCCCTACCCCTAACGTTAATTTAACCGCTATCCCTAACATAGAAACGACACCCATATTGATTTTTAGACATTTCAAACCTATCGCACCCCAACCCCATCCCAAGGGAATGATGGTATTTAACGTCCACCACGTTGGATTTCAAAATTGTTGTAGTTTTCGTAATCAGCGACCCAATAAACCATACAAACGATACCCATATTGGTTTTTAGACTTTTTCACCCCATTTCCCTTTTTTAGGGGTTGAATTTGGGGTGGAATTTCAATAACAGTGATGAACGTTACATATAATTACATCATTAATGCCTAAATAATAAATTATGTGGATTTTACTTTAAAAATAAAGAATTTTCAACTTCATCCCCCTTTTCACCCTTAAGGTTGTCGAATTTTGAAAAACCCTGAGACACGTATATATTTATTTTTACTCGTCCGCCTAAATACAAATTTTGAAGATCATAACTTCAAAACTGACGGACTTTCATACAAACTTTCATCCCCTATTTAACCCCCTTAGGGGTGGAATTTTTTAAAACCCTTTCTTAGTACACCCCAAGATCTCATAAGGAACCTACATGCCAAATTTGGAATCTCTAGACCCAGCGGTTTGGGCTGTGCGTTGATATGTCAGTCAGTCAGTCAGTCAGTCACCTTCTTCTTTTATATATATAGATTGCTCGTGTAATACTCGTAGTATAGATAGGATAACTTTTTCTAAGACACTTGTCGTGGACAAAATATCGGTATTTCTTGAACCCAAACATCTTTAATTCTTTTTCTACCTGTGACCCTAATGAAGCTTCTTTAAATATTTTGCTATCACTTTCTTTTTTACCAATAGAGAAAGTGAGAGCAATAATAAAATTTATTGCTGTCACTTTAACTTATTATTTGCAACTGTCAATTTCTGTTTATAGTAATACGATAATTAAGGAATAAAGGAAATGTTTATTTATTTTTGCATGGCAAACGCCTCAGTTATAAAAATCGTATGCGTGGTCCAATTTCTACCTAAAGGCGTTGCTTTGGGCCACATGACTATGATTGATTGTCCCATTTTTAGGGTTCCACATATTTTCACAGGAAAACCTTGAGGATATAGCTTCTTTTTTATGCCAGTCATGTTTGATATGAAACTCGCGTAGATGTGTAATAAAATTGAATACGTGTTTTGATATAAACAAATAAAAAAGGCTCACTAAAGTTCCTCATACGTAATATATTTGTTCTGTGGCTTTTTGATGTTTTCAAGGCAAATAATATTAATTCCCTCGGTACAAAGGTAAAATTGGTTAAAATTTTGTATGACATGAGTATGACGAAGAATTATTCATTTTGCAAAATCGATGCTTTGAGGGGTGCGGTTGAGAATGAACTAAAATAAGCCCTTAAAAGTTTTATCTTTAATTTTACTTATAATGGCTATAAAGTAACCCTAAAGGACGTGATTCTTCCCATGAAACCGAACAACTTTCCCCGAGGAAAATAGGTCAAAATACGACTTTTTTTTACCTCCCATAGAAACAGAATCAGCTGATAGTGCATTTCGTGTGGGAGGTCTATTATTTTTGAAGTGAAAACTTCTATAGCGGCGCTTGGCACTTTTTTAGATGTGTAAAAAATTCTAAACTCGCGTCAGATCTCGCATCAGATCCGTAGCCTGATCGAAAAAGCGTCAACTTTCAACCGTATTGTTATTACAATACGGGTTTTTATTCAGTGACATCAAAGAAGTACTTGAGCAATTTCGCGATTGACCCTTACAAAATGCATAATATTCAAAAATGCTAGTTTTCACTTCTGCCGGCACTCCCGGAGTGCAACCCGTCTTTATTTTTCTTATTTCGACCTATGTTCCTTGGGAAGAGTTGTTCAGTTTTACATCTATTAGGCAACCCCCAACATATACCCTTTAACAGATTCAGATTCAGATAATTTTATTCAATGTAGATTCTTTACAGAATACTTATTGAATGTCATGCAGAATACAATGCAAATAGAGCGAGTCTACGCCGTTTCGGATCGTGCTATGGCAGCGTAAAAGAAACGGCAAGAAACCACTGCAGCACGGCCTACTTTAAGAGTCGGCTTTTTACAATGTGTTTCTTGTGTTTCGCTGGAATATCAGAGCACCATACCTCTTTGTCATTCATATAGTCATCCAATCTATAGTAAGCTTTTTTACATAACGTTTGCTTTACACACTCTTTAAACTTTCTCTCAGGTAATTGCACTATATTGTCAGGTATTTTGTTGTAGTATCGTATACACAGACCAACGAAAGATGTATTGACTTTAGTTAATCTAGTATATGGTTGATCAATTTTATGCTTATTTCTAGTATTAAAATTATGCCTGTCACAAATTTTAGGTAATTGATGAATGTTCTTTCTAGCATACATTATATTTTCATAGATATACTGGCATGGCACTGTCATAATGTTGATTTCCTTGAACAGTTCTCTCAGGGAATCACGAGTCTTCAGGCAATAAATTGCATATACCCTTTCTCTTACATCTTGTATACACTTCCCCATTTTAACCAGCGTTGCTTTTTCTTGTTGGAATGAAAAGTAAATATGTACTTTTTCTTTATTTTACTACGTGCTAAAAAAACTGTTACGATAAGTAACCTGCTTCCGCGTTAGATTACAAAACTGACTTGTTAGCGGCGCGGCTAACAAAGTAGATTTTTTAATTCAGGTCTTATAATTGTACTATTTCTTTTTTGTATAAATGTTAACCAAAGTATCTCCTGACCGACATCCATCATCGTATACAATTGCTAAGCGTTGTTTTCGAAGCTTAGGCGGACCGACGTGGTCAAGATTTTTATAGAGAGAGTAACACGACAAAAATTGTGTATTATTTAAGACACTTTAACATTCTTTAAAGGCTTTGAATAACGTCTATATTCTAAGCTGGCATCATATTATTGTTTTTACGAGTCTTCAATATAAATTCCAGGAATTCTGATTTATTAATTCTCGAAATATCTTGCTGTTCTACAGCAGTTTCCAGTTAGATGGCATGTTTGCTTACATGCAATATTTACTTATATATCGTAGTTTCAAGCTATTCTTAGTATGATTCATTTTTTTCGTTTATTCCCACGCTTGCCAATATATTTGTAGCTATGTCAAAAGCAATCGGCTAAAGCTGTCAGAAAAAATAAGTTTGTAAAACAATGTTATTATTTCCTTCAATTTTTTTTTCAACGTTTTTATTGTTGCTTCTTTTTTCCCAACATGGCGTCACTTTGTTTGTGAAGCGATTTAGTTTAGCTGACGTGATTAGATTTAATTATCCAATAATGAATATGGTATTTTAAGTTTAAAATATACTCTTGTTCCAGTGTGATGGCTACAAAATGTGTTGGTAATATCATTCTAGTGAATTAACTTTTGGAATATATTAATTATTAGCTGTGCCCATGACTTCGTTTGCGTCGAGTTTGGATAGTACACATAAACAATTGGACTTATTGAAACGGGGTTTACAGGGCAAACAACTTGAACAATAACCGCATGGTGGATTGGTGGGGAAAGCTTTGCGCACGTCAATTTATATGTAGAATCGACTCTGCGCAGCCAAGATTTTTTATGTTCAATGGGCTTACCTACTCTTGACCTTGATCTAGCCTTGAGGACAGACATGAGGTCGACGATGGAACGACATGACCCAGAAGAAGGTAATTTTCTGGCGATTTATACAGGGTGTAACAAAAAGGGTATACCAACCCTGAAGGGTGTGAATCTGCCCACGAAACTGAACAACTTTTCCTAAGGAACATAGGTCAAAATACGAAAGAATTTTTTGACCTCCCATAGAAACTGAATCAGCTGTTAGCGCATTTTGTATGGGAGCTGAAAAATATTTTTTGCATTTCGACCTATGTTCCTTAGGAAAAGTTGTTCAGTATCATGGGCAGAATTACATCTTTCAGGGTTGACATACCCTTTTTGTTACACCTTGTAGATTATAGATTCGGGTTATATGAAGTCGGGAACACAGACGCAGGAAGAGAAGTCCACGGCGTGGACTTCTTTACCTGCGTCTGTGTGGACTCCACGCCTGAGCTGTGCGCATATAAAAGATGTTTCATAGCGCTTTGTGCAAATGTGTGGAATATCAACGAAGTATTCGTGGTATCCTGCGGCGCAACTTCAGATGATAGAAGGACATTAGAAGGACAGAAGAAGGAGTCGTCCGCGCGGAGCGTTAGCGAACATACGTGTCATTCTATGCGTCACGCCGCGCCGTGCAACCGACAAATCATTTTATTCGTGCGCTTACGCATCGTAACGTAATACAAGATGGTAAGTGCATGACATTTTCGAAAAATGTCACCAAACGTGCCCCGGGAGTGCAATGTAGCAAGTGTTGCCGATGGATTCATGGTGATTGCGCGTCTTTAAACAACGAACAACTTGCCACATTCTCGGCAACTGACTCCGTCGACTGGAAATGTCGAGGCTGCACAGGGAAAGCTAAGCCGAAAAGAGTGTCCGTAATCATTGGCGACCAGGAGGACGAAGAATCGGAAACCGAGGGAACCCCCACAGGCACCGGCTTCGGGCACAATGCAAAGCAGAAGGTAGCAACAGATATTCTGACCGAGATTCGCCAAGAAGTTAGAGAAGTAGTTAGACAAGAACTGCAACGCTCATTAACCTTCGTTTCGGAAAAAATAGACGACTACGAGAAAAAAATTCAAGAATATGAAGACAAGATGAGAGACCTAGAAAACCAACTCAAGGACCTGCGAAATAATTCCAAGAATGCTTTAATGCTTTCATTATCGACACCCTCGAACAAAAAATCTATCGAATTCAACAATCGCAAATGTCTAATGATATCGATATTTGTGGCGTGAAGGAGACGGAAGAAGAGGACCTAAAGAAAATCGTGTCGAAAGTAGGAGCCTTCCTTAAACAAAATCCTGATAACATCATACGTACGTACCGTAAGAAGAAACCGATCCGAGAACAGAAGGCAGGCATGTCGCGCGGCTTGTCACCCGCCGGGCCGCCGGCGCCCATCGTCGTGACGCTGCGAGATGGCGCGCGGGACCGCTGGCTCGACGCGGCAAGGAACGCGAAGCTAACTGCCAGGGAGATTGGTATGGAACAAGTCGATGATAATATCTACGTAAGGGAATCACTGAGCCCGACCACAGCATTTTTGCTTTGGAAAGCAAAAAATTACATAAAAAAAATCATCTGTATGCAAGTACGTGTGGTGCAAAAATGGTATGATTGTAGAATCGACTCTGCGCAGCCAAGGTCACTGTTCAAGTAGTTTGCCAACAACTATACCTATTTGGCTTTATTTATTTATTTATTTACAGTTTATTGTACACAAGATAAAAAATATATTAGCTCTTTTTTCAGTTTCAAGCTTCGCTGCTTGAAACCTTGTATTCGCATGTCTTCTGTTTTAGAGAACCGATTGCAATAAAGCAAAGCTTATATGTTGCAAGGAAGTAAGCCAAAAACCAGCTTAAAAATAAATATTTTCTCGATATTCGTATAACCGGATAGAAATCGCTGTCCGACGAAATAACTCGCTGTCCTGTAGTCGTTTCGACCTAGATGGAATGTTTGCTCTCTTGAGTGTGCATGCAATATTTTGTACACACTTTTTTCAAACCGTACTGGGTATCGGCGAACGGATAAAAATAATAAAGAACTTTAAAAGAGATAATCACTTGTATCCTAGATTGTTCAATTAGATAATGGCAGACGAACTCGTACCATAAGGGTTCCGTTTTTACCATTTTGGTTCGGGACACTCAAAAGAAGTGTTGACCCATCAATCCTAGCTAATGAAGTTTGTTCAAAAGTTGGGCAGCTTAATTTTTTTACACAGGTAATAGGTAAGGTTTATACGTTGGGATAAGGATAATACAGAAAAACGTAGCATTAAGGATAATGTAGCTATTATCACAGAAAGAGTTTTTGAATCAGATCCGTAGTTTCAAATATTATTATTAGATTAATATATTAAAAATATATCCACTAAAAACTTTTAAACAAACGAAAGTAAATTTCATATTAACTCTAAATATTATCTTATCTCCTAGGTTAATTTAAAAAAGTGTAGATTAGATGTAGTTTGATGTAGTACATTCTTAACACATCATATGCTTCAAATTATAAATTTGAAAGGGAGACAAAATCACTTTAAGGGTAAAAATTTCACTTTACCGATACTCCTCGAATTTCTTTATAAAGCGATGTGAGTTCGATCGTGGGAAATATTATGTAAATTTTATGAAATACAACATTTGATTTGACAGTGGTAATACCAGCTTATTGTAACCCATATACGAACGGAGTCGATCGTCTGGCAAAAGCGATCCTTGGTATACTTCAGAAAATATTTACGGAAAGAGATTACAAGGCAAATAGATGACGTTTCTGAGAATTCTAGTTTTGTAAGGAATATATCTTAAGTGGAATCACTTTGTGAGCTCCAACCACAAACGGTTCTATTCATTCTTTTGAATATAATATAACCTTACTTAGCATGACCGAACATTGATAAAATGTGTACCAACAGGCATTATGTATGATGCCTAGGTATTGTATACAAAGTATGAAATAAACGAAGATATTTATACTATTTCATACATTGCCTAAACGTAACAGAAATTCTATACATTGCCTAGGCATTGTATAGAATGTATGAATTATATAGATTGCCGGTAACATGTATGTAATTAATTTCCATAAAAACACAAAGCATACTCTACCTACTTTAAAAACCTTAAAGAAAGTTGCACGTACACCACTTAAGTGGCACGTATAAAAGTTTTCTAATGAAACAGCATCAAACTTAAGTTCCGTGTAGAAAGTACACTCGTTCGTATCATTCAGAGTTGATTGATGGTTAAAGTTAGAAACACAGTTGGTTTTATAAAATCAGCGAAACGTAAAATATATTTTTGTATTTACTGAGTGATATTTGTATATTTAATTAATAAATGATGATTGTAAGGTTTTCTCTTTGATGGCAAATAAATTGAGAGAGAGTTATATGAAAAACAGTCTAAGCTTTTTGATTACTCGTAGCTTAATTGCAAGCTAGACTTTAGGTACGAACTGTATTGAACTTAACTCTTTGAAAGTTATGAGTAGCTAAAAGCAGAGAATCAACAAAATAATTAATAACTAAATTAGAGGTTTTTTATGAATCAACTCAAAGTCTAGACTTGCTTTATCGAATTTTTACGCGAGACCAAGTCATAATTACAGAGCCAGATAATCCAAAAAGCTTATATTTATTCATCGGATTTTAGCGGTTATATCATATTTATATCCCCATTGCTGAAAAGCTACCCGCGGACATGATCTTCCCTAGCCCATATGGAAGTTACTTATATTAAGCTAAGTACGTATTTAATATTTCTTTCTATTAGTTTTATAAATAAATCTCATTTTCTTTCATGTTATGCTCTGTTTGCATCCTGCATCATTATACTTTCTCCTTTAGTCACTCTAAGGTCGACTGGTAGAGATCTCACCTAGGGATAGGTCCACCCTTGCATATAATCTTTCAGACAATACTATTTTTAGAGGTCCGTACCTCAAAATAAAAAAACGGAACCCTTATAGGATCACTTTGTTGTCCGTCCGTCTGTCTGTCTGTCAAGACCCTTTTTCTCACGAACCAGAAGAGGTATCAAATTGAAATTGATAACGAATATTAAGGTCCATAAACCAAACACCAGGTCCATAACCATATTAAACATAAAATCTGAAAATTTAAATTTTTTACAACTACGCAATCAAAAGATATGGCGTATTATGTCCTCATCTTCATACATTTATGCAAAAAAGCAAAACCTACAGGATACTTCCCGTTGACCTAAAATTATGAAAGTTGGCAAGAAGCTAGGTCTCACAGTACAAATAAAGGGAAAAGTCTAAAATCATTAAATATTTAAATTTTTCTCACAACTAATAGAAACCAATTAAGGTGAGCTCCAGTTTCAAGAACTTTTCTATAAAAGAAGAAACAAGTTGGATGGTCGCGGAGTTTTTAAAATCCAAGAGCAAAAGCTTTTAGTATATCATATGGTAGATAGGTACGGAACCCTAAGGGCGCGAGTCCGACTCGCACTTGGCCGGTTTTTTTCTAATTTTCGTGCAATAAAAACTATACTGTTTTTATTGTCGCTTCTTTTTTTTCCCACAATGGCGCCACATTGTTTGTGAAGCGATGTAGTTTAGCTGACGTCATTAAGAGATTTTAATATCCAACAATGAATAAACGATTTTGATTTGATTTGATACAACAACAACTTAATCAACGACGCTACGGTCGAGCGGTGGCACGTGCGAGAAACTCAAGAAGAGGTGGGCTTCTCTGATAACGACAAATGTGAGTGCGGCATTTTGAATTCTATGACACACTTGTTTTCTTGCTTACCTCTTCAGTTTCTTGCTCTCGGAAGGAGCTTTTTAATAGCAACCAAAGAGCGGTTTATGTAGCCACATTCTTTGATAAGTTACGAAAAGAAGAAGAAGACAATTGGCTAGGTAGATAACCAATAAGCTGGAATAAATCCCTCTCAAGTATGAGATTGCTGTGAAGATGAACCTTAACTATACAAAATATACATCTTGAGTGCAATCTAAGACTTGATAGGGATTTATTAATACCAACCTTGAGCTGCGCTGTGCTTAGATCGATATACGACCCTAAGTTAGGAAAATGGAGCAATTTTATTGCCTGGGTTTTTTCCAACTTACTGGATTGCTACAAAGCACAGCTTTGGTAGAAATCCGCCCTCTTAGGTCACTTAGCAATTGGTTGGCTTAGTGCCTTAAACCTATAGTCAGCTTGGGTATACAGGCGCTTTTCCTTAAGTATTTTTTTTAGCTTTACAAGTAAGAAAACGAGTAGGTGGGCCAACTGATGGTAAGTGGTCTCCACCATCCATAGCACCCACAGGCTATTAGTGACATCTGTCATTACATACCATGAAACGTCCACTACAGGACAGAGAGCTCCCTCCAGAACTCCAGCAAAAACGCATGGTACTTTGAAGAAGATTTAAAATAGTCACAACTTCTACAAGCGTTGCGGCTGGCGACCACTGTTGTTCGTGGCCGCAGTACTAGTATGTAAGATTGTTTGTGTGGTGCCGACAAAGAATAGTACCAACCTATTTCTACCCGTGGGTTTCGTAAAAGGCGACTAAGGGCTTATGAAAAGGAGGATGGGGAGCAGCATCTTTAATAAGATAGCAAAACGCGTTACCCACCGTGATATCTATGATAGTATGTTTCACTGGTTTCCAATAATTTCACTGGTTGCCTTACCCTTCAAACAGAAGACGGACTTGGCACCAAAGCCCTACAACCTAAACCCTACCCTTAGTTCAAGACTTTATGAGGACCATCTTTAGTTGAACTTTACAAGACATTTTAAAACTACAGTCGCCAATTAGAGAAGAGTCTACACATTAATTAGTACCCCAGTCAGTTTTCGTCTAGGTGTCGTCAAGGAAGAGGTTAACCGAGTCCATTATCAATAGTTTCAAGTCACCGTCGAATGGATGACAAGTCATTAGTCATTAGTCTTCGGTCATTGATTCAGTTCTCAGCCAAAAACAAACCAACTTATTTTTCGAGATCGGAAAGAAAGCATACGCATACATGAAATCGCTCTCAATGACGCTCCTGAGAGCTGACAGCGTATCAGTTGAGTATGCTGTCAAACTGTGAATGTGTTGACAGCTACTCAAAGTTGTGTTTATTAAATGATACAATATCTCAAGATACATCTTAACAGCACTCCTACACTTAAGAGAGATTTATTAATACTACCTTAAATGACAAGCGCTTCAACAATAAGTAGTGGTAAAAGTAAGTTTGAAATACCATTTCTAACCATTGTTTGATGTAAACAAAAAACTTCTTAATGTGCCTCTGGTGCGTCTATAGGGTGCGTCTCATCAATCAAACACAATCCGACTGACGTATCACAAAAGACCCCCTGAAGACGTCACTTGTTATTTCCAATTTCGTTTATTGTACGTGAATGTGCCGCCGGATACGGATGGATAATAATTTAAAAATGGAACAGATGGGAGTCACTATTATTACCTTGACCTTTTAAGTAAGCTGAAAAATATAGATTAACCGATTATAAATATGACCTTGCCATGGACGATGACCTTGCTTGAGCTTAGAAGAAAAAACAAACATGTTACGTGATATTAATTTTGCAATCATAAAGCTCTCAGTATACAGCTACGAGTATAAGGATTTATAAGCGACTAGCTGTGCCCGCGGCTTCGTCCGCGTGGAATTCAGACAATGTTCAGTCTCTCCCTCTACCTCTCCGAATCTAGCTAAAGAAATATAGGACTTTCATACAAACTTTCATCCCTTATTTCACCCCCTTGGGAGATGAATTTTCCAAAATCCTTTCTTGACGTGCATAGAACCTGTGTACAAAATTTTAGATCTGTATCTATAGCGGTTACGGCTCGGGCGTTGATGAATCAGTCAGTCAGTCATTCAGTCAGGACAAGCTCTTTTATATATTTAAGAATTGGACGACGGTGAAAAGAGAGGGTCCAACTCCTAGGGCAGCGGCGGGGCGTAATTTTATTCACTTTTTAACTCATTTAATCATAAGTACCTGGGCGACCGAGCTATGCTCTGTATGATTAAAATATCATCGGGTGATTAAGCTATGCTACTCAACAACAGATGGCGCTGTAAGTTTCTTGAACGCACTAAAACGCGCTAAGAAATATTTAAAAAGTCGGCGAAAACGAATTTTTCCAGACATGAGACCTAGCTAGATCGATTTTTTGCCCCTGAAAACCCCTGTATACTAAATTTCATCTAAATCGTTAGAGCCGTTTTCGAGAAGACGATTACAAATATATATACCTATACAAATATTGCTTGTTTAATAGTAGTACCTGGGCGACCGAGCTGCGCTCTATAATAGCCGCCTCAACATTAAATTATCATCGGGTTAGCAAGCTATGCTACTCGCCAACAGATGGCGCTGTGGTTTGTGTCTAAAACGCGGTATTTTTTTTAAATGCTTAAAAACACGGGCAAAACGATTTTTCCCAGACATGAGACCTAGCTTGATCGATTTTTCGTCCCCAAAAACTCCCGGATACTAAATTTCATCAAAATCGTTAGAGCCGTTTTCGAGAAACCGATTACAAAGATATTTATATATACAAATACTAGCTGTTGCCCGCGGCTTCGATCGCGTGGATTTCGTATTTATGTTGTTACCGGTTTTCCGAAGCAATGAGATATTTTCCCGTCATTTCGGGGTAATTTAAAACTAAGGAAAAACAGGACTAACCCTGCGCAAATCAATGAGTATAATTCAAGATCCAGCTGAATTTTATATAATATACAGACGTTACTCATAAATTACTCAGAACAGAGGAACTAAGCAGCAGTATCTTAACAAATGTAAAGAGAGAGATGAGAGACACCTTTATGTAATATTTCAAAACAGAGCCAATTCGCAGAAGTAATTGAGAAAAATTAAAACCCTCTCCCTCTCTCTCCCTCTCCCCCCTTCCTCTCCCCCTCCCTCTGTCTCTCCCACTCCCCCTCCTCCCTCTCCCCCTGCCTCTCCCTCTCCCGCTCCCTCTCCCTTTTCATCACCCCCTCCCCCTGTCTCTCCCCCTCCCCCTCCTTTCTCTCCCCTTCCTCTCCCTCTCCCCCTCCCTCTCCCTTTTCATCACCCCCTCCACCTCCCTCACTCCCTCTCTTTCCCACTTCCCCTCCTTCTCCCTCTCCCTCTACCTGTATATGTACCCCTCTACCTCTCTACGTCTCTACGTCTCTACGTCTCTACCTCTCTACCTCTCTACCTCTCTACCCCTCTACCCCTCTACCCCTCTACCCCTCTACCCCTCTACCTCTCTACCTCTCTACCTCTCTACCTCTCTACCTCTCTACCTCTCTACCTCTCTACCTCTCTACCTCTCTACCTCTCTACCTCTCTACCTCTCTACCTCTCTACCTCTCTACCTCTCTACCTCTCTACCTCTCTACCTCTCTACCTCTCTACCTCTCTACCTCTCTACCTCTCTACCTCTCTACCTCTCTACCTCTCTACCTCTCTACCTCTCTACCTCTCTACCTCTCTACCTCTCTACCTCTCTACCTCTCTACCTCTCTACCTCTCTACCTCTCTACCTCTCTACCTCTCTACCTCTCTACCTCTCTACCTCTCTACCTCTCTACCACTCTACCTCTCTACCTCTACCTGTCCCTATCCCTACCCCTTACGCCAATTTAACCGCTATCCCTAACATAGAAATGACACCCATATTTAATTTAGACATTTCAAACCCCATCCCAAGGGGACGATGGTATTTCACGTCCACCACGTTGGATTTCAAAGTTGTTGTAGCTTTCGTAATCAGCGACCCGATAAACTATACAAACGACACCCATATTGATTTTTAGACATTTCAAACCTATCGCACCCCAACTCCATCCCCAGGGGGATGATGTTATTTCGCGTCCACCACGTTGGATTTCAAAATTGTTGTAGTTTTCGTAATCAGCGACCCGATAAACCATACAAACGACACCCATATTGATTTTTATACATTTCAAACCTATCGCACCCCAACTCCATCCCCAGGGGGATGCTGGTATTTCACGTCCACCACGTTGGATTTCAAAATTGTTGTAGTTTTCGTAATCAGCGACCCGATTAACCATACAAACGACACCCATATTGATTTTTAGACATTTCAAACCTATCGCACCCCAACTCCATCCCCAGGGGGATGATGGTATTTCACGTTCACCACGTTTGATTTCGAAATTGTTGTAGTTTTCGTAATCAGCGACCCGATAAACCATACAAACGATACCCATTTTGGTTTTTAGACTTTTTCACCCCATTTACCTTTTTTAGGGGTTGAATTTGGGGTGGAATTTCAATAACAGTGATGAACGTTGCATAGAATTACATCATTATTGCCTAAATAATAAATTATGTGGATTTTACTTTAAGAATAAAGAATTTTCAACTTCATCCCCCTTTTCACCCTTAAGGGTGTCGAATTTTCAAAAACCCTGAGACACGTAATTATTTATTTTTAGTCGTCAGCCTAAAAACAAATTTTGAAGATCCTAACTTCAAAACTGACGGACTTTCATACAAACTTTCATCCCCTATTTTACCCCCTTAGGGGTGGAGTTTTGTAAAACCCTTTCTTAATGCACCCCTACGCCTCATAAGGAACCTACATGCCAAATTTGGAATCTCTAGACCCAGCGGTTTGGGCTGTGCGTTGATATGTCAGTCAGTCAGTCAGTCAGTCAGTCAGTCAGTCACCTTCTTCTTTTATATATATAGATTGCTCGTTTAATAGTATAGGAGTGACATTTAATGACCTTTTTTCTTGTAGGTGTGTTGTGACGCCGGATGTATAGAAAGGATAAATGAGTCTACGACCTTTTAAATTAAGCTTCAGACTTATCGATTGTAAGCGTGGCCTTTACTTTTGTGGCTGACCTTGGAAATATTTAACACTTAACGAATTATAGTATTAGTATTATAATTGGCTGTGTATTAACGTGCCACCAACTTTTAGTAAATTTTTACTAAATATTATCCACCAAAATGGACAAATGTTTATCAAATTTTGTTTACCAAAATGATTATATGATCACCAAATTTGCTTCTGGCACTTCACCGGCCGCTGCCCGCGGCACGCTCGCTCCGCTCGCTCGGCTCGTGCGTTGTAGTCGCAAAATAAGTTCTAACGAACTTAACTGAACCGGCTAATTTTGACCAGCATAAATTAGGTAACCAATTACCCAAATTTGGTGTACATTCATCCATTTTGTCTGAAGTGTATTGGGGTATAAAAAAATATTATGGAAATTATTAAATTTATAGCCATTATAATTTGACTTTTGTATACTTGAAGTGACGCCGGAAGGAATACTGGTGTTTTTACAATAATACCCACAATTTTTTTCCTGTGGAAACCAAAATTTATCAATTATGTGGTCTGAATAACATACAAAACTTTTTGTATGCGTAGAAAAGATGATCGATCAACGTTGTTTTGTTAACTTTTATTGTATGAGTTTATGACAAAGAAATTAATCATGTTGACTTTATTGAATTGGGATTTGTACCTGTAAATGATAATGTCTTGTTGGATCCCAAATAAATAAATAATAATAATAATCCTATACTATTAAAGAGCAATATTTGTATATATATATATAAATATATATATTTGTAATCGGTTTCTCGAAAACGGCTCTAACGATTTCGATGAAATTTAACATACGGGGGTTTTCGGGGGCGGAAAATCGATCTAGCTAGGTCTCATGTCTGTAAAAATTCGTTTCCCCGTGTTTTTAAGCATTTTCGTTTAAAACAAAAAGCTACATCGCCATCTGTTGGCGGGTAGCATAGCTTGCTCACCCAATGATATTTTAATGTTGAGGCGGCTAATATAGAGCGAAGCTCGGTCGCCCAGGTACTAATAATAATATACTATACAGGGTGTAAGGGAAGGTTGGTAAAAACTGAAAGGACATCAGTCGATAAAATGAACAACTTTACAAAGACCGGGTAGTAAAAAAAAATTACCTTTCCATACTAACTGTAAAATCAAATTTGTTATTTTGTATGAAGCGACGTATTTTTTTTTTCTTAGAGAAAGTGGAATTCTCTGCGTCTGTGTACTCTAGTTCATATAACCCGATTCTATTCAAGTGGTGAGTAAATAGGCTTGTTCTGGGCAAGTTCGTCCCATAGTCGACCTGACCTCATCTCAATCCTCAAGACTAGATCAAGGTCAAGAGCAAGCCCCTAGACAATTAAAAAAAAATTGTTCAGTTACATCAACTGATCATATCCTTTCAGTTTTAGCCTACCAGTCCCATACACTTGATGAGGATGACCTTTTTAGGGTTCCGTACGAATATTAAGGTCTATAAACTACACAAGATCTGAAAATTTAATTTTTTTACAATGACGCAATCAAAAGATATGGCTTTTTATGTCCTCATCTCCATACATTTATGCAAAAAAGCAAAACCTACAGGGTACTTCCCGTTGACCTAAAATTATCAAATTTGGCATGAAGCTAGGTCTCACAGTACAAATAAAGGGAAAAGTCTAAAATCATTAAATATTTCAATTTTTCCACCAATTAAGGTGAGCTCCCGTTTCAAGAACTTTTCTATAAAAGAGGGGTCAAGTTGGATGGTCGCGGAGTTTTTAAAATCAAAGAGCAAAGCTTTTAGTATATCATATGGTAGATAGGTAAGTCCGACTCACACTTGGCCGGTTTTTTTTAAGACGCGGAGAGTTCCGCTCATTTCGCTCGCAACGCTTTTTAGGTTACCTATGACACATCTGATGAAATTCCCGCTGATGTATCACTACACTAAGTGTAACGCCAGATGAAACATACGGGAAGATTATTTTGTCGTTAAAAATCACTATGAACCCCAAATCGCATCCTTAAAAAGACTCCTTAGATGCACCGTATGTCTCTTTGGTCTTTTCAAACTTGCGACAGTATGAAGATTTTCTTCTTAACGCGAGGAACGCGTATTCTGAAAATGGAGCACCATTTGTAAGGTTGAGATGGGAGTGACTGTAATGCTTTTAAGAAACGAGAAAAAAGTTCTCTCCTTTGATGAAAGTTTTCCATTTTCTCTTACACTCTACTGAGACAAAAAATATTGAGTGAAGTTGATCTTTTCTTTAGATCTATTTAAGGTATTTGCAAAAACAATACAGATCTTTCTAGCGTTCATTAAGCTTTCATACACACAAAAAAGGTTTCTTAAATGAAGACATCATTATTTATAAACAGAAACTAATATTTTCTTGAAATAAGCAAATACTGGTATTGACTTGAGAGCAACTTTAAGTATGAAAATAACTGCTTAATTTAAGAAGATGTTTGTTTCAGTATATATGAGATATTATGTTTATCATTTAAGAAATCTGTTTTATTTGTGACAATATCGCATTTTTGAGACTTTCTTTTCTTGAAGATACGGCTTACCCGACCCTTCGAACGTTTGCAGAGATTTGGGTTTACAAGCCTGGTACAGTCAATACTTAGTCAAGCTTGATATTATAAGGCACATCGTGCTTTAAATTCAAACAATATTAGTCCAATCTGTCAATCTTGATCTGCTTTTGATTGTACCTATCATCATAATTTACAGCCTCTAGCTTTGGCCGGAAGATATTTAGGTTATGTTTAGACATAAGTATCATCAATTTACTAGCCTTAGTAAGTTGGCGACCAAGCTTTGCTCTATAATAGTCGCCTCAACATTAAAATATCATCGAGTGAGCAAGCTATGCTACCCACCAACAGATGGCGCCGTAGGTTTCTGTCTAAAACGCGGTATTTAAAAATGCTTACAAATACGGGGAAACGAGTTTTCCCAGACATAAGACCTAGCTAGATAGATTTTTCGCCCCCGAAAACCCACTATGATAAATTTAACCAAAATTGCTACAGCCGTTTTCGAGAAACGGATTGCAAATATGTATACATATTGCTCGTTTAATTGTATGGGATTTCGATTGACGGAGTCAGCTACATAACTGCTGAAGCTTTGAGCCCCCTAAAGGCCACAGTGCCGCATGCAACAAAAGATGCACAAAACACTACATGTAGGCGATTTGAGCATAGGTTTTTACACAGAACGACTGTCATCTGATCTGTATCCATCCATCGGCCTAAATCGGATGCTACAAAACCGAAAATGACCTCTGATATTTAGGGGTGAAACAGATTTGACCATATTAATGTGGAAGGTTTTGAGGCGGGAGAAGGAGCTGAAAATGTTTTCAACTAACCGATATTAGGTAAATTTGCCGTTAAATATAATGAAATTAAAGAATTTCTAACCTTCAAACAAGATTTTTAATTACCCATCCTTGATATTCTGAACTTTTGATAACACGTGCCACAATATGGCTAAAATAAGCTTTAATTACATTCTGTTTTGAAGTCTACATTGTAAATATAAATAAATTGCGCTAATCTATTACGTTTTTACACTCCGAAAAAAGTATGTATTTTTTATTTCTTTTTACCTGTCTTTTCACGCTAATCTCCAAAACTAAAATGATATAATGCAACATAGAACCATTAATATGAAAATCGGTTCAATTAAAAAAAGGCCGAGGTGCAAAGGAAGTTTTCGATGATTATGTTACACTTATTCTGCTTTGTTTTATAGCAATCGGTTTACTCAAAGCATGAAAAAATTGACAAAGAATTTGAATTAAAAAAAACTGTAAGTCTAGAAAAATCCCTGTTTCAATGAGTAGAAGAGACAGTGTTAGTGAAAAACTGTTAAACAAAACGTTAAGGGGCACTTCAGATTCAGATTTATTAAATAAATATAAATAAATAAATATGCCATACAATCATATAAATAATTAATTACATAAAATAAAATCATTTACATATTAGCAATTAATTTTAAACAATGCATAAACTAAATATAATATTTATATTCCTTAGATTATTAATAGGTTCATCATTAATCTAAGATTTATACCTGATTGATTACATAGTCTATTTTTCGGATTCCGTAGTCAAAAAAGACCCCTTATAGTTTCATCCTGTCTGTCCGCGGATTAGCTCATAAATGTTGAAAAAACATTTTTTTGGGGTACGTTACCAGTAAAGTGGGGTGAATTTTTTTCTCTTGTCTACTCCATCGTGGTGTGTCGTTGGATTGGTCTTCTAAAAATAATGTAAGTCTTCTTACGTCATTTTTCATTTAGAACTTATGAACGTGTTATATGATTTTATGAATGGTTCAAAATAGGATATGAATGTATGTACCTATATGGTCTGTATAAAATGAAGGTTTTCATACAATCTTGGAACACTCAAAAAAGATTTTATGTTTCAACACGACAAATCTCACAAAAGCTGACGGGTATATTCAAGATGGTTTCTTTATTTTTTATTCGACCCGTCCTGGGTCCTTCCCGAGGGTCCCGTACAAAGCGAATATTTATCGTGTATTGTCGTCACAGGTAGAATAACACTTTTTATTCTGTTTGTTATTCGGAGAAGAAAAATTTTCGTTGTATGTAGGGTAGATGCTAAAAGTTTTACAATTTTATGTACAAAAAAGCAAAAACTTTATCATAAAAAAAAGACAAAGCGATTTAATAAATTCGTTCAAAACCTTTTAAATGGTTATTCTGTGGCCTAAAAGCATAAACTTGTATTTTGCGACATCGTTTTTACACAAAAAAAAATCGGCCAAGTGCGTGTCAGGTCAGTGCCACGCGCAGTATAGTTTCGTATTTTTTTTACGATGTTTTTTCATAAACTATTCTGAAAACCCGATAAATTATAACAAAAGTTCTTTCTTCTTAGTAAATAATGGTAAATTAAAACATTTTGAGGAAGTCACTATAAGTCGGCTGTCAGATAGACCTTTAGTACGATGATAGGAACTATAATACAACTAGCTGTTGCCCGCGACTTCGTCCGCGAGGGATTCCATCTATCTACCTATCTGACCATCCATCCATCCACCCTTCCGTCTCGCTGTCGTCCGTCCGTCCAACCATCTGTACAACCGTCCGTCAAACCATCCCTGTCCCTGCCCCTCTCCCCTTCCCCCTCGCTCGCCATCCCTCTCCCGCCCCCTCCCTCTCCCTCTCCCACTCCCTGTCCCTCTCTCTACCCTTACCCCTTCCTATCCCTTCCCCTATCCCTACCCCTAACGCCATCTTAGCCGCTATCCCTAACTTCATATAAACATAGAAACGACACCCATATTCATTTTTAGACATTTCTACCCTATCGCACCCCAACCCCATCCCCAGGGGTTGATAGTATTTCACGTCCACCACGTTGGATTTCAAAGTTGTTGTAGTTTTTGTAATCAGCGACCCGATAAACCATACAAACGACACTCATATTGATTTTTAGACATTGAAACCCTATCGCACCCCAACCCCATCTCCAGGGAATGATGGTATTTCACATCCGCCACGTTGGAATTCAAAATTGTTGTAGTTTTCGTAATCAGCGACCCAATAAACCATACAAACGATACCCATATTGGTTTTTAGACGTTTTCACCCCATTTCCTTTTTTTAGGGGTTGAGTTTGGGGTGGAATTTCAATAACAGTGATGAACGTTGCATAGAATAACAACCCTTATGCCTAAATAATAAATTATGTGGATTTTTCTTTAAAAATAAAAGATTTTCAACTTTATCCCTCTTTTCACCCTTTAGGGTGTCGAATTTCCAAAAACCCTAAAACACGTAAATATAAATTTTTAATTATCAGCCTAAATACAAAATTTAAAAGATCCTAACTTTAAAACTGACGGACTTTCATACAAACTTACATCCCCTATTTTACCCCCTTAAGGGTGGAATTTTGTAAAACCCTTTTTTAGTACACCCTAAGACCTCATAAGGAATCTACATGCCAAATTTGGAATTTCCAGACCCAGCGGTATCGGCTGTGCGTTGATATGTCAGTCAAACAGTCAGTCACCTTTTTCATAGACATTAAATGCGTTTTCCCGTGGGAATTAAGTGTTTTCCCGCAAAAAAAAAAGAATCCTATGTGCTATTCTAGGACCTAATCTATATGTGTGACAAGTTTCATTAAAATCCATTCAGTAGTTTTAACGTGAAAGAATAACAAACATCCATCCATCCATCCATCCATCCATACTTACAAACTTTCGCGTTTATAATATTAGTAGGAAGTAGGATAATATAAACTACTTAAATTACCATCCAAGGCTTTAAAATTGTCTTGGTCTTATGTTACTAGCAGTCACCCATCCGGGTTCATTAGAAATAACTCGAATTCTGTGATTGTAAGGAATGAGCTTCACCACTTGGTCACAAACGTTTTAAAATACCAGCTTTTGTAAAGATAAGGACAAAAGATGTTGGCAGTCAAAAACACAATAATACCATATGCAAAAATGAGGAAGGTCGCCCATTCTCCTACCTCAAAGAGATTATGAGATTAACCTACTTACCTACAAAAATATTTAAATAGCCGAAAGTTGCATATCACGGCTACGCTTAAATTGGAGCAGATTATGCAAAAAAGTTCCGTGTATCAAGAGACATATGATAGAACATAATATGCAATACAGGGTGACTCGGTTATGTAATACAGCGTGATTTTTAATTCACAAGAAAAAACTTAAGGGATGATTCTGCCCATGAAACTGAACAACTTTTCCCAAGGAACATAGGTCGAAATATAAAATTCAATTTTTGACCTCCCATAGAAACTGCATCAGCTGATAGCACATTTTGTATGGGAGGTCATTTTAGGTTTTTCGTATTTCGACCTATGTTCTTTGGGAAAAGTTGTTCAGTTTCATGGGCAGAATCATCCCTTAATTTTTTTCTGATGAATAAAAAATCGGACTGTATAGAAGTCAAAGGAAAAGTTTAGTAGGGCGTCGTACTCGTGATGTTTCTCAATTTAAAGTTGAAAAAAATTTTTTGTTTAACTTGTTTAAAAAAATATTTCACCACGTGTCATTATCATTTTCAGTTTCATCATCATTGATATCCCTTGAATAGTCAACGGCTAAACAAGTTGTACCCTTAATATTTTAAAGAGGATGTACAGTCAACCGCTCATCAGTAGAAAAATTAAACTCTATTACCATGCCATAAAGTCAAAAAGTGTTTCTACTAATGTGCTGTTGAGTGTACGATAGTTACAACGCTTGGTAGCATTGCGGCTGGCACATTGGATTACTGTGGTTGATGACAGCAGTATGGTGATACGATACGTAGGATGCTTCCTATCCTCCGGTTGAAGATCTCTTATTCACCTTCTATGAACGATCAACTGTCTCCCAAAGGAAGAAATGAGATGGTACTATTCTTAGTCGCCATATGTTTTCGTTTCTATTCATCATTATTTTGTCAATCTTAAATCTATTAATCTATTAACCTTTTATTGCTTACAAGCGTGGTGACCATGGTACTCCACTCCACGTTTTTTCAGCAAAAACTGGAATTTTAGAGGGAGACACCTGTATGGACGTTTCATGGGATATCGTGATGATGATTGTCGCTTCTTTTTTCCAAAATGGCGCCACTCTGTGAAGCGGTGTTTTTTGATTGACGTTATTAGGAGTCGAAAATACAAGAGGGACGATGGTCGGACACCTGATAAGACATGACATTTTCATAAGCGATATTATTGAAGGAAAAGTAGAGGGCAGGAGAGAAAGAAGAAGACCAAGACGCACTTAATTTGACCAGATAAAAGAGAGGGTAAACGTCGAGTCTTATCAGGATGTCAAATCATTGGCAGAGGACAGAGAGAAATGGAGATTGCTCCACTAACAAGAGCGCGGCTCTTAAATATGAGAAGAAGAAGAAGGTAATATCCTCCTCCTAGGTAATATCCTATAACGAATGAAAAATTTTATTTATATTTTGTGTCAATCAATGTTTCTTTTTATAATAGTACGACACACCTTGCCATTGTATTTTCTATGGAACACTTAAAATGGGCCTCCCTGTATAACTCGGATTACTTCCCGGAAGGCTTGTACGAAATAATCTCTTTTGTGCCAAAAAAACCTCTTTCAATGGTATTTATTCGTTTCATGTGAGATTTTTTTGCCATGGAATTTGGTTAAAAATATTATTATTATTACCTATGTTACATGTAATCTATACTTATAAGTATATTTATAGGATTCAAATATAAAAGTACATTTATACTAGGTGTAAGGGGCAAGTTGTTTAAAACTGAAACGGCATGATCTATCAACGTAACTGAACAACTTTCAGTAAATAAAACTTTCAAGAAATAAAAAAATTGTCAACTTGATTGGACAGTTCTGGTTGTATGGAGAGAACGATTTTATTGCATTTTCTGAAAATTTTATTTACTGAAAGTTGGTCAGTTACGTCGACTGATCAGGCCCTTAATAAATTTGACCACACCATACAAACTGTTCGACCAGAGTGGTCAATTTGTATTGACAGGTCAAAATTTTTTTTCGTTTTCCAACATATGTTTCTTTGGGAAAGTTGTTCAGTTTCGTTGACTGAGCACGCCCTTTCAGTTTTCGGTACACCGTCCCTTACACCCTTTATACAAGGTAGAGAGAGTGAGAGAGAGAGAGAGAGAGAGAGTACCGAAAGTTGAGAAGGCTTGTCCAGTATACAAAATTTTACTTTCTCCAAGAAACGTTTGAGAGGGAATTATATTAAAAACGAACACTTTAAACAAAATTACTGCTTTGTTCAGGGAGCTTAATTGAAACAGTCGAAATTTATTTTCATTAACGAACACAAATTCCTTGAGTGAAAATTCGCATTTTTTTAAATTGTTTATGGGCTTACTCTTTACCTCGATCTATGTAAACTTGTGGACAGAAATGCGGTCGACGATGGGACTAGCTTGCCCAGAAGAAGCCTATTCACTCGACTCGCGACTTGAATAGATTCGAGTTGTATGAACTCGGGAACACAGACGCAGGCAGAGAACTGTGGAGGAGAACTTTGGCCGTGCGCATTGAAAAATATGTTTCATACCGCTTTGTGCGAATGTGTGGAATATCAATCAAGTGTGTGATATCCTGCGGTGCGTATGGACTCCCGATAGTAGAAGGGGGATGGAGGAATAAGCTCGTGGAGCTCTTTATCATTTAGATTTTCAGAACACTACCCCTTACACACCCTATATTTTAACCAAATAAACTATGTCCGTCTTACTACAAAAAAGTTAGACATCTGTTGAACACTTGATTAAAAAAACCGTACCAAATAACTCTGTCTATGTCATAGATGCGCAGAAGTCAAAAATTGACATAGCCAGTTATTTTGTGCGCATTTTTTTGAATCAAGTGTTCAAATCTCTTTGGTTCAACAGATGTCTAACTTTTTCGTAGTAAGACCCTGTTTGTCTTGGATTTCAAGAGCAGACCTAAATAAAAGTAAAACTAATGGAAAAAGATCGTAATATTTGAATATTTGAATAGCTAATGTGTTTTTCTTGAGTTCATTGATTTGGAATATAATTTGCACTTTACTTAATATAAATAACAAATAAAATGTGGATGAGTTGGTATTTCTTGAGCGATAAAAGTAAAAGATTTGCATTAGAAATAACAGTGAGTAAATTGAATTCTAGCAATGCTATCATAATCGCATACAGTGTGGACAATGAGAACGAGGAGGATTTTTAATCCTTTTATTGATACACTGTATGAAAAATACAAAATTATTAAATTACAATAGTGCGTACACATAATGTATGCATGAACGAGGAGGTTAGGTGTGGAAAAAAGAATCAAATCTATTATGTAAGAGACGGTGTACCGAAAACTGGGTGCGTATTCCGAAGTTTTATCGGAGCTCCGATATTATAAGATTGACAACAACCATTACGTTCGGAAATTTACTTTGTATAGGAATTTCTTTGTCAAAGGCCGAACCATATACTTATTATCGGCGCGATGTTATCGTAGTTTCCCTTCGGAATACGGCAGCTAGAAGGGCGTGTTCAGTCAAGGAAATCGATCAACTTTCCAAAGAAACATGTATGCGAAACTTTACATAAGTGGCCTCTCCATACAAACTGTTTGATCAAAGTGAGCAATTTGTATAGAAAGGTTAACATTTTTTTCATTGCTCTTTTTTTTTAATTGTTCGCAGTTTTGTTGACTGAACACGCCCTTTCTGTTTTCGGTACACCGTCCTTTACACCCTGTATTGAATGAATGAATGAATAACACTTTATTGCACACTAATAAAGTAACATTTACACATAACCAGTAGTATTGGTGGCACATCAAAAAAGAAAGTGACAGCCATTGATTTTTTCTATGCGAAATGGGTCAGCATCTGACCCTGATCTCTCATTGTTGTATTTGACGATGGGGTCGAATGTCGGTCGTGGTTAATAACCTATTTAATAAACACTCTTTTTTGTGTCACATGTGGGCAAACGAGCTGGTGCCCATAGCACCTACTGTCTTATTAGTGTCATAATTGAACTCTAAAGCTATTGAGAACTAAGACGGTATATCTCATGTGCCAGTAATTTCACTGGCTCGCCTACCATTCGAACCGAAACACAGTGCGAAGACTGCTGTATTGTAGTGACAAGGGGTTTATACTTCCCCAGACAGACTTTGCACAAAATCCCTACCATCTTCTACACGCTTCCCTAAATTCTCTCAAAATTTGCCACTTCTCGTAAACCAAATACATTGCCGTCTTTCGTATACCCTCTGTCACACAAGACCCAAGTTAGTCATAATATTAAGTTGTTTACTTTCTTACCCTGTACATAATTTACCCAAGACTGTACCTTCGGTGCAAAGGGCACTGAGATCCACAGAAATTACTGCCTTGTGGGATATTCTACCTCATACTCGCAAATCTTTTGGATATGGGGCAAAACCTTCTAGTGACACACGTGTCTTTCATAATGTGTCCTATTCTGACCTCAGTAAATACTTACTCTTTATAGTACAGTTAACGACAGGTCAAGCTTGACACTCGCAGTGGGACTCTAGCCCGACCGTCTATTGGAATTAGAACGGTATAAAGTCCGTGTCAAGCTTGATGTGCTCTAAAAATGGTCAAGTTACGTGCGTACATTTTATTCGTGCATACTTTTCACCAGAACTGCGCTAGGTAACATTAGGTGGGTGCTGGGTGTTTTGGAGGTAGTAGGGCTTTAGTGCAAAGCCCATCTGGAGAAGAATCACCCTCTTACCTATTTCTGCTGTTAAGCAGCAGCGTTTGTGCTGTTGTGTTCCAGTTCTAAGGGAGCCTTCATTTTCATAGTTTAGCACAGCGTAGCTCTAGCTAGTGGAAAGGCACCTCAACGAGACGTATCTTAGATGTCGTAACGTTCAAAACATCCAGTTGTTTAAGGGATTCCCGGTTCTGAAGGAGACGACCCTGGTTCGAATCCTGCCTGTGGTTGTGAAATTTAGCAATTTCTACTTTGTAAATTGTGAAAACATAAAAGCCAGATCAGATTACACTGCCAATGTACTAAAAAACAAAAGTTGTTGCCCAAAAAAGAAGCACTTTAATAGAAAGGTTGTAAGCCAATTTAAAAAGTAAGAGCCAGTTTTATTATGAAAAAAAATATTGCATTTATAATTTTCTATATCAATTTAATCTTTGACTTGGCCATTCAAAAGATTCTGCACAATACGAGATAGAGATAAAGACTCGGCTTTATATTAAACATTAAAATCAATTTATTTTCAAGAGAGGCATGTTTAACAAAATTCTGTTTCAATTATTTCTTAAACTAAACGAATGCCTACTTTCACAAAATAAATACAAGGCTTTTCAAGACGAGTCGTCTTTAATGTATAAGATTTAATTCGAGTATTTCGTTAATGCATTTTAAGAAGTTTTTAATCTTGATTAATCTTTATTGAAATTATTTGCTTAGTAAGCATTCTAAACTAAAGTATTTTTTTAAAACAGTTTAATCCCGTAACATTATTGTGAAAACTAGTTTCCGAAACGTGGCCTCTCACGATAGGGCTTATCAGGAAACTCAAAGTCACCCAAAAGGCTATAGAAAGAAAAGGGCTACGGAGTCTCTCTGCAAGATCAAATCAGAAATGAGGAAATCCGCAGCAGAACTAAAGTAACTGACATAGCCCTGAGAATTGCTAAACAAAAGTGGCAGTGGGCAGGGCACATCGCAAGAAGAACCAAAGGCCGATTTTAACCCGGTACCTATTGAAAAATAAGTGTGATTTATCATAACATCCCATGAAACGTTAACCATATTTACCACGCATGTAAGCGTTGCGGCTGGCAACCGCTGTTGTTGGCGACCGCAGTATGTAAGATAGTACGATACACATAAAGATGCTGCTGCCCATCTTGTGATCAATAAGCCCTTACTCGCCTCTTACGACACTCACGGGTAGAGATGGGTTGGTACTATTCTTTGTCGGCACCACACGGTTGTAATTTTTAAACCACAGAAATTAACCAATTTTACAACCCCATAAAAATAGAATATAAATATTGAGAGGACGTTGGGGGACATTTCACACAAGGTCATCTGATCCCGAACTAGACAAAGCCTGTACTATGGGTACCAGAGACTGATATACATACATAAATAGATAAATAACACCCAGACACAGAACAAACACTTGTGTTCATTACACAAATGTTTGCCCTGGGCGGGGATCGAACCCGCGGCCCACGGCGTGAGAGGCAGGCTCACTACCAACCACACCAACGGGCTTGTCATAATAAGAACAATTCATTATCTTCATTAAATACCTACTATTAAACATATAAAAGTTTACGTCGACATTAATAAAGAAAATGATGCAAAACGACCATTTCTCACTCTTAAAACATTCAATAGGTAATAGCAAAGAACTCATAAATTCCCTCATTCGAGCAAAGGTCAAAATTTGCATTAGAGCGCTCATTAATCATTTTAATTCTTCATAAAAGTCTTTGCATTAAGACGTTCATCTCATGACAAAATACTTACGAAACGGGCGGTTCTTTTGGCCAAAATGTCAACCGAAATATTTTTCAAAGACCTTTGTAAAAGAAATACAACGGACATATAAATAAAACATGAGGGTACGTTCATTTATCACTTACTTTGATTTATTCCCGGCCTATAGTGGACAGTCCGTTTCACAAATAATATTGGAGGTTCTGTACATCGAATTAAGAATTTGTGCTGTAGATTTCCGACTTGAGTATTCTTTACATCTCTCATATTCGGTAAGTAGGTTCTCATTACCCCCAAATGGGGCTTGTAGGTGACCAATTAGCGCTCTAGGGTAATAATGTAGCTAGAAAAGCCCTAGGGCGGTAAGTAATTAAAAAAAAACACTTCACTCTTTCAAAACTCAATTACTTGCCGCCCTAGGGCTTTTCTATAGGTACGTCGCGGATCGTTCCGACGCGGAATTTCCACCGGTTTGTCGCTTCTCTTACCCCTCAAGCAAACTTACTAACTAGTCTAGTCAACAAAGCGGATCGTTGTATGAAGACCACCGCATTAAATCCTCAGTCGATGAAACTTTGCTGGGGTATTACACTATATGAGACAAACCTTCAATAAAAAAATCCAAAAATAATCGGTACTTTTAATTTTTCCTTACAAAATTACAAAAAATGTATGACAAAATTTTTTTGTAAATTTTTTTTGGATATTTTGAATTTACATTTAATTTATGATACTTTATCATCCTGTCAAATAAAATCTGCCTGAGAGAATTATGTTAGGGTCAACTGCTTCGTTGTCTACACTAAACAACAGAATTATTTTTGTTGTTGTTGGAGTGTGCGGAATAAGTCAGTTTCTAGAGAGCTTCTATACCGAATTGCCTACAAAATATCAAAGTACCATAGCTAATTATATTTTCCTTCAGTTGTTTGATCTCCCAAATCCCTCTTACATATTCATCAAAGTAATCCGACTACTAACTACACAAAATATTATGCGGGGCGTAATTATTTCCATTAGCTATAACAGCTTTTACTCAACGATGCAAAAAGATGTGAGTGTGTGAGTGTACTGCCCATACGTTAGGTCTTTTAAGGCACGAAATAGCATGGCATACGGAACTTTATTTTATTTTATTTATTTAGGTTCATCAACAGTTATACACACCAATTATTTGTAGGCAACAAAGGAACAATTTTAAGTGCTATAACTAATTATAGACGAACACCTCATGCGATATAAACATACAATAAGGCAACTTACTTAGCTAAGATTTTACGGAGCTTATAGATAGAGTCCGTGAATATGTCCACCTTGTCACTGTAGCTATTGGCCAATTTACTAAGTCTACAAACAGGAGAGTTGGAGCCGAGGACAGATCTGCGAGGTGGGGGATAAAGAGGAGTGATCGGGCAACTTTAACCATTTATGATATTTTAGGTAAGTTGCTCACTGAGAAGAGAAAGGGACCGATTCCCAACCAGGGTGTAGTTTGAGGCCTGAGACGTAGCCGAGGGCCTCAATTCACCCGAGGTGGGAATCGTACTTTCTTTCGAGTGTACTTCACCTAAGAAGGAGCTTCGTTCTCTTCCAATCCATTTTATTAAAATTAAGAAGGTGAAGCATAAAATATATTTTATACTTGACCTTTTTTGAAAGTGCCTATATCCTTTTTTGAAAATGTGGAAGAATATAATGTACGACATTGCTATCGTACAAATATGCGGAATGGAATTCTGTTTAAAAATCCATTTCATCCAATCCATCAGTTTTTTTTTAATTTAGGTTAATATCTGTCAATGGCCTATTTATGAAAAAAAAAAGAAAAAAGGTTTTAGTTGTGAGTTCGCGAAAAAGCAAATATCTTAAAACGTTACGTGAACGCCATTTTAACGAAAATGAAATGGAAGAGAACGAAGCTCTGAATCTTTAATTGTTTTTAATTCATATCGTTTTTTCTTCTTAGGTGACGTATAAAGAAAGTACGATTCCCACCTAGGGACTCCACCCTCGTTGGGAATCAGTCCCTTTCTCTCCTCAATGAGCAATGTACTATTTTCATTTATTCAGATTTATTAATAAAAATTCGCATGAAAATTATGCCTTCATTCTAAATAAAATAAATAAAAGAAGACACCTAAATGCAGTTTAATTTACCTGGGTGACCAAATTAAACGAATCAGTGCCATCTAGTGTGAAGTAAAAAAAACTACAATTGATGTTTCAACAGATGGCGCTGTAGGGCTTCTAAAATGCGTATTTTTATTAACACGCTTTTATCTACTCTCATATCGTTAATCCTCAATAATGCATTCAAAAATTGTAGGTTAACATCTTCATAATGTCAATCTGTGCTTAGAAACACTCTTAGCAGCATTTTTTTATCTGTGGGAGTGTATTATGAAGTATTGAATTTACTAACAGTCATCGCGGGAGACCTATTAAACAATTTTTTAATTTTATAGCCGCGCCATTGACAGCTTGATGCGTTTGTAGTCTGTGGCTGCAAGGAGGTTTCAATGCAATAATGGAAAACTCAGCAAACAAAAGTTGTAGTTACATCATTTTATTAGTTTTGTAATGAAATAAGTGATAAAATCATTTACGATTTGCCTTCGAGTGTTTTTAAATCAGCTATAGGAACTTCACTTAGCAGTTATCACCGGAAAAAGATACAAACATTAAGGTTAGTTTTTGAACACATTATTTTAGGATTCACGATATGAGAGTAGATAAAGTTGTGTATGCAACTCCACATAATTAGGTATAAAACACTCGTGTCTTCTATAATGGAACTTGGCTCGCTACGCTCGCCTGCGTCCCATAAGCCGACACTCGAGTTTTATACCCCTCATTATGTACCGTTGCATAAACTACTATTATTAGCTTCACCTGTAACTAACTAACAATGTAAAAAAATTTTGGAAGCTATATTTCACCCACTTTTAGTTGTCGTAGGAAGTTGAAACTTTGCAGTTGTATGTAATTCCAATGACAATGCAATAATATGGAACTACGAAGCTGGTTTTTTTAAAACTATAATATTTTATTTTTTTTCGAAGAAATAATAAACGAAATGGCGAAAATAATTTTCCCAGACATAACATATGACCTAGAGTGCTAAATCGACTTTTTCCTTCGAAATCCTCCATTTTAAAATAGATCTTAATCGTTTGAACGTTGTTACAATTATAAAAATTTACTAATAAAAAAATATTTTTTCGTTTAATAGTCTAAAATAAGATGTAAAAGCCATTTTATAAATTCAGGATCTACCACCGGAACATAAAAACGAAATACTTATTACTTACTTATTTTATCTGAGGAACTCCACAAAAACCCACGTTTTACTGGACAATTTGTTTTATGCGAACAAACCTATCCATAACTACTTTTCCACTCAATTTATAACTTCTATGCTCCTAAATGTAGGATTACGAGATTTCTATCTCAGTTTTTTAGATTTTTCTACGACATTATACCGTTTTTGCACATTAGCCAGAATTTAACACTTGCCTTTTTGCTGTTCTAGTTCTACTCTAAGGTTTTTATTACAATGACTAAAAACGAACAAAACCATACTAATAAAAAACTCGCAACATGTAATGTACCTTGTTTAATCTTTATTTTAGTTTCAGTTTCAAAATTTCATAAATTATAAGGGGGGTTGCACCGTCTTACTTAACCATAACCAAATATATGCCTCTTGTTTTTTCCACTCCACCCTTAAGAGAGCAAAACGGGTATATTACGATCAAACTATACAAAACAAATCAACACACAGAACAAATCTAATAATGAAAAATAATGATAACCAAGTATAGTACGGACCAACAATGGTTGTCAAAAGTTAAATTAAATTATCCACAACATTCTGAATTTCTAAATTTACATTCTAAAGAGCATTCTAAAGTGATCGTATTCGTTCAACAAAACAGTTCAATCCTCTCGTCATTCTTCTGTCAAAGAATTTAACCTCCCAAAACTTCTCGCCATTTCGTTCCAACCTGTTCCATCCAGTCTTTAATTTTTGACAGCCAAATCAATTAACTCGTGGAGTTGGCAACAATTTGAACTTTTCTGATTGAATCTTTGTTCAGGGACAATAGGTGCTGAAGAAAAGGTAGTAATTCAAAAGTTGCCAAGGCTCTTTAGCTTCAATTTACTTCAAATGAATTTATCAGGTGGGTTTCAACAGACAATCTATTCTTAACTTCCTAGAAGCTTTATGTTTTTGTAATAAAAAACTTTTACAAAATTCATCATTCAAAAGTTCACCATCATCATATCGTATGGGTTGCAATGCAAGATCAATGGCCGACCTCACAAGCCCTAGTGTCAGAGTTGTTGAGCAGCCAATGGCCTCTGACATGGCTCATTAAAGATTACATCCGTAGATACTCGTAGTAGTCGGGACCATCGGCTTAGCGCGCCTTAGGCACGGTATCATCTAAATTTTCAGGCAATCAGTTGATTCAGGTCCCGTGTGGTGCCGGCAAAGAATAGTACCAACCCATACATACCCGTGGGTGTCGTAAGAGGCGATTAAGGGTTAACTGGAGGATGGGCAGCAGCATCCTCCTTTGTATCTTACATCTTACTTACTGCGGTCACCTACAACCGCGGTCCATGGTGCCAGCCGTAACGCTAACAAGCGAGGTGACTATGGTACTTCCCCTCCACATTTTTCCAGCAAAAGCTAGAATTCTGGAGGGAGCTCCCTGTCCTGTAGTGGACGTTTCATGGGATGTTATGATGACTGTCGTTAGTTCTCCATTTATCCGCCTGAACAAATAGGTTGGTGGATCTGTAATCAGCAAAGTGTTTATTATGAAATTCTTAGCATGGTCACAGAACAAAGTAATATTGCTATCACATAGAACGGACGCGAGATTCTAGAGGTCCTTCTGAGGGTCTTTTGTAATGAATATGCGAGCCTACACGGCCTTAAGCTTCCAATTTCGCGCTGGATATACGTAGTATCCGGCGTGTATGTAGTGTCGATGTTTTGCAGTGTGTGGCAGGGTCTAAAAACAACTTGCAAAACCCGGAAAAGTATGCTACTCTCATGGCAGATAAGATTGTATGAAGTGGCCTTTTTAACTCATCAGATTATTTTCAGTTTTCTATATGTTTTCAATTCTGGATACTAAGATATTTGTAAAAATGTTTTTATTTGCACAAATAAATCAAAATACGAAAAGTTATTTACAACAGAATGTTACATTTACTAAATTATTTTTTATATTTTAGCCCAGTTCATATTTTTAGGCAAAAATCTCAAATGCTTAAATTAATAGAACAGAAAATCTGTACTAAGAATAACGTAGAGCTCTAATTTATTCTCTAACAAAATATTAATTCTACACAGATTCCTAACAAAGTCATTGTTTTCGTTACCTCAAAATGTAACAACGCGTATTATGGAATCCTTTCCAAACACCGTCGTCAGTAAAGCATTAATAATACCCTCTGACCTCTCTCTCCCTTTTGGAAACATCCTTGTCTTTCAACCTTTACAAATAAACTGAACAAATTCCGATCCTACATAAATATTTTAAGTAACATTGTTGGTGTTTTCATAATTTTCGTGAAGAAACCCTTCCACCATCGGGAGTCCAGACGCACCGCAGGATATTATGCGCACGACTAAAGACTGGAATTCTCTATGTCTGTGTTCCCGTGTTCATATAACCCGAATCTATTCAAATCGCGAATAGGCTTCTTCTGGGGAAGCTTATCCCAGCTTTGCATGCTGTCGAATGAAAAGTACACCACAGTCGCCATAAAAGTACATAGTTTTCACTTAACGCTCTGTATGCAGTTTGAACCCTTAACGCCTAAAAAAATTTTTGAATATCGACAAAAATATTTAGAATCACTGATATTTCTTTTCAAAATTATAGATTCTAATTAGTTAAATATAAAGTGGTGTTTGATTGTTAACTTTCATATATTATGATTCACACACACACACACATATACACGCACACACACACACACACAATCCTATAAACGTATACACACGCATATTCTCATTCAATCACCAACTTATTTAAGATAAAAGTGTATATAAAAAAAATAAGTCACTTACCTTATAATTAGCTTAATCAAGAACTATACATGTATCTAAACGTTAAATTTCTGCGAAAGAGCGATGCCTCCTGACACAGGCGTTTCTATGATTAAAAGGTGGTATCACCCCTAACTATACCATACTATTGTTTAACGAAATAAAGATTTTTTCATATTTTCATTTTTATTTTCATGATTTACGTTTTAGCAGTCTCCGTGGTCTTAGTGCTTAGAGGGCTCGGCTCTCAATCTAGAGGTTATGGCTTCGATTCTCGACACTATCAAACAAAAATCCCTTTGTGCGATCTCCCCAGTTTTGTTGAGACATTGCAGGATAAATCATCTGATTGTCCGAAAAGTTACATGATTCCTTGCTTCGGAAGGCAAGTTTAGCTCGTTGGTGATGAGATGCTGGTAAAACCAAGATTCACAGTCTGGCCCACCGTGGCAAAGTTGCATGTCTGTCGGTCTTTTACAGATTTCTAATTCGGAGAGTGTTCTCAAGAGCTCCACAAGCTTATTCCACCATCTCCCTTCTACCATTGGGAGTCCTCTTCCTCTCCAGCATCTGTGTTCCCGGGTTCATATAACCCGAATTTTAATACAAATACAAAATCATTTATTTATCTTTCATTTTGAAAAAAAAATTAAAATATTTAAAATTAAAATAAATATTTAAATTAATTCAAGTCGCGAGTGAATAGACTTCTTCTGGGCAAGCTCGTTCCATCGTCGACCTCATATCTGTCCTCAAGACTGGATCGAGGTCAAGAGTAAGCCCAATGACAATAAAAAAAGCCGTTGTCGTTGGTCCCAACTACTATCTACTGATGTAGTCGTTAATATGCCATGTCAGAGGCCTTCGGCGGCTCATCAACCCTGACACCAGGGTTAGTGTGGTCGGTCATCGACCTTGCAACCCACACGATATAATGATGTTGAATGATTTATCAGGGTCATCATCATCATATCAGCCGAAAGACGTCCACTGCTGGACATAGGCCTCCTCTAAAGATCTCCATGACGACCGGTCCTGCGCTGCTCGCATCCAGCGCCTTCCCGCGACCTTGACCAGATCGTCGGTCCACCTTGTGGGGGGCCTGCCAACGCTTCGTCTTCCGGTACGTGGTCGCCACTCTAGAACCCTCACGCCCGATCGGCCATCGGTTCTTCTTGCGGTGTGCAGGGTAAATTTAAAAAGTGAAATTTTATCACCCGCTGAATGGTGGTAGGGATTTTATGCAAAGTCCGTCTGGGGAAGTACTACCCCCTTGCCTTTTTCTGCCGTAAAGCAGCAGTGTTTGCACTGCTGTGTTTTTATTTGAAGGGTATGGGAGCCAGTGAAATTACCGGCACATGACACATATCATCTTAGTTCTCAGGGTGGGTAACGTGCTTTGCTGTCTTATTAGTGTCAACTTATTTCACTAATAAGGCAGTGGGTGTCTTGGGCGGTGGTGACCATTTACCACAAGGTGGCCCATCTACTCGTTTGCTCACTTGTGACATAAAAATAGTAGGTTGTTTACCGAGGCAGCAAACTATTTTAAGAGCGAAACCGTTATTTTAATCCAAAGCGGAGCAAAAGGTTCTAGAGTAGAATCCTAGCAGCAAGGGATTCAAAGTACGTCGCTCGAGTTTTAAAATTGTGTTGCTCCCGAGGTGGAGACTGTTTCTTATCACCCTTTATGAGAAAATACGTAAATGCAATTATGAATATGTGAGAAAAGTACGTTAAAATAATTTAAATATGAGGCTGGTGGCATGGCATGTGGAGCGTAACAGTTGCTTGAGTTTTATTTACTTTATTTTTTAGTCAAGATAATAATGAGATTAGTGACGCTTGACACTCATAGTGCGACTCTAGCCCGTGTTTCTTTTGTAATAAGAACAGTACAGGGTCCAACGTGATGGGCTTGATGTGCTTTTGACAGTACGCTTGGTCGGATCTTTCTCATTACTACATTTAGGTATGACTAAGCTATTAACAACTTTGTTTTTTTATTGTTGTAGGTCTCTGATATTTTCAATTGTCACCTTCTATATTTATAATATTTATTGTTTATGTTTATATGTATTTAAGTATATTTTTTAAGTGTATTTTTGTTTTGTATTTTATTTTTATTTATTTTTGTTTTACTATTATTATATTATATTAATTTAATTATTATTATTTTATTATTTATTATTATTATTTATTTATTCAGGACGTTCTGAATAGAGGCCAGGTTAAAAGTACCCTAAACCGACGAGCATGTATGAAAGGATTGATGAAAGTACAGGAAGCAAGGGAAGTATGTCAAGATCGTAGCAGGTGGAGGACTGTGGTCTCTGCCTACCCCAACGGGAAAGAGGCGTGATGTTATGTATGTATGTATGTATTATTTATACAAGACCGACATATTTATGTAGTAAAAGTAGTTAACATTGTATTTTATGCAATTTTAACATTATATTTACTTTTCAATATGTATAATATGCCTGGTAATTCAAGTGTGAATGTTCCATCTTATTTTATTTTTATAAAAAGTCTTACCTCTGCTCTCATAACATGTATTTAAAATAGTGGATACCTGTAATTGGCTATTGATTGTTATTTAAGAAATTAATTATAAGATATACTATAAAAAACGCTGTTGGTATCCTAAATAAATAAAATAAATAAATAAATAAATAAATAAGTACATAAGAACAATAACACAAGTCATATAAAAAATTTGAGGCTAACAATGATTCCTAATTCAATTAACTTTTAGTCCCGGATTAAAAGTGATTTTAGTCCCAGTTAATGTAAAACTAATTAGCTCTTTATCCACATTCCTAATTCAAATCACTTTTAGTCCTTTAGAGATTAAAACGCTATTTTATTTTAGTCCCTGTTGATGTATAACGAACTAGCTCTTTTCGAATAAATGTTATAAGAAAAATATTGAGTCCCAAGGCTGATCTGTATCGGTGGGTCCGTCAGTCTTGTAACACATAATCTGAATAAGAAAAGTATACCTCATAAACATCGTGGGAAAGACACAAATAAACCTTCTAAGGACTTGCTCCTTCACGTATACAAATCTGTCAATTTCCATGACAAAGCTATGCGTTCGGAAAATAAACTACCGTTGAAATTAGCATCCATTTTGCGAAGGCCTCGCATCCGTTTGATGTCTCCTATAACAAGGGTCATTGTATGTTAGTTGTGTTATACCTATGCTAGATTATATGACAATGTGGCTGGATAAGAAGGAAATATGTAGGGACGGAGCGACCCTTATTAAAGGATATCTGGTGATACTGCCAGAGACAGGGGACCGGCAATTTTTAGTATGATAGAAGCTTCGTCGGATGTACGATAGACAAACATAGGAGTAATCATGTCCCGCCCGAAATGCCCAATTGATGTGAAGCGAAGCGAGCTTTACTGATACTGGAAATCAAAAGAAACACAATATTTTTGGATGTTCAAGTATTTTATTATGGAAATGGAAAATTTGTTTTAATTCGAACGTTGACCTTGTACGGTTTGATGTTATGAGCCACATACTAAAATTGGTGCACTGGCTTGAAAATAATCTCACAAATAACCTTCTAAAACTACAAACTGCAACAATGAAAGTATAAAATACTTCAGGATCATCACTACAATCTATCAAACGTCTAATACTTGACAAGACACATATGAAGATTTCTATCATCGTAAACGCTAGATTGGAATAAAATATTTATGGGATTAATATATAGAGTAACATTTATAACTTAACATAAACGTGTGGTACAGTTAACACCACATCAGTGGAAGCATTTGCAACTCCATGCTATAAGGTCTAAAGTGTCTTTGCTGACGCTACCGTTGGGCGCACCATAATAATATTTTGTTTTAAAGATGGTTAAGGTACGTACACTCAACAGTACATCAGTAGAAACACTTTTGGACCTTATGGTTTGGTAATAGAGTTGAAAAAGTTTCTACTGACGTGCGGTTAACCGTACCATAGTCACATGGCTTTCATTTAAATGAAACGCAACGATTGGTGCCCAATTTGTTAGGTACTACGTCGTAGATGGCCACTGCTGCCCATTCTCTGATGCGAAAACTAAACAACTTTTTCCATGTAACATAGCTCGAGAAAAAAAATTTGAACTGCTTAAGCTGTTCCTTCTGGAACATTGTTCAGTTTCATCGGCAAAATCACATCCTTATTATTATACTTTTTTGTTTATTTTTTTTTAACTTTCTCTTTTTTTTAGGGTTCCGTACCTCAAAATAAAAAAACGGAACCCTTATAGGATCACTTTGTTGTCCGTCTGTCTGTCAAGACCCTTTTTCTCACGAACGAAAAGAGGTATCGGGTTGAAATTGATAACGAATATTAAAGACCATGAACCACACAAGATCTGAAAATTTCAATTTTTTACAACGACGCAATCAAAAGATATGGCTTTTTATGTCCTCATCTCCATACATTTATGCAAAAAAGCAAAACCTACACAGTACTTCCCGTTGACCTAAAATTATGAAATTTGGCAAGAAGCTAGGTCTCACAGTACAAATAAAGGGAAAAGTCTAAAATCATTAAATATTTCGATTTTTCTCACAACTTATAGGAGGACCGGTCGTCATGGAGTTCCTTAGGGGAGGCCTATGTCCAGCAGTGGACGTCTTTCGGCTGATATGATGATGATAGTAACCAATTAAGGTGAGCTCCCGTTTCAAGAAGTTTTCTATAAAAGAGGGGTCAAGTTGGATGGTCACGGCGTTTTTGAAATCAAAGAGCAAAAGCTTTTAGTATATCATATGGTAGATAGGTACGTAACCCTTAGGGCGCGAGTCCGACTCGCACTTGGCCGGTGTTTTTTTTTTGACGCTTAAAGTAAAGTAATAATATATTGTTGCACCGAGCATAAACTAATATTTTTTATACAAGTTGACGAGATATTTTTAACCCTGAAGTTCTAAAATATAAATTAAATAAAACTAACAGAAACATCCTGGACAGGGATACTTTAACTACATTAGGTAGGGTCGTCAATAAAGTTCGTTTGTGCTCCGCATGCGAAGGAAGAACAAAAACTTGTGAGGGAGACTGTACGGATATGGACTACAAATAAGATGTCCTATACAAACAAGAATTACTAGTGAAAGGGACGGAAGTAAAAAAAAAAATTTTAACGATCCACCCTTACGTAATTATATACCACATTATTATTTAAACTTTAAAGTAATGGAGTAAGAGCGGTCAGTCAGCGACCATACGTCTTCACACACCAAATTTTAATAGCGACGACCTACCTGTATTTAAAAAGTTACGTCTAAAAATGGAGCATCCCATGAAATGTCCACTACAGGTCCGAATTCTATATTCCAGAATTCTAGCTTTTGCTGTAAGACACAATCTACATAAACATCATTAATATAATCTTAAGAATGAAATTCTACTTTGCTTTTTTGTACGCTTGCTGTGTTTGCCTGTAATTTGGGTCTACTTCTCTGCATTACCATTTATGTATGCTAGTTATTAAGTTCAAATGTAAACCTGTTGGCAAACCTATTAAATAAATATTAATATTAAAAATGTGGAGGGGAAGTACCATGGTCACCTCGCTTGTCAGCGGTACGGCTGGCATCATGGACCGCGTTTGTACGACACCGCAGTAAGTAAGATGGTGTGATACACAGGAGGATGCTGCTGCCCATCCTCCAGTTTATAACCCTTAGTCGCCTCTAAGTTCTAAGTTCTAAGTTAAGTTTGTGGTTTCCGCACTTAGTCCTGCGTGGACCATTGTACGTGGGCCTATCTAGCCATCAATTTAGCCACCCTAACTGTTGCCAGAACTCGGTCAGTTTGTCCAGTTTGTTTGGTAGTTGATCTAAAGTTATGTCTGCTCCAAGTGTGTTTTCTCTGATAGTGTTGATTACTTTGCACTCCAGAATGACGTGTTCGATGGTTTCGTCCCTTTCCATACAGGCCCTGCATAGAGGGCTGTCTGTTATGCCTAAGGTGTAGTAATGTTTGTTGAGAGCAATGTGTCCTGTTATCGTGCCTACTGCATTACGGAGCTTTGTCCTATTCATCTGTAGTAGCCGTCTTGTCAAACGGCTGTTGGTTGATGTTATTACTTTTTTGGACTGTTTGCATGTTGCAATGTCATTCCATTGTTTGTCTGATTCTCTTCGTGTTTGTTCTCGTATCCATGTCCTAAACTGGTTGAAGGGTAGCGGCAGTATTGGTTCTGGTCCTTCATAGGTCTTGTTGGACCCTTCCCTTGCCAGTTGGTCTGCTGCATCATTTCCCATGGAACCACTGTGTCCTTTTATCCATTGTAATGTTATGTTGTTTTTTTGTGATGACTTTTGTAATTCTTCATGGCATTGTAATATCAGTCCTGAGGTCGTATAGCTGCCTCTCAGCGTTTGGAGTACCGATGCGCTGTCCGAGACTATACGAATGCTCGTGTCAGTGATGTTCCTTGCAGTTATCGCTTGTGCGGCTTGTATAATGCCGACACATTCAGCTTGGTATACTGTGTTATATTGTCCTAGGGCGCTTGATATTTCAATATTAAGGTCTTGAGAATACGTACCTGCGCCTGTGCCTAGTTTTGTTTTTGACCCATCAGTGTATATGCGCAATTCATTTATACCTGAGTAGTCATGTGTTTCTTCTTGTAAGTTTATGTTGTATGTTTTGTTAAAGGTGTTTTGTTTAGGTACCCTATCACATGGTGCAGCTAATAGCGGTTGGTGACTTAGGGCTTTGTCTTTTATTTTTGTGTGGTGAATTCTAGAGTCTGTGCTTAGTGTCCTTGACAGTCCCAGTCTGAGTGATGCTAGAGTTGCCTCCTGTTGTATATATAAGTGTAGCGGTGGCAGGTCTAGCATCATCTGCAGGGCTGCTGTTGGTGTAGTGCGCATTGCACCCGTTATGCAGATGCATGCTTGTCTCTGTAGCTTTTCTAGGTCCGCTTGAGCGGTGCTTAGAGTTGTCCTGGGCCACCATACTAGCGCGCCGTATGTTGTGATCGGTCTTACTACTGTTGTGTATAGCCAGTGCGCAATTTTGGGTGTGAGACCCCAGTTCTGACCTAGGAGTCTTTTGCATTGCCACATGGCTATGCTGGCTTTTTTTAGTGTGTTGTCTAGGTGTTTCTGCCAAGTTAATTTGTTGTCTAAGATTATTCCAAGGTATTTAACCTCGGTTGAAATAGTTAGTTTTGTTTTGAAAAATGTTGGCATTTCCATTGTTGGAAGTTTCCTTTTCTTTGTGAAAAGGACCATTTCGGTCTTGGTGGGGTTAACAGAAAGATTGTGTTTATCGCACCATTTCTCTATTGTCTTTAATGCCTGTCCCATGAGGTTGCATAAGGTGTTCTCGTGGTTGCCGTTGATTAGAATGGTGATATCATCGGCATATCCTACTGTGAAATAACCTTTGTCATTTAGTTGTGTCAGGAGACTATCTATCACAAGGTTCCATAGTAGTGGAGACAGTACTCCTCCTTGTGGGCATCCTCTCGCCACTACGGCTCTTGTTTTGTCATTCACTGTTACCTGTATCGCTCTTTGTTCTAGCATGTTGCATATCCAGTCTCTGAGGGTTGTTCCCACCCCGTGAGTCTCTAGTGCAGTTTTCATGCTATGGAACGTTGTTTTGTCAAAGGCTCCTTCAATGTCTATGAATACGCCTAGTGTTGATAGTTTGTGATGTATTGCACACTCTATTTTCCCTACCACTTCGTGTAGTGCTGAATCTGTGTTAGTCGCCTCTTACGTTACCCACTGGTATGTATGGGATGGTACTATTCTTTGCCGGCACCACACGGGACAGTACTAAGTATTATACAGTCGGCAATAATCAGTCTTCTTTTTTTAACTCGTTTTGTTTTTTCAAGGCAGCCGCTTGACAACCTTCGTGATCTAGAGCGTTTATCTTTCGATCCAGAGGGTCTGAGTTCGATTTCCGGTGGGGACACTGTCAAACAAATGTCTTCCCCAGTTTAGTTAGGACATAGTAGGATGAATCACCTGATTGTCCGAAGAGTTAGATGTTTCCGTGCTTCGAATGGCACTTTAATTCGAAATGATATAAATTAAGCAAGAATTACCTAAACCAAAATGGTTGCCTGTACTTTGCGAGATGACATAAGCTAAACATTACGTCGTGACTAACGAAAATACCAGGATAAGGCCAGGCAACCCTTTTAATATTGCTATTTCTTAATGTTTGAATGAACCAAGTATTTACTCAGTCCTCGATCGAAGAGGACGAAAAAATAAAGAAAGAACCTTATTATTGTGCGGCACTCTAGTTTGATCGGTTTTTAGCGTTGTGGTAGGGTTACCACGACCAACTTTCTATCTTTAAGTTTGTAGTTGACCGTTGTTGACCGTGCGATGTCTACATGAGAACTAAAATCAATGTCAGAGGTATTTTGGCAGCTTGGAAACTTTTGGCAACAAGGGTCAGGCTTGCCCATATAAATTCAAATCAAATCAAGTTTATTTCTCCCACAAGCTTACAATTAGTGACATAGCAGTGTTGTGAATACAAGTCATAGCTGTGTTGGGAGACTGGTGTCCAAGCTAGGTAAGAACCTGTGTTATGGATCACCAGGCTTCCACTCCGCGGGTTAGAAGTACATTAGTACAATAGTTGTTGCGGACGGCGACACGGAACGCAACTCTCAAGTACCAGAGCAAGCTACGCACGAACATCACCCGCCCCCGCGCCCCGCACCGACGCCGCGAGAGCACAAAGCGAGCGAGACGGCCAGCGCGTGCGAGCGAGATAGACAGCGTGCGCTCGGCTTGACGCACGCTAGTTACGGCCGGCGCTAGCAGGATATAAGCGCGGCCAAATCCACCATTCGACACAGTTCGAAGCTGAGTGATCGTCCAGTAATCAACTGTCAACCGTTCCAGTCAACTGAGTGAATCGTCCAGTCTACTGTGAACTTCCAGTCTACAGTCGAGAACTCTCCTGTAGTGAACGAACCCTATACAGTCCACTTGAAGAAGTCAGTTGCAGTCACAGTTGCAGTTCGACCACAGTCTACAGCTCAAGAATACAAGTGCACAGTACAGTCGAAGATACAGTTCCAGTTTTGTCTACGATCCGAACACAGTTGGAAACAGTCAGTTGTACAGTGCAGTGAACAAGTGAACGTTATACAGTCCACTCAAGGAGTTGACAAGACAGTGAAAACTAGTTAGTGACTAGTCAGTGTCAGTGCCAGTGCCCGCGAACTCGTCTGAGCCTGCGTGCTCGTCACTTGTTAAGTTTTCTGTTTGACTCTTGTTATTACCTGTTGTCATCGTTGTTTGAACTTGTGTGTTTAATAAAGACGATTTGTAAACTTGATCTCGTGTTTAAGTCACAAAGCACCCGGTGAACCCCGAACTCGTGTTGGTGTAGCCAACAATAGTAAAAAAAAAACTGTGCAAAAAATCGCAAACAAGGAGAAATTTTAAAAGCTATGAATAACAAGAAAAATATATTTATAACTAAATAATCATAACTAAAATAACTATAATTAAATAATCAAAACAAAGCAAATTAATGGAAAGATTCAAATATAATATGTAATATGTAAGTGCATTGATGGAGTGTGTGTGTGAGGTAAGTGTAAATAATTAAAAAAGAAGAATGAATGTATGTAACAGTGTAGATGTGTATGTGTGGCAGTGTATACGTCAGTGTGTGACAGGTAGAATAAAGTTAGAACATGTAATAAGATAAATTGTACACCTCGGGCTTGTCAGAGACCTGACGTTACAGTTAGCTTGTACGAGTATGTAGAGTCTTTTAAAGTGTGTTTTTGGATAATTTGTTCAGTTCATAAGACAAAAGTATGCTGTTTCAATTTTTAGTAGGCTATCCAATACATTCTTTCATTCGAAGAGATATATTACTCTAAACAGTTGCCAGGTGCCGCAAACTCTTTGATTCGTACTGTCAACCGTACGTCAGTCGAAACATTTGCAACTCTAATATGATGTCATAACGTCCTAAGTGCTTCTACCGACGTGCTGTTGTGTATACTCTGTTATTGTATGTTTGTATAGCTGTTGCCCGCGGCTTCGCTTGTTGGATTTCGTATTTAGGTTGTTACCGGTTCTCCGAAGCAATGAGATATTTTAGTCCAGGGAAATTATTATTTATCCCATCATTTCGGGGTAATTTTAAACTAAGGAAAAACAGGACTATCCCTGCGCAAATCAATGAGTATAATTCAAGATCCAGCTGAATTTTATATAATATACAGACGTTACTCATAAATTACTCAGAACAGAGGAACTAAGCAGCAGTATCCTAACAAATGTAAAGAGAGACACCTTTATGTAATATTTCAAAACAGAGCCAATTCGCAGAAGTAATTGAGAAAAACTGGAATCCTCTCCCTCTCTCTCCCTCTCCCCCCTTCCTCTCCCCCTCCCCCTCACTCTGTCTCTCCCCCTCCCCTCCTCCCCCTCCCTCTCTCCCTCCCTCTCCCCCTTCCCCTCCTTCTCCCTCTCCCTCTACTTTACCTGTACCTGACCTCTACGTCTCTACTTCTCTACCTATACCTCTACTTTTCCCTATCCCTGCCCCTATCCCTACCCCTAACGCCAATTTAACCGCTATCCCTAACATAGAAACGACACCCATTTATTTTTAGACATTTCAAACCTATCGCACCCCAACCCCATCCCCAGGGGATGATGGTATTTCACGTCCACCACGTTGGATTTCAAAGTTGTTGTAGCTTTCGTAATCAGCGACCAAATAAACCATACAAACGACACCCATATTGATTTTTAGACATTTCAAACCTATCGCACCCCAACTCCATCCCCAGGGGGATGATGGTATTTCACGTCCACCACGTTGGATTTCAAAATTGTTGTAGTTTTCGTAATCAGCGACCCGATAAACCATACAAACGACACCCATATTCACATTTAAACCCTATTGCACCCCAACCCCATTCCAAGGGAATGATGGTATTTAACGTCCACCACGTTGGATTTCAAAATTGTTGTAGTTTTCGTAATCAGCGACCCGATAAACCATACAAACGATACCCATATTGGTTTTCAGACTTTTTCACCCCATTTCCCTTTTTGGAATGTCTAGACCCAGCGGTTTGGGCTGTGCGTTGATATGTCAGTCAGTCAGTCAGTCAGTCACCTTCTTCTTTTATATATATAGATGTAATAAATAGTTTCTTTTCTGCGTGTCGGACTCAAAAAATCTAGCACATTAACTTACTGAAATTTCAACTAATACAATTATGATTATGTGGTGGTACGGAACCCTCAGTGCGCGAGTCCGACTCGCACTTGGCCGGTTTTTTTTCGTGAAACGGCTCTTGTAACGGAAAAGATGTGAATCTGCTAATGAAACTAAACAATTATTCCCAAGGAACACAGGTCATAGATCAAAATTAATTTTTGACCTCCCATAGAAACTGCAACAGCTGATATCGCATTATGTATGGGAGGTCAAATTTGCTTTTTCGTATTTTGACCTATGTTCCTTGGGAAAAATGGTTCAGGTTTAATGGGCGTTTCCGTTGCACGTTGTACATTTGAAATTTCAAATTTTCCGCTCAGTTTTAATTAAAGTCCAGAAATTTATCTCTCATGGCATGTTTTAGGTAATATATTTTTATTTATTTTGAGTATTTTTAGGGTTCCGATACCAAAATGGTAAAAAAAAGGAACCCTTATGGTGCCGCTCTGTCTGTCTGTCTGTCTGTCTGTCACACCTCTATATCTCAGCAACCACTTACGCTATCGAGCTGAAATTTGGAATAGTTTTAGAATATAGTTGCCCAACTTAATTGCACATGAAAATTTTTTGAAAAAAGTATGATTATTAATGTAAAGGGGGCCAAAATAGGGGGGGCCAAATTTAAAATTGTCGCTACTAGGTCGAGTGGGGTATCATATGAAAGGGCTTTACTTGTACATTTTAAAATATATTTTTGTATTTTTTTAAGTTTCTTAGTTTTCAAGTTATGATGAAAAATGTCAAAAAAAATACCATTCCCCCCCCCTTATCTCCGAAGTTTGAGTAAGGGAAAATCTGAATTAATTACAGTTGACAGAGGTTTATGTAAACTTTACAGCAAAAATAAAACGATCTTTCTAAGTTGCACAGTTTTTCAGAAATCTGCAAAAAACCTTTACAAACAAATTTAGTTTTGCGGTCCTGAAAATGGACTTTATTGCTTCCAAAAATACTATAGGTATATCGGAACCCTCGGCGCGCGAGTCCGACTCGCACTTGACCGGTTTTTATTTTGACTCTGGTTATCTTATCTTATTACATTACAACTTTTCTCACACACATTTGAGCTTGACGGTGGTAAACGCTACATCAGCTAGATATTTAAAGACTGTCAGGTATTTCTCATTGTCAGCAGAACGAAAAAAGCTTCAAATAAAATTGAAGAAATACGAGTAGAATAAAATATTCAGGCAAATAACTAGACGGACACTGACATTAACATTCAAACAAGCATTCAACATGTCCGTCCCTCTTCAACGGAGGAAAAGCAAGTCATACAGACAGGACAAAATTACCACTATTCCATCGCCTTAAAATATAGGGCCTGTCAGTTGATTTATTTATTTAGATAGATAGATAACTCGTTTATTTTGTCTACATACACACATACATAATACAGACAACACGTAAAATACAGAACAGAAATTAATGCGATAAGTATAATAACAACAGTTGGAGCAATAGAAAATACATGTATGTAAGTATCCGCTTGGGTTATGTATGTGTGCTGCAGCAGTTCAGATAAGGCCGTAGCTCAGCGCCGTTACTTGCTTTGCAGCAAGTCACTGATTTTCAGCTACAACCATGAGAAAAAACGCGGTAGCGGTAACCACAAAAACAAAAACAGCCGTGTAATGTAAAATAATAAATTAGAAATACAATGTAGAATAAAAGTGAGCATACTGGTTCAATATATTGTAATAAACCGAATAACTGTGTAAATGCCTAATCGAATGAATAATATATAAAAAGTTAACATATAATAATATTGATTACAAATTTAAATGTACATGTAGACTTGGTGTAGACAGATAAAACATAATAGTAACGGAGATGAAAAATATTTCGCTATATGATTTGCACGTATTTCATATCGCTAGAGATGATAGTTTAGATTATTATAAATTGATTTGGTTCAGTAAAGTTTTTCTGTCCGTCGCTGCGTTTTTGAGTTTCAGATTTTCAAAAATGTAAAAAAAAGAAGGGTACTAAATCATTTGCTCATGTCTGCCAATGGAGCTGCTGGTCAGAAACATACTAAAAATTAAAGAAATTGAAGAGGCAGACGTATAGGGCTCTGCATTATCACGGGAAGTACTAGTAAATATGTAGAAAAAAAAGGCTCTACTAAACCATTTGCTCATCATTCTAGTTGCTTTTATTCGCTTCATTTGGTTTCACTGAAGACAACAAAAAATTGGCAGACGATTTACTCACTGATTTTAAGAAATATAAATTTTTATAAATTCGTACTAAATCAATCATATCCCCAATATAGGGTGCGTCCTAATTCACTTTCTTCTTTCAAGTAGACAAGGCTTATAATGAACGCGGGTGGGGGCGCTAGCTTGTATAAGGAGAACACTCAAAAGTGACGTTTCACAAGGTGGCGGTGTTAGTTCCTTTTTTTGCCACGTTCATAATAAGCCTTGTCGCACTTGTACATAGATAATTTCGTTTCACTTAGAAAAGAATAAACACCGGAAAGAAATTATTCATTGATTTTAAAAACCGGTAATAAATTGCGTAGGAATGGAACGCTAATTAAAAAGTTGATATCTCAATGGGTCCCCGCACACGTTAAATCCGCGATCCTGCGATCCGCTGAGATGCAGCTATAAGAAAGAGAAAGCTATAGGACCATAGACTAGGTGTATCTATGGTGTCTCTATGGTCCTATAGCTTTCTCTTTCTTTCTTATAGCTGCATCTCTACCGGTTCGCAGGATCGCGGATGAAAACGTGTGCGCGCACCCAATGTGTGAAGGAAACGTCGAGTGTCCGCACACGTTAAATCCGCGATGCTGCGATCCGGTAGAGATGCAGCCATAAGAAAGAAAGAGAAATAATAATGATCGCGAAGTCTGATCGCGAAACTGTTTGACCATGTGCGGGGGACCCAATATCGTTCTTATCACAGATTAAATATACTTTCGAGTGGTAGAAATGTTCAAGGGTAGAAATCCAACACGGGCTCTACACGACGAGCCGCAAACGGCGTTCACACGTTGGCCGTGCCTTTATTTCAAATAAGTGCGTAGAAGCAGAGGGACGTTTTATTTTATTCTAAATAAGTAAAAATATTTTTTTATTTTTTTTCAAATATGGTGCAGCTGGAAACAAAACTTAAAAGCACTGTATAAGTATATTTCAGCGGCAGCGATAGTCTCCGCGTATACGTCCATCTTGCTTGCTTGACAGACCTACACGGAATGAGCCGCACCAACAACGTGTGAAAGCTGTCAACAAGCTTGCCGAGCCGGCGCGGCCAACGGTTGGGCAAACGTCTACTGGGTGCTCAAAACGAGTGGGTCAGACCCATTGACGTAAGAAAAACGCTGCGCTTCTAACGCCCCCTGGCGTAATTTCCAAAATCTTTGGTCAGACAGAATTCACAGGTATAAATATTCAAAAATAGCGATATCACTGATTCGTATACGAATCTTGCCAACACGAACGCTTCAAAAATGCGTCTCCTGAAACTGCAACTGCTATGTCTTTGATTGATGTCATCCATTCAAATCTTGACAGAACTTTGAACAAATGAACATGAAAAAATTATGTATCAAAATACCAGCCAGCATCTTACTAAAAAGGTTGCATTGAAAGTAGCCGATGCTTTAAAAAAAACCGGCTAAGTGCGAGTCGGACTCGCGCACAGAGGGTTCCGTACCACCACATAATCATTATTGTATTAGTTGAAATTTCAGTAAGTTAATGTGCTAGATTTTTTGAGTCCGACACGCGCTTGACCAAATTTTATTATTTGTTGTTATTTTATAGCTTATGCACTATGAACATACCAATTTTAAAGTTTGTAAGTGTTCCCATTTTTAAAATAGAACTAAAACAAAAATCGCCTTCGCGACCATCCAACTTGACCCCTATCTTATATGAATGTTCTTGAAACGGGAGCTCACCACAATTGGTTACCATTAGTTGTGAGAAAAGTTGTAATATTTAATGATTTCAGACTTTTCCCATTATTTGTACTGTGAGACCTAGCTTCTTGCCAAATGTCATAATTTTAAGTCAACGGGAAGTACCTTGTAGGTTTTGCTATTTTGCATAAATGTATGGAGATGAGGACATAAAATGCCATATCTTTTGATTGCGTCGTTGTAAAAAATTGAAATTTTCAGATCTTGTGTGGTTCATGGATCCTAATAAATGGTATTAATTTCAACCTGAAACCTTTACCCGTTCGTGAGATAAAGGGTCTTGACAGACAGACAGACAGACAGACGGACAACAAAGTGATCCTATAAGGGTTCCGTTATTTGAGGTACGGAACCATAAAAATAAAAATTTGAGGCACAGTAAATACATGGGCTTATCAGGAGTATGTAAACTAAGCCTAATTTTAACCGACTTCAAAAAAGGAGGAGGTTCTATGTTCCACTGTATGTATTTTTTATGTATGTCCACCTATTTTTCCGTCAGGTGTTAAAGATTTGCAAAATTCCTTTTTCATCCGAAAGGGTATACTCCTGAGGTGGTCCCATTGTCACCAAGTCAGGATCTGATGATGGGATCCTAGGGAAATCGAGGGCAACACTCAAATTTTATAGGCACGTATAACGTTTTTCATATATTTTTCAAAGCTACACAAATATTGCGTCTGGTATTCATCATCTCATGTTGATGGTCTGATGATGGAAGGTCCAACTCCTTAACGGTTAGGAGTTGGAGGATTATTCTTCAAAATTTTAGTCACGTATTGATCGAAAGTTTGAAGCGCTCGTGGCTAAGTGGAAGTAGGTCTTTCTTTGCGATCTCTAAAATTAAATAACGTTAGTCGTGGTGTGTGACCGCTAGTGGCACAACAATTAGAACGTTCTGTCAAGTAATAGAACGATTTTCAAAATTCTTTTTTTATCCGACCAAACATACTTCTGAAGTTGTCCCATGGCCACCAAGTCAGGATCTCATTATGGGATCCCAGGGAAATCGAAAGCAACGCTCAAACTTTATAGGCACGATTACCTACGTGTTTTAAAAACAACGCTTTAGGTAAATAATGCAAAATCTCTCAGGTGAAAGCTCTTCACAGGAAATTGAACATCTTAGAGATGCCATGCCTTGGAACGCACGGCATTGTACACGTAGAGACAAAACCAGTGTAACCTGTAGTCAGCCGAACCAGCGCTACGCTGAACTTGTTTACTATTATAGTACCTGGGCGACCGAGCTTCGCTCTAGAATAGCCGCCTCAACCTGACAATATCATCGGGTGGCGCTGTAAGTTTCTTAAACGCACTAAAACGCGCAAAGAAATGATTAAAAAGACGGTGAAAACGAATTTTCCCAGACATGAGACCTAGCTAGATCGATTTTTCGCCCCGAAAACCCGTATAGTAATTTTCATCAAAATCGTTAGAGCCGTTTTCGAGAAACCGATTACAAATATAAATATTGCTTGAATATTCTGTGGCTACGTTACAAACGCCTTAAAGAAAATACTCGCTCAAGGTCAAATTGTTTCCACCGAAGTGCGTACCTGTTTATAAGTTGGTTACTTATTACTGACCATCAATTTTAGAGACTATCCATGAAATGCTCGAACTTTTTTAGAGACATCATGATTGTAGTGATATGACAACACTACGTCATTCGTGCTTCGGAAGGCCTTTCAGTCGTTTGTCCTTACCACTTTGAAGGAGTGATCATCAGGTCAGTAATTTAGATCAGTTAGGGTTACCAACCACCTTTTGGTGCCTGTACCTTACGATGTTTGCTTAACACTAAAACTTGTAAAATAAAAATATTTATAACAAAAACTACACACCTCCTTCAAAGTATTTCAAGGTTTCTATTAGCGCTAAAAATTACAAAATAACCGTAGCAGTTTATAACCAAGAACTAAGTGAAGTATTTTTTTTGTAATTTTTTTGTCGTACTTTAGGGAAAGTTGTTAAGTTCTATGGTCAGAGTAACACACTCAAAGGAACGCAGTTGATTAGGAAGTACCCTATACAAGGTGTTAACGGAATAAGCGAAACCACAGAAAAATAAAGGTACTTAGAAGGAGGATACATAGAAATAATTCGTCACTAGGTGGTGTAGGCGTTTTTCTATGGATTTGACAGGTTATTTTGAATGTTTTCTATGGATCATCGATGATGGGGTTGTGACATGTTGGCAGATGTCATCCCCTACTAAAATAAATTAGCAAGGTATCTATTCCAAGCGAAGCAAGGAGGTCCGAAATCTTTGAGCGAAACTGAGAAAATAGTTTATTCAGAATCGAGAGTGGAATCAATTTCACGGGTTTTTGATGGGGGTGATTTTTTAAAATTTTTACTACTTAAACTTTTGCCGCTTCTATTCTTAACATTTCTGTGGATAAGCGCGCTGCCGACCGGTGCCGCGCGGACCATAAGCGGTGAAGAGGGGAGGGAAGCGTGCGCGGAGCGCGCGGGCTAGAACAACGATAAAACTAGAACTACGATGAAACTTTAAAATAACAATATCTAGAAAAAAAAAATTTTAAGATTTTTTTTACGGGAATGGATTTATTTTAATAAAAATCAGTTGGGGTGTATGAGGGTTTCGCTTATTCCATTAACACGTTGTATAGGGTGACTTTTAATTAGTTCTTGATAGCAAAAGATATGCATGTACATGATGTACTCATGATACTGAAAAACTATTCCTAAGGAAAATTGGTCGAAATACGAAATACCCAATTTGACCTCCATCACCATCCGCTGATGCAGTTTCTTTGGGAGATCAAAACTTGATTTTCGTATTTCGACCTATGTTCCTTGGGGAAAGTTATTCAGTATCAATTCATACCTGTTTCTATCAAGAACTAATTAAAAGTCACCCATTTACTTATATTTTAGTAATGGCCCATCGGCACTTTACACTGTCCCCAATTCGTTGGTCCACAATCTGACATTGTGGACCAACAAATGTCAATCACAAATTGTCAACTTTATCTGAGCGGACGAGCAAGGAGATCTTTGTTCTGAGGAGCGGACCACGCAAAACGCGCGACTACATACAAAAATGCCAGCCTGTTGCATAAAAGGGTGCACTAACGATGATAGAAGAAGTAAATAAAGCAAAAGATTTAAGATGTAAAAAGTAAATAAGTAAAAATGTATCAATTAATTCGTGTAAGACGCGACTTTTCAATAAACAGATGTAAGTTTTCCAAATAAAAAACAACAAACTTACTAATACAAAAATGAAACGATGATTCATTTTTTTAGTTAAAAAATTACTTACTTTTATTGTTTTTTACTATTATCTAATAAATAACACTGAAAAACCAGGCCTAAGTCACGTATAAACAGTAAAGACTTTGTTTTGTTTTTCCCGCCATATTATTTCCATTCCGTGTATTTAGCACCGACAACCTCAGAACAAAGACCTCCTTGAAGTACTACACTACGTAGTTTACGCGATCTTTCACAGATGGCGCTTTGCTATTCTTGTATGGGGAAATTTTGAACCGCTTGTTCCCAAGACCCTATCTTGACTATATAAATCTATGAAGTCACCCTATATATAAGACTATGAATCAAATGGTCTGCCTTTGGTAAATCAGAGGTCTAGAGGTCTGCCTCTTCGATTTTTATGGTTTTGAGGATGATTGTAACCATCAGTGCAATCGGCAGACGTGAGCAAATGATTTAGCACGTGTTTTTTTTTTACATTTTTAAAACCCTGTTAATTGATAACGCAGCGCTACCAAGGTGGCAGACTATTTTTCTGTTGTTCTACTCATCGTTTTTAATCGAACGATCTATGTCTGCCACATGAGCAAATGATATACACGTTTTAATATCATAACAAAAAACTAAAAAAAATATTCCTTCAAAACGCAGAGGTGTGGTGGTCTGCCTCTTCAACTTTCATCGTTTTGAGGATGATTCTGACCATCAGTGCAAGCGGCAGACATGAGCAAATGATTTAGCTCATGATTTTTTTTTACATTTTTAAAGCCCTGTTAATTGATAACGCAGCGCTACCAAGGTGGCAGACTATTTTTCTGTGGTTCTACTCATCGTCTTTAATCGAACGATCCACGTCTGCCACATGTGCAAATTATATAGAAATGCTGGACGCCATCACCCTACCTATAATTGTTTCCCTAAACTACGCAACAAAATGCCTTGAAATTCCTAGCTTTTGTTTGTCAAGGAGGAATATTCTAAATTTCCTCTTAAATATTGATTTACATTATTATTATAATCCTTCCTACTAATATTATAAATGCTAAAGTTTGTAAGTATGGATGGATATTTGTTACTCTTTCACGTAAAAACTACTGTCTGGATTTTAATGAACCTTTACAATAATATAGCTTATACATCAGAATAACACATAGGCTTCAATTTATAAACCTGTGCAGACGAAGTCGCGGGCACCAGCTAGTATATAATATTTATTTGTACATGGTTACTTTATATCACCGTGTGGTGCCGGCAAAGAATAGTACCAACCCATCTTTACATGAAGGTGTCGTAAGAGGAGACTAAGGGCTTATGAACCGGAGGATGGGCACCAGCTTTCTGTGTATCGTATCATCTTACATACTGTGGTCACCAACAACAGCGGTCGCTAGCCTCAACGCTTACAAGCGTGGTGACTATGGAAAATCGCCTTCAAAGTGCCACGCGTTTTTGCTGGAGTTCTGGAGGGAACTCCCTGTTCTGTAGTGGACGTTTTATTTATATGGGATGTTATTAAGATGATTACTTTTTATCACAACAATAAAATTTGTACTCAGAACAAAAAAAAAATTTTTTGGTCGTCCCATACAAACCCACGTAAAAGAGTTGCCATGAAAAATAGGCGTGTCGACTTCGATTCGTAGGTTTGCCCAGCTGTGGGACAATAAAGGCAAGAGAAATAGTGTACCTTTAGATCTTAATAATGAATCTAATCTAATTAATCGTAGGATTTGCCACAGTTTGGGCTCTTACAATAGGCGGAGAGCGTGCAGTTGGTAACCCTACCTCATCGGATACCAAACAGCGACCTGTCTAGGCTGCTGCACAATGTAATGGTGAGTCTATAAAAACAGGGTTGCCTGGGCGCATCCTGATACGTTTTGTACGGTCAACAATACTGGTTATTTTTTTACCACTTCATGTTCCAAGACATGCACAAGTTCTAATTAATATGTACCAAAATAAACAGGGTTGCCTTGCCTAAACCCGGTAATTTAAGGAGTTGCAATGTAATTTTTGGGTAATGTCAACTCTCTAAGTATCATGGTTGAGCAAAGCAATCTTGTTGGTTCCGGTACTTCTGAATTAGTTCTTTTGCATGCAATATGTGCTTACTTGGTATACGATTTGATAAAAAAAAATAAGTTTTTGTTGACTGTACAAAACGTGCCAGGTTGCGCCCAGGCAACTCTCTTTTTTAGACTCACCATTTTATTGTGCAGCAGCGTTGGTAGGTCACTGTTTGGTATTCGATGAGGTAGGGTTGCCTACTGCCCGCTCTTGCGTGATATCGGGTGAAAAAAATATAAGGTCCTAATGAAATAGTGAACATAATTTTAATATGTTACTCAGTCTATTATCCTGTACATCTTCCCCATGGCGCATAAGTCGAAATACCAAAATCTATTTATGACTTCCCAACTTTCCAAAAGAAACATGGTAAAAAAAAGTTTAGGGCTTCCCATTCTAATGTACCTTGATATGGGTGTTACGATCACTTTTGTATTGTAAGCAAAGTATTTTTTGTAGTTTTTCAATCCATGTTTATTTGGGAAAGATGTTAAATTTTTCGCTTTACACTATTTTGATAAATTTGATCTTTACAAAATTTGATCTCCCATACAAAATGCGCTATTAGCTGTTGCAGATTCTATGGGAGGTCAAAAATTGATTTTCGTATTTCGACCTACGTTCCTTGGGGAAAGTTGTTCAGTTTCATGGTCTGAGTAACGTACTAAAATTATGTTCACTATTTCACTAGGACCCTATACAGGGTGACTTTTAATTAGTTCTTGATAGAAAAAGGTATGCATGTACTCATGATACTGAACAACTTTCCCCAAGGAACATAGAACGAAATACGAAAATCAAGTTTTGACCTCCCCGATAGGAACTGCATCAGCTGATAGCGCATTTTGTATGGGAGGTCAAATTTGGTTTTTCGTATTTCGACCTATGTTCCTTGGGAAAAGTTGTTCAGTATCATGAGTACATGCATATCTTTTGCTATCAAGAACTAATTAAAAGTCACCCTATATACCTCAACATAACTTAAGAAAGTTCATTTCATTATGGAATTAATGAATAAGCGGTTTTTCTTTGTTCTATTGTTAGAATCCAAATGAATGGTATATTGCTTTGAATGGCTAATTATTTTGCTCTTTGTCAAGTTGTTACTGAATTTCGTTGCCAAGTTGGTATTATTTTTAAAATTTTATTGTTGTGTTTGTTGGATATTTTGTCAAAGACGACTTTGAGGTAAATAAATTATGATATTCTACGTGCTTTGCTATAGTAAATTACAATTTAATTTCATGACCAGCCTGATTAAACTGGCCTCTTATGAAGTATACTGAAGTAAAGAGCTTCAATGTAGTCTAGGCAACGAAGCGGATCGTTATATGAAGACCCCTGCATTAAATCCTCAGTCGATGAAACTTTGCTGGGGTATTACACTACATTAGACAAATCTTCTATAAAAAAAAAATATAGGTACTTTTAATTTTTCCATACATTAATTACAAAAAAAAAATTGTAAAATGGTTTTCGGATATTTTGAATTAACATTTAATTCACGATTCTTTATCATCCTGTCAAATAAAATCTGCCTGAGAAATTTATGTTGGGGTCTGCTTCGTTGCCTACACTAATGTGTTATTTGGTGTGAGCTTTCTTGGTTTGCGCCAAAGAGAATATAATAAAGGTTTGCTACCGTCTGTAATAAATAAGGCATCATTGCGCGTAATATCCTGCGCTCCGTTGCGAGGCACAGTTTAGGTTGCAGACACTCTTAGTCACTTATAGAATCCTAGTACGCACGGCAGCAAGCACGTAGAATCAAAACCAGTATAAGCTAAAGTAAATATATAAGCTAAAGCAGTATGGAAACTCCTAACAAACGTCCAAAACTGGCGCACTCACACATGCGCACACCGCTACAGGAAAATAAGCAGTTTTCGCGCTGAAGTAAGTCGTGCGTGCCAAAACCATGATACAAATAGGTACATATAGGGTCCCTATAAGTATGTCCCTGTCCTAGTGCGATAAAAGGCGACTAAGTATCTTAATCTGCCCTTGTGTCATAAATGGCGACTAAGTGTCTTTATCTACCCTTGTGTCATAAAAGGCGACTAAGTGATTTAACCTTCCCTTGAGTGCTAAAAGGTGACTAGGTGTCTTAATCTGCCCTAGTGTAATAAAAGGCGACTAAGTGACTTAACCTTTCCTTGTGTCGTAAAAGGAGACTAAGGGTTTCGTGACTAAGTGGCTTAACCTTCCCTTGGGTGCTAAAAGGCGACTAAGTATATTAATCGAAGCTTATGTGATAAAAGGCGGCTAAGTAAAGAACCTAGGTCGAAAGACGAAAAAAATTGCCCCCCATACAAAACGCGCTATCGGCTGACGCAGTTTCTAATGCTTTCGACCTCTTACGGAAAGTTGTTTAGTTTTACGGTCCGAAAACATGCTGGAATAAAGTTGATAGAAGCACTCAATATTTGAGTTCATCATACTATTCTTATTTCAAAACATCTGGGTTACAACCCTGACGCTCCGACGCAGAATAGTTCTTTTTTCAAAAAAAGGCCCGAGTTTCCATACTGTACACACACCCGAAACCAGAGACCCGCCCATGGTCAAAGTGTTTCCACCGACGTGCGGCCGTGTGTATCTACTACCTTAGCAACAAAGCGATTCCTTTTTTGTAGAGCGCACACGAACTCTTGGCCTTCATCTTTTTCTAGCACATTGTTAGCTTTAGCACATTGTTAGCTTTAGCACAATGTTAAGGATTATTTTTCACTGCTGAAAGGTTCTTAACTTGTAACAGAAAATACTCGTCCAAAATCCCAACATTTAAAAGGGGCATTTTCTATCAACACTTGAGATTATTGCTTCTTAAGGCATTAAATTCCAGCAGGGAATTAAATAACTCAGCTTAGAGTAACATAGTTGTAAATCTCATCATTAAGGCACTGCGTTGGAATCTTCTCTCTGAAGGATCGGGTTGAAAGTCTTGGGACGAATATTTGGTAGATTCGTGGAGTTGGGTAACGTTCGTTTTATTAAGTCTTTGAGGATTTTAGAACAGACAATTTAGCAAAATAATGGAATAAGACACACTGGAACCAAAAGGGTTCCAAAGAGAAGGAACTGACTGTCTGCCTGGATGTCTGTCTACATATTTAAATTTTGGAACTATTACAGCTAAGCTGGTTGGTATTTTCACAGAATGTGTTGTTAGAATAAAGTTATCAAAGAATCCTAATCATCAATATAATATTATAAAAGAAAGTGTACAATGTGCATGCCGCTAAAACTCAGAAGTGAGTCCCGGACTGGTCAAGGGAGGTATTTGGTGTGAGAGCCCTCTATTTTCCATGTATGAAGAAGGTTTCCGTTTTTGCCTGAAGGGCGTGCTTTTGAAGATATAAGGGCTGGAAGTTTCGCCCTCTAAAAAAATCTTGAACAGTCCAGAACATTTCAGAATATTCGAGAGCATTCCACAACATTCTGGAATGTTGTGACAGACAGACCGACAGACAGACGGACATGATGCAACTATAAGCGTTCCTTGTTGATGTTGATCCATTAAGTTTTTCTCAATGTCTGCTATTCGATTCAATTTTTTTTTTTTTTTTTTATGTTACAAGTGAGCAAACGAGCAGGTGGGCCACCTGATGGTAAGTGGTCACCACCGCCCATAGCACCCACTGTCTTATTATATTTTGACACTAATAAGACAGCAAAGCGCGTTGCTCACTTTGAGAACTAAGATGATATGTCTCATGTGCCGGTAATTTCGCTGGCTTAATTACACAAATCTGAGGAAAACTAGGCTATGTCCCGCTGAAATTCAATGCTAACTCGCGACGACAGGAAGGACTGTAAATTCTCTAAGCTGACATACAAAGGGTGTTCGCAAAGAAAATTGGATTTCTAACCCCCTTATGTGCGAGTTTTCAAACCTCGGGCGAGGGGTTTTATATTTTATAGCAACATGTACAAAGAACTTTTTGCCGGAAAGGAATTCTTCGAACATTGCAGTTGAGCACAGAAGATGCAGTTTGCTGAGTTTTTTGTTGTTGTGTTTTTGAAATTGTGGCTGATTTTGTTCAGTGTGCTTCTTAACACTTGAAAGGCATTCTCTGTAAACAATTTTGATAATAGGGACGTTTTTGTAATACAGAAAGGAAATAGTATGATAAAATGGATGAAAAAGGAAGGAATGGAATTTCACAAAGTAAAAAGCAGTGAAACTTATATGCGATATTAAGTACGCACCCGACCACGGATCACATAGTGCTTATAACGACCCTTTGAGTTTCAAATGTCGTAAAAGCCATTTTGCCCAAAATTGACTTTAAATAATAATAACTAAGTTTTACGAGCTCTATCGATCTGTGTACTATTTAAAATTTTGAGTAAATGTAGTAAAAGCCATACTTTCTCTTAAACTATTGTAGTTACCAATTTGACGTGTATGTAATTTTAAAGAGATTTGTATTCAAAATAATACGAGTATGTATAAATCGTGTAAAAATAGCTTTAAAGAGAAAAAAAAAACTCTCAGTTTTAGTTTTAGTTTTTTGCGTTTTCCCTAAAGTCACGTTTGCATGCAGGTAGAGTTGCGATGTGACATGATCCGTTAAGCTCGCATATTGTAATCGCAAAGATTCATCAGTTCGAATATACAATTTCAACACTAATTGTTTATTACCGAAATAATTTTTTGCTGAAGCATTTCTTACCGAACAGATTCTTCACGTCCATAATTTTCATCGAATAGGTTCAGTTTCCAAAGATGCAAACAGAACCCTATTTCTTCGCCTAAGCTACCTGTCCATCAGTTTATTATGTGGAGACTGGCAATGAAAAAAAAACCGGTCAAGTGCGAGTCGGACTCGCGCGCCGAGGGTTCCGATATACCTATAGTATTTTTGGAAGCAATAAAGTCCATTTTCAGGACCGCAAAACTAAATTTGTTTGTAAAGGTTTTTTGCAGATTTCTGAAAAACTGTGCAACTTAGAAAGATCGTTTTATTATTGCTGTAAAGTTTATATAAACTTCTGTCAACTGTAATTAATTCAGATTTTTCCTTACTCAAACTTCGGAGATAAGGGGGGGGAATGGTATTTTTCTTGACATTTTTCATCATAACTTTAAAACTAAGAAATTTAAAAAAATACAAAAATATATTTTAAAATGTACAAGTAAAGCCCTTTCATATGATACCCCACTCGACCTAGTAGCGACAATTTGAAATTTGGCCCCCCCTATTTTGGCCCCCTTTATATTAATAATCATACTTTTTTCAAAATTTTTTCTTGTGCAATTAAGTTGGGCAACTATATTCTAAAACTATTCCAAATTTCAGGTTGATAGCATAAGTGGTTGCTGAGATATAGAGGTGTGACAGACAGACGGACAGACAGAGCGGCACCATAAGGGTTCCTTTTTTTTACCATTTTGGTATCGGAACCCTAAAAATGAAAAAAAAAATGAAAATGAAAAATAGTTTTATTTGATATTTTAGCAATTACATACATAATTACATTTTGCCAAACTTTTTAGTGAGTAGTTTTTTTTTGAGTACCTATAAATCAGGTTCCTCAAAACGACTCCTGCCGCATCCCTCCTTTATAGCAGAGACTGTCTCATTTAAGATTCTCTTTCTAAATATACCTTACCTATTCTGTATTTGAAAAGCTCGTAAATTCGTAAATCAAAAGTTGTGAAGCTAGACAGACACCTCTATCGAAAACTATCACTAAAGTTTGTCTGATAAACACGTAGTCTAACTTTGACGCTGACGGCTGGTTCATGAGATCTGTTCGGCGAAAGCGTTATTTTAAGAATAAATTATACCCAAGGAGGTTTTAATCCACGCTAAGCGTAGCGTGGATTAAAACCTCCTTGATTATACCACAGTTGAAATAATCTAGCTTGATGACAGAAGCGTGAGAGCGTGACGGAGCGATGCGCTACACATTTGTGCGACAGAGACAAGTATTGATCTGACCTGCTCTCGCACATAGTTTTTCCTACTGTCATTCTAATCATGCTCTATTATTTCAACTGTAGTAAATTTTATAAAGCTGAAAAAGGTTAAATGGTGGCTCGTTTACGGTACATGGAAGTATCTTCATGCAGGCCATAAAATGTCCTCAGCAATAAAAGGGTGTGTTTCAAAAATTTGGGTCCATTTTCATAAAAACGGAGCGCTGCTGAGAACATTACACTTATCAGGTTGCATAAAAAGGTGTCCATGTCTCTTCGAGCTGCTATAAGATCAGGATATAAATTTTTCCGTTCTAACAGCAGAAAATGGGGTTCATATTAGAGGCACGCTACGCTTACTTCCGTCAGGGACGGTGACTTCAGTGGCACGGCACGACATAAGAAGGTGCTCTTATTTAACTTCTAAGTCATCGAAAATATGGGATAGCTCTCTTATTTAACCGGCGTCACCACAGTTTTGTGTGCAAGAGGCTTACCAGGTGAAATTAAAAGAGACAGAAATCTCACGCTCCCCCAGGCGTAGTCTCAGCGTGCAGGTACGAGTAGGTGTGTTGGAGCTCGTTGAAAGCAAAATTTTATTTTTATATATTATAAGCGCTGTAAAGTTAACACAAACAACTGAACTTCTTTCGAAAATCCTGTTTGAATTGGTTCAGTAGTTTTGCGCGCAGAAAAATATACAAAAGTTTAAAAAAGTATCTAAATGGGTTTTACTAATTACGATTTAGCGGCCCCTAATTATCATAAATTTGCAATGTGAGTGGCTTGACCAAAGATTTTGGTAACTACGCCAGGGCAGCGTTTTTCTTACGTCAATGGGCTTGACCTACTCCTGGCTGTACTTGCCTGCTTGACGTATCTATTTAAGTAAGTATATATAGTACCAGGTGCATGATTTTGTTAATATTGCGCCTTCTTCGCCAACAAACTGTCACAGTTTGGCGATCATTTAGTTTGTAAGAATAAGTTTGTAAATGCATGTACCTTTCGTAATTAATAAATAAATAATAATTTTGCTGAAAAATTCAGTGTACAGATTCGCCGACTTCAAAGTTTTAACATTGAATTGATTTTTCGCAGTGACAACGCACCCTATTTTATAAGATAAGCTGATTTTCCAAAATACAATAACGGCAGATGTTTAAATTCACAGAGAATTAACTTCTTAAGTGCTTCTTCAAGACTTACTGAGTTCAGAAAATATGCACTTAAATACTTGTTGAAAATCCCGTATTAAAAGTTATTTTAGTAAACTTGATACTTTTATTGTTACTCTTGAACACGAAATTACTGTTAAGGATTAACTCTGGAACCTTTTTTTATTTTTTATTTTCACAAATACAAAACGATAGAACAGCTGTACAGTCAGCATCAGAAGTAGCTAAACATTTCAGGTGTCCAAAGATCCACCAGTCATTGAAAGTGGCCATAATTAATATCTGTATAAAAATGAAAGAAAGAAATTAAAGTTTTTCATAATTACCCCTTCTCCCCTGTCAAAATCTTTACTTCTTTCTTCCTTTTCTTCTTCTATTTGCTGCTATTGATTTTAGCAAAAACTTATAAGCCTGTTTTTGTAGATTTTTTTAAGATTACTTTTGTGCTAGGATCTTTTCTGCTTTGTGTCGCAGTTTTCAAGATACCTATTCACGGAAAACTAAAAACGGTTCTGTGTACCTTCTCATGACCGTTCCATGAAAGAAAAAAAATTATGAAAGAGAAAGAGAAATTCTGTTCTCTTTACGTTTGAATTTCGTCAGACTTGGCCTAAAATAAGTACTATACGTACAACATGATAAACATTTTTTTTAAGCAAGTTACCAATATTTTTTTTTATTAAATTTAATTTTTGAATTAAAACTTTTATTTCTCTCATGGATAAAGTGGTTAAGGGATAAGGTTAAATTTCTATAATTTTTCAAGAAAGAACTAAATTAATGAAACGACAAATATTAAAAATAAATAAGTTTAATTTAAGTCACCACATACCCATTAATATTATGAATCATCAACATTATAACATACTTTTTAGCAAATAGTATTTTCAGAATTTAAGAATTAGAATTTTAGAATTTCCTGTGTATTTAATTCAACGTTGCAGTAAAACTTAAATCACGTCTTTTTCTTAGGTAATAGTATCGCCAGCATGGTCACAACTGTAAAATAAAATATTCAGCATAAGTTATATTTTTCGCCCTGTTGTCTGCAAGCAAACATATTTTTTTCGGATGGTGGTTAGGTCAACGACTGATTCAACTTGGGTTTATAAGGGTTTGGTAAATTGGTACCATTAAACACCCGATTATGATCGACTTAAATTTGATTCTTAAAGTAGTTTCCTGACGGTGTTCCAATGTCAAAAAAAATTGGTAAATGAACCATCACGCTATATTTTGTCTGAACCAAGCTTAAATAAAAGAGTATTGTATTGTATTGTAAATCAACTACAAGAAAAGTTATCTAATATTGTGAGTCGATTTGTTTGCCACCGAGTGTAGTTAAGTTATTCACACAAAATTTAATGCTAACTAGTTCCGAGAATTGTAAATGTCCGTCTACTAACTTGGCTTGTCAAGTTGGACTGCAACTCATAATTTATATGGTTGTATCTTCTAATTTCAACACCCATAATAAAAACTCAATGTTTTCAACCGTACATTTTGAAAAACTAAATAATAGGGTGTTTAACAGCATCTTTTGAAAGTTTAAATGGATTTTGCAATGTTTGAAACATGGAAATACTGATACTAAACGGTCAACAAATATGAAAATAATTTAGTCAGTTTGCTTGCTACTACCAAATGTTTGTAATATATTTTCTTTGAAAAATATCTTATATTTTATACAAAGCCATAAAAAAATTACCAAGAGTGATGAGCGTGCCACCTATCGACACTTAAATAAACGTAGTTGACAAACGTCATTATAATTTAAAAGCTTTTGTGTAATATCTGTCACGAAGTCAATGCGGTGATTAATTGCGACTACAGAACAAGAACGGCGAGTAAGCGATTGTTTATCTCTAGAATTTTTTTTTTTACTAGCCTATACTGTCCCACTGCTGGGCAAAGGCCTCCCCCATACATTTCCATTCCTCCCTATCTCTAGAATTAAAACTATTAAATAGCAAACATCCTGTGATATAAAGATGTCTGTAGAGGGTTATTTATTTAAATCCATTGGACTCTGGAAAAAGGGTTTGAAGTTCGTTTGTATAATAACATCAATGCCTTTAAGCAGAGCAGATTTAAAATTTTGAATTTAATATATTATAAATGAGTTAAGTTGGCTTTTACTCCAAATGTATTTTTTTATTTTAGTCTTTGAAAGCAATTGTGTTAAGAATTGAATCTGAAGGGAGTGAATCTGCCCATGAAACTGAACAACTTTTCCCAAAAAACATAGGTCGAAATACGAAAAACTAACTTTGACCTCCCATACAAAACGTGCTATCAGCTGATGCAGTTTCTATGGGAGGTCAAAAATTTATTTTGTTCAAGTTTTCCCAAGGATCATAGGTCATACTTATGATCCTTGGGAAACTTGTTCAGTTTCACACCCTTCAGTATTATCACAACTTTCTGTTACACGTTGTATACCTTTCAAAGGTATTGAGATAGAAGTTGTAACTACCCAATAAGGTCCCAGCTTTCCAAACGTAATTTACTTGTGTACGGGAGTGTACTCGCCTTCGCCCCTTTGTATGCGGAAGTTGAAACTTTGTACTATTTTGAAAAGTGGATTTTCTAAGAAAAGCTTTTAGCTGTTTTGTTACAGGAAATATTACTTGTGAAGTTGCTTAAAATACTAAGAGTACATTGTAAAAGTATTTTGAAAGCACTGAAAAATATGATTCAGCAAATAAATTGCTAAAGATAACTAAAAATAAAAGTGATTTGTAAATAAGTTGCAGAAACTTGTTGAAGAACTCACAGTCTAAATACTTGCAAAACCCTTACAAAATTATGTTTAATATTTCACCTAAAGTAAATACATAAATAAATACACGGGACCTTAAATTACTGACCTCCTAGGGGGACATTACACTCAAAATCTGATCCCAAATTCTGCAAAGACTCTATACTATGGATAAAAGAGACTAATTATGCATACGTATGTAAATAGATGAACAACATCTATACCACACCCCAATACTACATACATCGAGCGCAAATTTGAAGTTGGAAGGTCGCGTAGGTTTGCATATTTAGTACAAAAGACCCTCAGAAGAACCACGCGGGCGGGTGAGCGTGGAGGTATGGGGTAGATTGCAATGGGGGCGGAGAGTGTCCCTTCTGTATGATAGTACTATCCCTTTATTCTATGCCTAATAAACACCTACGTCCATCACACAAATGTTTACCCTGGACGACAATCGAACCCGCGACAGACGGCGCAGAATACAGGGGCACTATCAACTACATCAACAGGCCAGTCAATTAAGTAACCGGCTTTCGGGAATATTGCAATCATAGTCAAAATAAAGTAAGATATTATATTTCCCAAAACCTAAAACTTTGAAAACCGACCATAAAATAAAACTTTTCCATCGAACACAGGTACATGTACGATTTTTTTACTTTCCATAGAAACTGTCAACCTATATGTTTCTTAGGGACGGTCTGAGTCCAAAGTTTTCTATTAAATTTTTATTCAAATAATTAATTATTATAAGTACTCAATTTTTTTTTCAATATTCTTAAAGCCATAAGCCGAATAAAGATAAAAAACCGGTCAAGTGTGTATTGGGCTACGCGCTATGTAGAGTTCCGTAGCTGCCTCAGAAATCATTATTGTTAAGCAAGTTTTGATTTTTTATAAACATTTTGACTCCTCACGAACAGCGACGTCCAGAGTCTGATTGCTATTGCTATTTATATTGTTTTAAATATTTTTTACTATTACTTATTAACCCATAAAATTGACTTAGCTGTGATATTTTTTATTTTAAATTCATCAATATACTGACACTAAAAAATTTTTCACGTCTCGCTGGCAGAGGGGGGAGGGACACTTGACTCTACCAAAAAATTGCGCTGTTAAGCTAAATGTTTCAAAAACGGATCCCTAAATCAAAACACGGTCTTATAATACTCTTAATCTTTTTAAAGAACCTATTTAACGACACTCCACACCATGGGGTAGTAAAAAAAAGTATTTCATTCATATTGCACTTCCAAGGGAGGCACCCCAAAATTTTTTTTTTTCAATGTTTTATTTTGCCACTTTGTCGCCGTAACTACAGGGTGAAATTGAAAACATTCGACAAATTTTGAGAGTGAAACATAAGTCATCAAACTGAAAAAAATTTTACTTACTCATAGTAAAGTCAGTCAGCTGACCATACATTTTGTATGGGAGATCGATTTTTTTGATGTCTAACGACCTGTGTTTCTTGAGGAAAGTTGTTCAGTATCGTGGTCTGAACTCAATCTCAAAATTTGTCGAATTTGTCGAACGTTTTCAAATTCACCCTGTAGTATGTATACTCATACCAAATAACAATTTTCTATTACTAAAGGTCTCTGAGCTAAGCCGCGGACAGACAGACGGATATGATGAAACTACATATAAGGGTTCCTTGTTGACTACGGAACCCTAAAAATGTGATCGTCTGCTTGTAATTAAGACTAATTTCGATCGTAAAAACACTCAAAGATCTTCTCAAAAGTACGAGTGTAAAGTTAAACTCCCATTAAATTTAATCTACCCTTATTTTATTATTGAAACAGTTCTCTTGGGGCGATTTATTATCTTGGGCTTTCGTCCATCTGTAAATTACAATCAGAAAATGTAAGTATGTTAATGAAACTTTACATTTTGTGAAAATTCCTGATTGAAAATGATTGATTCCTGATTGGTTTGTCACTATCGTTGAATTCTGTCGTGGAATTTGTCCCATTTAAAATACAGTGACATTGAATGTGAACAATAATTATACCCAAGAAACTTAGGAAAGTGGACCGAACTGGAAATTGGACCAATCGGGAAAGTGGAGACCACAGCCCTCCACCGGCTACGATCTTGACTTACTTCGAATCCCTCGCTCCCTTTACTTTCATCAACCCTTTTAATCATGCACGTCGGTTTATGGTACTTTTAACCAGGCCTTTATTTAAAACATCCTGAATTGGGCTTCTGACAAGTAAAAATAATGTTCTCTGAGTGAAATATTGAAACTCTTACCGAGAAAGGGCACAGAACCTAAAATCCCCTTGCCTAACAAACCCACGTTCAAATCGCATTCAGCAATGGGCACAATATACGGAACAGTATTGCTGCAACAAACTCTAGCAGACAATCCAAAGAATGAAGCTACTAGCAGTTTAACATGAAACAAGCCAAACCCACATTCTTTCAACGCCGAGTTGATCTGTTGCATAGGAGTTTCGGGCTTAGTTGGTCCAATCTTATAGTTATCTGCAAAACAGAAAGAATAAACTAATAATTTGTTTTGTTTGTTTTGCGGTCACTAACACTAAGTATTATGAAAACATGTTCATCCGTGATCATGGTGCTTGCAACAGCGTCGAAATTTCGGGAGCTTATCAAAAATCTATATCGTGGTAAGAAACAGTCTTACTATTTTCATAATAAACTAATTGAATATTTTAGGTAATTTAATTATTAGTCTACTGCAAATAAGGTACTTATCTAATTGATGTGACAACATGAGATGGCATAATCTCCGCATTGAGGAATTTCAAACTATTCTTTTAATTTGTGGTATCGATACATTCGTTGTGTTTACTGTAACGTTGCCTACTACAACACTTTCAATGTGACAAATCATTTGACCGATATTATCGTTACCGTGAACAGTCCTACTGCAAAAGTAAAAGAAATTAATTATTATGAACGTTATAGATATACAAACTCGCGCCGCGGGGTGCGGGGGAGATTGCAAAGGGGGCGGAGAGTGTCCGCTCTGTATGATAGGTAGTCTATGATAGTACACTCAACAGCAAGTGAATAGAAACACTTTTGGACTTTATGGCATGGTAATAGAGTTGATAAAGTTTCTACCGACGTGCGGTTGACCGTACTATTACTTAATTCTATGCTACTGTCTACACTTTCAAAAGCGAGTGGAGGGTTTGGTCATGTTATTCTATTTTATCTGAATCCCGTGTGAATCGTATGATTCCATGGTAAGGAAAAAAGTCAACAACAACATTCGTAAAAATAATATTTAAATATTATAGCTTTTATTTCAAACAAATAACACTTAACCTACGTCTTCTTCCTTGGTAATACTGTCGCAAGTATGGTCACAACTGAAACAGAAAATATCAGGTAAATAAACATACGTTTTTAGGGTTCCGTACCCAAAGGGTGAAAAACGGGACCCTATTGATATTCCTCCGATGACTGCCAGTCTGCCAGCGGGCTGTATCTCATGGACCGTAACAGCTAGACAGTTAAACATTTTTACAGATCAGGTATTCCTCAACAACAAATACAAAAAAAGCAATAAATTAAGGTGGGCTCCCATACAAAAACCTGATTTTTAGGCTATTTTTGCTCCGTGACTTGTTATTTCTGAACCAATGAGATTTTATTATTTTCAAAGCTCGTTGCAAATTCAATAATCGATTATACCGATAATATCACTGACAAAATATAGGGAGTATTCCTTGGCGTTTGTCAACAATGTTTTTTAAGTGTTGATGGATGGTGTTGTTTTTTGGCCTATGTCTTGCGGTAGCGGCTAAGAATATTACCATCCTATGTACTTCTGTGGTGTCGTAAAAGACGACTTATCATCATATCAGCCGAAAGACGTCCACTGCTGGACATAAGCCTCCCCAAAAGATCTCCATGATGACCGGTCCTGCACTGCTCGCATCCAGCGGCTACCTACGACCTAAAGACGACTTAAGATCTCCACCTGGAGAACGGGCAGCAGCGTCCTACATCACCATACTGCGGTCACTTACCACCACTAATATAATATATAAATATATATTTACCAATCATAACTCCAGCCATCGAGTAAAAAGGCACAACACATCCCATGTTTAGTAGAATTGGGAACAGGATGTTTCCAAATAGAGACCCGATTCGACCCGCAGTCATTACCACCGATATTGCAAGTGTCCTGAAAAAAAAAAACACAAATGTTAGTTGGTTGTCCCGTGTGGTGCCAGCAAAGAATAACACCGACCCATTTCTACCCGTGGGTGTCGTAAGAGGCGACTAAGGGTTAATGAACCAGAGGATGGGCAGCAGCATCCTGCTGTGTATCGTATCATCTTACATTCACCAACAACCGCGGTCCATGGTGCCAGCCGTAACGCTGCCAAGCGTGGTGACTATGGTACTTCCCCTCCACATTGTTTCAGCAAAAGCTGGAATTTTGAAGGAAGTTCCCTGTCCTGTAGTGGACGTTTTATTGGCTGTCATGATGAGTTAGTTTGCCTTTACCCTAGCATAGTCAAATTTAAGGCTTGGGTCTATCTGTAAAGCTTTCTGAATCGCAAAGTTCAGACTTATTCAAAATATTACATCATCATAACATTCCGTGACACGTCCACTACAGGACAGGGAGCTCCCCCTTGAAGAAGTGGAATTATCTGCTGCATCTGTGATCCCGATTTCTTACAACCGGAATGTATTTAAGTCGCAAGTGAATAGGCTTCTTCTGCGCAAGCTTGTTCCATCGTAGACCTCATCTCTGTCCTTAGGGCTAGATTGAGGTCAAGAGTAAGCCCATTGACAATAAAAAAACTTGTAAGGATTCTACTAAGTATAAAGGGTGTAAGGCACGGTGTACCGAAAACTGAAAGGGCGTGCTCAGTCAACGAAACTGAACAACTTTCCCAAAGAAACAAATGTTGGGAAAAAAAAATTACCTCTCCATACAAATTGCCCACTCTGGTCGAACAGTTTGTATGGAAAGGACAATTATTTTTTTTTTTCATTTCCCGACATATGTTTGTTTAGGAAAGTTGTTCAGTTTCTTTGACTGAGCACGCCCTTTCAGTTTTCGGTACACCGTCCCTTACACCTTGTATTGAAGTTGCGATTAACCCGTATAAATTTGAGAGGTAGCTATTTTACTTCACGTTCTAAAGGTGAGGTCACAGTATCAATTGGCAATCACAAAGACACAGAAACAGGAGTTATAAGGTTGTAGTGAGACAGATAAAGCGCTAACCACTTATCTAGAACATTGGGTTTGTGTCAGAACGACGAAGGTCAGACCCTTTTATCTGGTACAGTTCGCAACAACATTGATTACAAATTCTTGTATAAATTGAAACTTTATTATTTTGTTATATTAGCAGTGTTTTTTTTTATTGGCAAAAAATAATAGGGAATATACGATGACATTTGTTAACTGCGTAAACTGCGTTCATAGAGATATCGGTGACGTTGTTTATTGTTAGCATAAAAACTTATACAAATTTTTTCCAATGCTACTCAGCGCCGTCTAGTAAAAATTTTAAACAGCGGTAAAAACTCCCTTTTAAATTTAAAATGAAATATTACATACATACATAGATACATACATACGTACGTACGTACATACATACATACATAAATACATACATACATACATACATACATACATACATACATACATACATACATACATACATACATACATACATACATACATACATACATACATACATACATACATCCATACTTACATACATAATATCACGTCTCTTTACCGTTTGGGTAGGCAAAAACCACAGCCCCCTGCTACGATCTTGACATACATACTTCCCTCGTTTCCTCTACTTTCATCAATATTTTCATACACGCTCGTCGGTTTAGGATACTTTTAACCTGGCCTTTATTTGGAACGTCTTTAAAATTAATATTGTTATTTTTTTATTAATGTCTTAACACACACGTTGTGTTGTTAGTAACCCAAACTATAAAATGGTTAGTGTTCCATCAATGAGTAAGTTATTAAACAATTTTTCAATTGTATTTTGCCGCAATAGATACACAGAAAGGTTTCTGCTGACCGTACTTAGACGTAAATTGAATTTAACTTTGTAACTTTCGAGTGAAGTTTTGTTAGCTTTTGGCATATCTTAAATCGCAAATTATGATAATTTCGTTGTAGTACTTGATTGTACTTTTGATGCTATATAATAGGTCTTTACCTATGAAATTTCCGAAATTTTCTTACAGGTTAATGAGATCATAATTCCTATTATTCTAATGCTATTTTTTCATTTGTCTTATATCTGAAAGTTGACTTCAAGACTATCAATTTACGCATAAAATAAAGCTTTTATTTTTAGTTTGATATATAAAATTAAAGGTTCGAAAATTGTTCGTCTTAAATGTCGTCCGATTTCATCATTAGATTTGTTATATTTTTTTACAGATAATGTTTTTCGAAAATTAAATTTAAGCTTCTGTTAGCTTCATTTCTTCCCAATAATGCTTAAAAAAATTGGATTTATAATTTCTAAGAAAAATGCAAAAGTTTTAGTACTGAAAATTGAGTTTACCTAAAATTCGCCATACAAAACGGCAATTTCATAGGTAAAGACCTATTATCATTAAAGACATTAATTTCAATATTATAGGTAGTTGTATATCCAAATTTTTCATAAAAAAATATGGTATTTGATCTCCTAATAAGGGAATAAATTGGAAAAGCTCTTACTTAGGTGCTCACTGAAGTTTAGAAATTTCTGTGCGCAATTTCGGGGATTCAAACCCACCGGCAGAGCTTGCCGGTTTAGGCTGTGCGGTGACTGTGAATCTGTAAGTACTAGAGCTACTTTTAGCGTGAATACCCACGGTGCGTGATTCTGCAGACCAACGTGGACCAGCCTGCACTGTCGCACTGTGGGAAGGGGTCGTCTGTGAAGGTGAAGGCAAGTCCGTAGCTGTGCGTCTGACGCTACCTGATCTGCCTCATGTAACTTGAAAGTGCTGTGAAAGCTCGTGTGGCATTGGAAATTTATTTTCGTTCGCTACAGTGTAGGCTCCGATTTCACGAAAAAGTGCGATCCCCTTATATCTCGGAGAGTTGTGAACTCAGAACAAAAACCTCCTTGCTTTGGTTGTGAAGATATGATAATAAAAAAACAGTCAAGTGCGACTTGGACTCGCGCGCCGAGGTCTCCGATATACCTTTTGTATTTTTGGAAGCAATAAAGTCCATTTTTAGGACCGCAAAACTAAATTTGTTTGTAAAGGTTTTTTTGCAGATTTCTAAAAAACTGTGCAACTTAGAAAGATCGTATTATTTTTGCTGTAATAGATACATAAACTTCTATCGATTGTAATTAATTCAGATTTTTCCATTCACAAACTTCGGAGATAAGAGGGGGGAACGGTATTTTTTTTGTAATTTTTCATCATAACTTGAAAACCAAGAGTTGTAAAAAAATACAAAAATATATTTTAGAATGTACAAGTAAAGCCCTTTCATATAATACCCCATTCAACCTAGAACCGATAATTTGAAATTTTTCCCCCCTATTTCGACCCCCTTTACATTAATAATAATATTTTTTCTTAATTCTTTCACGTGAAATTAAGTTGGACAACCAAATTATAAAACTGTTCCAAATTTCAAGTCGATAGCATGAGTGGTTGTCGAGATATACAGGCGTGACAGACGGACAGATAGACAAAGTGGCACCATAAGGGTTCCTTTTTTTACTGTTTTGGTATCGGAACCTTAAAAAGGTTCAAAAGACGCGTATTTAAAAGAGAAAGTAAAAAACGAAAAAAGTTATAGCTGAAACTTAGAGCAACGCGTCAAACCGCGCAAGCCCGTTTGCGAAAATCTTTTTACTCTATGAGCTGAAATAATGAAAAAAAATATTATTATTTTTTTCGATAGTTTTCATTTTGGCGCTCGATATTTTGGAAACTCGATATTTTGGAAGAAAGATATCGAAAATTTGAGAAAAACTCTTCTGGGCAATTTAGTCAGCTACAATTTGAGCCTAAAACAAAGACGATGGGGTTAAGGGTTTGCCCTGTAGCCTAACCTATTTGAAAATATTTTTTCGTTCCGTAGATATCCGATGTGCTCGATAGTCGTGTGAGGCACAAAATCTGTGATTTTTTTTTAAAGAGAAAATTACAAATCCTTGAACATGTTCTATTTCTTTTGACTTGTTTTCGCGACCTTGGCACAGTTTTCTTCTTTCACTAGTACCGTGCTCATCTTTTTATGTTCCATGCGAGGCTATTGTCTCTCCACCTTGGAACCCTTCCCAACAATAGAATCTGACCTTTGTGTTCGGAACATGTCTTCAATGAGGGAATTGAGGACGAGCATTTTAACAATGTTTGACGTTGTTTCAATGTATTGAGAATTGGGTTTGTATCAGATAAAACACCTTGATGAGTTGAAGACAACCAGGGAATGCTATAGAATAAAGTTAGAGTGGTGTATGTATCGCAGCTAACTGGTTTAATCAGGCAGTTAATTGAATGCCTAGGCCGATTGTTGACTGAACTACTATCGCTAAACGTTTAACGAGTTTATCGATAGCTAGCCCGAATGAGACGGCTAACCTTGAATCAGCTGGGTGATCAAATTCAAGTTTGTCAGCAAATTATGATCAGCAAAAATCGTGAGCAGCTATAAATTTATTTGTCCATCAAAATAATTATTTGTGCAGCAGAATAAATTGTTTGAGCCGCAGAATAATTATTTTTGCAGAAAAATAGTTATTTGTGCAGCAGTACAAGCAAGTTTTAATTCGCTTCTTTTCGTTCGTTTTAACTAGCTTTGTGGTTGCAAGGTCTAAAGGTTGCCTTACCTAACGGACCTATGCGCAAGTTCAACTAGATGGCTACAGTACGTTTAGCCATCTGGTTAAACGTTGGACTGCCTGATTAAACCAGTTGACTGCGACATATGTATGTATATTCCCACCAAACCAAAGATTCAAAAGCTCGTAACGATTTTCATCTGATGTCATGTAGACCCAAGCTGCTAACTCTGCAAATCCTATATCTTGATAATAAAGAATGACTTGTCTGTTTTACGGATATATTGCATGATCTATGGATATGTCACAGGAAGATAACTCAGAACCGTATATAAGTTAGTTGTTGCACTGGTGAGAAATAATAAACTGTACGAAATTCGATTCTGGTTTGGTCGAAAGAGTACCTAACTCTCCGTTGTGTTTGTCTTACCTAACGGTCCTATGGATCTACAAATTTCCTTCGAGTTCATTATTTTTCGATAGTTTATTAACTGATGCGGAAATTGATTAACTGACGATTATAATTATTTTCCGGTGACATTTATATCAAAATACTACGAAACTTTAAGTGAAAAGTTAGATTATATATAGATGTCCTCTTTCCTTCTGGCTTGTCTTCTCAGATATTTATTTACAAGGGTTTGATTTTTTGGTATGTTGTACCTATTGTTTGTTGTGTTATGTTACCTTCACCTTATTTCCAATAATATAATAAAAAAATACCTTATAGCCGTTGGGAAGAACTCCATTGTACACGCTTGCAACAAACTCATCATGACTTGTCCTAGGGACATGTCAGCAGCAAACAAGGCGACTACCTGGAATAAAAAAAGTATTTAATAGCCTAGTGACGATAAGTTAAGGTACACCGGTTCTGTCCAGCTGACGTACTCCGAAGTGAAACTACGATAATATCGCGCCGATAATTAGTCTATTGTTCGGCCTTTGACAAAGAAATTCCCATACAAAGTAAATTTCCGAACATAATTGTTGTTGTCAATCTGATAATATCAGAGCTCCGATAAAACTTCGGAGTACGCACCCAGGATCGGTAAACGCAAGTGGTTACAACTATTGTATCAATATACAATAACAACTTTTTTTGTGCTTCAAGAAGTACGTAAAGTTTAGACCTTGGCTTAACCTTCTGCCAGGTTGAAATCTCTTACAATTAGGTTGGCCCATTATTGACATAAGAAAATCGCTGCGCTTGGCGTAGTTTCTAAAATCTTTGGGTTGGCCAGTGGCCTGAAAAAGCCCAATCTATCATATAAAGTCTAGTTTGCCTACTGACTTTGTCGCATAGTTCAGATAGCAGTCGCTCTGAGTTAAAATTAGTTCCTTCGTACTTTTTTTTACTGTGTATGGGCTTACTCTTGACCTCGATCTAGCCCTTGAGGTCGACGATGGAACGAACTTGCCCACAAGAAGCCTATTCTTTGGCGACTTAAATAAATTCGGGTTATAAGAGCTGGGGAACACAGACGCAGGCAGATAGTTCCACTCCTTAGCCGTGAGCCTTATAAAGGATGTTTCAAAACGCTATATGCGGATGTATGAAATATCAAGTAAGTATGGGTGATATCCTCCGGTGTGTCTGGATTCCTTTACTTTGTTGAGTAAAATACTCCTCCGTAAAAACAGAATAGGCTAGTAGGGCTATGGCTAGGGCAATAACGCACTTGTTCTTGAAAAAAGGCAAATATTTAACACGGCAACTGAAATCCTTTTTAGGCGACTTTCTATTAAGTCACAAAAAAACTAACTTTGAAGTGATTAAATATTTTAGCAACTATTAAACTATACAAGCAACAAAAGGCTAGGAACAAAAAAACTAAAAACGGCTGCTACTGTAAGGTATCAAATATATCAAGCGGGATCAGTAAAAAACTGGTTAAGATATTATAAAACCTAATGTGGCGACTAATTTTTCCGAGGGGATATTAAACATTCTTCACTGGCAACTATTGGCTTTCATTATAAAAATACACATTTGGCAGCGATTGTTAGGTAGCTTTAAAACTGAAAATGGGTATTATAATAATGTATTTGGATATTAGAATATTGTTTGCAGATTCGTTAATTCTTGAAAAAGGCGGCAAATGCGCTTGTTAGGTTAGGTTAGGTTAGATTGATAGATAGTAGATATATAGATAGATGGATAGATGGATAGATGGATAGATGGATAGATGGATAGATGGATAGATGGATAGATGGATAGATGGATAGATGGATAGATACATAGATAAATTAGTGCTGAGAGTAATCATATTATATTGGGAGACTTTAACACTGATCTCTTACTAGTTAATAACTTACGATCCCAAAAGCTTCAACACATTATCAATTCTGCTAGCCTCCAAGTTTTACCATTAGCTCCAACTCACCACAACATTTCGTCCGCTGACTCGTGGCTTGATCTTATTTTCATTTCTTCCCCACATCTTGCTATTTCCCACGGTCAGCATCCTGCTCCTGGTTTCTCGCGGCATGATTTAATTTTCCTCACTTATGCACTTAAGGTTCCTAAAGCGCCTCCTAAGATTTTGTTTTTGCGTAGCTACAAGCGTATGGATGTCGAAAAGTTGCGTCTTGATGCATCTAAGTTAGAGTGGAAGGATGTTACTAGTGCTTCCTCTGTTAGTGAAAAGGTAGATATTTTCAATACAACCCCTTACAAATTTGTATAACAAACATGCAACGGAAGGGTCCGTAGAACTCGAGTCAAGCGCCCTTCTGCTCCTTGGCTGACGCGAGGTATTCAAATGGCAATGAGGCGTCGTGACAGAGCATTTCGTAAATTTAAAAAGGATCGTACTGATGAAAACTGGGAGACTTACAAGGTAGCCAGAAATAGATGCAATCAAATGGTTCGTCGTTCAAAGCGCCGTTTTATTCATGAAAATATTTCCAATCGGTGCCCTGCGGATGTATGGAAATTTCTCGGAACCCTGGGTGTCGGCAAGATTCGCAACGCTGATATTCCTAATGCTATCTCACTGGATTCAATTAATCAGCACTTTTCAAAGACGAACTCGTTATCCTCCTCCGTACGGCAAGATACCAAAGAGTTCGTTTCTTCTTTATCTCCTATTAACACCAATCCTTTTGAGTTCGTACCTGTGAGTATGGATGAGGTTAGGAAAAGTATTCTAGCTATCAAATCGAAGGCAATTGGTTGCGATGACATCTCTCGCTTTATGGTTACTACTATTCTTGACCAACTTCTCCCAATCGTCACGCATATTATAAACTATTCGTTAGAAACTGGACAATTCCCAGCCTTGTGGCGTAAGGCTTATGTCTTGCCCCTTCCGAAAATTCCTAACCCCTCGCTTCCTAGTCATCTCAGACCCATCTCAATTTTGCCTTTTCTATCAAAAGTGCTGGAAGCTTGCGTGCACAAGCAGATTTCTCAATACATCCTTGATAATCAGCTTCTCAGTACTTTTCAATCTGGATTTCGACCCGGACATAGTACTGTCTCGGCCCTTATTAAAGTCACTGATGACATACGTGGCGCAATGGATGCAACAGAGCTCACGATTCTGACATTAGTAGATTTTTCAAACGCTTTCAATACTGTTGATCATGAAATTCTACTCTCCATTCTTTCACATCTTAAATTTTCCACTCAGGCTTGCAATTGGTTTTCTTCATACCTCCGCGAACGTGTGCAATCCGTGCGACACGGTGACTCGTCTCGTCGGGTTGGTGCGAGCTAAACACTGGAGTACCCCAAGGAGGCATACTGTCCCCGCTTCTCTTCTCTCTTTTTATCAACTTTATTACTAGGGAACTTCAGTGCTCGCATCATCTCTACGCCGACGACTTGCAGCTGTATGTGAGTAAGGATGCTGAAACAGTGTCCGATGCCATTTCGGCCATTAATAGGGATTTGGATGTGATTAAAGACTGGTCCGATAGATTTAGAGTGCAAGTTAACTCCACGAAATGTCAAGCCATTCTTGTGGGGAGTTCTCGTCTAATTGTACGAATCGACATAGCGACTCTTCCTGCTATAGTTTACGATGGATCCGTCATACCACTTAGTGGTAAAGTGAAAAACTTGGGGCTCTATGTTGATTCGTCTTTTAGTTGGATCCCTCATGTTGCTAGCATTAGTCAACGAGTGGTTGGGACACTACGTGCCCTGAGCCGCCTCAAAAACTTTCTGCCTGTTAAAACGAAGATCATGCTTGTGCAGACGCTCGTACTTCCTATTATAGATTATGCAGATGTATGTTATTTAGACCTTAATGCTGATCTGTTGAATAAACTTGACAGACTGCTTAACTACTGTATTCGCTTTATTTTCTGTCTTAGGAAGTATGATCATGTGTCTGCTTTCCGCACAAAATTGCAATGGCTTCCCATACGGCAACGTCGTAGTTTGCGAGCGCTTTGTGTGCTGTACTCTATCCTAAGAGAGCCTCACCCTCTTATCTTAAAGAACGTTTTAAATTCCTCAGTGATGCGCATGGCAGGGAATTACGCCCCTCTTATAATCAGCTGCTTAGGTGCCCTCCCCACCGGACCGGTTTCTGTCACCAATCCTACACTATTCAAGCGATTTTCCTCTGGAATGCGCTTCCTGAGGAAATTAGAAATGCTCCCAGTCGCAGCTCGTTCAAAGTAAAACTTCGATGCCACTACCTTAAACTGTTGTCTGACACCAGCTAACTTCTTCTTTATGAAATATATATACAATGTATATATTTATGTATATATATTTATATTTATGTGTGTATATTATTATATATCTATGTATATGTAATATTTTTAAGTATATGTATTTATTTTATTTATATGTAGTTATTTATCACGTAGACACTTATGTATTCTTATATACTCATCAGTTCATTAATCAATTAACTATAAATTATGCACCTACCAACCTGTCTCTGCATCACCCTAAGGTAGACTGTTAGATAATGCCTTTAGGCGTTAAGTCCGCCTATGTACATTTGTGCATGAAGTTAAATAAATAAAAAAAAAAAATGCTTTATTGCGCACATAACAAAAATATAACTAGTTGGTAGTTAGATATATAAAATAGATATTAAATCAAAACTAATTAAATTAAATAATTAATAAATAATAATAATAAATATTAGGTAATTAAATCGATTGATTTTGATTGACTTAGGTTGGTTTTCCGTTCGATACATAATTTTTTCACTCCCTTTTGTTACACTTAAGATAGTCAAGAAAAAATTAAATAGACCAATAATAATTTTTTTGCATGTCACAATTTGGTTTATTAAGATCCCTAAAAATGTAGTCAAAAGTATTTTTTTAAGATCTTGTTTGTATTTATTTCAGACCTTGGTCAAGTTTATAGACAACCCCATATTAGAATTTATGATAGCCTATTTTAACTTCTTTATCCGCCAATAATTTGTCGCCTTAGAAGAAATTCAATTGCCACAAAAGAAAATGCCTGCCAGATAAAATTTAAATAAAACCTCAAAACTCATTAAAAAGCCGCCGCTTTCTAGTTAAGATGCTACCTCAAATTAGTCACCAAAGTAGTTTATTTACTATCCATTTTCAGTTTTTTTAAGACCCGGAATGGCATCAATTTGTCGCCGCGTTAAATACATGCCTTAAAAAAATACTTTCGTATTACCTTCATGCCTATACTTTTTTTCTCTTTTGGCTAAAGAAAAACAAAGAACATTTATTTCCACAAGCAAAAATCTAACCTGAATTTTAGATCCTGACCACCTTATTCCAAGAGTCACTCCTATACTGAGCAACCCAGCCACAATAAGCAAAGACTTCTTGCCAACGCGGTTCACCAAAAGTCCAGTCAGAAAGTAAGGGGGTAAGCACACGCATCCTAAAATGATACTGTTGATGTAAGTTTCCGTACCACTTTTGACCTGAAAACCAAATTGAAAATATAACCTTGAATTAACTTATAACCTAGTACTGTTAGTATGGTAGTAATAGTAGTCATTACTCTTAAACTACCTAAAACCTTTATGATCATCATATTACTATACTTGTTACTATATCAGGAATATGGTTGTAGACACGGCCGCACATCAGTAGAAACACTTATGGACCTTATAGCGTGGTAATAGAGTTGAAAAAGTTTCTAGTGATTTTAGATACCCATAAAAGCAAGCAAGTATCTCACAGAAAAAAAAATAATAAAAAAAAAATTGTCAATTACGTGGCCACTTCAGTATGGAGAGTCGAAAAAAAATCTAGTATTTTTTTTGTTCTGAAAACTTGCTTTTTTTATGAGTAGAATCACTGGATTCGGAAGCAAAACCAAGGGAATTTCACGGTGTATTCCTAACCTAACCCAATCTTAACCTAACATAATTTGACCTTATCAAACGTAACTTCATCTTCATCCATCTACCCAGTCCAATCTAGGATATACGTAACTATCTTGCGAATAGGCCTTTTCGAGCTAACAAGGGGGTGATATCTCCATGTCAACTTGAAAATGCTTGTGTCAGGAGGTAATAAACACCATATAAAGTGCATCATTTAGTTTAGTGGTGTGACGTCCACTAGGGCGCCCTGCTATTATTTTGGTTGCATCCAGTAAAATAACCGAGTATTGGTAAGTAAAACACAGACATAACAAAAAAAAAAAAATATCTTGCAAAGAGATTAAAATACTTTATGCAATTTTACAAGTGGCCAGTATTTATCTATATATATTTTTTTTATTATTATTATAATTATTTTTTTTTATATTTTTTTATATTTTTTTTTTTAGTTTATTATTTTCTGTTACTGTATGTTTGTTCGTAAGGGAAAGTAAGTATACATGCAATGGTGCAAATGATACACGAAAGTTTCATTTGCACCATTAATGGTGCAAACGATACATAGTAGTTTCGTTTCCCCCATTAATGGTGCAGGTCAATGGTGCAGATGAGACGGCGGGCATAACACCACCCGCTCGCCGGCTGCGTATTAAGTGATCCAAGGCCTACGCGCGGCGTGCCTAAGAGCATTATTTGTTCACCAAGATCGTGAATAAATATTTATAAAATAGGGACTAATACTTACAAACATATATAACATCACGCCTCTTTCCCGTCGGTGTAGGCATAGACCAGAGCCTTCCACCTGCTACGATCTAATGTTTGATAAAAAAAAACTATTTTAACCTACCGGCACACAAACTTTCTCCACAATACTTGAACTAGTATTTAATTCCTGCAGCCTTAGATCAGCCGTGTATGCATCCAGCATAGTACACAGTTCCTGGTTTTCTGCCGTAGCGTAGTGCTCAACTATCGTCGAAAGTTGAGGGTACCACATTCTTATCACGTTGTATCTGAAATTGTTATACAAGGTGTAAGGGACAGCCTCCCGAATACTGGAAGGGCATGACAGTCAACAAAAAATATGTTTTAAATCTTTATGAACAAGTATTTGAAATGAAAGTACATACTAGAATAGTATTTTTTTTATTACTTTATTATTTTTGGACTGATATTCCAGCAAAACACAAGAAACACATTGTAAAAAGCCGACTCTTAAAGTAGGCCGTGCTGCAGTGGTTTCTTGCCGTTTCTTTTACGCTGCCATAGCACGATGCGTAACGGCGTAGACACGCTCTATTTGCAATATTTGCATTGTATTCTGCATGACATTCAATAAGTATTCTGTAAAGAATCTACATTGAATAAAATTATCTGAATCTGAATCTACCTTTCTTCCTCTGGTTTTTACAGTCGAAATAATGAAGCTTTGACAGCAGTGTGAAGCAGGACGTACCGATGCGTAAGACATTGGAGCGACAGAGACTCGTATTGGTCTCAAACTCTGTCTTGTTGTAATTTTAATCAAGCTAAATTATTTCAGGTTAGAGCCTATACATACCGCGATTTTTTTTCGCGCCGTCGTCGCGCGATTCGGGTACGCGCCTCGACTGCGTTTTCCTTTCCACAGATCAGTTTGTTCGTCGACGGCGCGTCGTCAGCACGTCTATTGCGCGTTTTTTTTACAATAGGCGTGCTACAGCATTGTATCTTTAAGCATCGCGTGCAGGTGTGGAATGGTCTAAAAGTTGCATATGACTTCGTTGCAACTGCACTTACTTTCATCTTCCCCCGGTTCAAGCAACTACACCCGGTAAATTTGTCTCTCTGTTGCATCTATCTTTCTCATGCCTATGTTGTTTACATTTAACCGTACTTACAGCACCATGACGAAGAATATCATAGTTGAAAAGAAGGTCAGATAGTAGAGGTATGGTTTCTGTATGAGAGGTTTCACGTTGTGCAACCCTGCTGTCAGTTGCTGGCCTAGGTTTTTCTTTGGATGATCTGGTTCTTCTTCTATGTCTGCCACTTTGTCTTTCCATACGTTTGCAAACTGAAAAAATACAGGATACTTCCTTATTAGCTGCGTATATTTGAGTATGTTACTCGGACCATGAAACTGAAAAGCAAAGCCCAAATAAACTGAAAAACATACTTAAAGAAACGTGTATTGAAAAATGAGTAACATTTTTGATCTGAAACCCTCTCTTGGCGGCTCGAGGTTTGTGTGTGTAAGACAAAAAAATCTCGTTTTTCTACCTTTGTTCATATCAGGGAAAGATCGGTTTTATAGTTCGAGTGTAACACACTCAAATAGTCGCAGTTAATAAGGAAGCACCCTTTAACTGATCATAAGAAAATCTAATCAGAATTCTCTCACAAATCCTTTACTCACGATTTACGATTGCAAACAAATTTCACTTGAGTAATGTATTTAAAAAATTGTATTTGTAAAATATTAACAATAAATTTTGTCTATGTGTTTCAGGTACGTACCTACTTTATCTATTTAGATAAAGAAAAAAAAATTGGAAATTATGGTAAGTTTTTTGTATCAGTATTTTCGAGAAAACGAAATATGTTCACATTGGTCAAAGTGCTTTGGGTGCTAGGATTGGCAAAGGTGCATCAATTCGAAAATTACGCTTGGTGGCGTAACATTGTAAAACAATTTTATGCATCTCAACAAGAATAGCAGGTTATTCATGAAAGTTGTTCACTTTTGACGTCGATACGTGTATGTTTACATTTAAAGGGTAATTTCAGAAGGGTGACGGGGGGATGGGGAGATAGGGGAGGGGGATGAAGGTTGGTGATTGAGAGGGAGGGGTGAGGGTGGGTCAGGAGAGGAGAGTGAGGAGAAGGGGATGAGGGGGAGATTCTTGACTGTACCTACATAGACATATTCACGTAAAACTTATTGACACCCCTGTATCCTTGATACGGCCGACCAGGGATTTTCTTAATCATAATCATAAATCTTTAGAATCTTACCGTAAATGAGTCTAAAGGTTTCCCTGTATTCATTTTGTAAATATAGCATAGAGTCTCCCTAGCTTCGTCATATCTGCCTTGCGATAGCAAATATTTTGGACTTTCTGGTAGAAGACTGTAGATTATGCAAGCCACCAGCGCGAAGATCGTCGTGAGCAAAAGATAGAAATTCCAGGTGTTCAAAACTGAAAACAAGATCATACAATAACAATTTTTAAGAAGCCCTTCTGGTTCCAGCCCAGCTGTACACGGGCTGTCTTAAGAGGCGACTTAGGGATTATGAACCAGAGGATGGGCAGCAACATCCTTCTGTGTACCATCTTGCATACTGTGGCCACCAACAACCGCGTTCCATGGTGCCAGTGACTATGGTAATTCCCCTCCAAAATGTACCTCGCATTTTTTCCGGTATTCTGGAGGGACCTCCCTGTTCTGCAGTGGACGTCTTTTGGGATGTCATGATAATGATGATGGTTTTTAAAGTGTTGATTAATCAATTAGAAAACAGTGACGAAATAATAGTTGTGTTGATAAAAACACAAAAAATTTGGCTAGAACAAGATGATTTCCAATTGAAAGGGTGTTTCACTGAGAAATTCGTTTTATTTTTGGTTAAACTCGTAAAGTATTATGTTTTGTTGCAAGCATAGACGAACAATAATAAGACTGACTATCCCCTAATAGAAATCGTTACCCGAAAAAGTATAAAACTAGATAGCGCTAATAAATAGCCTGATACATACTAGACTTTAAGGGCACTGCATGTTATCCTACGTCATCTAGTACACGAAATTTGGAACTTTGTAGCGATAGTAGTGGCCTTCTAGGTCCACAAAACGTTGGTCTGCCAATCCGAAACCTGGCAGGTTTTATACAGTCGGAGCGCAAAGTGGTTAAGTGACAGATTATACGAATGAAATCTATTCGTAGAAATAGAAGGTACCTATACAAGTAAAAAACAACAGGTCTGCCTTGCATCCTATTAGCAGTTTCGCTAGTCGGACCACAAATGTGGTCAGATGTGATTGGAGCACAAATTTGGTCGGACTGGCGAAACTGCCAAGAGGATGCAAAGCAGACCTGTTGTTTTTTACTTATATAGGTACCTTATATTTCTGCGAATAGATTTCATTCGTATAATCTGTCACTTAACCACTTTTCACTCCGACTGTACAAAACCTGCCAGGTTTCGGATTGGCAGACCAACATTTTGTGGACCTAGTAGGCCACTAGTATCGCTACAAAGTTGCAAATTTAACATGCAGTGCCCTTATAGTCTCTACCTTTCAATGTTAGTGTGTCTTTGTATTTTACCTTCCAAATTATATGAAAGCGCCATCCAGTTTCAAAAAGTTAATGATTTTCCGTGTTACTTTTTCTAGTATGGGGATTGTCAGTCCTTAATCGTCCATGGTTGAAAGTAACTTACCAAAAGCTCCTCCAAAAAATCTGTACTGCCAGTCTTTAGTAAGAATTGCCCAGGATAAGAGTGCGAGAAGAACCTGATTGGTTGGCGCGAATGCGGACTGGGTCAGCATAACTCTGTCCCTAATATTATTGTGGCAGAACTCCGATGTGAATGATACTGTGGGACTAAATGCTGCTGCAAAACTGAAAAAATAAGTATTTTATTTTAATACATCTGTGAAATACCCATTAATACTAGATGGATGTCACAACTGACGAGGTGGAATTTGTGAGGTGGACGAGTATACCAACCAAAACAATAGATCAAGAAAGCGCTGGAGTGACAAACATTGTGACCGACCGTATAAGAGAACTTCGATAGCCGTATGTCTTTCGAAGTGTTTTTTTTTTCCTTAATTAGGCAGACGAAATATTTCGTGCAACACCCGAAGTGATCACCTTGGCATGAATGATATACTGAGGTTTGGCAGGTGCAAATGGAACGTGTGCCATTGAGGTTTTAGCACCTCTGTGGCTGCTGTAACAAAATTATCTTGTCTTCATCTAAGACTCGAAAGATCGAGTCGTGATTTATTACTGTATTGGATCAATACTCCGCCACACTGACAGTATTATCGGTGGCATTATAAAGGTCTTCGCGGCTTGGTTTATCTTAACAACAGGTTTGTATTTGTACCACTATACAATAATGAGCTGGTTATAAAAAAACTAATTTACGTCATCACTTATCAGTACTTACACAATTCCTTCACAAAATTTTGAAAACAAAAGGACGTTGTAAGTCTGGCTCAAGGCTGACACAACGTTGAAGAAAGCCATCAGACCAAAGCCTCCAACTAAAAACATCTTCCTGCCAAAGGTATCCACAAGAAATCCAGCAACAATGGATGACAAGATCATTCCTATGGGGAGAAATGAGATTGTTATTATTATTATATAAAATACCTAAATCACTTCGCAAATTATATGTAACAAGTAGTGCACTAGCATCATTTCATAAAAGTAGGTACAGGGTTTCATAATGAAATGACATAAAAGCTTAAACTATGGATTCAATTCAGACTGTTAGGCCGGTATTTCACTGGGACACCATGGCAGCGCAACCAGTCGCCACCAACAAAATGTATACAGCTCTATTGAGAGTTACTCACCTGGTTTCCGTTTGGTAGCGCAACCAATTTGGCGGCGTAACCAGCTCGGATGCTGGTCGCGCTACCACTCCCAGGGAAATATAGCCCTTAATACTGTGGTCGCAGGGTGTAGCGGATCTGGTGTCTTTACTGGTGTTTAGTTACGGACACCAGTGGCGCAACCAGTCGCGCCACCGTGGTGTCCCAGTGAAATATCGGCCTAAAACTGAATAACAAACCCTAAGGAACATACGTCTATGCTTTTGTTTAGTGGGTCATGATGGGTTGAGGAGGGTCATGGGAGTGCTGGTGAGGGGGGTGAGGGGTTTAGGAAAGGGGGTGAGAAGGGTTAGGGGCGGTGAGTGGACACGTTGTAAATATATTATTTAAATTTTTAAATTCTGTTCTCTTCACTACCTATATAGAAGTCTCCACGTAAAACTAACGGCCATGTTAAGGATACAGCCAACTAGGGAGTCCTCTCAACTTTGCAAATTCAAAACTTCGTCCCTTGTCGATAAGAGTATGATATTGGTTGGATGCTAATCAGAGCCAGTTTCACAATTTATCCAATCAATATTCTACTCTATTGTAAGTGAAAGATGTTATGAATTCGACTGTATCGAAATAGTATCGTATCGATATAACAAAAACTGAGAGTAGACACGAAGGATTGGTGATATGAACTCGACGCTTTCTGTAAGGACTGCTTGCGGAACGCTCTACAGAGGCCAATGGAGGGAAATGTTGGAGGCCTTTGCCCACTTGGGAGATATTAAGAAAGTTATGTTATTAGTTATGGCATAATGCAGTTTATAAATATAGTAAGAGACCAGATTCCGAAAACTTAAAGAACATGATCAGTAAACGTAACTGAACAAATGACAGTGAATAAAACTTTCAGGAAATTAAAAATCCCGTTTGTCTCTTGTAGAGATAAGCCCGCCTTTGTACTCGTAAATGTCATTTTGTTTGTTTACTTTCTGTATGTTAAATGTGCAGTTAAGAATATATATAAAATAAATCGGCTTCTCTTTACAAAACGGCAAACTTGATTGGACAGTTTGTATGGTGAGGCCGATTTGTTTTCGTTTCCTGAAAGTTTTACTCGCTGGAAGCTGTTCTGTTACGTTGATTGATCATGCACTTTTATTCTTGTCTCTAACACCCGTATAATCTTGGGACAATTTGCTGAGTGTCATAATCTGGATCCAGGATTTAAGTTTTCGATAGGTCTGATGTCTTTTTACATCTTACCAACAAAAGGCACTGCACTCAAAATTCCTTTCATCAACAAATCCATGTCCAAGTCGCATTCTGCGTTCGGTAAAATATACGGGACTGTATTGGTTATGGACACTCCAGCAGAAAAACCAAAGTAAGAAGCAGAAAGCAGTTTAATGTGAAACCAGCCAAACCCACATTCTTTTAGCGCCGAGTTGATCTGTTGCATAGGAGTTTGGAGTTTTGTTCCTCCAATCTTGTAGTTGTCTGTAAAAGGCAAAGAATAATCTTTACTCACCTACGGCGAGGTCAATCATAACATTCCATGAAATGTCTACTACAGGACAGGGAGCTCCCTCCAGAACTCTAGCTTTTGCTGGAAAAATGTGTAGGGGAAGTATCATTCACCTCGCTTGTCAGCGTTACGGCTGGCACCATGGACCGCGGTTGTAGGTGACCGTAGTAAATAAGATGGTATGATACACAGTAGGATGCTGCTGCCCATCCTCAGGTCTATAACCCTTAGTCACCTCTTACGAAACCTACGGGTATGTTTGGGATGGTACTATTATTTGCAAGGTAAAATGATAAAATGCTTAATTGCCTTGAATTTTTGGTATCAAGTTTCTTTGTCTGGCCAAAGGCTTTATGGCGGGAACTGACATTATCTTTTTGAGAGATTGAAAAGTTGATCGTGAAATACTAGCAAGGCTATTCTCGCACCCTCCGACAATAATATCCAATAGAGACTAGACAAAAGTTATGTCAAAACAAGACTTTACGATGACATAATTTATGACAAAATGGTGTCAATTCTCGCAGTCACAAACGAAAACGAAACTAAATATGATAGCATTAAAAGTAGTGTTGTCTTTTATACCCTCTATAGGCCGAAACAGAGACAACACAACACTTTTAGACCTGTCTTAATTTTCGTTTGTGCCGACGAGAGTTGACACCAAAAATGACGGTGGCGTAAAAAAAACCCTCTTGGTGAAACCCGTATGGCGCCTGCAAATAATAGTACCAACCCATCTCTATCCGTGGGTGTCGTAAGAGGCTACTAACGCTTTAAAACCAGAGGATGAGCATGTTTCTGTGTATCTTACATACTGCGGGCACGAACCACAGCTGTCACCAGTCGAAGCTCTTACATGCGTGGTGACTTTGGTAATTCCCATAGAATACATGAAATTCATGCGTTTTTTCTGTATTCTGTAGCGAGTTCCATCTTATGCAGTGGACGTTTCATGGGATGTTATGATGAACCTATATTCTAAAAGTACCCTAAACCGACGAGCATGTATGAAAGGATTGATGAAAGTTCAGGAAGCAAGGGAAGTATGTCAAGATCGTAGCAGGTGGAGAACTGTGGTCTCTGCCTACCCCGACGGGAACAAGGCGTGGATGTTATGTATGTATGTATATTCTTGCCAACGATTTTTGCACCCTTGGGCAAGCTGGTATCCAACAGATAATTCCAACGAAGATTAGGCAAAAGTGATATCAATACAAGATTTTCTGTTTACATAATTTATGAAAATATTTGTAATTGAGTAAAATGTTGATTCTCGAAAATAGCTCTATTAAGAGCACATCAAACTTTTTGCAAGCACATTGGGCTTTGTACCGTTCTTATTTCTATAGACGTACGGACTAGAGTCGCACTGAGAATGTCAAGCTTGACCTGTCGTTGACTGTACCTATTCAATCTTCAGGTTTCATTTGTAATTCAAAAATGATATCGGCAATCTCCAGAGCTATTAATAACCTAACAGTATTGTAATTTTATTGTTTATCACCGAGGAATGTTTGGTTTTAGATTTAAAAAGCAAACTGATGTCTAATGTAAATGAGGTAGCTGAATTCTGTATAGATAACACATATGTGATATAATATCCGCATTGTCGGTATTTTGCAACTAATTACTAAAGTAACGAAATTACATAGGGTGTGTCCTAATCAACTGCGTTCCTTTCAATGTTACTCGGACCAAACTGCGTATGTCCACCCTATTACAGAGGTCAACAGCAACAACTTTTGGACTACGACATTGCTAACAACGCCCAAAAATTTTCTGACTCCCCATAAAGTAAAGTAGTCACGTGACCAACCCGTTTTGTATGGGAAGTTGAAAATTTTTCAAGCTTTGTTAGCAAAGTCGTAGAACAAAAGTTGTTGCTTTTGACCTCTGTAATGATACGCATATCAGGTCCAAAAAAATAACCTTGTGAAGGGAACATAGGTCGAAATACAAAAAAAATATAAACATTTAAACTCCCATAGAAGCTGAATCATCAGACAGTGCAATTTGTATAGGAGGACCTATGTTCTTTAGGGGAAGTTGTTCAGTTGTTTGGTCTGGGTGACAAACGAACGCAGTTGATTTGGAAGCACCCTATATTTTCACATATGTCATGATGACATCCCATGAAACGTCTTCTACAGGACAGGGAACTCCCTTCAAAATTCCAGCTATTGCTAAAACAATGTGGAAGGGAAGTACCATAGTCGCCACGCTTGTTAGCTTTACGGCTGGTTCTATGGACTGTGGTTGTTGATGACCGCAGAATGTAAGGTGATACGATTCACAGAAGGATGCTGCTATCCATCCTCTGGTTCTAATGAATCATAGCAGAGGATGGGCAGCAGCTCTTATTTAGGTCTCTTATTCGCCTCTTACGACACCTACGGGTAGAAATGGGTTGGTACTATTCTTTGCCGGCACCACACGGGGCATTTCCCATATACCGTTTTTGAACTCATAATTTTAATTTTAATTAAAAACTGACAAGAATAGCATCTCTTGTGGTGGAAAGAGACCTGAAATATTAGTTACACAATGGACCTTTACCTAAAGAAAATGAGTTTTCTATAGGTATAGCGTAGTGACTAAGACAATGCGTGTTAAAAATTTATAGCGCACTTTAGGCTTGATGAAAAATTTAAAAAATAAAATGTTAGGATAGTGTATAACTAAGCCAAACAAGAGAGTACCTCTATTGCCTCTTTTAAACAGAAAGTGAAAGAGCATTTTCTTCTTCAAACCGCTATTTCGTCATCGTAGTCGTAGTCATCATTGTGAATTTCGTCGTTGTATTTATTTAAATATTTATGTACATATTTTTATATATCTATTTATATGTATTTATATTTATTATATATATTATGTATATAGTGTTTATATAGTATATATTTTTATATACAGGTATTAATTATTTACTATGAAATTGTAGGTATTATTTATTTATTTTTGTTTTTTTTTCCATTTACATGCACGAATGTATCCCGCTATGAATATTCTCTCTCACAACCATGGGTTGGCTGGAAGAAATCTCTTGTAGAGATAAGCCCGCCTTTGTAAATGTCCTTTTGTTTGTTTACTTTCTGTATGTTAAATGTGCAATAAAGAATATATATAACTAACAATTACACCTTTCCACAACATGATAACGCCAAGTGTAGAAAAAAAGAAGCGACAAGGAAAGACCAGTTTATACTTATGTGAAGGAACACCTTCAAAAGAATTTGGTAAAACCGGTCGTAGCAATATACTAAAGAGCTGAATTATGTATTCAAATTACTCACACACTTGAGTACACTCCGATAAACGCGAAAGTTTGTAAGTATGGATGGATGTTTGTTACTCTTTCACAAAAAAACTACTGAATGGATTTTAATGAAACTATACAATAATACAGCTTATACATCAAAATAACACATAGGTTACAATTTATAAACCTGCGCAGACGAAGTTGCAGGCACCAGCTAGTATAAACTAAAGTGGCTTACCAACTTCCATTGTCAAAATTCCTATGGATTAACATATTTTTAAATAGTGGCAATTCACAACTTTCACATGCTTATGTTTAGAAATTTTTATAGATATTTTTTTTTTTTTTGTGGTACTAAACACTTTAGTACCACTAATCGAATCTACTGCTACATGTTAATTTCTCTCGATATACAACGTGTAACGGAAAGGTGTGTTAATACTAAAGGGTGTAAATCTGCCCATTAAACTGAACAACTTTTCCATAGGAACATAGGTCGAAAAACCTTGACTCGATAGATCGCAGAGCCAAGAAGCTCGTTGGTGATGAGATGCTGGTGAAAACCAAGTTTCACAGTCTGGCCCACCGTCGCAAAATTGCATGTCTGTCGGTCTTCTACAGATTGTACTTCGGAGAGTGTGCTCTAGAGCTCCACGAGCTTATTCCACCATCTCCCTTCTACCATCGGGAGTCCAGACGCACCGCAGGATATCACCCATACTTGGTTCATATTCCGCACATTCGCACAAAGCGCTTTGAAACATCTTTTATAATGCGCACAGCTAAAGAGTGGAATTCTCTGCCTGCGTCTGTGTTCCCAAGTTCATATAACCCGAATCTATTCAAGTCGCGAGTGAATAGGCTTCTACTGGGCAAGCTCGTTCCATCGTCGACCTGATCTCTGTCTTCAAGACTAGATCGAGGTCAAGAGTAAGCCCATTGACGATAAAAAAAAAAACCTCCTATGCAAAATTCGCTATCAGCTGATCAATGCAATTTCTATGGAAGGTCAAAAATTTACTACCGTAAATCGACTTATGTTCCTTAGAGAAAGTTGTTCCGTTTCATGGCCTACGTAACGTTTTAAAATTATGTGCACTATTTCACTAGGACCCCATATATTGTGTGACCACGATACCTTAACAGTTGATAGTGTCACTAGTCGTGGAGATTTTATGTAACCTCTTTGCCAATTCTCTATGAAAAAATATAGTTCTAATTTTGATTACCTGAACAGAATATCGTGGTAAGAATAAAAAGCACAACAGATCCCCAGCCCTACGTATTAAGAAAATAATTGCAAGAAAAAGAAATATTGTCCATAATAATCAAAGAATAACTTTATATACAAACAAGACACATAAAAGAAAATCTATCTGTCCCGTGTGGTGCCAACCCATCTCTATACATGGGTGTCGTAAGAGGCGACTAATGGTTAATGAACCAGAGGATGGGCAGCAGCATCCTTCTGTGTATCATAAAATCTTACATTATGCGGTCACCAACAACCGCGGTCCATGGTGCCAGCCGTAACGCAAACAAGCGGGGTGACAATGGTTCTTCCCCTCCACATTGTTTCAGCTAAAGCTGGAATTTTGGAGGGAGTTTCCTGTCCTGAAGTGGACGTTTCATGGGATGTCATGATGACAAAAAAATCTTATAATACATACAAGAAAATCTTAGAATACTTACAAGAACATCTTAGAATACACACAAGAAAATATTAAAACAATTTCACCAAAAAAACTTACCAATATTGGATAAAGTTGATAAATCTACTTCACTCATTTTTCTTGTTTTTAAAAATAACTTCTATATATTATTTCAAGTAAATAATTTTAACCAAACTATAAACCTTACGGCTGTCAGCTGCTTACTAAAATCATTTATTAAAATTATAATATAATATTGTATTCGCAACTGATGGATTTATAATGCCAGTGTAGTTTTACCTGTAATGTTGAACGTTTTCTTTGAGATGATAGATCTTGTTAGTTGGTTACTGCAGAATCTGGGTAAACAAACCATACGGCTGTCCTCTCAGTGTTATCAGATAAGAACCGACGTCAAGGAAGTTTAAACTAATTCAGAGAATCTATTAGACGATAGTTAATAAGATTCAACTATAAAATTGATTGGAAATAAGACTGATAGATTGCGCAGGCTACCTCGAAAAAAAGGCTCTTTACTTTTAATATTCGATCTCTACTTTAGTTTTTAGGGTTCCGTACCTCAAAAGAAAAAAACGGAACCCTTATAGGATCACTTTGTTGTCCGTCTGTCTGTCTGTCTGTCAAGACCCTTTATATCACGAACGGGTAAAGGTATCAGGTTGAAATTAATACTGTATATTAGGATCCATGAACCACACAAGATCTGAAAATTACAATTTTTTAGAATGACGCAATCAAAAGATATGGCATTTTATGTCCTCATCTCCATACATTTATTCAAAAATGCAAAACCTACAGGGTACTTCCCGTTGACCTAAAATTATGAAATTTGGCAAGAACCTAGGTCTCACAGTACAAATAATGGGAATAGTCTGAAATCATTAAATATTTCAACTTTTCTCACAACTAATGGTAACCAATTGTGGTGAGCTCTCGTTTCAAGAACATTCATATAAGAGAGGGGTCAAGTTGGATGGACGCTGAGGCGATTTTTGTTTTAGTTCTATTTAAAAACGGGAACACTTACAAACTTGAAAATTGGTACGTTTATAGTGCATAAGCTATAAAATAACAACAAATAATAAAATTTGGTCAAGCGCGTGTCAGACTCAAAAAATGTAGCACATTAACTTACTGAAATTTCAACTAATACAATTATGTTTATGTGGTGGTACGGAACCCTCAGTGCGCGAGTCCGACTCGCACTTGGCCGGTTTTTTTTTATAGATGGTAGAGCTTTTGTACAAAGTCACCCTGGGAAAGTACCACCCCCTTGCCTATTCCTGCCGTTAAGCAACGGTGTTTGCACTGCTGTGTTTTGGTTTGAAGGGTTAGGTTAGGTGAAAGGAAGCCAGTGAAATTACCGGCACATGAGTCATACCATCCTAGTTTGCTGCTGCGCTTTGCTGTACAATGAGTGCTTTGAATGGTGGTCACCATTTACCATCAGGTGGCCCTGGTCGATGGCCCACTTGAAACAAATAATAAAAAAACTTGAGAACAAAGCCTTTGAGGTATTTTTAACCGACTTCAAAAAAGGAGGAGGTTCTATGTTCCACTGCCTGTATTATTTTTTTTATGTATGTTCACCGATTACTCCGTCAGTTGTGAATCGATTTGCAAAATTCTTTTACTCCTGATGGGATCCTAAATGAACTGTTGTAATGTACCTGTAAATTTATAATTGAAATAAAAAACTGGCTTGGTTATTTTCTATTAGTTACTGATTATTAACTGCTAAGGTTATTTTATACTTTTTAGTGCTACTAAAAACCTTGCCAAACTTTGAAGGAGGTGTGTAGTTTTTGTTAAAACTCTTTTTTTAAATTACATCATTCAACCTGGATGTTAAAATCGTGGCAGGTGGAGGGCTGTGGTATCTGCCTACCCCAACGGATTAGAGGCATAATTAATATTCCCCAAAATATTTATTGGTTCTCTCCGTAGTTATGATATTCATCATATAATTGTTTTTTTTTTTTGCATTAAAATTATAAAGCACGCGAATGTCTGTGTGAAAGAAAGAAAGAAAATAATTTAGCTGTTTAATAAAAGACAGCATTTTCAAACGGTGGACCGAACGGGAAAGTGGTCCGATCGGGAATAAGGACCGATCGGGAATATAGAGCGATCGGGAATATGGACCGATCGCACCGGAGGGAAGCGGTCATAGCAAGCTTTAGTCGAAAAAACCGCCCTGAATCGTACCCGATACATACCGATACAAATGTTCCCATAGGGCTTTTAGCATAACCTCTTTGAATAGCTATGTATATACGCTGGCACCAGGTTCAAGTCAGTGCAGGGATGTGCACCATTATTAATTTATTCATTTAAATTGGTACCTGCGAGAGAAACTGTCATAGCAAGCTAGAATCGAAAAGACCGCCCTGTAGTCTAGGCAACGAAGCGGATTGTTGTATGAAGACCCCCGCATTAAATCCTCAGTCGATGAAACTTTGCTGGGGTATTACACTATATGACACAAACCTTCTATAAAAAAATCCATAAAAAAAATCGGTACTTTTAAATTTTTCATACATTTTTTGTAATTTTTGTACGGAAAAATTAAAAGTACCGATTTTTTTTTGGATTTTTTTATAGATGGTTTGTCTCATATCGTGTAATACCCCAGTAAAGTTTCATCGACTGAGGAATAAATGCGGGGGTCAACTGCTTCGTTGCCTACACTACTGAATCTTACCCGATACAAATACACCCGTAACGCTTTCGGCATAACCTCTTTTAATAGCTATAGATATACGCTGCACTGGCTGCACAAAGTTCGAATCCGTGCAGAAATGTGCACTATTATTGATTTATTAATTTAAATTAGTAACAACATGTCCAAAACTCAACAGGAATCTAAAATGAAATTAAAGAAAAATTAAGTGAATTAGTTCTATTAATTTTTTCCATTTCTAATTAAATTTACAAAATATCCTTTTCGCATTTTTGTAACTTTACAAATATGTACTGAATAGCTACTTTACTAATTTCGTCTTCTTTGGTAGAAATATCGCCAGTAGTGTAACAACTGAAAAAAAAAATATGTTAATTAAATTACATTTCAAAAAAGTTTACTATGATTTGGGGATTTCAAAGTTAAGTATTTAAAAATAGTCATTTTTAAATACACAACTTTGAAAATTACAAGTTTCATTGACAAGTGCATGCAAAGAAATATACACTTGCTTAAATATTTATTTTGTAGAAATAAACCGAAGTTTTTAAGTGAAGCAGAAACGCATGAATGACACAAATTTGTAGGAGAAGTACCATAGTGACCACGATTGCTGGCGGGTGTTGATGACCACAGTAACTAATATGGTACAATACAAAGAAGGCTGCTGCTGCCCATCCTCCACTTTAGTCACCTCTTACGACACCCACGGATAGAGATAGGTTGGTACAATTGCATTGCATTGATTAATCTGTACACATGAAAAATATTATACCTATAAATAGTCCTACGTATTTCGGCTGCTATAATGCTGATATTTTTAAATGATGTTAAAATTTTTTGCTTTCCCTAATTGGTACCGAATCATCCCACTATGTAAATTTCTGTATTTGATGTACTACAAAATACACTTACGTATCATAAATCCGGATATTGTGTAAAACGGGACCATGCATCCCTTGTTCAGTAGTACAGGGAATAGTACATTACCGACCAGACTACCAATTCGGCCCGTCGTCATTATTACTGCTAATGCTAAAGTCCTGAAAATGAAATAAAAATGGGCATAGAGCACTACAAAAAGCACACTTAAGAAACTCTTTAGAAGCAGCCTGATTTATCTAAAGAAATATATTTGCATACCGTTACGAGGCTAAGCGCCGGATGAGAGTAAAAGTGACAGAATACTCGTACTTAGCTTTCAGGCAGGTGTGGTGAAGGGTGGGACTCGTTTCTAGCGGGGTGTGTCTATTTACGCTAACGCAACGTCTTGTATGGTAAGTTTCCTACTTTTTTAAGGTAAGTTGTTCAGTTTTATGATCTGAGCTACGCACAAAAACTATCGCAATTGCATTCAATTTACCCTTGTTAAAGTTAGTATGTAACCAGTCAATCTTAGAAAATATTACCTTAAACAACACTAGTCAGACCCCTTCTGAACAGAACTTCTTATCTTATGGACCCATGTTACTGTAGGAAGGTCAAATTCCATTGTGTGTTCTGAGTTAGGCATTTACATGAAACAAGGGTACAGTACAACTATTCAAAGATGAAAGGGACAAAAAATAGATGGGTTTTTACGGATTCGGCTTTCAACCTAAGGGATTGACGAAGGCACTGGTTTTTACACAGAGTGACTGCAACCCGGAGGGCAAACCACAACCAATCAGCTATCAGAGTTTTCTAGCCTCCAGGTGGTTTCTTAATTAGCTTAACAACCGCTTTGGCAGCAACCAGATGGCTCAACGTTCCTTTCGAAGCACGGAAACGCTCTAGTTGTTGTGCTACTAGCTGTCACCCATCTGGGTTCTGACCAGGGCTATCACTTTAGTCATTAAACAACTATTTATTTTTTAACTTAATTGCATATGTAGGTACAAAGGGCAGGCCTAATGCCACGTAGAACAGAAAGAGTAGATGCGGGTGCACAACATTTAATAGAAAAAGAAGAGAAAAACATGCTAATAGAAGAATATATAACTCGGCCTCAAGCGCTTCTTCTTCGCGGTAGCGCGGCTAGCGTCATGAGTACGTTAGGGTCAGGTGCAAACAGGGACGGTGTACTAGACTAAAGATTTTTTACTGTTTAGCGCTTCTTTTAGCATATTTGAGACCGAAAGAATCTACATCACATCATACAAAATGCGAAATGATTGTAATCGCTCAGCAAATCTAAAAAGGCTAAACACTAGTCTTTAGACAGATTTTGTTAAACTTGCCTTATTTCAGTAGGAAATAACTCCATATTAATAGCTTGGACCAAGCAATTCATTATCTGCCCTAAGGTCATGTCCATAGCAACGAAAGCGACTACTTCGGCTTTTGATTTCGACCATCTTAATCCCAAAGTTATCCCGACGGTTAGCAGCCCAGCGATCAAGAGAAGATATTTCTTTCCTACTTTGTTTACTAACAGGCCTGTTAGAAAGTACGACGGGATACATGTACAGGCTACGATAATGCTGTTGATGTAGGTTCTGGCATCACTTTTTACCTGAAAACAGATAATATTATAGCTAGATCAATGAGTAAAGTATAATAAAAGGGACTTAACATCAGCAGAATGTTAGTCTTGAATCTAATGTTTTTTTTCTTCAAAATATCAAATGATTTATCAAGATCTTACAGTATTCTCAAGAAGGTGATAGTTGTTAAGACGCTTGTTATAATTCCGCGTTCAACTATCAATCAATTGGGTTTAAGATTTTCTCTAAATCAAATCATTCAGTCCTGAAGTATTCATTCCATAGAGTTTACCGGGCTTACGCGGTTTGACGCATTGCTCTAAGATTCATTCCTAGAACCACAGAATAGGACAAAGGCTTTGAAGTTGTTCCTACTGGTTAATTGATTATGTGGCATATTGGCATAAATTTCAACCTTGGCATTGGGTTAGACAACACCATTTTGATTACTGCATAAAGCAGGTATGCAAAATGCGAGAATATTTTCTTCCCGCATAGGTACTGTGAATTGACCAAATCTTGGTAACTTGATGGCAGAAAGACACTGCTGATGATGCTGCTTACAAGATTCATTCAGCTTAGGGCTTAGGTCCTTATGTTCTTGCGTTAAAGTAATTTGATTATTGACTTACAGGCACACACATTTCTTCTGTTCTTGTATTATTTAAACTCCTCAACCTTAGATCATTGGTGTATAAGTCAAGCATATGACAGAGTTCCTGATTTTCCTTTGTAGCGTAGTGTTCAACTACTGTTGAAAGTTGAGGGTACCACATTCTCAATACATTGTATCTGTAATTTGACATGAATGATTTTTTAAATAGGTATACGTGATTTCATTTACTACAAACAATGTCAGTGTCTTAGTATAGTTTTTATTATTATAGTATACTTAAAATTATTATTAATTATTAAGAATTTAGAAAAATCTCTACCAAAAAAATAAAATCTTGTTTCAAACCATGACATAGTACAGCGTCCCTAAGACGTACTGCACAACGTGGTAGCGCATGTTATATGAGAATTTCTTTTTTCGTAGGACGTAATATTTTAAGACGTATTTCAGTTTAATCGTATAAATCCCAACGATCTACTTTGTCACAGTAACAACTTTAGGGAGAAGTTTTTTACACTGTAGATGTTTTCACCGTTTCAAGATGATGATACTGACGAAAATAATTAGAAACAAGCAGTCAACGAATTTTAATAAAACATGTAATGCCACGATAATGCTTCCGAACTTGTAGCTACATTCATCAAAGTGAGGGATATACTCACAAAACCATAGTAAAGAAACTCATCGTACTTAAAAGTAGCAAAAAGCGAAGGTATTGCTTATGGAAGAGCGGCTTGACACTTCTCAATCCAGATGTTAGCTGCCGGCCTAAAGATATGTCTGGCTGTTTCGTTTCTTCATCAATTTTATCCTTCCAAATGTTAGCATACTGAAATATATGTAAATATATGCATGATATTCAGAATACAAATTGTAAAAAAACGTTACAAGACAGCAAAGCATACGTTTTAGTGTCAATATCTTCAATGTTTTACATCTTTCAAGAGCGCAGCGAGGTTCAAATCTCTTTGTCTGTCAATATACTTATATTATTATTTTTACTGTTCACATTAGCATACTGGAAGAAGCAATCAAGTGCAAGCAAACAAGCAAGTGGTGGTCAGTAATGTGCAAGGGACAGACAGAACAGTCAAAAATATTCACTTATGGCAATTTTTTTTATACCCTCAGTTTTCATTCTCTGAGTACTGTTATGAAAGTTTGCTAAGGATCTTTTGAACCTTTGGAAAAATAAGTATTGTATGAAGTGAAACAGAAGTTGTAGGATGAAAAATAATAGTATCTTACTTTAAAAGTTTCTGCTGGCTTTCCGGTGTTTAGTTTGTAAATGTAGCAAAGGGTTTTTCTTGCTTCCGTGAATTTGTTCTTTGTAATTAAATATTTTGGGCTTTCTGGCAGAAAAACGTACAAAATACAAGATGTTGATGCAAAGGTTGCCATGAATAGTAGGTAAAAGTTCCAAGTATTGAGTACTGTAAGGTAAAAAATACAATGGTTTTAGTTTTCCAATTTTGATTTCATGGTTGCTAAACCTATAATTTCAAAAAAATATTGATAAATGATTACCTAAATATCCTCCAAAAAATGAAAAATTCCAATTATTCAAAAGAATGGCCCAGGACAAGAGAGCTAAGGATATCTGATTGGTAGACCTAAAAGATGACTGTAACAAAACTACTCTGTCCCTTATCTTGCCATGGCAAAATTCTGAAGTATATGTCATTGTGGGGCTGAAAGCTGCAGCAAATCTGAAAGGGAAATAAGGAACAAGTACCTAATACAAGTTATTGAACAAAAAAGAGAGAGAGATCAACTACCAAAGAGGTAATGCAGCTTTTTAATAGAAATGATACTTACACAATGCCTTCACAAAATTTGGAAGTAAGAAGCATGTAGTACGATTGGCTCATAGAAGAGATCACAGTAAAGAAAGCTAGTGAGGCATAACCTCCAACGAGGAATATTTTTCTCCCAAACGTATCCACAAGAAATCCAGCAACTATCGAAGATAAGATCATTCCTGCAAAAGTTAAACGTATTACTAGATATGAAATAAAAAATCAAATAGTACCTTCTTATGAAAAGGTTTAATAATATTTTGACTTTGTCTTGAATTTACACGTCAACACCATTTCTGTTTCAAATATGTTAAATTGAATTTATATAAATGTATCATTGAGTAAGATCGTGTTACTTTGATCTTGAAATGATCTGTAATTTTTCTTTTATGAGCAGAAAAACAGAAAAACTTATTATTCAATATTTTATTCATAAAAGCAAAATTAATTATCGTCGTCGTCGACGTAGTCGTCTGTGTGGTGCCGGCTAAGAAACCAACCCAACTCTACCCATGTGGAGTCTCGTAAAAGGCGACTAAGGTAGTTTGAATTGAAGGATGGCCAGCAGAGTCCTGCGTATCGTACCATCATACATATTGCTGTCATCAACAACCGTAGTCAAACGGTGCCAACCGGAACGCTAACAATCGTAGCGGTACACCCTACAGCACGTTAGTAGATACACTTTGGACTTTATGACATGGTAATAGAGTTGCAAATGTTTCCACATGTACCACGCTTTTTTGCTGTGAAATTCTGCCGGGAGCTTCCTGGCCAGCAGTGGACTTAAATTGTAATGGCTATAAACGTACGCACGGCAGCAAGCATATGGAAACAAAGCCAGTGTAAGCTGAAACAGCGCTACGCAATAAACGCCCAAACCAGAGACCCGCTCAAGATCAAAGATCACAAACCCGAATATATTCGAGTCGCGAGTAAATAGGCTTCTTCTCGGCAAGCTCCCATCGTCGACCTCATCTCTGAGTCTGTCCTCAAGACTAGATCGAGGTCAAGAGTAAGCCCATTGACAATAAAAAAAAAATGTTTCTATCGACGTGCAGCCGTGTGCAAAACTTATTACTTTTTCAAACTACCTTACCTAAGTAAGGAGAAGCAGTCAAAACCCCTTTCCTTAACAAAGACATGTTCAGATCACATTCCGCGTTGGGTAAAATGTACGGCGTAGTGTTGGTAATAAACACACTAGCTGATATAGCGAAATATGCAGCAATGAGTACTCGTATATGAAACCAGCCAAAACCACATTCTTTTAATGCTTCGTTTACATCTTGCATCGGGGTTTGGGTGTCGTCATTGCCTGAAAACGATGGAGTAAAAATACGTAAATATTTACAGTACAATAGATAGAACGTAGACAGTATTAGTATTTTGTGGACACAACAGTTTACACTTACACCACAGAATAAAGTAATTGTACTATCACACAGAGCGTACACTCTCCGCCCCCTTTGAAATCAACCCCGCACCCTTTCCGCGAGGGATTCTCGTGGTCCTTCTGGGGGTCTTTTGTACTGAATATGCGGGCCTACGCGACCTTACAATTTTAAATTCCAAATTCGCGCTCAATGGAAGTAATGTCCGGGGTATGCTTATACGCATGTTTGCATAAATCAATGTCTAAGGCCTCCTCATTTTTCAACAAGTTAAGTATGTTGGAATTGCCAGTAGAATGGCGACACTAGCCTCTTACAGAGCTAAGCTTCTAAACTTCCAGTTACTTCTTTTTTCCGTCAGATTCTTAACTTACTAAAACGATACAATAAAGACCTTTATTCCTTCCCTTGGTTGAAAAAAAACATAATACCTTAAAGACGTTGCAATATATTCTTTGGTATACGTTCACTATTTTATATCACTTCTATTATTTACAGACGATCATATTTGTGATAAATGTGTACTATTTTAACTTGAAAAAAATAATTATTACTAACTTACAATTTTTTCCTTGATCTTCACTCATTTTTGTTTGTTTCCCTTCTGTGCGAAATTTCCACGTGTCTTCATTTTCATTATCAAAGACTCAATGATGAGGCTTGTACGCAATGTTTGCTTTATAAATTATAAACCAATATATCTTGGGCTGTTTATGAAATAAACAGTCTACTAATGATGAGATCTTGTAAACTGGTCTTGTTAGAATCCAGCTAAACAAACTGGTGATAACATTTACTGAACAGTCACTTTGATGCTTCTGTATTCATGAAATGCTGAATTTATTATTATTGTTCATGATTAAAATTTGAATCGTTGACCTACTTTATTTATATTATTTAACTTTTTCACGTATGGGTGTTCCCACTGCTATGTAATTATTTTGACGGACCACATTATATGTGCAAATACATATAAGAATAAAATATCATAATTAAACTGCAAAGAAGACGCTAGTTCTAATCTTGCCTTTGGTTGTAATTTTTCGATCTAATCATAGTTTGTAATGAAGAGAATCTCCCTCGTCACAATGTTAGACGTTCTTGAGGGCTACGACCGAGGTTTCATAAAATTGTAGTTTAGTTTTTTAATTAATATGACATGGCAGTTGGCAATACACTTGCGATTCTTTTAAGAGATATGTTTTTTAACTATTAAAAATTTTAAAATCTAAAACCGGACATCGTGTTATTTCATTTATTAATAGTGTACCACGACACTCATAAAGCAAATGTAGATAAGTTATTTTAATGTACCTATTTTAAAATGGCTGTGTATTAACGTGCCACCAAATTTGAGTAAATTTTTAGCAAATAATATCCACCAAATTTTGTCTACCAAAATGGATGAATGTACACCAAATAAGCTTCTGGCACTTCGCCGGCCGCTGCCATGGCACACTCGCTCCGCTCGCTCGGCTCGTGCGTTGTGGCCGCAAGATAATCTAACACAACCTAACCGAACCGGTTACCCAAATATGGTGTACGTTCAGCCAATTTGGTGTACATTCATCCATTTTGTCTGAAGTGTATTGGGGTTTAAAAAAATATTTTGGGAGTCGTTTAATTTGTTGCCTTTTAAAATCGTGGAATATGGTAAACTTAATAAGTTAAGTAGCGCAATAGGCTATTGATGTGGCCACGATTTAGGCTAAGACTTTGTAGTCACTTCTTTCCGTAGACTCGAAAAAAGAAGAAGCGCAATTTGACTCCTTTTTCATGCAAATACAATGTCCTATGATTATTTTATCAACCTTGCACTTTATTTTTCTTGGATTGTTTACTATGTATCTTGGATAAAACATGGCACCATTCAAGTGAATACACTCACGATGAGCCGCACAGGAGGTGCAAGGTCGAACATGTTATAAATAATATTTCTGCTTTGTGTCTGGTTGTTATGTAAATATGTATATCAGTCTTTGAACAAAAGTACAAGTTCTACTATAGTTTTGTGCGGAATAGCCCCCTATACAGCGTGAATTCTTATTGGTTTTGCTCCCGAAGCTCAGTGATTTCAAACATGAAAAAACAAGTAACTTTCCCGAAGAAAAAAATTTTTTACTCGAGAAAATGTTTTCGCCTTCCCATGTAAAACAAGTCAAACACGTGACCACTTTCCTATAAAACGTAGAAATTTTTTTCGAGAAGTAATTTTTTCTTTGGGAAAATTGCTTGTTATCATGATTAGAATCATTGAGCTTCGGAAGCACATCCAATGAAAATTGGCGCGGTATTTGGAATAGGTACATTGTAGGTACACACGGCCGCACGTCGTCGGTGGAAACATTTGATTGAACGGGTCTCCGTTTGCGGGCTTTTAAAGCGTAGTGCTGGTTCAGCTTATAGTGGTATTGTTTCTGCGTTCTTGCTGCCGTGCGTATATAAAAAGAAGCTGTGTATTCCAAATAATATTAAAACTTTATGCAAATAATAGTTTTTGATATAAAAGGCTAGCCTCTTGAAACATGTAACTCAATTCAATATGACGTGTAATATTTTGACAAGGGTTTGCCAAAGTTCAATACCTGAATTAGATATCGTTAGAATCTAATATTGTTGTTAGTGAAAGCTTTTTGTGAAGTAAGGGACCTAAAATCCTTCATATTTAATCAAACGTCTCTTTGAAATTATTTTGGTTAAATCTCAAGAAACTTACATAAAAAACTGCTTGTTTCTGATATAATTTTTAAATACTTGAATTTTATATTTGATAAGTACCGTGTGGTGCCGGCAAAGAATAGTACCATCCCATACATACCTGTGGGTGCCGTAAGAGTAAACTGGAGAATGCAGCACTATCCTCCTGTGTAACATACCATCTTACTTACTGCAGACTTCTGTAACCGCGGTCCATGGTGCCAGCCGTAACGCTGACAAGCGAGGTGACTTTGGTACTTCCCCTCCACATTTTTCCAGCAAAAGCTAGAATTCTGGAAGGAGCTCCCTGTCCTGAAGTGACATTTCATGGGATGTTATGATGATGAAGTCTTAAGTCAAAGAATAAATTCGTTAATGAATACTTTTCAGTTTTATACAGGGTTATTTGTAACTGGACCAATTCTAGTTAACAATAAGCCCTTAACGGTTAAAAACTTATTGTTAAGGCTAAATGTAACGTAATGTAACTTTCGTTCTACGACTTTTGTAAATTTGCAAAATAAATTTGACTTCCTATACTAATAAGAGCGATCAGATAGATAGATAGATAGATAAATTCTTTATTGTCACACAAAAACAAAACAATACACAGGAGACTCTTAAAACTAGGGTGGACAAAGGCGGTCTTATCGCTTAAAGCGATCTCTTCCAGACAACCTTAGTTGCTTGTAGGAAAATGTAAATACGAGTGTGCCAATGCCAATATATAGATAATATTTAATGTAAGTACAACTACAATAAAAACAAAATTTACACAAATAAATAAATAAAAAAAATACATATAAAAATATATATAAAATATATAGACAAATAGATAACATAGAAATATATACAAACTCAGTTGCAAACTATGGTACAATTTTATTAAGTAAGAAGTTATGCAGTTTAGATTTAAAAATAGGTAGTGACTTGGAGTGACGAATCTCAGATGGCAGATCATTCCAGAGACTCATAGCTTTTAAAGTGAAAGATTCCTTATAGTAGCCTGACCGAGTAAAGGGTATTTCCAACACATTATCAGTCTTGGATCGCAAATCACGAGAGCGGTCATCACCTAGGTATCGGAAACGTTCTTTAAGGTATGAGGGAGTACGAGGGTCATGCAGTACGTTGTAGAGAAGTACAAGGACATGCTAATCTCGGCGCAACCTGATAGGAAGCCATTTTAACTTGCTCCTGTATTCAGACACATGGTCAAACATACGCAGCCCAAATATAAATCTTATGCAAAGATTTTGCAGGCGTTGGAGCTTACTTAGCAGATCCTCATTGAGATCAATGAGGCAGACATCCGCATAAACAAGAATCGGTAATAGTAAGGACTGCGCAAGTTCAACCTTAGTCTTCACGGGGAGCAAGTTTTTCCACCTTCGAAGTGACCCAGCAGCAGCAAAGACTTTACGACTGGTTTCCGTGACGTGTGGCCGCCAAGAAAAGAGTGCTATCGAAAAGGACTCCGAGGTTTTTAACAACCTGGCTGTAATCGAGTTCCTTGTCTGGACGATGTTTTTTATTATTATCTTAAGCTACTCTATCACCGGCAATCGATATGATAGCGATATTCAGGGCGAACAAAAGTCGCCCTTAATATCACTATGATATCCTAATAAATTGTCTATTTCTGATTTTCAGGCTTATCTGTTTGGAAATAATGGTTATATTTAGGGCAAACAAAAGTGATTGCTCACATTTATGGATTGTTTTTTTTTTATGTCACAAGTGGACAAGCGAGCAGGTGGGCCACCTGGTGGTAAGTGGTCACCACCGCCCATGACACCCACTGTCTTATTAGTAAAATAAATTGACACCAATAAGACAGCAAAGCGCGTTACCCACCCTGAGAACTTAGATGGTATGTCTCGTGTGCCGGTAATTTCACTGGCTCCCTCACCCTTCAAACCGCAACACAGCAGTGCAAACACTGCTGCTTTACGGCAGAAAAAGGCAAGGGGGTGGTACTTCCCCAGACGGACTTTGCACAAAAGCCCTACCACCTACAAAATGGTGGTGGTGATGGTTTATGGTGATACTAAAAAACATTTTCCAGACAAAAAATTCGGGGGCTTTAGCTAAAACAAACCAGTCTGGAAATCTGGAAAAGGCCTCCTGAACACTGGACTCCAGTCCAGAAGTTCTCATATAGTTTTTTTATCCTCTCATTATCCCCCATCTACTGAGACATTTTGTTTTCGCCCTGAATGTCTCGTGAAAAACCAATGAAAAATATTTGCCGGCTCCCGTACCAATAAAAATAATTACTTTTTGATAAACCTCTCCAAGTTGTACGTAAATATTTTTTTTTGTTGTCAGATTTTGACAAATTTATTTTCAAACGTCATCACTACCAAAAATGTTTGAGCTTTTGAACATTTTTTGCACTTATTATCGGTAAAAAATGATGGCTAAAGGCAACAAAAATGTCTTAAACGAAGAAACAACTTCACCTCCATTCCGTGAAACAGTGGCAACGTTGATAGAGGCCATAATAAAACCAGAAGGCTTTAAAAGGGACCTATTCTTTGCATTGTTACTTGTTTTGATGAACGAAAATGATTTCCTGTTGTTGAATGAAAGTGCAGACGGAACAATTACTATTGTAGACTGTATAACCTCGCTAAACAAAAAGAACAGCGATATCAATGAAGCTCTCCTAATTTTTAAAGGTTTTCAAACTTTGCCTGTGAAACTAATCCAATCACCAATGGGAGACGTTGTTATGATCAACGCTGTGATACCACATATGTCCCAAAGAACATACTCTATATGCTTACCAATAAACAAATACATAGTTACATCAGAATTAGGGCTCCCTGCATATCTTACAAATCTGTGCGAATTGAGTACATTGATCAAGGAAAAAATAATCGTTCCTACTAAAAGTACCATTTTAAATTACTGTAAATTCCCCAGCGGATCTCTCCAAGGCCTACCAACAACAGTCCTTCACAAAATACTGCTCATGCTTCCAGTGGAAGGAGTCCTGAACCTCTCCGAGTCATGTAAAAGAATTAATGAAATCGTAAACGAGGATTCCCTCTGGTTACGACTTTACGACAGGGATTTCCCCGACAAACATAAAACTGGCAATGCAGATGTTGATTACTACAGAGATATGTACAAAGGAAAATATCTTAAAGTGAGAGAGAACAAAGCGAGGGCTTTCCATGAAAGTAATTTGACTCAGGTTGAAATGTCTGGCTATTTTATGTACGCTAGTACTCCTAATCCAAGACTGGAGGTCATTTTATGATAATCTTGCTATTGTTTCAAATTTCTCGAAATAAAATTTAAAAACGTTGATTGCCTTGTCCGTTTTATTACCTCCAGCTATTGTAGAGATTAATCAACGCTGTCTTTTGTTGATGCCTTAAAGGAGCTTTTTTGCAAAATCTATTTTATTTAATTCACCAAAGAATTGAGCTTTGTCTAACGAATCGTGTAATCGTAGATTTCTAACGATCAAATTTGCAAAACGATTTTAAACGTGGACTATTTAATTTGCGCTTCAAATCACCATGTTCAAAAGAAAAAAAGTTTCTTTCAACTCCCTTTTCTTTCCTTTCAGCGTTCTTTTGCTGAGTAATGATTTTTAACAAACTTCACTGTGTTTTAGACAGAACAAAGTTGTAAAGCTATAAACAGGGTGTGCCGAACTTGGAACCGGAGACTAGGTGGTGATAGTTTTTGTCAAGATCTCCATAAATAGTAAAACATAAATGTTCCAAAAATCTTAAAGTTTTCAAGCAATGCAAAAATTTTATTTCTCTTAAGTGAAATTTAAAAATTATACCGACATTTTCATAAAAATTAATTATCAAACATATTCTGTTATGAAATTTTGTTCTCCTTTCAATAAAATCCAACAGATAAATAGGTCTTTACCTATGAAATTGCCGTTTTGTATGGCGAATTTCAGGTAAACTCAAATTTCAGTACTAACATTATTGCATTTTTCTTAGGAATTATAAATCCAATTTTTTTTAAGCATTATTGGGAAAACATTAAGCTAACAGAAGCTTAAATTCAATTTTCGAAAAATTTTATCTGTAAAAAAATATATAACAAATCTAATGATGAAATCGGACCACGTTTAAGACGAACAATTTTCGATCCTTTAATTTTAAATATCAAACTAAAAATAAAAACTTTATTTTATGCGTAAATTTATAAACTTGAAGTCAACTTTCAAATATAAGACAAAGGAAAAAAAATTCCGAAAGCAAGATTTTGTGGCTGGTATGTCCCAGTACCCATATATACTCGTAATGTACACGGAAGAAGAGAATTGTATGTAAAACGGGTACTATATCGTGTTTGAACGGTATGTGTGTTTTCTTGTTCCCTCATAATTACTTAATGGCTGGACCGGTTTTGATGAATTATATGTGAATCACTACAAAACAAACTCCGTCCTCGCCTGCAATATCTTAAAAAAATCAAGTTTACAAAGATCTTGCTAGCTTGTTTTTCTCTTTTCTGTCATGCAGTTTGTTTTTAAATATTTATTTTTTATTTTTAAGAAAATATAACTGACCACAGTCCTTAGTCCTGCCTAGCTTTCAGTCGTAAGAGACTTCAGCTGGATCTTAGTGTATTTGTGGCCGACTCGGTAAGTTTTTAGTTCAGTAAGAACTTTCATTTCCCTAGAAAGATGGTTATTATGGAGTAAACATTTGTCTTGAGTTAGCTAGAGTTGTGTACTTTTCTGCTTTTGCTGTGGAAATGGAGAGCCAGATTTTTGTAACTATCTTTGGCAATCCTATACTGTTATATGAGCAATATTATGTTTATGTATTACAGGGTGCAAAAAAACATTTCCCGGAAACTGAAACCATGGATCCAGACCATGAAACTGAACAACTTTTCTCTAAGAACATAAGTTGACACATTTTTTTTTCGTCTATTCAAGGCAGTCAACCTTTATTTCGTATTTTAACTTTCGTGTTCGAAAATTCTGCAGTTTCATGGTTTTTATCCCGAAGAAATGTTTTTTTCTTCAAAACGGCTCTATGGGTTTCAATCGTACGTTTCAATGGAATTTGGAACTTATCTCCGTGTTTAAGAACACACATATAAACCATATCAACTCGGACGAACGGATGTTGTACAGTCAAGAGCTCATCAAGCTTGATACTCTGGTGGAATGTCAAGCTTTTGACCTGTCGTTGACTGTACCACCACCGGGGAGGATTTAGGATGACATTTTTTTATAGAATGAGACATAGCTTATTTTTCGAAATCGTTAAAGTAAGCTTTTTTTTCAAGAAATCAATTACAAATATATATGAGTAAACCAATATGGATTGTATTACACAAGATTTCGTTGATATTGATTACAGTAAGTACCCAATTTCTGAAAATCAGCGTTGTTGTAAATTATCACTCCGCCGCTGTTAACCTAACTGCGAGCTAACTACATTCATGGGATACTTGCTAGATTGCGCAGTTTCAAGGTGAATTGAGTCCTGTTATAGAGTGAGGTAGGGTGACCACACTTTAGTGAAATTTGCGACAAAAAATTTAATGTCCACTTTTTTGCGAGACATTTGAATAACGCCAGTGCTTGCTTAAGCTCAATCTTAAAGTCCCAGGAAAACATATTCAATACGATGAATATTTTTCACCTGAGTTACGGATGTTTTTATTATATTGCAAGACACCTCTGACACCAAGATTTGTGAGGTCAGTCATCGATCTTATAACGAAAACGATATGAAGATGACTGTTTAGAAACTAAAGCTCGTTGGTGATGTGATGCTGGTGAAAACTAAGTTTTACAGTCCGGCCCACCGTCGCGTCGCAAAGTTGCAAGTCTGTCGGTCTTTTACAGATTGTAGTTCGGAGAGTGTGCTCAAGAGCTCCACGAGCTTATTCCACTGTCTCCCTTCTAACATCGAGAGTTCAGACGCATCGCAGGATATCACCTATACTTGGTTGATATTCCGCACATTCGCACAAAGCGCTTTGGAACATCTGCGTGTGTTCCCGAGTTCATATAACCCGAATCTATAGGTCGAGGTCAAACATAAAATAATACTGTATAAGAGTATTGACTTTCAAAAATAGACGACGGATTTTTTTTTATTGTCAATAGAATAAAATAAAATTAAAATAAAAAAAAGAAATGTAAAATCCGCTTACTCCGAGGTCAACCTTGATCTAGTCTTGAGGACAGAGATGTCGACAATGGAACGAGCATGCCCAAAAGAAGCCTATTCACTCGCGACCTGAATAGATTCGGGTTATATGAACTCGGGAACACAGATTTCGTCATATGTTTCTTAGGGAAAGTTGATCAGTTTAATGGGTAGAACAACCACCAGAGAGGTTTGCAGACATATACCAAACACCCTGTATAGGTACAGTCAACGACATGTCAAGCTTAACACCCGCAGTGCGACTCTAGCCCGTACGTCTATTGAAATAAGAACGGTATAAAGTCCAATGTGCCAAGCTTGATGTGCTCTTGGCTGTACATATGGCTTGATTGCTTTCCGTTACTCATCTTCGTTCAAAGAATTTTAACTTAAAAATATTTAAAAAGATAGTTTATCCTTACAAATACAAAACATATTGTCACCCCACTCCTGTATGGGTGAATTACTCTGACCGCATCTATTAAGATATGGAGTATGGAGACACCAGCCTATTAAGAGGCCAGTAGACCGTTTGGAACACTGTACACGAAGCCTTATTTGATACAGGGTGTATGAATTGTTTACCCGCAGTGTGGGGTTCCGTAGTTGCTTTAGTAATGATTATTGTTACGAGGTTTTGTTTCTTCATAAACTTTTTCCTCCTAACGTAAAGCGAGGTCTAGCGCATGATTGCTAATTCAATTTTTATTTTTTTTAAACTACACGTTTCGGCGTTCCCTGTTAAACTTTTATTCATCATAAAAATCTTTTATTACTTTTTATTTATTAACTTTGTGAATACTTCTGCCATGATATGTTTGTCATATACTCGTATCCAATAACAACCGTTAAGCTGGTGGGACACTTGACTCTAACAAAAATTTGCGCTGTTAAGCTTAATATTTCGCAAACGGATCACTAAATAAAAAAAAAATGTTCTCACACCCACTGTACTTTGAAAAGTACATTCAGTACAGTCCACACCTTGGGGTAGAAATAGAAAAAAAAAAAATCATCCGCATTACAGCTTCATATCATTAGTGGAATTGTCTCTGTGTAAAGCCGCGGACAGACAGACGGACATGACGAAATTATTAAGTCTCCTTGTTGGCTACGGAACCCTAAAAACGAAACAAAAATTATCATCAACGTCACCAAAATTAGCTGTCGCAACTGTTTGCTCACTTCCTGAGTAAAAAAAAAATTTAAATTAAATTAATTTTATTGAGTGTCTAAGTATTTTACTTTGCCCTACACATTCAACACTCTTATTTTTTATCAACCCGTATATTTTAAGAGGTGGTTTCCATCAAACTGAACAACTTTTCTGTAGGACATATGTCGAAAAACGAAAACAAACTTTTTGACTTCCCATACAAACTTCATCAGCTGACAGCACATATTTTATTGGAAGGTCAATTTTTTTTTCCTGTTTGGTACTATGTTCTTTGGGAAAAGTGGTTCAGTTTCATAGGCAGAAACCTCTTGAAATGTTCGAGGTGATAAAAAAGGACGGGTTGCACTCCGGGAGTGCCGGCAGACGTGAAAACTAGCATTTTTGAATATTATGCTTTTTGTAAGGGTCAATCGCGCCATTGCTCACGTACTTCTTTGATGGTTGACAGTTGACGCTTGTTCGATCAGGCTACGGATCTGACGCGAGATCTGACGCGACATTTGACGCAACATCTGACGCGAGTTTCACATTTTTTACCCTTCTAAAAAAGTGCCAAGGGCCGCTAAAGAAGTTTTCATTTCAAAAATTGCGCTGTATATATATGCTTTCGAATCAACTTGATTTGCATAGAGATTGCTCAAGGCTTGGGAAGTGACATATTAGGCTACATTTTATCGCTGGAAATAAAATATTCGGGAAAGGCACATGCACAAAAGCCCAATGGTGAATCAAACTCCTTCGGAGAAAAAAAGCTGTATAAACAGGAAGCCAAGTGATAGATAACCAACAAAATTCCGGTCTTGGAAACAAGATTTTTCAAAGCTATCCTATATGCAATATCAAATCCAAGTTAATAGATCTAAATGGGTTCGATATTAGGTTGTATTATGTTGCCATAAATAGAAGTCCTGTGAGCTGCCCCGTGTTGACCATTCGATCGATAATATTAAGGGTAACCTGTATTTCAGTGCAAAATTATTTACTTAAGCTGCACGGACCACGGCTGCACATCAGTAGAAACACTTTTGGACCTTATGGCGTGGTAATAGAGTTGAAAAAGTTTCTACCGACAAGCGGTTGACCGTACAATGCAATTCTGCGCTTCAAGTGCAGGTCCAATACTTGTGTACAAAGGAGTACAAAGAGTGGATTTCACTAATTCAAATTGTGTAAATAAATCTGCCGTTAAAAAAGATTTGGATTGATTTTTGGAGCAAGTTTTTGTTGGACATTACAAGACAAGGAGACATAAACTTCAGTTTCGTTTAACAAGCGATGGAATCGGCATAAAATCTGTCTGCTCGTGTATGTTCCTTCTGGCTGTGCTTTACTGCTTGATTTCTTTTTGGCTTTTTTTTACGCCCGCCACGCCAATGGGGTCACAGGTGCCCTGCCGGCCTTTAAGATATTTGTAGGCTCGTTTTTTAAAAGCTGCCTTGTGGTATCCGTCCGGAAATACCTGCGCAGGAATCTGATTCCACAGTGCGGTCGTACGTAGTAAGAAGTTTATTCTAAAACGTACGATGGAAGATTGCCAGTTACCTAGGTGGTATGGATGAAATTTTAACTTCTGGCGAGTGGTGCGTTGGTGAAATTCTGCAGCAGTTATTAGGTCGAACAATTCCTCAAAGGACGCATAAAGATGCAATATCTCTTCGCAGTGCTTCATGGTCGAGTCGGCCGGTGAGGACGTCGTCGCCAATAATTCGGATCGCTCGACGTTGAACGCGGTCAAGTGGACGGAGCTGATACCGAGGCGCTCCGGCCTAAAGGTGGCATCAGTACTCCATAATTATGAAACCTAACTTGAGCCTTATACTCGTAAAGTTAAAGGCAATGTGCTTGTACAAGTATAACGATTGCAAACACACTTGATATCAAAGAGTTTTGACTGTAGAACCAAAAAACAATGAAAACATAGTAAGTTAGTATCGATCAAAATCAAATCAAAATCGACATTACAGGTTCTAGTGACACTTTTATGAACGCAAAACGCAATTCTGATGCCCAGACTGCTGAGGCTGAGGCTACTTGGCGGCTTGAACTTCTGACAACAGAGTAGGGAAGTCAGCCTGACTGATTACAGTCCTATAAATTCATGCACGATCCTCCATAAGAGTTAAAGACGAATGAGGAAATGAGATGGCGGTGAGTTGACGTTCGTTGCGCGTAAATCCTCTTCCCACCGCTCTATCCCAGTAGTTCCATTGCTTGTTTCATTAATAGAACTAGACACACCGCCCGCGTCTGTCACCATTGAGGTCAGATTTTTTCTGTGCTAACTTTTTTCCACAGAATAAAGTAATAGTACTATCATACAGAACGGACACTCTCTCCCCCTAGCAATCCACCCCGCACCCCCGCGTGCACCCGCTCGCTAGATTCTCGTGGTCCTTCTGAGGGTCTTTTGTGCTGAATATGCGAGCCAATGCGACTTTCCAATTTTAAATTTAAATTCGCGCTCGATGTATGTAGTGTCCGCGGGTTGTGGTCTTTATCCTGCAAGACAGTCGCGCACAAACTTTGGTAAGGACTGTCGTTGTTCTACCTTACCTGAAAATTCAAAGGCTAATTTGGCATTACTCGGAGGCTTGGTTATATTAATGGCAATATCCTAACTTCAACAAGCAATGTATACTGAATTAGTCTTTGAATTCAGCTAGGTGTGATCGTGGCTTTAATTAGCCTACAAATTTTGTCACCTTTTCCGCATGTATTTTACTGCTCAGACAATTTTACAAAAGTTTTAAGCAGTTCATATATGCCTCTCAGTATAACTTTTCCAAAACACGAGTGCTGAAGTACTAGAATAGAACACTAGAATGAACTTGCTCAGGTGTTTCAACAGTTGTATAATGGTGCGCTATTAGGCAATGATTAATTCGCACCTATACCCACAGCTTGCTAGGCCACTTGCCTGGCAAAGCAAAGGCTAGATAATATTATTCTAGGCAACGAAGCGGATCGTTGTATGAAGACCCCGTATTAAATCCTCAGTCGATGAAACTTTGCTGGGGTATTACACTACACGAGACAAACCTTCTATAAAAAAATCCAAAAAAAATCAGTACTTTCAATTTTTCCATACAAAAATTATGAAAAAAAAATTTTGGAAAATGTTTTTTGGATATTTTGAATTTACATTTAATTCATGACTCTTTATCATCCTGTCAAACAAAACCTGCCTGAGAAATTTATGTTGGGGTCAACTGCATCGTTGCCTACACTATAATATGTCCCATTGGGTCTAGTTTAGCAACATCCCATGAAATGTCCACTACAGGACAGGGAGCTCCCTCCAGAATTCTAGCTTTTGCACGAAAAGTATGGAGGGGAAGTACCTTAGTCACCTCGCTTGTCAACGTTACGGCTGGCACCATGGACCGCAGTTGTAGGTGACCGCAGTAAGTAAGATGGTATGATACATAGGAGGATGCTGCTGCCCATCCTCCAGTTTGTAACCTTTGGTCGCCTCTTACGACACCCACGGGTATGCTCAGTTCAATACCTGTGACTTTTTTAATCCCCTAAGTAGTTTATATTGTAGGATTGAAATAAGACTAGTGCAATTTTTATTGACAGCATATTATTTGAAAGCCTGTATCGAAAACACCAATTTTCAATGAATTTTAGTCAAACAAAAATACCCGCCACAATTCTGTTATCATTTTACAGTTAAATTTACCTCAAATTATATAATTGCTTAATTTAAACCAAAACCGATAAGTTAAATAATTTGAACCTAAACTATTACTTTACTGTTCAGGTTTCCAAATTAAATCCGAAATGGTGAATGATCTTATAAATATATTTTAGCTGGTACATTATTGAGTTAAATGTTCATTTTATTTGGTAAATCTAATTAATACCTAGACTTATTTTTCTCTCCAATCTCATAAAGACCAGAGTTTTCAGAAAAAAATATGTCGTGAACGCCGAACGTTTTTTTATAAACAACGAAATAAATATCATCAGAGCGTTCTGGGGCCATAGAAAAGCTAAGATTTCGGACCTCCTTGCTTTGCTCGAAATAGAAACCGTGCTAATTTATTTTGTTATGGGATGACATCTGCCAGCATGTCCCATCTCGTTTGCTATGAACTGTCATATCATCGTCGATGATTAAGAAACACCATGTTTATAGTCTAATAGGATCGTGTAATCCCGTGGCGTTACATATTAGAATTGTGTAACTTCGTACACTTGTTTCTTAAATCACCGGAAATTCCATTGATGTATGGAAGAGTTATGACGTCATAAATTTTTTGTATGGATTTTTTTTTACAGAAACCTATCATGTAGGTTATTTAATGGGCTTTTTGAGCCCATTCTAAAAATATTGTACATCTTTATATTGCAGTCACTAGTTTCCTAAAAAAATTAAAAATATTTTCAAAACACACCAAGTTTGGCCTCTTCCTGGTAGGAAATGACTGAACAAACTTTTGAAAAATATAAATCAAATGAATCGTTATATCCTCATTTCAAACTTGTCAACAGTCGTCTTTCCCGCAAGCTGTTACTTCTCAGTAAATCCCAACTCAGACTGGCAACTGGCGCTATTACTGGTCACGGATTTTTTAACAAAAATCTTTTTGTATTAGGTGTTACTGACAGTCCTCTTTGCAGAGCCAGCTTGAAGACAGATGAAACAACTGCTCACGTCCTTCTAGAGTGCACGGAGTTATCCACATACAGGGCAAAGTACCTTGGTATTCCCAGGGGCCTTCCTGAAGTAGCGAGCAACGTCACCAGATTGCTGGGCTTTCTTCAGTAAATCGGGTGGCTTGAGTAGTTCGCTATCCTACCCACACGCAAAACAGACGCAATGACGTCGAGTTGCGGAAAATAGCCCAACACATAATTAGAATTACATGCTCAGGAAATGTTGCGTGACAGCTAATGTCAATCCCACGCGTTTTCATTCTATCCTTTCTACAAGGAGGTTTTACTACGCTTCACTACGTAGCGTGGGTTAAAACCTCCTTGCCTTTCTATTCTACAGTATGACTGCTGCGGTATCCAAAGAGATTTGAACCTCGCTACGTTCGGATAAAATCTCTTTGGCGGTTTCTGTTCAGTTGACAGCGGCGCTAGTCGTCTGGTCGTCAATATCTTAATTTGTTACTTTATTAACTACCAGGGCCTGTAGACAAGTGGCTTTCTACAATCGCAAACGCCAGTAGAATAGAATAAAAATGTATGACATTGACATAAGCTAACGATATATTGCGTGACAGCTAATGTCAATCCAATATATTTTATTATATTCTACTATACAACGTGATTATGTAATGTCTGACTATACTTGAGTATGGTACTTAGAACACGAAACTGAACAACTTTCCCCAAAAAACATAGGTTGAAAAATTCGATTCTTTTTTCGGTCGTCCCATACAAATTCCAGTATTGACGACGCAAGGTTTGTATGTGGATGCCAAATTTTTATTTTATTTTCCAACATATGTTTCTTGGGAAATGTTGGTCAGTTTCATGTACTTAGTACCATACTCAAGTATAGTCAGACATTACATAATCACGTTGTATAGTAAGTCACTTGTCTAGGTACCCTGAACAGATATTCTGGTCAGACTGTACTAGCGTATACGATTATAGAAAGCTACTTATTTAGATAACCTGAACATTCAATTGTAATTAAATTTGTGTTTGAAAGTTGTTTTAAAGGCATATTTTTTTCCAAAACAATGTCTCATAATGCCTCTTAGGGAAAGTTGTATCAATATTAATAACAGTAATAATACACGATTTGCGTCGACACGAAAAGAAGAAGAAGAAGAAGTAATAATACACAGACGCAGCCAGAGAATTCCACTCTTTGGCAATGTGCATTATGAAAAACGTAGCTAAGCGTATTGTACAAATGTGTAGAATTATCAACCAGGTGTGTCTGGGCTCCCAATAGTAGAAGTTTGGGTAGAATAATTGTGAAAGTGGATGTATACTGACTGAGCATTTTTTGTTAATTCCCTTTCCATACATAATTTTTTTGCAAGCAGCGAAATGGAAACGAGAAAAAAGTTAAATACTAAGAAACCACGAAGATTTACGCGCGAAATTCAAACTGAAAACTTCATTGGAGTCGATTCGTCTTTGTTTTAACTTTGTGTTTGGACTTCTGCTACTTTTCACTTAACCGTACTTTAGCTACGTTTATTTAAATTTCTTGTTCTTGCTATTTTGGTACAAAAGTTTTATTTTCTTTGTTAAATTTTTACGCGCTAGGTGCATGTGCTGAATCCAACTCACAAATTTTTATACTCTATTTCGTTAAAAAGCTTATGGCTAGAAAATACACGTTTTATCTCGCCGTAATGACGGATACCGGATATACTTTATAATAATACTCACCAAAGGAACTGCCAATGAACATTTTCTGCGAGCGTCTGTTTGCTCCACTAGTGGATAAGGATTATTATAAACTAGATTTATTTTTGTAGACCGATTATAAATATTTTATCATTAATTTTGTGAAATTGCTATTGGTTTTGTATTTAATTTGTTTGCACTGACATTGCGTGAGTTTAAAGTGACATTTCTATCGTTTTTGTATTTAATTTGTATGTATAATGTTTTTTTTACAATAAAATTATTAAAAGCATTGGCATGGCAAGCAAGAAGATTAAAACTGAAAGAAAAAATACAAATAAACTATCTAAAACTACTAGAGACTTAATAGACAAAAGAACAGACATGACATTTGGAACACAGGAATATAGACAACTGGATAAAGATATCAAAAGACGCATAAGAAAAGATACCAGAAAACTGAATACCCACATTGTTGAAGTAGCGCTGGTAAAAAATTGATCGCTCCAAGTAGCCAAATTACAAACATATGCACAATTTTTTATAAATCCTTGTACAGCAATAGTCCCAACAATACCTGCTATGACACAAATTATTCCTGTCCTGACACCATCCCCTCCATAACGGGACAGGAAGTGCACAAAACTCTCAAAAGCATGAAATATAATAAGAGCCCTGGAGATGATGGTGTCACGACAGAAACGCTAAAAATCGGGGAGCCGACCTTACTGCCCCACCTGACTAATCTATTCAATTCCATTCTTCTATCTGGACACCTTCCCGATAATTTCTGTCATGCAAATATCATACTTTTACATAAAAAAGGTGACAAATCAGACATTTCAAATTACAGACCTATCAGCCTCACCTCCCACATTGACAAAACGTTTATTAAGATATTACAGAATCGAATTGATGGCAAGCTAGACGGACACCAGACACCTGAGCAGGCGGGATTTAGACCTAGCTTCTCAACAACAGACCACATACAAGCCATAAACCAGATAATAGAAAAGTCTACAGAACACAATAAGCCTATACACCTAGCGTTTGTTGACTACAGCAAGGCCTTCGATAGCCTTCATCACACTGCGATGATTGATGCCCTAACAGCTCAAGATCTAGATACCACCTACCTAGACTTGATAAAAACTATTTATTACGCTAATAGCACTGCCAACATTAAACTTCAGTCATCTGGCCCCAAATTCCCAATCCTGAGAGGTGTCAAGCAGGGTGACCCGCTCTCTCCCAAACTTTTTACAAGCTCTCTTGAAGAGATTTTCAAAACCCTGGCAATATCATGGGGTGGAAAGGGCATTGATGTGACATTGTGCTTTTCGCTCCATCAGCCAATGAGCTCCAAGACATGCTGATCGAACTCGATGTGGCGAGCCGCAAGGTTGGACTTCATATGAACCAGTCAAAGACAAAAGTTATGACCAATGGCACTAAACGTAGGGTCGTGGTAGATGGGCAAGAGATACAATATGTCGACGAATATATCTATTTGGGTCAGTTAGTTTCCATCCACAACAGGCAAGATAAAAAAATCAGTCGCCGAATAGAAAACGCGTGGAGGAGCTACTGGTCTATGAAGGATATACTTAAAGGGACTCTCCCATTATCCTTGCAACGGAGACTCGTCGACATATGCATCTTGCCCGTCCTAACCCACGGAGCCCAGACATAGTCACTGACTGAGGCACAGAAGTCCAGACTTGCGGTCTGCCACAGGGCGATGGAGCGCAGCATACTAGGTGTAAAGAGGACCGACCGTATCCGGAACACAACACTGCGGTCCAAAACCCGTATCGCTGACGTCGGCAAAAAGGCTGCCACATTAAAGTGGGATTGGGTGGGTCACGTGTGTCGGATGCACCCGGATAGGTGGGCCAAAAGCGCCACGGAATGGGTACCACATGATGGACGCCGAGGCAGAGGAAGGCCCAAGAAACGGTGGAGAGATGATCTGGATGCTTTTAGAGACCAGTGGCCCATAGTCGCAATAAATAGGGAGGAATGGAAACGTATGGGGGAGGCTTTTGCCCAGCAGTGGGACAGTATAGGCTAGTAAAAAAAAAAAAAAATTTTTATTTTTTCAATTCTATTGTATTTTAAATGACTTTTTTTTGTTTGCTGGAATTTTGCATACCTATTCAGGTGAAATAGTGTCGGATATATTCTTCTACGACCAACAACTTATTTCACAATATGTACCACTAGTTTAGCAAATAAATGATTTGATAATTTTTACAATCATATAATTATGACTAATACAGAGTGAACTATAATTTCAAGTACTTACGTGAAAGGGAAGTCACTTTTAAATGGTTTTGCACTTCAGGCTATGCAAACAAGGTGAGGGGCAAAAAACGTATTTATTACACGTACAATAAATCTGTTCGCTACGCTTACACTCGTATTTTTTCCATTTGTTAGAATAGGATTGCGCGAACAACCGACTATTGGAAAAAGTTTTAAAGTAAATTAATTACTAATAGCCCCGTTGATCAATAGCCGATGGCTTCAAATTATTTTTAATCACGGACCTTAGATCAACTTTCGATACTGTAATTTGGTTTGACCCCAATTGCGGGGTAGACGTCGAAAATAATAGGCGATATTTCTTTGTTTCCAGTTTTTGTTTTTGGCTTTTTTCCTCCACTTAATATAAGATGCAAGTGTCACACAACCGGGTATTGCCCGTGGTACACCCGCGGGGTTCACCTATGTTTTCCACGGGAGATTTTTATTTTTTACATGTCTACCTAAAACTGAAAACCATTCCTTCTCAATATCATTTACAGTAAAGCGAATCGATGAGCGAATTTACAGTCATATCAGTCAGATACCATTTGGCGGCTGGAAAACTAGAAATTGGAGTAATTCAGGCTTACCACTGGCAAAGAACAGATGTAAACCTGATTGTCTTCCGTGCTCGGAAGCTTACGTCAATTGGGAGTTTTCCTTGACGTTTGTCAACTACGTTTTTTTAAGTGTCAATGGGTGGTACTCTGATCACTGTTGGTATTTTTTAAGGCTCAGTAAAATTAATGAAATCTTTTGAGAAAAAGTATATCACTGACTTTGACTGCAGGATTCAAACTGACTTAATAATTTTTATACTGGGTGAAGGTTCAGTATCAGTGTTTCCATTTTCTGTTTTCCTAGTGCTAACTAGCAGTGCTATCTAGTTGGACTTCCAAAAGCTGGTTGAAAACACCCTATTGTTGGTCCCGGCTACTACCAACCGAAGATGTCGTTAATGAATCAAGTCAGGTAGTAGGGCTTTTGTGCAAAGTCCGTCTGCGAACATACCACCCCTTTGCTTTTATCTGCGGTAAAGTAGCAGTATTTTCACTGCTGTGTTTCGGTTTGAAGGGCAATGGACCCAGTGAAATTACTGGCACATGAGAGAGACCACCTTAGTTCTCAGGGTTAGCAACGCACTTTGCTGTCTTGTTAGTGTCGTGGTGGGTGCTATGGACGGTGGTGATCACTTACCATCAGGAGGCCAACAAGCTCGCTTGTTTACTTGTTACATAAAAAAAACAAAGCCCTTAAGCCGGATTTACACGACGGCAAAATTTAGGCGCCTGCCTGTGAGGAGCAGCTATACGAAAGAAAGAGAAAGCTATTCGACTATTTCTTTCTTTCGTATAGCTGCATCCCTTACAGGCGCCTAAATTTTGCCCCGTGTAAATCATCCATTATTCTTAATTAATTAATTAATTAGGCCTTACTTAATAATCATTTTTCTTTCTTTCAAAAACCCTGACACCAGGATTTGCAAAATCGGTCCTTAATCTTACAACTTACATCACATTCTCGTACGATGATGATGAGGTTTCTAAATTGGCTGCGTAAGACACTTGATTAACCTATTTGCATGCAAAGTAAACATTTTGTAACGAATTTATTTCCTCAACCTTTTCTGAGGCAGAGATTGATATGAGGTGTCTCGTCGACAAAAAAAGGACTAAGATAAAGAACTCCAAAGATAAGGGATACAATGAACAACAGTCGGGGCCAAGGGTCCGTAGGGGCTAATTTGGTATTTGGATGCGTGAAAACGGGACATTGAAAATATTTAGACACGTATTAGTCTTTAATACGAAATCAGGCGCATTTTTGTTGGTGAATTGCGTTCTTTTATGCCATACTTTAAGTTATGTCATTATATATAACTTTTATCCTAATAAATATGTATGCAGGAATTAGGATTTTTTCCGTTTGGGAAGCAAAACTGCCATCGGCCACCGCATGTCTTGTAAATCGTCGGGTAGCGTCTTGATGCAGTGAAGTTAACTAAGGTGCTTAACTAATGAAATAACTAATGAAATAGTGAACATAATTTTAGTATGTTACTTAGAACATGAAACTGAACAACTTTTCCGAAGAAACTAAGGTCGAAATTAGGATTTTTTTAACTTCCCATTTACAGCTTCAGCTAATAGCGCGTTTTGTATGGTAGTTCAAAACTGTTTTTCGTATTTCGACCTATGTTTCTTGGGAAAATTCGTTCAGTTTCATGGTCTTAGTAACATGTTAAGATGATTTTTTTTTTCTATTGGACCCTATACCGGGTGTAAGAGACAAACTTCCGAAAACTGAAAGGTCATGATAAATATATTTCAGTGAATAAAACTGTCAGGAATAGAAAATAAAATTCAGCCTAGCCATACCAACCTGATTGAACAGTTTGTATGGCGTAGCCGATATTTTTCTCATTTCCTAATAGTTTTATTTGCTGAAAGTTGTTGAGTAAGGTTGACTGATTATGTCCTTTCAGTTTTCGGCTGACTGCCCCTTACACCTTGTATAGTATAAAGCTGACTTAACCCTGAACCAACCAATCTTTCAAAATTCTTTTTGCAAGAAAATAAATATGTCCCTCAAAATATCGTTTTTTAACCTCGAAAAGATTGATGTGATCCTCTACGTGTCCCAGAAAAAGGATTAAGATATTCGAGATACAAAATCTCTTAGATAAAAGGGCACAAAATAAAGTGCGGTCAAGCCACCGTGAAGCCAAAAGGTGTGTACGTAATTTAGAAAACGGAAGCATAAAAATGTTCGGGGTATTCTTTTGAATTTTTATGTCATGGACGTATTTTTACGATGTTATAAAGTTTTAGTGTGTGTAAGTTGAATTTCGGATTTGTGCTGAATGTATATTTTGAAGGGCTGTGCTTTTAAAAACAATACAATGGACTTAGTTTTACATCCGGTAAACCAAAAGGAAATGGATTAAGTGTAGGGAAACACCTACGGAAACTTCGCGTCAGAACGCTTCGCGACGGATCTTTTCGTCAAATATGACACACTAGCGCGGAATATCCACATCGGAACAAATTGTGAATAAAATTAAATCAATAGTCTAGGCAACGAAGCGGATCGTTGTATGAAGACCCCCCTCATTAAATCCTCAGTCGATGAAACTTTGCTGGGGTATTACACTACATGAGACAAACCTTCTATAAAAAAATTAAAAAAAAAAAATCGGTACTTTTAATTTTTCCATACAAAAATTACAAAAAATGTATGATTTTTTTTTGTAAGTAATTTTTTTTTTGGATATTTTGAATTAACATTTAATTCATAATTCTTTATCATCCTGTCAAATAAAATCTGCCTGAGAAATTTATGTTAGGAACAACTGCTTCCTTGCCTACACTACAATGGGTTTAAACAGTTTATTAATCAATTTATTCATAATTTTTAGGGTCTCGTATCTTAAAAGGAAAAAACGGAACCCTTATAGGATTATTTGCCGTCAGTCTGCCTATCAGGCTATCAAGACTCTTTTTCTCTCGAACGGCAAGAGATATCAAGTTGAAATTAATATTTAAACATTCTACGACAACACAATCAAAAGATACAGCCATTTATGTCTCCATCTTCATACATTTATGCACCAAACCAAATCCTATAGGCTTCTTCCCGTTGTCCCAGAATAATGAAATTTGACAAAGAGTAAGGTGTCACAGCACAATCAAAGGAAAAAGTCTAAAATTATTAAATACTAGCTGTTGCGTCAGGTAGGACGTACTGTTATTTATCGGGATGCATCTAGTAAAACTAGCTAATAATGGTACGTAGGACACAGACAGAACATCCCCGCTCGCCGGCTGGCTATGAAGTGATATTCTCCCCGAGTACCCACATTTATTATGTACGTCACATCTCTTCCTTTTTATATGATTTGAAATACTTTTATATATCATTCTTTACATAATACTTAATGGTCATCATAACATGCAGAATACAATTCAAATAGAGCGACTCGACTACCGTCTCGGATCGTGCTATGGCAGCGTATAGAGACGGCAAGAAACCACTGCAGCACGGCCTACTTTAAGAGTCGGCTTTATACAATGGGTTCCCTGTGTCGTGCTAGAATATCAAAGCACTATAAGTTTTACATTGAACCGATTTAGATACGATAGTATCATTATTAAAATTTAAAACTTCGTTCATTAGGTAATTAAGTTTCTTCTAGGTACTGTCCACTTTTCTCCATTTTTCCTTTCATTTGTGGATGCTTCTTGCAACACTGAGAGTCCCAGTATTGTTGTTGTGGTCGCTGGCAGTCTAATCTAAAGTCATCTTTAAGCAGAAACTCCACCTGTGGACAATATTGCAGTATCTATATTCTCATTAAGGTGAAATTTCGCGCTTGCGCGCGATACTTAGGTAGTATTATTTATTATTTATTATTTTATTTTTATTTTATTAGGATATCCAACAGCTTTCCTTATAACTAAGTTTTGAAAATATATCTTCTTACACTTATTTGTTAAAAGAACGCGTTTATTATAAAAGTCAGGGAATGAGATTTCTGTTTTCTGATGAATTGTTAGGATATTTGTTCCAAATTAATTAGAATTTGAATTATGTTTTTAAAATTTATCCAAAACATTTTATAATATCGGTTTGTGAACCACCTCTTTACAAATAATACTTTTTTTTTGTCTTAAAATAGCAATTCCACAGTTAGTTATCAAGATAATCAGGATGCTTTTGGCAGTTTTTTTTTAATACTATTTTAACTCGAGCATGACAAAGCATTTGTTTAGTCTTGGTTCATAAGAAACTGAACTGTCACCCTATCTGTGTGTGTGATATTGGAGCCCATTTTTTTTCTTTAAGTTTTACGAGTAGACATGTGTTGCTTTGCCATGGCATTAATGGCATCAAACGACCCATAGAAAATTTATGGTATTTATAATGTTTTTCAACTCTGGAAGATTTATGGCATCTTTCGACCCATGGAATATTTATGGCGTCGTTTGATCCATGCGTACACATTTGTGCATTTTTCGACCCATGGGTAATTGTGGCGTCTTTCGACCCATCGATTATTGTAGCGTCTTTCGATCCATGGATTATTGTGGCGTCTTTCGACCCATAGATTTTTGTGGCGTCTTTCGACAGTTTCGACCCATAGATTATTGTGGCATCTTTCGACAGTTTCGACCCATAGGTTATTGTGTTTTTTTTTTTCCATGGATTATTGTGGCGTCTTTAGACCCATAGATTTTTTTGGCGTCTTTCGACCCATAGATTATTGTGGTGTTTTTTGACCCATGGGCTATTGTGGTGTCTTTCGACTTGTGGCCAAATCAACACATGCCTCCCGACCACGCATATAAACCTTTATGGATATGAAAAGTCTTTCAAGACACGAGCAGGAATTGAACCCGCACCTTTGGACCGAACCAACTAGTATTTTTTGTATTTGCATACACCAGACACCAGAAGCAGCACGATCCAATGCACTGACCACTGTGCTATCGCATCTAGACTCCCCCATTCACATGGTTCACATGCGTAGCTTTTCTCATATTAGTGATGCAACAAGTATAAAAAAATATTTTATTTATGATTGGCTAAATAATAATGACGTATTTACGTCTTGAAATATCCAATATTCAGCATATAACAGTTTCCTTATAAATATTTTTTTTTTTTTTAGCTTTTAATTCCTTATCTATACCTACATATTATTATGGATTTAAAAATTTGAGACGCTGTTGTTAGGTATTTTTATTTATTTGTGGTATCATTAAGAACTTATTCGTTTTCACAGCTAATACATGGACGAACAAACTCTTGTGACAACTGTGTATATTTTAATCGAAACAAATTATACATTTCCTTATTTTTTTTTCTTTACTGTAAGTTTGGATCAATAAAAGAAGATGTCTATATGTGTTTGCAACTTTTAAGGTCTTACATACACAATGGAAAAATACTAGCTTGATTTCGTTGCATCACCAATATAACTGAGGATTTCAATCCATTCGAGGATTATCGTTAAAACTAACTTTTCATTTGTTTTGTTTTCGTTAGTTTATTTTGTGGCTTTATAGAATATCAAGACTCTTTTATGATAAAAAGCAAACACACACACAAGTTGATATTTTGTTTTTACTTTTGGTTAGTTAAGTACCTATTGCTTGTTATTTTCAATAGGGTGTTTTCCCACACCTTGTGAAAGTTCAACTATATAATAAAATAATAAATGTTTTATTGTACAATATGACACAATACATGAACAGCATTAATTGATAAGTTGTACAAAATGAACTTAATCATAGTGGGAAAACCAGATCCCCAAACTAGGTAGAACCTGTATTTTGGGAATTTTTGATGTTCCTCCGCAAACGAGTTGAGATTACAACTAGATCAATGACACAATATCAAATTGGCGTATTGCTACATAGGTAAAAAGAAAGGTGACAAATATAACAATAAAAACAAATAGGCGAACAATTTAGAAAATAGGAATAAAATAAACTAAAACAGCACAACATTGAGAAACTATTTTTAGATTTGAGGCACAACGGTATCAATGCAAAAGCACGTCATGAGAGAGAGACAAAAAGCTTTTCTGTTTCATCGTAAGACAAACCCAGCAACTACTCCCGCAATTTATGTTTGACTTCGTATTTCGACAGAGGGTGAAAGATTAAAATTTTATTAATTTTATCATATAAATATGAGCTACGATAATCAAACTGTCGACGTGCAAACTCAGTACGTACTGATACAGAAGGGCAGACCTGTTGAACCCTACGCTTTGTCGGAATGCTATTGTCTAGAGGAGTCATAGAATGGCGCCTCAGGATAGACCGATGTATATATAGTTGTCGTATAGTGAGAACCTGTGTTAAATCATAAAGTTGCCTAGTGCTAAAATCACGTCTTTTAAATGCCATGACTTTTAATATAGCGCGCTGCGCACGTTCAAGGCTAAGCATAGAGGTTTTATGGGTTCCGCCCCAGGCCGGAATGCAAAAAGTAATGATTGCCTCGCAGAGGCTTTGATAAACGTTAAATAATGTTTCTTTATCAGCAGTGTACCTGAGTTCTTTAAATATGTAGATGAGCCTTCGTAGTCGACCACAGAGGGCATTTATATGAGTATTCCAATCCAGCCTGTCGTCCAGAATTACACCTAAATATTTAACTGATGACACGGCTGTTATAGGTAGACATGTGCAGTTTGAGGTGCCTTCAGCACACGTATGAGCCTTGACGGGATCTGTCTCCGGTGACGGTCGAGAGGTGTTTGGTAAAGAGAACCGCATTATATTAGTTTTAACAACATTTAGGGTTAGTAGATTTGAAGACAACCAATTCGTAATAACTCGTAGCGACGATTCAACTTGGCGTTTAGCCTCTGCCCAAGATGAATCGTAAATTAACAGAGCTGTATCGTCCGCGTAGGTAAATATCTCGCAGTTTGGAAGAGCTAGTCTGCATAGCTCATCAATATATACTAGGAAGAGCGTTGGCCCAAGGATGCTTCCTTGTGGCACACCAACGCTAATATTCTCTTCGCAGCTAATATGCGAGTCTATTTTTACAACTTGGACCCGATTGGAGAGGTAATCTCTGAGCAGTTTAAGGGACACACCTCGAACTCCGATACGTTCTAATTTGTCCACAAGAATGGGAACAGAGACGGTATCGAAGGCCTTAGAGAGATCTAAAAATACGCCATAGCACTTAAGTTTACCATCCATCTTTTTTGTCAAAGAATTTGTTAGATCAACTACCGTTTCCTCAGTAGAGACTCCCTTTCTAAAACCATACTGATTACTAGCAAGAAGGTTATATTTATTGAGATACTTCATCAAACTATTATTTAGTATTCGCTCAAGAATTTTAGAAAGGGAGCTCAGAACAGATATCGGCCTAAAGTTAGAGATATTGTCTCTGTTTCCATTCTTGTAGATAGGATGGACGACAGCTTTTTTGAGGGCGTCAGGGAAAGTCCCCGTATTTATAGCGAGGTTACATAAGTGAGTAATAGGTGGAACTAGGGTTTCACGCGACACCTTCAGGACCTTACTGGGTATGTTATCCCAGCCCGTTGCACACTCACTTCGCAAACCAGCGACTAAGTTGTCAACTTCGGCTTCATCGACAGGGAGAATAACAACAGAATTGCATACCGTGTTTGGTGCAGGCTCAGTATAAAGGTAAGTGCAGTTTGATTGTGGAATGATTTTCGTAGCTAAGTTTTTACCCACGTTAACAAAGAAAGCATTGACTGCATCAACAGAAGCTTGCACGTCGGGACAGATTTTCAGTAATTCTGTGGCAGGAGGTGACTTTAGGTTTGTGTTAGCGATGTTCTTGATGACTTTCCAAGTAGCTTTTGGATTGTTTTTGGCTTTTGCGAACTCGTTCTTTTCATAACAGCGTTTCAATTTCCTTAGAAGAGCATTGCAAAAATTACGATAACGAGTATACGTAGTTTTAAGTGTAAGATTGTCAGGATTTTTACGTAACTTTGAGTGCATTTTATCACGGTTACGAATGCAACGGACCAACCCGGTGGTCATCCATGGTTTGAGAACTCTAGTTTTTTGTTTGATGCGCGTTACTTGAGTGTGCTTATTAATGATATTTTGTAACATAGAGATGAAGAGGTTAGTAGCCAGATTTGGATCCATTTCATTCATAACCGGGCTAAAATCAATATTTTCGATATCCTTTTTTATGTTCAGGAAATTAAATTTAGAGATAGTTGTTAAACAGGCTTTTAAAGGACATCTTGACTGAAGAAATAGAGCTACAGGTAAGTGGTCAGTGATCGCAGTGTTTAAAATTAGTGTCAAGGCAGGTACATTGGTACTTAAAAGAACGTGGTCAAGGCAGTTACCCTCTCTGGTAGGGATGGTGTGGCCAGGAAGAAGACCTAGAGAAGCGGTTATGGTAAGGTATTCATTATAGTGTTTGTCTATAGCAGAGGGTTTAATATCTATGTTAATATCACCAATAACCACAATGTTCTTATAAGCCTTCAGTGAATGTACAAGGTTTTCTAAGCTGCCATAGAACTCATTGAGGTTTGTATATGATGGTGAGCGATATATGCTAATGATGGCGGTATCACCAATAATACAAGCCAAACAATTTGCGTCTCTAAAGGTTGGTTCCATCATTTGACAGTCAATAGTGCTTTTGATATATATTACAACGCCATCATTTTGGATGGGATTGTTAGTAGTACCACATGAGTTATAACCTGACAACATAGGAATATATTTAGTCCCTTTTAGCCAACACTCAGTAAATATAATGACGTCAAATTCCGTGTTAGTGATTGATAACATTGTAATAAATTGATCAAAATTTTTTGTAATACTTCGAATGTTTATATGAATTATTTTAAGATTGGGTTTGCTACATGATATTATTTCCTGACATTGTTCCGGTTCGCATAATTGTGATGAACAGATGGAAACGTCATCAACCTCATCAGAAACATCTATTAAGTTAGCCATGTGAGAAAGTGAATAAAAGTGCAATCAGTTGTCAGTAAATACGATGGAACAGGTGAAAATAAATTGCATTTGCATTGGGTACATTGTTTCAAAAGATTGTTGTGCATAGTTTTTAAATATAACATAAAAACAAAGAAAGAGCATGCGTAAAAACAGGTAAACATCAGAATTAAAGTAAATAAACGCAGGTAGACATTAATCAGATACATTATAACCTTTAGTCATATCTGTTTAGTTAACTTTAGTAGGCATTTAATAGTTTTAATAACAATGGGCTTGTCTTGTGAGTCTTTGCGTAATAGGATTATACCGTTTGAGTGCCAGCACGAGAATTTATTGACTTTGGAGAATTCACGTGCCTCGTAGAAGAGCTTCCTACGTGACGGAGAGAGATGCTCATCGACGTAAATTGGCTTCTTTCCTCCAGCTAGGCCGATAGTTTTGGTGTTCAATTTTTCCTCCTTCGCCCGATCTTTATTGAAGCGTCGGATGGAAGTCAAAAAATCATTTCTTTTAGTCACGGTAGCAAATTCAGCAACTATTGGCCTGCTGGAACCGCGGGCCCCCGGTATACGGTAGATGTCGCGGAGATCACAGGATAGGACACCCAAATCCGCAGCCCCAGCTATGGCTGAAACGATAGAGGTTAGGTCCGAAGGCATCTCTTTTTCTTGGTTTGGCACATTTCTGATTTCAATTGTAGACGTACGAGATTGAAGGTTAGTTTCTTCCACCCTATTTTCCAGATCAGCAATCAGTTTTGCATTTTCCTCTTTTTCCTTCTCGAGCGAAGACACTCTGGTTTTCATGCTCTCATATTGTTCATTGATGAAATTCATGCTTTCTTCAATTCGTGTGTTCGATTTTTGAATCGTATCGCAGAGTATTTTTAATCCAGCTACATCGGAAACAAGCATCTTCAAAGTCTCATCTTGGTCGGATTTCAAGAAAGAGTTTGGTCCTGTTCTTTTTTCCAGTTCACAAGCATGCTCAAAAGTTGGTTTTGAAAGTCGAGCAGAGCCCTATTACTGACTGGAGACTGCACATCATCTGTTTCAGATTTGGAAGAGGACGATCTCTGTTTATCACCATCAGGGCAGCTAGGTCGAGCTCTTTGTAAAGTGACATTTTGTTTTTGTCGCGTATCTTGTACCGGTTTCGTGTCTAGTGAATGACTCGTAGGAGAGCGTATCGTCTTCGGCATAACGGTAGATTCAAGCAATCCAATGCACACTTTAAAGTTTAGCAAATAAGCTCTAATATTGAGTAGTGGCCCTGGCTCACGCTCGTAGCACTCGTAGAAGCCGGGCGCCTCGCTTGTAGCGGTCGCTACGTCGATTGCTACGCGCTGATTCACGCCGTCGGCACCGTAGCACAGCCACACGCAGCGGTATGCTTATTTCGCCAGCCGTCGAGTAAGTGCCGTGGTGTAGTGGCTACGCTGTCCGCTCGACAATGCACAGGTCGATGGTTCGATCCTGAGTGGGGAATCCGACCGGATTTTCGACGCGCACCAAATTTTATTATACCCGTCTCACTTTAGAACCACCCATTGGGCGGAGTCAATCCATAAGAATGTCACAAGAGTAACAAGGAATTAAAAAGTGGAGCAATAAACCAATCACAATTATTTAGACACAGTTTTCGATAACACCGATATAGAGGATACAGCGCACGACTAAACTCAACCACGTCTGCGGACGAACTGAATGGCGCTGCTGAATATCGTCAGGAAAATGGAAACACTGATACTAAAGTATAGTGAAAACATGTTCGCATACGTTATACCTCGGTATGTCTATTTAAATCACATTGATTTGTCTCTTTCATTGATTTTTATTCTAATAATTTTTTTTTGTTTTAAGAAATATCTAGTAATAGTAAAATTGTTTAGCGCCTAAGTTTAAACATTTTTTTTTTAAGTAACCTCCACTCTGGTGCTGACTGAGAAACAGTGCCATAAGCATTTGAACTCAAGTACTTGTTAGTATCTCCTAGTTAGTCTGTGAGTACTTGCTGCAAATCTCAAATGTCTTTAGTATATTTTCTTCCAAAAAGATTTAATTTATTTTAAAAAGCCATAAAACAGAAATTACCACAGTGATGAGCGTGCCACCTAACGACAGTTAAAACCGTTGTTGAAAACATCATAGAAAATTGCCTATTATTGACATCAGTCCGTTATATTGGCCAATAATGATGCTATGCGTATTTTACAAAACACAAATATAGCGGTAAATTTTTATTTAATCACTAGTAAATCTTTAATAATTCGTAGTTAATGGATATCACCTTTGTAATATTGCTCTAAATTAGTAATTCATTAAGAGATTGTAATATCCAACAATGAATAAACTATATTTGATTTGATTGCAAAACTGTAAATTTTGTATACACTTGACGAAGGAAATTACTGCAGCACCATAAGCGCTTTATTTCGTCTTATGCGGCAAATTCTTTTTCATTTGAAGTTTGTTTGACTTTCTTACTTATATACCTACTTTCATCTAGGGATTCTGTGCTGCCGCTGCTGGTCAGTCATCTTTGCATGTTTTCAATGCTAACCGGCACACAACTTTTTCTCGCAATGTCTCCTCTACTCTAGTGACAATACTCAATGTGCCCAACATACTATACTACTTATCAACGAGCAACATTTGCTTTGTATAAATAAAAGTATACTTGTAATAAAAAATTACTCGAGTTTCAATGAAATTTACTATTAGTGGTTTTCGGGCCGAAAATCGATCTATTCTCATGTGTACGAACCTTTTCGTTTTGCCCTTTTTTTTTCAAAATTCAGGAAACCCCTGGTGCCATATCTTGGTCTGCTTCGAGTAAGATTATTCGGAGCAAGCTGAGTTGCCTAGCTGTACCTACTTGCATATTATACTATGTAGGTAATATAGAAGTGTAATAATTATTAAGCCCATCTTGTTTACATATTTTTTTTTTAGGATTTCATCTAATAACACTGCATCCATTCCGTACCTACATACCAAGATTTATAATTAATAATAAAAGTTAAAAAGTAGTTTTAAGGTGTTTGTTAATGATGTATTAAACAAAAATATTTGGTAAGTAGTTAATTATAGTTGGATCAATAGATATTTATAAGGAGTTAGCACAGTGAAATTTGTTCCACATCAAGAGTTGTTATTTACATACCTGGCTTATTTTTTATTCTGGTCTTGGTATTTTGGTCCTGTCTACCGAATGTATACTTATTAATTATAAATTGTTTACAACACGTGTTAACAAATGAGAGGGAGTTGAGAAATATGTTAAATAAAACACTCGAAGTCTACTTACGTTTTGTAATAAGTTATTCACTTTACACAGTGTTAAAATGGGTACATTAACACAATACCATACATATGAAGAAGAGTCTTCATAATTTTACACAATACGTGATTACTCCTTTAAAGGTAGAATCACCCAGTTTGAAGAACAAAATACGACTGCCTGAGCGAGGCTGGCTCGAACGTTCAAGAGACCTCTCCCACCACAATATTACCCTTTCCATAAAACGCTGGGATTGGTCGAAAAGCCGCCGCGCTCTGTCAGTTCGTACAAAGGAGTCAATACAACAACCATTTATGAACAATATCGTAAAGCTATGAAAAGTTAGTAAACACTGGTGACTTAAATATTATAATATTGGAGATCAGAATATCTGTCATGACAACAGTCGGCCATCCGATTGTGATAGGTACGTCCTCGTACAGTCTCTCAAAAACGAATACATGTACAACACTTTTCTTTATAAGTTATAGAGATCCGAATGTTTGCTATAATATGGCACAATATTATTTAACAGTGCTTTTACATTAAGTATGTGAAATTGATCAAACACAAGATTTAATTATGATTATGAAGTAATCTGACAGAATTAATAAAGATTGTCAAGAAATATTGACGTTGAATATTACAAGACGTCTCATACAGAATCTAAATAACAAAAAGGTTGGGAACTCGTAGTTCTTTGGAATATAGTTTGTTTACATCAGTTGTTATCACGTAAAGTACGAATTAAGTACAATAGATTCAAAAATATTTTAGTTATTACATAGGGCAACAATGCCTATATAACATTACTACTTACAATAAAATTATGATAATATTAAGTCTAATACAAGGCAACATGGCAACAAACAAACAATGATAGTAATAAAAATTATGTAGAACTGTAGATAACAAAACCAAAATTTGGCACTAGGACACGGTTTGGCAACAAGGCCAGGATTTGGCAACAAAGACATGGTTTGGCATCAAGGCCATTATTTCTAATCTGAAATAAAAGATTATTATTTATATGACAATGGGTTGAAATATGAAATAAAAGATTGTTACATGGTTTGGTTTGGCATCAAGGCCATGGTTCGGCATCAAGGCCATGGTTTGGCATCAAGGCCATGGTTCGGCATCAAGGCCATGGTTTGGCATCAAGGCCATGGTTCGGCATCAAGGCCATGGTTTGGCATCAAGACCAGGGTTTGGCATCAAGGCCATTATTTCTAATCTGAAATAAAAGATTATTATTTATATGACAATGAGTTGAAATATAAAATAAAAGATTGTTATTTATATGTAAATGAGTTGGGCTATACGACCATAATATGTCAATGAATTGGGCTACACGGCCGTATATCAATGAGTTCGGCTACAAGGCCGCATAAGTTACGCAACAAGGCAATAGGTAAGTTCCTAAGTGCAAGGTTAAAGGTTCCAATTTTCATGAAAGCTTTATTTATCGTCACCAAAGGCCTTAAGGTTATGCCCAGTGTAGTAAAAATACTACAAAGTAAAGAGTTTAGGTGTGATTATAAATAATTAGCAAATTATTAATAATAGTCGCATATTTAAGATTTATTCATTCAAATTTTAATCTCAGTTTCCGAAGATAGATGCGAAAAATTTATTGAAACGTAGTATCATTGTTTATACAAAACATGCATACTCATAATATGTGAATAAGGGCCTTTTCCTTAATGAAAGGTGTTATGTGCATAGGTACACCCAACTGCACGTCAGTAGGAACACTCTGGACTTTATGGCATGGTAATAGAGTTTCAAAATTACAATTTGGGAACAGTAGAGGTATTAAAATGTTGACACTAGTTAGCCAAATTTATTAAGCTTCTTTAACTGTATTGTTAGTTAGGGATTTGCACAGTGCTAGGTAACTTGCTCATCTATTTTGCAATGTATATCACCTTTAGCCTCAATAATTGACTGGAAGAAGTTCCATTTCGAGGTAAGTCCGCATTTTCATGTGTTGTAATGGATCTTAAGTAATACGTCTCAATATATTGACACAAAACCTCTGAAGATAAGACAATAGATGAAGCAAATGTAGCTCTTTACGCCTTAAGGCAATTCTACATAAAGTGCAATACATTTTCCATAAATTCTCCGGGAACTCTATGAAAAATTTACAAAGGGATTATAATTAGTACTTAGGGATTATAATCAATATTTTCCCGTGTCCAATCGAGTATTAAGAACTCTAGAGGATGTTCACACTCGTTTGAAGTGTCATATTCCTTATGATTCTTTGATTTCTTTCTTATTAATTAATTACAATAACTACACCATCTTTTTGTTTTATTATTATTTTGATGTAGCATGCAAGCATGAAAGGAGGTAAGCCTCGCTAATGCTTGTTCACTCTAGCTTTGAAAATATTCAGATAAACATAGGGAAAAGTTTTAGTATTTCCTTTGGAAAATGTGTTTTCTTTACTCTTTCGCTAGATCATCGCAGACGAAGTCGCGGGTAATAGGTATTTAAAGATATTCTCGCTTTTGTTTCTGCCTAATATAACTGATATTTATCGTTCAATGTATGGAATAATCATATGTATTTTAAATACAGTATTTTTCTAAACCAATTTTTTTTTTTTTGGTTTGACTCAAATTAACGCAAACATTGTCAAATCAAAATTGGTGACGTGAAATCGTGATACATGTTTATCTATACGCCAATATATATATTTTTTTTATTTATAGTCAAGTTACGTGTAATTTGGGAAAGTTTAACTACATTATAGGTATGGTAATATATAAAAGTATCAGAAAGTTGATCTAATGTAATGAATTGGGCTTTATCAAGTCTTAACTATTAATTAGTGTACTATCAACCGAACAATTTTCATTTTCTCTCTTCTGTGTACATCACTTCGGTCGATAAAAGTGATATTATAATTATAATTAATCGATAAAAGTGACCGTCTTCGTTGTTTTGATAAGATTTCAAGAGACGAGCGATTGTATAACGTGATTGGTTAATCAACGAATTTTGATTTTAAAGTAATTTAAACCTCGCTTACTAAAAGAGTTAGTTAAGTAAGGAATACAATTAGTGTGAATTGTGACCAACAGCAACGAAGAATAGTGAAGTGTAGTGTTCACCGACTAGCCAAAATAAATATACTTCAATCGTCAGTTTACCACGGTATATATCAGCAGTCTCTTTTGTAAGTGCAACAATACTTCGTCGATTATGCTTATGCCGCCGATCATCTCACATACTTTAAGTCGGCCAAAATCACATTCTGACGAATATTGTTTTATTGAAGATTTTAATTAATTATGTTTTACTGGCAGGGCTCACTATATGGGCAGGGCATATCGCAAGACGAACCGATCGCCGAAGAGGCGTAAAGGCACTAGAGTGGCGACTCCCGTACCAGTAGATGAAGCGGCGGGCCTCTCAGAAGGTGGACCGACGGTCCGGTCAAGGTCGCGGGAAGCCGCTGGATGCAAGCAGCGCTGGACCGGGCATCAAGAAGATCTCTAGGGAAGACCTATGTCCAACAGCGGACGTCTTTCGGCTGATATGACGATGTTTTAATTACCGACATAGCGCAGATAATACTAACGATATTTAGTGTTCGTGATTATTCTGCTTAAGGGCTTAAATTAACAATAAATAAAATTGTGATTCCTATCGACCAGGCTGTCATTTCGGTCTATTTTCAAAAGTGTCATGTCTAAACTATTGATATAATTGATCTAAGTATATGTTTTTTTTTTTTTTGTAATTCAATAAGCATGTTTAAGAAAGGTTAAAGAGAACTTCCAATATATATATATAATTTTTGTTTTTTTGTTTTACCCAACTACTTATAATGTCATTTTGTCACACCATAAAAAGGGGACTTTGCCATAAAACTACCTAACAAAAGATACCAATAAAACTGAATAAAACACAGATCTATGCGGCATAGAAAAACCACTTAGTTCGTATTATTTTTATGTATATAGAATCGAGTGTAAATTTATTGCGAGCATCCACCCAGAGATACAAGAAAGCACACTTGAATAGAGTGTTTTCGACCACATTTTGAAATGTTCACTGGATGGCGCTGCAAATCAGCACGAGGAAAAAAATAATGCCACCGTGTAATCAGTATGAAATTAATTAAAATTTTATATATTTTACTATGATTATAAAGATTAACTACCAACAGATACAGATACCACCCATCGACACCGAAAAAACGCAGTGACAGACGTCAGGCAAAGCTGCTTATTTGATTGATTCGGCAAAACGGTTGGGCGAATGGGGTCTATTCTCAACAATCAGAATAGAGAAACGACCGGAAATCCACTCGTAAAAATATTTAAAACCAAAGCAAGGAACTATTCGACCGAGTTACAAGCTGTCAAAACTTTCAAACGAATTGAAACTATGTAAAATTCAGCGTAATAACTAAAAAGATTTGAGTGGTTAGAGTGTCCCTCGCTGGAAATAAGATTGTTCACTAATCTACGCTACAATAATATTACAGATAAAATGTCACTGGGTTAATCAATTACTACAGAACAGATTTAACTGTTCATATTTCAAAAAAAATACAACACTATCCCTAACATAAGCTACGATTTTTTTTTTTATAGAAATTGGTATGCTTTGAGATGAGTAGGTTTTCAGTTTTAAATTGTGACTAGTCTCATATGTGCCTTGAACTAATTTAACGGTATTAGTCACTGTTATATAAACCTTTAAATATTAAATTGTAAAGCTACTGATTAATAAATTCTTCTACCCTATTCTGAAGAGAAGTGCAGCTTAGTTCAGACATTTATTATGAAACTTATTTTATTTGCTTTAGCAGTTCTTTTTTTCTTCGTTTTTAATATTTTAATTTGGACAGTTTGTTTGATTTGGAATAGACATGTAGTTTTATTTCTTTAAGATTTAGTACCTAGTCGACCGAGCTTCGCTCTTAGCCGCCTCAGGTGAGCAAGCTGTGGTACCCGCCAACAGTTGGCGCTCTAGGTTTCTGTCTAAAACGCGATGTTTTCAAAAAATGCTTAGAAACACAAATATATTATGGCTCGTTTAATAGTATAGGACTAAATTGGCTTGAAACATTCTAACAAAATAGTACCATGGGTATATCCTTCATGCTATTTTAGGACATCGTTTCCTAGTCTAACAGAAGATTGTTAAAATTTGTTTAAACTTCACGAAATCGTTTACAATTTTTATTTTTGTACTGTCGAAATCAGTCACCGCATTGTTATGGGTGTCTGCCGCATCAGGGTCAAGGAAGGTTAACTACAAATCCTAACTACTGAGACTCTATAAAAAGAACCAAAAACCAAGTCATTGGTGTTGCTGATTGTGCGAGTGGCAGCTGGTTGCACGCACAGCCTGCCGCTTACCAGTCACCTTGTATTGTGGCGCTGGCTGCTCGGCCTGCTGTTCATCAGGCGCGGATGACCGTGGTGCTGACTGCATGGCCTGTTGTCCACCGGGCGCCGACTGCCAGCTGTGGTTCTGGCTGCATGGGCTGCTGTCCACCAGGTGACGACTGCTGTGGGCTGGCTGCATAGGCTGCTGTCCACCAGGCACCGACTTTTGAGGGCTGGCTGCATGGCCTGCTGTCCACGAGGCCCTGACTGCTGTGGGCTGGCTGCATGGCCTGCTGTCTACCAGGCTCCGACTGCTGTGGGTTGACTGCATGGCCTGCTGTCCACGAGGCCCCGACTGCTGTGGGCTGGCTGCATGGCCTGCTGTCCACCAGGCACCGACTGCTGTGGGTTGACGGCATGGCCTGCTGTCCACCAAGCACCGACTGCTGTGGTCTGGCTGCATGGCCTGCTATCCACGAGGCCCCGACTGCTGTGGGCTGGCTGCTTGGCCTGCTGCTCGCCCGGCGCAGTCTGCTGCGCTGCACAGCTAGGCAACGCTCGAATCGAAGCTAGACTCTTGCCACGGTTACGGATTTTGTCCATTATGACGTGCTGAAATGTAAAAATTCCAGCGCGAGTATCTATTGTATAGAAGCGATCAATGTTTGAAACGCTTTTAAGGCTTTAAATTGAATGAAATCTATAAACGTAATAGTGGACACTTTAAAGTAGCTTTTACTCGTAGTTAGATATTACGTGTTTTTTTTGCAGCAGTAAATTTCAAACAAAATAAAGAACATAATTAATTGAAACAGTGAACTACGCATGGGAATACGAACCAATAGACCTTCAGACTATTATTTTGAATACGTACCTACACCAAAAATTATTACAACCATATGTAAAACACAACTAAAAGATTAATTTGTCTGAATGAAAGCACGAAATGTTGTTTGTTTTAAACTCAGGTGTTATCGCCACCCATTTTTCGGCGAAGATTTTTGAAAAAGGCAACACTGCGGAGCTTTCATCTCTCGGAGGGAACGATTCTTATTGGCTATCGACGAGCTATCGACGTTCATTGGTTGAATTCCGGTTGAACTGTTAAGTTATTTTGCCCCCTCGTCCCTGAGGTATCGTTGTTAAGAAATTTTATGAGGAGCTCTGCCACTTCTTTACGAGCAGCCTTCGAGACAAAACAAATAACTAGCCTCGCTAACTGTTAGTGGTAAAGTATAGCTACCTAAATAAGTAAAAGGTGTGTACATTTAAAGTGTAAAAATTATAACTGTGCTAAGTATTTGCAACTCGTATAATATTAAATTGTGTATAGATTTTAACAGTGTTTACTTTTATCAGAAGTGAGAAACGGTACCGTTTAACGCCATGGGACGCAGTAAGAAGCGCAAGTCTTGTGGACGGCGGTCCAGAAAGCGGTCCGCATCAAGTTCAAGTTCGGCTAGCAGCTCTTCCAGCTCATCCAGCACGAGCAGCAGTGCCCAGGACCGAAACAAGCGGAGTAAACGGCGACGTCGCCAGGAAGCGCAAACCGTGAGTCAGAATGTGATATTATCATCAGTGATTCCGGAATTCGACCCACTTGTAGATAATGTAGACATGTGGTTAAATGTAATCGATGCTAATTCTCGCGCGTTTGGTTGGTCTGATAGTGTAACTAAATATCAAGCATTACAAAAATTGCGTAACACCGCGAAAACATGGCTCGAGTCACTGCAAAAAAATAAAACCACGTGGACCACGTGGAAGTGGAAACAATGGCGCGAAAATATATCTGACACTTTTCAAGCAAAACGTAATATGTTTACTTTACTTAAACAGATCGTAGACGCAAAACCATTGCCCAATCAATCTTTATACGAATTTTACTTCGAGCAAAAGGGAAAAATTGATAGGTTAGGCCTAGATTTTCGCGAACAAGATTTGATCTCAATAATTGTAGGATCGATCGGTGATCCAAACATTAATACGGCAGCCGAAGCGGGTAACTTCAGATATTGTGAAGAATTAGCCTCGTTTTTGCACGGAAAAATCTATATTGTTCCCGAAAGATCCTCCACACCAAAGGTTAATTTCAAGCCACATAACCCACGGCCTTCTCAACCAGCGCAATCGACCGCTGACTCCAGGCTCGATAATTCTATGAAAGAACCTGTTTCAAACTCAGTCCCGAGGTTGAACGCAACCACTTCTAGTGACACTTGCTATCGTTGCGGCGAGACGGGTCACAGACGTAATTTTTGTCCAGTAAAAGATACGGTGCGCTGTGGCTCCTGTAATAAGCTGGGTCATCTAGAAGCGGCATGCAGATCGAAACGTGTTAAACCTAAGGTTGAGAGGGATGCGGAAGTAAAAATGATATCTAAGTCCGATTCAAAACAAAAGTTTTATAAAAAAATTAACCTTAATGAAATTGAGTGTAAAGCATTTTTCGACATGGGCAGTGACTGTTCCTTGATAGCCAGACGCTTAGTGAACGAATACAATTTGCAAATTATTCGTCTAAATAAACCGATAAATCTGACAGGCTTTACAACTGGCACCGCCACACAGGTATCTGAGGCCGTAGCTGTAAAAATTAAAGTTGACGGTGTAGAACTAATCACAACAATGTTCGTCATCGACGTGTTAACCGGGTGCGATATTTTGATAGGCAGGAATTTCACGGAGGACAAAAGCATTTTGTACATGCGGGTAGGTGAAGTCTTGACATTTCAACCTGCTGATTCCTTGAATGTGTTCAACATTAACTTGGAATCGCTAAAAGAATCTTCTCGTGAGCACCAATCATTTTTACAGAAAATTTTTTGTAAATACCCTCAATGTGTAGCTTCAGATTTATCTAGTTTAGGCAAAACCACATGTGTGGAGCTGGATATTGAGCTAACGTCTAACAAACCGGTCTGTCAGCGACCATACCGAATGTCCGAATCGGAGAGAGAAATCACGCGTAAACTAATAGACGAGTTATTAGAAAATGGAATTATTCGTCATAGCAACTCTCCATATGCGAGCCCCGCTTTATTGGTAGACAAAGCACAGTCTGACGAAAAACGACTCTGTATAGATTACCGATTGTTAAATAAATTGACAGTGAAGGAAACATACCCTATGCCGTTAATTGAAGATCTGGTTGATCGGTTACGGGGTTGTAAATATTTTACATCACTCGATCTTAAAAGTGGGTATTACCATATACCTATTAAAAAAGAGTCTATTCCTAAGACTGCGTTTATCACTCCTGACGGACATTTTGAATTCGTCAGAATGCCCTTCGGATTATGCAATGGACCTGCAGTATTCCAAAGACTGATGGATACTGTTTTAGGGAATTTACGATTTGGTCGCGTTATTTGCTACATGGACGATTTATTGATCGCAACTGAAACATTTGAAGAGAACGTTCGTGTCTTAGAAATGGTTCTAGAAATTTTCGAGAAAAATGGTTTGACTGTTAATCTTGGTAAATGTTCGTTTTTCCAAAAAAAATGTGTCATTTCTGGGATATGAAATTTCTGAAGCTGGAATTCGCCCAAGTTCTCGTAAGCTTAAAGCAATCGAAAATTTTCCTACCCCTAACAATATCCATCAGTTACGGCAGTTTCTAGGTCTAATTAACTACTTTAGGAAGTTCATTCGTAATTGCGCGCTAATGTGTAAACCACTGACAAATTTACTAAAAAAGGGAGTTGCGTGGCAATGGGGTTTAAGGGAAGATCAGGCGGTATCAGGTCTAAAAAAAGGCCTTAATTGAAAACGCTGTTTTGAATATATTTGATCCTAGACTACCTATCAACTTGTATTCTGACGCGAGTCGCGATGGTATAGCATGCATTCTAACCTTAACAACGAAGGATGGTGAAAAGCCAGTCCATTTCTATAGTAGACAAACTACCAAGGAGGAAAAAAATTACCACTCTTTTGAGCTTGAATTATTAGCTATCGTAACTGGCTTACAAAAATTCAGACATTATTTATTAGGGTGTAAATTCAAAATAATCACGGATTGCAACGCAGTTCGTCATGCACTAAATAAACGAGACATTATTCCTCGAATCAGCAGATGGGTGTTGCAGACACAAGAGTTTACTTACGATATCGTACACAGGGCTGGGTCACAGATGCAGCATGTCGATGCGCTAAGTCGCAACCCTATCCCAACCGATGACGCACGTATTGAAAATAATGAATTAAGAAATGATGTAATGGCAATAACAATTACTGAAGGGGATTGGCTTTTGTCGGTTCAATTGCAAGACCCAAGTATATGTAGCATTAGGGATATTTTGATGTCAGGCGAGGCCGAGCAAAATAAAAAAATATTTAACGAATATGAATTATTAGGTAACAAAGTATACAGAAGGACTGAACACGGACGTCGTTGGTTGGTACCCAAGGCTTGTATTTGGCAGGTTATCCGTTGCAATCATGATGATATCGGACATTTTGCAGTGGACAAAACAGTAGAAAGGATACGTTCAAAATATTGGTTTCCCCGTTTAAAGAAAACAGTTGCTAAATATATTAAAAACTGTCTCAATTGCATATATTTTAAAAACATTCACGGTAAAAAACCAGGACTGTTACATCCGATCCCCAAATATGCAAGACCGTTTCATACACTGCATCTTGATCACGTGGGACCCTTCGTCAAGTCCACAAGGCAAAATAGTTATTTATTAGTAGCAGTCGATTCATTTACAAAGTTTGTTTTTATTTCCGCTGTGAAAAGTACTAAAAGTCGGGTAGTTATAAATGAACTAAACAAAACATTTAAAACATTCGGTAATCCAAAACGACTTATTTGCGATGCAGGTAGTGCGTTTACATCTTTGTTATTTAAAAATTTTTGCCAGGAAAGGAACATTCGACTTCATATTATTGCAACTGCTGTCCCGCGCTCGAATGGGCAGGTCGAACGCTATAATCAGACCATATTAGAAGCTCTTCGCAGTATGGGCGCGGATAAAGATAATAACAAATGGGACGAAAATATCACAAGTGTCCAACAAGGTATTAATAGTACAATCAATAAAACTACAGCCGCGGTGCCGAGTGAGGTTTTCTTCGGTTATAGAATTAGGACCGATAGCGACAAAATCACTGATGATGGTAACATTGTACATTCTGTGGACGTAACGGCTTTGCGTAGAATGGTTGACGAGAACATTAAGAAAGAGGCCCTCCGCCAAAAGGCAGATTTTGACGCTAAACGCAAGTCAGCTGAACAGTTTGAGGTTGGGGACCTGGTAGTCATAAAAATACCAAGTCAGTCGAACGACGGTCAAAGTACCAAACTGTTGCCTATATTTAAAGGCCCTTTCCAAATTTCTGGGGTCCTGGGTCATGATCGATACCGAGTTGTTGATATGCGGGGAGCTGAGCGGACATCTAAACGCTACGACGGTATCGCGTGCGTTGAAAACATCAAACGATGGGTGAAGGTGGGAGACGATCCTGGAGACTCTGCCTAACCGGATGTTATCTAACCAGGTAAAAAAAAAAAAAGAAAAAAAAATGGTTCACTATGTTTTTATTTTTTTTATTTCTTACTGTTGGGTGTACTATAATTTTTTTTAATAAGTTGTTGAAATCATTAAAAAAAAAAAAGTATTGCACATTTAAAGTGTTACAGTTCACTTATCCATCCTTGTAATCGATGATTCAGTCTAATGTAGGCGCATCAAACGATATTATATTAATGAATTTAATGTAACGTATATCTAAGTGAACACCGTTACATAGAAAAGGGCGATACACGACTAGTACCTAATATTAAGCAATTGGTTTAAATCCTATGAGTTGGTTAAACACTAGTGGTCTTGCTGTACACGATACCTAGTTCTAACTATAGGACGATAAACAACCAAAAGCTTATGGAAGGTGCTTAGTCAAGCCTTGTTTTTATCGTTCATAATATACTATCGTAGACTTTAGGCAGACAGTTAGCTTGTTGATGTACATTTAATGAATGAAATTAATGCACATTAATTGGCAGCTGGCTGATAAATTGTATTAAAGACATTACCTACCTATAATGTGTGTTTATTCGCTTTCAGCCCTACATCAGACTGAAACGACGCTCGAGGACGAGATCGTCAGCAGGACGGCCGGATGTTATCGCCACCCATTTTTCGGCGAAGATTTTTGAAAAAGGCAACACTGCGGAGCTTTCATCTCTCGGAGGGAACGATTCTTATTGGCTATCGACGAGCTATCGACGTTCATTGGTTGAATTCCGGTTGAACTGTTAAGTTATTTTGCCCCCTCGTCCCTGAGGTATCGTTGTTAAGAAATTTTATGAGGAGCTCTGCCACTTCTTTACGAGCAGCCTTCGAGACAAAACAAATAACTAGCCTCGCTAACTGTTAGTGGTAAAGTATAGCTACCTAAATAAGTAAAAGGTGTGTACATTTAAAGTGTAAAAATTATAACTGTGCTAAGTATTTGCAACTCGTATAATATTAAATTGTGTATAGATTTTAACAGTGTTTACTTTTACAGGCTTGATAACAAATGGTTAAAGTGAACTGTGTACACTTATTCCTTAGCAACGTCTAACGATTTTGTGCAAAAATGATTTAAAATGTAGGTAGCATGTAGGTAGTATACAATCATAACTATTTACTTTAAATAATCACTCGTCCTTAACACAACGTTAAAAAAAAGGTGAAAAAAATACCACATGAGAAAAAAAAAAAAACCGGTCAAGTGCGAGTCGGACTCGCGCGCCGAGGGTTCCGATATACCTATAGTATTTTTGGAAGCAATAAAGTCCATTTTCAGGACCGCAAAACTAAATTTGTTTGTAAAGGTTTTTTGCAGATTTCTGAAAAACTGTGCAACTTAGAAAGATCGTTTTATTTTTGCTGTAAAGTTTACATAAACCTCTGTCAACTGTAATTAATTCAGATTTTCCCTTACTCAAACTTCGGAGATAAGGGGGGGGGAATGGTATTTTTTTTGACATTTTTCATCATAACTTGAAAACTAAGAAACTTAAAAAAATACAAAAATATATTTTAAAATGTACAAGTAAAGCCCTTTCATATGATACCCCACTCGACCTAGTAGCGACAATTTGAAATTTGGCCCCCCCTATTTTGGCCCCCTTTACATTAATAATCATTCTTTTTTAAAAAAATTTTCATGTGCAATTAAGTTGGGCAACTATATTCTAAAACTATTCCAAATTTCAGCTCGATAGCGTAAGTGGTTGCTGAGATATAGAGGTGTGACAGACAGACAGACAGACAGAGCGGCACCATAAGGGTTCCTTTTTTTTACCATTTTGGTATCGGAACCCTAAAAACCAAGTAGTTGATTTTCCAGTTTTTCCACTCATTTCAAACAAGTCAGTTTTTGAGATACAGCAGATGTATTTTTGAACATTATCAGTCCACTTTGTGGGAAGTGAGGGCTCGTATCCCGCTTCTGACATGTTAACAAATGAGAGGGAGTTGAGAAATATGTTAAATAAAACACTCGAAGTCTACTTACGTTTTGTAATAAGTTATTCACTTTACACAGTGTTAAAATGGGTACATTAACACAATACCATACATATGAAGAAGAGTCTTCATAATTTTACACAATACGTGATTACTCCTTTAAAGGTAGAATCTCCCAGTTTGAAGAACAAAATACGACTGCCTGAGCGAGGCTGGCTCGACTGTTCAAGAGACCTCTCCCACCACAATATTACCCTTTCCATAAAACGCTGGGATTGGTCGAAAAGCCGCCGCGCTCTGTCAATTCGTACAAATGAGTCAATACAACAACCATTTATGAACAATATCGTAAAGCTATGAAAAGTTAGTAAACACTGGTGACTTAAATATTATAATATTGGAGATCAGAATATCTGTCATGACAACACACGATTAGCTGGTATTGCTACATAAGCAAGTTATATACATAGTGCAGGTGATTCTGTTGGTAATCTTAAGTTGGTTGCCTATATTTTGTTAAAGTCAAAACGTACTCGTCGTCGTACTCTAGTAAGTTGAGTGCATAGGGTAGGTACGGTACGACACATAGTAACGAGTTTTATTTACCATTACGTCGGTGTCATAATAAGCACTTACGCAAGCATATAAGCACTTACGTAAAACCTCAAAAACCCTGGTGTCAGAGTTACTGATCTGCCTATAATAACTAGAACAACCGTTTAAGCCTGCATCCCGAAGCACGCATTTATATTATTTTAACGGTCAATCAAGTAGCTTTATTATGCAACGTCTTAACCACTTTTGTTTGACGTGTCTCCACAGGGATTCGATCCCAAAAGTTATGGTTCGAGAACCGCAATTTTTAAGTTGGTACAGTCAAGAGCACATCAAGCCTGACACATTGAACTTTGTACCGTTGTTATTTCATTAGATGTACGGCTGGATTCGCACTACCAGTATCAAGCTTGACCCGTTGTTTACTGCACTATAGATTACCTTCAGAGGCTGATAAAAATATTTTGTTTGCTTTGTTTTTGTATAAGTATTAGGTTATTTAAAGGAATTCATACACGTGTAACAATTTAGTTGTTGTGTAGGTATTAGCTACTACCTCGGTAACAGAAATAATGCATCATTAAAATAAGGTCAGGCAGCCATCAGCGGAAACAATTGACGAAAGATATATTTGAAACGCATTTCCGTAATTTAATTTTTCTTGAGTGTGAGAAATAAGGCACAGCAAGGATTTAAAGTTATGCCACACACATGAGAGTCTAAGCGAAATTCTCTGTATATTTTTCGAAACCTACTAGAAACATTGTTTGGGATGGCGGTCGAACACTTGTAATCAAACGGTTCAATTTTATTGATCAATGCATAATTTAGCAAATACGTGAATGGAGACATTTTTCAGGGTAGATATGTGTCTAATCCTCCTTTTTTTCCATTGTTTGAGATGGCAAAGGTTTTTCTAGTAATTTTTTGCGGATAATTTGAAAATATTGTCAAAAATTGTTTTCCACTCACCACGCTTTCATTTAATCGTCGTCGCCACTGTTGCGTCCGGTAAGACGTACTGTTATTTATCGGGATGCATCTAGTAAAACTAGCTAATAATGGTACGTAGGACACAGACAGAACATCCCCGCTCGCCGACTGGCTATGAAGTGATATTCTCCCCGAGTACCCACATTTATTATGTACGTCACACTAGCTGTTGCCCGCGACTCCGTCCGCGTGGGGTTCAGAAAAAGTAGCAAATGACTTTTCCAATGGTTCAAACTATCTTCGTACCAAGTTTATATCACAATCGGTTTATCGGATTAGTCATAAAAGCTTAACAGACAGACAGACAGACAGTGCAGTTCTCGCCTTTATATTATTAGGTATACAGAGTACCGATAGTACGGATTTTTGTAAATTAAACACGTCTTGTTTACGTGTGGACTATTAGGTCACCCACTGTCCTCGTAAGTGTAAAATTATAGTCGAATTCAACGCGGACGAACTATGATACGGTTTTCGTTATATCTTATACAAAACAAAGCCTAACTAAATCTGAGGCTTAGTCACTTTAGCTTCTGTGGCTACTGAAAAAAGAGCGGTACAAAGTCCAACGTGGCTTCACATGCTTTTAACTGTACGGTCAACCGCTTGTCGGTAGAAACTTTTTTCAACTCTATTACCACGCCATAAGGTCCAAAAGTGTTTCTACCGATGTGCGGCCGTGTGTACATGTACCTGCATACAAAACTGTTGGACTACACTTCTGTACAATCGTTGTAACTTATTTCTCCCCTTAAAAGACAATTCCTAAAAAACAATGATTCGTATTTTGTTTATAAGTAAGTACTTACCTAATTCCTAAGTTTTCAAAACTTTAGAATTTTCATAATTTTTTTTTTACATTTGTTGCACTGCCATGCCGAGACAGGATTTTTTTTATAATAAAACTAAATCTAGATTTTACCAATCTTTAGCTGTACCCACAACTTTTACACAAACAACTGGACCGGATGAAACGGAATTTTCAACAACGTATTTGGCTTTCTTCCGTACAAATATAAGCTTTGTTTGATTTCAGCTCGGTTTCACAGCTTGAAACTTTGAACTCTTCCATTTTCTGTTTGAGTGAAACGATTGCAATAAAAAAAGTTCAAATATTGCACGAAAGCAACCCAAATACGTTATTGAAAACTCCGTTTAAGTCGTTCAAGTACTTTGTGAGGTATTGGTGTGGCCGCTTAAAATTTCGCGAACCTTCAGTGTGAATGAACCGTTTGCAATGGAATAAAGCTTATATGTTGCACAAAAAGAAGCCCGACGCGTCATTGAAACCTCGTTTGAACCAGTTCAGTAGGTGAGTTCTTGGTTCTGCAGCTTGAAACTTTGCGTATCTTCCGTCAGAGTGAACCTTTCGTAATGAAACTAACTTGTTTATTGCACAGGAGTAAGCCAAACGCGTTACTGAAAGCCACGTTTGAATCTGCTCAAAAGTTTGTGAGTTATTAGCGCCTTTGCTTGAAACTTTGCGTAACTTCTATCTGAGTGAACCGTTTTTAACTAACCTAAGCTTATATGTTGCACGAAAGTACCTAATCCAAGCACGTCATGGAAATGCCAGTTGGAATCGGTACAGTAGTTTGTGAGCTATTGGCGCCGTCTATTGAAACCTCGGGCATTTCCTGTCTGAGTGAATCGTTTTCAATGAAAGTAAGCTAATACATTGCAAAGAATTAAGCTAAACACGTTATTGAAAACCCCGTTTAAATCCGTTTAGTAGTTGGTGAGTTATTGGGGCCGCCGCTTGAAACTTAGTGAATTTTATGTCTGAGTGAACCGTTTGCAATGAAACTAAGCATACATGTTGCATGGAGTAGCCAAATACGTTACTGAAAACCTCGTTTTAATCGGTTCAGTAGTTTGTGAGATATTGGCGCCTCCGCTGGAAATTTCGCGCACCTGTCTGAGTGAGCCGTTTTCAATGAAAGTAAGCAAATATGTTGCAAAGAAGTAAGCTTGACAGTTTATTGAAAACCCCGTTTGAATCCGTTCAATAGTTTGTGAGTTATTTGCTCCGCCGCATGAAACTTAGCATACCTTCTGTCTGAGTGAACCGATTGCAATGAAACTAAACTTTTATGTTGCACAAAAATAAGCCAAACTCGTAATTAAAAACTCAGTTTGAATCGGTTTGCGAGTTATTGTCGTACAGGCAATTTGATACTTTACATAGGTGTAGCTTCTGATTGAGTGAACCGATTTGAATGAAACATAGCCTATATGTTGCTCAGACCTAAGCTTAATCTATCTGCGAAAACCGCGAGAAAATCCGTTCAGTAGTTTCGGAGTTTATCGAAAACATACAGACAGACAGACAGACAGACAGACAGACAAAAAGTTCAGAAAACATATTTTTGAGTTTTATTGGTCGTTTTTTATCGCTCACACTGATTTTTTTATAAATTTATCAAAAGTACAGACACGCGGTTTCTACTCTTTTATTATATGTTTAGATCACAACTTTTCTAACAAGTAATCAAAACCAATTAAAGTGAGTTCCCGTTTCAAGTACGGTCAACCGCACGTCGGTAGAAACTTTTTCAACTGTAATACCACGCATAAGGTCCAAAAGTGTTTCTACTGATGTGCTGTTGAGTGTACATCCATATAAATGACAGGTCAGGTTAGAGTGGACGCAGTTTTTAAAATCAAAGGGCAAATCATGAAGAATATGATATGATGGATGGGTACGGAACCCTTTGGGTGTGAGTCCGACTCGCACTTGCCTGGTAATATACCATTTCTTCGATTTTATTTAAAATTGGCTTACCTCACTACAACAAAGCTTTATACATCAAGCTTGACACACTGGACTATGATTCAGATTCAGATTCAGATTCAGATAATTTTATTCAATGTAGATTCTTTACAGAATACTTATTGAATGTCATGCAGAATACAATGCAAATAGAGCGAGTCTACGCCGTTTCGTTATGTACCGTTATTATTTCAATAGGCGTACTAGCTAGTGTTAACAAATGAGAGGGAGTTGAGAAATATGTTAAATAAAACACTCGAAGTCTACTTACGTTTTGTAATAAGTTATTCACTTTACACAGTGTTAAAATGGGTACATTAACACAATACCATACATATGAAGAAGAGTCTTCATAATTTTACACAATACGTGATTACTCCTTTAAAGGTAGAATCTCCCAGTTTGAAGAACAAAATACGACTGCCTGAGCGAGGCTGGCTCGAACGTTCAAGAGACCTCTCCCACCACAATATTACCCTTTCCATAAAACGCTGGGATTGGTCGAAAAGCCGCCGCGCTCTGACAGTTCATACAAAGGAGTCAATACAACAACCATTTATGAACAATATCGTAAAGCTATGAAAAGTTAGTAAACACTGGTGACTTAAATATTATAATATTGGAGATCAGAATATCTGTCATGACAACAGTCGGCCATCCGATTGTGATAGGTACGTCCTCGTACCGTCTCTCAAAAACGAATACATGTACAACACTATTCTTTATAAGTTATAGAGATCCGAATGTTTGCTATAATATGGCACAATATTATTTAACAGTGCTTTTACATTATGTGAAATTGATCAAACACAAGATTTAATTATGATTATGAAGTAATCTGACAGAATTACTAAAGATTGTCAAGAAATATTGACGTTGAATATTACAAGACGTCTCATACAAAATCTAAATAACAAAAAGGTTGGGAACTCATAGTTCTTTGAAATATAGTTTGTTTACATCAGTTGTTATCACGTAAAGTACGAATTAAGTACAATAGATTCAAAAAGATTTTAGTTATTACATAGGGCAACGATGCCTATATAACATTACTACTTACAATAAAATTATGATAATATTAAGTCTAATACAAGGCAACATGGCAACAAACAAACAATGATAGTAATAAAAAATTATGTAGAACTGTAGATAACAAAACCAAAATTTGGCACTAGGACACGGTTTGGCAACAAGGCCAGGATTTGGCAACAATGACATGGTTTGGCATCAAGGCCATTATTTCTAATCTGAAATAAAAGATTATTATTTATATGACAATGAGTTGAAATATGAAATAAAAGATTGTTACATGGTTTGGTTTGGCATCAAGGCCATGGTTCGGCATCAAGGCCATGGTTTGGCATCAAGGCCATGGTTCGGCATCAAGGCCATGGTTTGGCATCAAGACCAGGGTTTGGCATCAAGGCCATGGTTTGGCATCAAGGCCATTATTTCTAATCTGAAATAAAAGATTATTATTTATATGACAATGAGTTGAAATATGAAATAAAAGATTGTTACATGGTTTGGTTTGGCATCAAGGCCATGGTTCGGCATCAAGGCCATGGTTTGGCATCAAGGCCATGGTTCGGCATCAAGGCCATGGTTTGGCATCAAGACCAGGGTTTGGCATCAAGGCCATGGTTTGGCATCAAGGCCATTATTTCTAATCTGAAATAAAAGATTATTATTTATATGACAATGAGTTGAAATATGAAATAAAAGATTGTTATTTATATGTAAATGAGTTGGGCTATAAGACCATAATATGTCAATGAATTGGGCTACACGGCCGTATATCAATGAGTTCGGCTACAAGGCCGCATAAGTTACGCAACAAGGCAATAGGTAAGTTCCTAAGTGCAAGGTTAAAGGTTCCAATTTTCATGAAAGCTTTATTTATCGTCACCAAAGGCCTTAAGGTTATGCCCAGTGTAGTAGAAATACTACAAAGTAAAGAGTTTAGGTGTGATTATAAATAATTAGCAAATTATTAATAATAGTCGCATATTTAAGATTTATTCATTCAAATTTTAATCTCAGTGGCCGAAGATAAATGCGAAAAAATTATTGAAACGTAGTATCATTGTTTATACAAAACATGCATACTCATAATATGTGAATAAAGGCCTTTTCCTTAATGAAAGGTGTTATGTGCATAGGTACACCCAACTGCACGTCAGTAGGAACACTCTGGACTTTATGGCATGGTAATAGAGTTTCAAAGTTACAATTTGGGAACAGTAGAGGTATTAAAATGTTGACACTTAAACTAAAGTAATATTTAGTTAGCCAAATTTATTAAGCTTCTTTAACTGTGTTGTTAGTTAGGGATTTGCACAGTGCTAGGTAACTTGCACATCTATTTTGCAATGTATATCACCTTCAGCCTCAATAATTGACTGGAAGAAGTTCCATTTCGAGGTAAGTCCGCATTTTCATGTGTTGTAATGGATCTTAAGTAATACGTCTCAATAAATTGAAGTGCAATAAAGAGCCACCCTACAAAATCACAAAACCTCTGAAGATAAGACAATATAGGTATGAAGCAAATGTAGCTCTTTACGCCTTAAGTCAATTCTACATAAAGTGCATACATTTTCCATAAATTCTCAGGGAACTCTATGAAAAATTTACAAAGGGATTATAATTAGTACTTAGGGATTATAATCAATATTTTCCCGTGTCTAATCGAGTATTAAGAACTCTAGAGGATGTTCACACTCGTTTGAAGTGTCATATTTCTTATGATTCTTTCCTTTCTTTTTATTAATTAATTACAATAACTACACCATATTTTTGTTTTATTATTATTTTGATGTAGCATGCAAGCATGAAAGGAGGTAAGCCTCGCTAATGCTTGTTCACTCTAGCTTTGAAAAGATTCAGATAAACATAGGGAAAAGTTTTAGTATTTCCTTTGGAAAATGTGTTTTCGTTACTCTTTCGCTAGATCATCGCAGACGAAGTCGCGGGTAATAGGTAGTTAAAGATATTCTCGCTTTTATTTCTGCTTAAAATAACTGATATTTATCGTTCAATGTATGGAATAATCATATGTATTTTAAATACAGTATTTTTCTAAACCAATTTTTTTTTTTTTTGGTTTGACTCAAATTAACGCACACATTGTCAAATCAAAATTGGTGACGTGAAATCGTTTATAGTCAAGTTACGTGTAATTTGGGAAAGTTTAACTACATTATAGGTATGGTAATATATAAAAGTATCAGAAAGTTGATCTAATGTAATGAGTTGGGCTTTATCAAGTCTTAACTATTAATTAGTGTGCTATCAACCGAACAATTTTCATTTTCTCTCTTCTGTGTACATCACTTCGGTCGATAAAAGTGATATTATAATTATAATTAATCGATAAAAGTGACCGTCTTCGTTGTTTTGATAAGATTTCAAGAGACGAGCGATTGTATAACGTGATTGGTTAATCAACGAATTTTGAAAAGAAGGTATTTGTCAAAATCATCAAATTTGTTATTCTAAAGTAATTTAAACCTCGCTTACTAAAAGAGTTAGTTAAGTAAGGAATACAATTAGTGTGAATTGTGACCAACAGCAACGAAAAATAGTGAAGTGCAGTGTTCACCGACTAGCCAAAATAAATATACTTCAATCGTCAGTTTACCACGGTATATATCAGCAGTTTCTTTTGTAAGTGCAACAATACTTCGTCGATTATGCTTATGCCGCCGATCATCTCACATACTTTAAGTCGGCCAAAATCACATTCTGACGAATATTGTTTTATTGAAGATTTTAATTAATTATGTTTTACTGGCAGGGCTCACCATATGGGCAGGGCATATCGCAAGACGAACCGATCGCCGAAGAGGCGTAAAGGCACTAGAGTGGCGACTCCCGTACCAGTAGATGAAGCGTAGGCGGGCCTCTCAAAAGGTGGACCGACGGTCCGGTCAAGGTCGCGGGAAGCCGCTGGATGCAAGCAGCGCTGGACCGGGCATCAAGAAGATCTCTAGGGAAGACCTATGTCCAACAGCGGACGTATTTCGGCTGATATGACGATGTTTTAATTACCGACATAGCGCAGATAATACTAACGATATTTAGTGTTCGTGATTATTCTGCTTAAGGGCTTAAATTAACAATAAATAAAATTGTGATTCCTATCGACCAGGCTGTCATTTCGGTCTATTTTCAAAAGTGTCAAGTCTAAACTATTGATATAATTGATCTAAGTATATGTTTTTTTTTGTAATTCAATAAGCATGTTGAAGAAAGGTTAAAGAGAACTTCCAATATATATATAATTTTTGTTTTTTTTGTTTTACCCAACTACTTATAATGTCATTTTGTCACACCATAAAAAGGGGACTTTGCCATAAAACTACCTAACAAAAGATACCAATAAAACTGAATAAAACACAGATCTATGCGGCATAGAAAAACCACTTAGTTCGTATTATTTTTATGTATATAGAATCGAGTGTAAATTTATTGCGAGCATCCACCCAGAGATACAAGAAAGCACACTTGAATAGAGTGTTTTCGACCACATTTTGAAATGTTCACTGGATGGCGCTGCAAATCAGCACGAGGAAAAAAATAATGCCACCGTGTAATCGGTATGAAATTAATTAAAATTTTATATATTTTACTATGACTATAAAGATTAACTACCAACAGATACAGATACCACCCATCGACACCGAAAAAACGCAGTGACAGACGTCAGGCAAAGCTGCTTATTTGATTGATTCGGCAAAACGGTTGGGCGAATGGGGTCTATTCTCAACAATCAGAATAGAGAAACGACCGGAAATCCACTCGTAAAAATATTTAAAACCAAAGCAAGGAACTATTCGACCGAGTTACAAGCTGTCAAAACTTTCAAACGAATTGAAACTATGTAAAATTCAGCGTAATAACTAAAAAGATTTGAGTGGTTAGAGTGTCCCTCGCTGGAAATAAGATTGTTCACTAATCTACGCTACAATAATATTACAGATAAAATGTCACTGGGTTAATCAATTACTACAGAACAGATTAAACTGTTCATATTTCAAAAAATACAACACTATCCCTAACATAAGCTACGATTTTTTTTTTTTTATAGAAATTGGTATGTTTTGAGATGAGTAGGTTTTCAGTTTTAAATTGTGACTAGTCTCATATGTGACTTGAACTAATTTAACGGTATTAGTCACTGTTATATAAACCTTTAAATATTAAATTGTAAAGCTACTGATTAATAAATTCTTCTACCCTATTCTGAAGAGAAGAGCAGCTTAGTTCAGACATTTATTATGAAACTTATTTTATTTGCTTTAGCAGTTCTTTTTTTCTTCGTTTTTAATATTTTAATTTGGACAGTTTGTTTGATTTGGAATAGATATGTAGTTTTATTTCTTTAAGATTTAGTACCTAGTCGACCGAGCTTCGCTCTTAGCCGCCTCAGGTGAGTAAGCTGTGGTACCCGCCAACAGTTGGCGCTCTAGGTTTCTGTCTAAAACGCGATGTTTTTAAAAAAATGCTTAGAAACACGGGGAAAAACAGACATGAGACCTAGCTAGATCGATTTTGCCCCCGGAAACCCCCGTATGGTAAATTTCATTGAAATCGTTAGAGCCGTTATCGACAAACATTTTACAAATATATTATGGCTCGTTTAATAGTATAGGACTAAATTGGCTTGAAACATTCTAACAAAATAGTACCATGGGTATATCCTTCATGCTATTTTAGGACATTGTTTCCTAGTCCAACAGAAGATTGTTAAAATTTGTTTAAACTTAACGACATCGTTTACAATTTTTATTTTTGTACTGTCGAAATCAGTCACTGCATTGTTATGGGTGTCTGCCGCATCAGGGTCAAGGAAGGTTAACTACAAAGCCTAACTACTGAGACTCTATAAAAAGAACCAAAAACCAAGTCATTGGTGTTACCTCCATATGCCCGGAGTTGACTACTCACTGGACTGATTGTGCGAGTGGCAGCTGGTTGCACGCACAGCCTGCCGCTTACCAGTCGCCTTGTGTTGTGGCGCTGGCTGCACGGCCTGCTGTGCATCAGGCGCGGATGACCGTGGTGCTGACTGCATGGCCTGTTGTCCACCAGGCGCCGACTGCCAGCTGTGGTTCTGGCTGCATGGGCTGCTGTCCACCAGGTGACGACTGCTGTGGGCTGGCTGCATAGGCTGCTGTCCACCAGGCACCGACTTTTGAGGGCTGGCTGCATGGCCTGCTGTCCACGAGGCCCTGACTGCTGTGGGCTGGCTGCATGGCCTGCTGTCTACCAGGCTCCGACTGCTGTGGGTTGACTGCATGGCCTGCTGTCCACGAGGCCCCGACTGCTGTGGGCTGGCTGCATGGCCTGCTGTCCACCAGGCACCGACTGCTGTGGGTTGACGGCATGGCCTGCTGTCCACCAAGCACCGACTGCTGTGGTCTGGCTGCATGGCCTGCTGTCCACGAGGCCCCGACTGCTGTGGGCTGGCTGCTTGGCCTGCTGCTCGCCCGGCGCAGTCTGCTGCGCTGCACAGCTAGGCAACGCTCGAATCGAAGCTAGACTCTTGCCACGGTTACGGATTTTGTCCATTATGACGTGCTGAAATGTAAAAATTCCAGCGCGAGTATCTATTGTATAGAAGCGATCAATGTTTGAAACGCTTTTAAGGCTTTAAATTGAATGAAATCTATAAACGTAATAGTGGACACTTTTAAGTAGCTTTTACTCGTAGTTAGATATTACGTGTTTTTTGCAGCAGTAAATTTCAAACAAAATAAAGAACATAATTAATTGAAACAGTGAACTACGAATGGGAATACGAACCAATAGACCTTCAGACTATTATTTTGAATACGTACCTACACCAAAAATTATTACAACCATATGTAAAACACAACTAAAAGATTAATTTGTCTGAATGAAAGCACAAAATGTTGTTTGTTTTAAACTCAGGCTTGCTAATAAATGGTTAAAGTGAACTGTGTACACTTATTCCTTAGCAACGTCTAACGATTTTGTGCAAAAATGATTTAAAATGTAGGTAGCATGTAGGTAGTATACAATCATAACTATTTACTTTAAATAATCACTCGTCCTTAACACAACGTTAAAAAAAAGGTGAAAAAAATACCACATGAGAAAAAAAAACAAGTAGTTGATTTTCCAGTTTTTCCACTCATTTCAAACAAGTCAGTTTTTGAGATACAGCAGATGTATTTTTGAACATTATCAGTCCACTTTGTGGGAAGTGAGGGCTCGTATCCCGCTTCTGACATGTTAACAAATGAGAGGGAGTTGAGAAATATGTTAAATAAAACACTCGAAGTCTACTTACGTTTTGTAATAAGTTATTCACTTTACACAGTGTTAAAATGGGTACATTAACACAATACCATACATATGAAGAAGAGTCTTCATAATTTTACACAATACGTGATTACTCCTTTAAAGGTAGAATCTCCCAGTTTGAAGAACAAAATACGACTGCCTGAGCGAGGCTGGCTCGAACGTTCAAGAGACCTCTCCCACCACAATATTACCCTTTCCATAAAACGCTGGGATTGGTCGAAAAGCCGCCGCGCTCTGACAGTTCATACAAAGGAGTCAATACAACAACCATTTATGAACAATATCGTAAAGCTATGAAAAGTTAGTAAACACTGGTGACTTAAATATTATAATATTGGAGATCAGAATATCTGTCATGACAACACTAGAGTCGCACTATGAGTGTCAGGCTTGATCTGTCGTTGAATGTACTTGTAAAAGAGTGACAGGTATTTCTTATCCACAAATCAATTTCTATATTAAACTTTGTTCAAAATATTTGCTCACAAATAATTCATTCTGTCGAGACTAACTAGTTTTCTTCGAAAACCTGTCAAAGCTTGTTCGGCTTAATCAGAATTGCCCGCTTAGTTTCGTGTCAAAGAACTTTGTAAGAAAACTTAGTTTCATTCAAGTCGTAATGGAAAATAATTACACTGTAAGAGAACATTTTAATTAAATCTTGAGTACAATTATTTTTTGTTATTTTAATTTTTTATAGACGTACCGTACCCTTTTTACCCTAAATTGGTATTTGGTGAGATGTAGTAGGATTGCCAGTTTAATTGTGCCTGCGTGTTTAATCTGACATAGCTTCGTGAAGAATACAAGGGCTTGAAAACAGATAAAATACCGGTAACTATTAAATATAGGTAAATACCTATAAAACACAAGTATTTGCTGATAATAGGTCTTTACCTATGAAATTGCCGAAATTTTCTTACAGATTAATGACATCATAATTCCTATAATTCTAATGCAATTTTTTTCATTTTTCTTATATTTGAAAGTTGACTTCAAGGTTATCAATGTACGCATAAAATAAAGCTTTTATTTTTAGTTTGATATATAAAATTAAAGGTTCGAAAATTGTTCGTCTTAAATGTCGTCCGATTTCATCATTAGATTTGTTATATTTTTTTACAGATATAGATTTCAAAAATTAAATTTAAGCTTCTGTTAGCTTAATGTCTTCCCAATAATGCTTAAAAAAAATTGGATTTATAATTTCTAAGAAAAATGCAAAAGTTTTAGTACTGCAAATTGAGTTTACCTAAAATTCGCCATACAAAACGGCAATTTCATAGGTAAAGACCTATTATCATTAAAGACATTAATTTCAATATTATAAGTAGTTGTATATCCGAATTTTTCATAAAAATTTATGGTATTTGATCTCCTAATAAGGGAATAAATTGGAAAAGCTCTTACTTAGGTGCTCACTGAAGTTTAGAAATTTCTGTGCGCAATTTCGGGGATTCAAACCCACCGGCAGAGCTTGCCGGTTTAGGCTGTGCGGTGACTGTGAATCTGTAAATGCTAGAGCTACTTTTAGCGTCAATACCCACGGTGCGTGATTCTGCAGACCAACGTGGACCAGCCTGCACTGTCGCACTGTGGGAAGGGGTCGTCTGTGAAGGTGAAGGCAAGTCCGTAGCTGTGCGTCTGACGCTACCTGATCTGCCTCATGTAACTTGAAAGTGCTGTGAAAGCTCGTGTGGCATTGGAAATTTCTTTTCGTTCGCTACAGTTTAGGCTCCGATTTCACGAAAAAGTGCGATCCGCAAAAAATCTGATTTATAATTCCAAAGAAAAATGCAAAAACGTTAGGACTGAAAATTGAGTTTAGCTAAAATTCGCCATACAAAACGGCAATTTCATGGTAAAGACCTATTATTTACCGGTATTTTAGCTGTACTTAAAACCGGTTATCAAACCCTGCAAAGATTTTTCTTCTTGACAAGCTATCTCCATTTATCTCTATTTTCTGATAGTCAACTGAGGTAGACAAGGAAAAATATTTTGCTATGTATTTCGTCATTATTTTTCTACATCTTTATTTAGTAAAACCACTAAAATAAAAAGATCGATGCTCATTACATTCAACACAAAATTTCTTTGCGTATTTCAGCAGAAAAATACGCACAAAGAAAATAAGCAGGTTAAGGCAGCGGTTAAGGTAAATAAGTGCTCGTATTTTATTTAACAATCCACACAACATAAATTTAGAGTAAATGTTTGTTAAAAAATACTTTGGCTTGGATAATTTCTTTTTTCAGTTTCATTTGATCATACTACTCTTGCGTAGAAGTTCCCCAAACCGACGAGCGTGTATGAAAGGGTTGATGAAAGAAGAGGGAGCGAGGGAAGTATGTCAAGTTCGTAGCAGGTAAGACGGCTGTGGTCTGTCTGTTAGAGGCACAGCAGACGAAGGGGCGGGCATACGCGGGCAGGGCTTTTGTTCTGACAGCCCGCCAGTCAGTCACGGACATTGTCCTCCAGTGTGGCCGGTATTGCGAGAACAAAATTAAAACTTATAATTTTTCTAAATTTCTCTACGTTTTGAACTAAATAATAGTTAATCTGAACAACCTTTTCGACTGAATAACTCTTTGAATTGAACATCTATTCAAGCTGTTTTCCTTCCAAACCAAAGATTTTGGAAAATACGCGCATAGAAACGGAGCGTTTATCTCATGTCAATGACTATTAATAATACGAAAATAATTGCAATACCGGCCACACTGGCGGGCTGTCAAGACAAAAAGCCCTGCCCGCGTATGCCCGCCCCTCCATCTGCTGAGCGCCAGCCCATTGACGATAAAAAAAAAAAAGTGACTAAAAGTTTTCATTAATTTATAAATATTTAATTTAATATCCGTGTGGTGCCGGCAAAGAATAGTATCAACCCATACATACCCGTGGGTGTCGTAAGAGGCGACTAAGGGTTATAAACTGGAGGATGGGCAGCAGCATCCTCCTGTGTATTTAACATCTTACTTACTGCGGTCACTTACAACCGCGGTCCATGGTGCTAGTCGTAACGCTAACAAGCGAGGTGACTATGGTACTTCCCCTCTACATTTTTCCAGCAAAAGCTAGAATTCTGGAGGCAGCTCCCTGTCCAGTAGTGGACGTTTTCATGGGATGTTATGATGATGATGAATATTCACTTAGTGGTTTTTAGTTTTTATTACAATAGTAGTGGTAGGGCTTTTTTGCAAAGTCCGCCTGGGGAAGTACCACTCCTTGCCTATTTCTGCCGTGAAACAGCAGTGTTTGCACTGCTGTGTTTCGGTTCGTAGGGTAAGGGAGCCAGTGAAATTACCGGCACATGAGACATAACATCTTAGTTTTCAAAGTGAGCAACGCGCTTTGCTGTCTTATTAGTGTCAAAATATGCCACTAATAAGACAGCGGGTGGTATGGGTGGTGGTGACCAATTAACATCAGGTGGCCCACCTGCTCGTTTGCTCACTTGTAACATAAAAAAAATAGTCTTGTTTCTCTGTCGCTCAGACTGTTTTTCCACCAGTACTGTGCCTTAGACTATATAATACTAACGTATAAAGCTAAGCTGTGAGCTGGGAAAATTCTAACCAATAGTATTGCGCCATTTACCTAGCTTGTCAAATGCGCTGTCAGATGGAGCAATCCTATGGGTGGGAATTTTCCAGGTCACAGCCTAGCTCCCTCGCAGCTAATAATAGCCATTCTATTACTCCTTCTAGGTCTCGCTGAAGTCTGTTTGTTAAGGGGCTGATAAGAGCTGAATTACCTCCCTTTTAAACAAAGAGCAGAATGCGCGTGCTAGAACGGAGCGGATTCGCGCTGTTTTACGTTTATCGCTCATTTTTGCATTTTTCTCACAATCTGTACCCATAATATTAATTAGAAAACAGCTAAATTATTATGCATAACATATTGCATATCGTGTAAAAGATTTGGAATCATAGATTAATGGGTACTAAAGAAAAACGGTTTAAAAGCAAAAAGCAGTGGTAACTTTGGAATTTTTTTATGGCATACAAAATATATTTAATCGTGTTTCGGAGTCGGCCATGTTCTTGTAAAGATGCTTAATTATCACATAATTTTTTTCACTGCCATTTATTCATCACTTTTCGTTAAAAACCTGCTCAAGTGAAGCGCATTTAGGTGTTATCAGCCCTTTAATATTATTATATTCGGTGACTAAGTAGTTTCGATTATATTCTCTGAAAGTCAGCTCAAAGTCAAACTTGTTGAATAAGTTTGGAGAGTAGGTATTTTGATCAGCAGACTATGAGACGTCGAATTCAAACTAGAAGCTTGCTTTAGAGAGGTTTAGATATTATTTCAAGTTCGTTAATCATAGTAATAATGTTACGCTATACTAGAACCTAAAGTAAGTTTTTTCGAAATCTTCTAAAACTTGAAAATATGCATTATAGAATTGCTTCCCATAAAAATCATCACAATTTATCTCCTCTCTGATTTCGGTACAAAATTTGTAATGGCTGTTAGGATATATAATAAAGTTCCTGAAGAAATTAAAGTCGAGGCTAAAGATAAAGAGATTCTTAATACAAAAATGTTATTATACTGTCAAAGAATTCTTAGAAGATAAAAGTTGAAACATGATTAAAATAATATTTATGATAAGTTAATTATATTTGTTGCACTAGTGTTAAGTAGTATATAAGTACCTATACTTGCAGTGCCCTATTCACAGGGTTTCGTGTGTGAGACTAGATTATAATGTAAAAACTGTACAACCACTCGAAAGCAATAAAGGATTATGATTATTATTAAAATAGTTACCTACTAAAAATCTGTCAACTGTGTTGTCAACAAACTGTGTCGGACTCGCGCGTTTTTCTTACACTTCTGCGTGACTACTGCGCATTTATAACTAAGACTGTATTTTAACGTATATTGGTACGGAACCCTCGATGCGCGACTCCGACTCGCACTTGGTCGGTTTTTAATTATTGTTGACGTTACGACGACGTTAATCTAGCAATGCCATCTACAGAAAATCTGTGTAAACTAGCAACTTGACATGCAGAGAGAGACGTAATGCGAGCGACCTACTTCCCGCGACAATACCGACGTAGGGCGCCTCGCCGCCTGCTCTGAATGCAAATTTCTTAGTCTTCTTAGTCGAAGATCCCACTGCAATGTTCCGCATCTTTCTCTTAGTTTAAAAAGTTTTTCAAAATTACGTTTGGTTTTACAAGCTATAACTGATAACCTTGCCCACTTGTATTTTCCCTATTATTAGTCTATTTCGAATACCAAAGTATTTTTTTTCCTTGTGTAGGCACTTTTATAGGCCCTATCTATCATCACTTTACCAATATTTGTCAAAATTTGTTCAGCCATCTGGGCGTGATAGAGAAACAAACATCCAAATTCTCACTTTATGAAAGAAAAATTAATAAGTAAATTGTGTGCTGTGTAAAAAAACACAATCTTAAGTACCTACTGAAAATTCATAGGTTTTTTGTTCTCAGTCTACTTGGTATAGGTAATATAGACTGTAGACTCTTACGCAACTCTTAGGGTTCCATATGCAAAGAAGTCACTTCTTCAAACGAGGTAACTCAAGGTTTGCGGTGGACTGAGAAGTGGCAACCTAAGTTTTTCTATCTTGTTTTATAAATTGGTGTTTTTTCGATAGTACCTAATTCATAAATTATTAATATATTTTATTTAAAAGCTTTTGATATAAATAATAACAATAGACTGTAAAACAATTGAGTAAAGCAAAGCCAGTAAAACACAGTTAAACAAACTAGCAAAACACTGTAAAAACAAGCGAGTAAAACACTGCAAAGCAAGCAAGTAAAACACTGTAAAACAATGAATAAAACACTGCAAGACAAGCAAATAGCACACTGTAAAACAAGGGAATAAAACATTGCTAAACAAGTGAATAACACACTGTGAAAAAAGAGAATAAAACTTAATAATAGAATGTGAATAAAATACTGTAGGACAAGTGAATAAAACACTGTAAAACAAGCAAATAAAACCGTGAACAAGTTTAAACAATCAAACAAGCGAGAAAAACACTGTAAAACAAGCGAGTAAAACACTGTAAAACATGCGAGTAAAACAGTGTAAAATAAGCGAGAAAATCACTGTAAAAAAGCGAGTAAAACATTGTAGAAAAAGCAAGTCAAACACTGTTAAACAAGTGAATGATATCCTATACTGTTAAACAAGCAATATTTGTAATCGGTTTCTCGAAAACGGCCCTAACGATTTCAATGAAACTTAGTATACAGGGATTTTGGGGGCAAAAAATCGATCTAACTAGGTCTCATGTCTGGAAAATTCGTTTTCACCGTCTTTATTAATATTTCTTAGCGCGTTTTAGTGCGTTCAAGAAACATACAGCGCCATCTGTTGTCGAGTAGCACAGCTTGCTCACCCGATGATATTTTAATCATACAGAGCATGGCTCGGTCGCCCGGGTACTAATAATAATGAAGATACTTGTTTTTGGAAAGGTTTTGATAGGCAACCCGGGCGATAGTGTAAGGCTACACCACAGAATAGGTCACGAGTGTAAACTTAAAGTACTAATAGACGATCGGATCGGACTGCTCTGAATTAGCTCTGGACCACGATTTTGTCCAATAGAGTTGCGGATTGACCCTAACGACAATTTTGCTATTGGCTAAAATCGTGGTACGGAGCTAAATTCAGAGCAGTCCGATCCGATCGTCTATTAGTACTTTTAGATTTACAAAAAATAATAGTGCAGAATTACGCGGTAAGCTCTTATACTATCAGCTTAATTGCTTTTGCAAATAGGCAATAGATGTGCATGCTGCAAATAAACTGTTTGCTGTGATTTGTCATGTATATTCAATTGATGGAAAGGGTACTTTTTTTAGGAAGTCTAAATACCACACTTCGCCATGTCAAAACAAGGGGAGGTCGTTGTGCAGTTGTCACAATAAATTAATACTTACTCTCTTTGCAACTCATTACACTGAAGTTACCAACAAGTAGTTAAAATAAATAAATAAAATAAAATAGTTTATTATTCACAAAAATTTAACAAATTAAATTAAACACTGGTCCCGAGCTAAGTAAAAACTTGTGTTACGGTGACCAGTTTGCTTCTCCTTAACCGATGGACTTAGTAATATGAATAATAAAAGCTAAAATTAAGGTAAGCTAAAATTAACAATCAAAGTGCGTGCGTGCGTATTGTGAGAAAGGCGTGTATGTGTTGCAAGTAATAGTTGTGTTTATCACATATCATCTAATATTACATCAGTCTGTCAGATAGTAAGATACACAGAAAGACTCTGCTGCCCATCCCCCTTTTCATAATCACCCACGAATAGAGATGGGTTGGTACTATTCTTTGCCGGCACCATACGAGTCAGTTTTCAGCACTGGAGTTACAATAATCTATCTGCAGTTGTATACTATTCTTTCCCGACACCACACCGACTATTATGGTATGGATGTGTTTTAATGTGTAACATTCTGTCAAATTAATCTTATGTGTCTTATCACACAAGCAACCATACAATCAAATTAATGGCGCACTTAAGCTCTTAGAACTTTGTATAATCAATCATAATAACGTACAATACATTGTACTCAACTGCTCTGAACTGGGTTATACGAAGTTTCTAGAAATTAGAACATGTATTATGCTGAACTTTGGAGTATCCTATCTTGAGATCTGGTAATATGTTGGGAGAAGTTGCACATCCGTGTTCATGGAAACTAAGTATATCTGCTGAGATTACTTTGTAAATCATATTAATAACAGTTTATTGTCTTCAACTATAATTTTGTGGCATTCGAAATTCAAACGAAAAACTGTTCGTATTGTCGTGAGTTCCAAATTTGAGATTTATAGGTATAAGTTTTCCTGAGCCATAAAACAACTGAGAGAGAACAGGTATAATAAGCCTTTTCTTACGGTGCTTTTTTCAGCAGTAATCGTGCATCAAACAAAATGTATTATAAAAGTTTCATGCACATAAGTTTGATATTATTCTTATTAATATTTACTACGAGACCAACCCATTGAAGTAGGTACTCACTTCTGTAGTCACCACGTCTATAGTCACCACACTGTAGTTGCCACATCAATATTCACCATTTGTCGTTACTGTTATAGTCGAAAATCTTATAGATGCCACGTCTTTAGTCACCTCGTTGGTAGTTGAGAGTAGGTGCACTCGTGAATTTTAGAGACCTATTTGATGAATTATTCACTTTGTGCTCGGTGCAACAATCTACTATTAACTGCAAGTCCGCAACTGCCATAGTAAGGGTGATGAAGGACAAATTTCTATATGATTTCACATGATTTGCTCATGTCTGCCTCTTTGACTGATGATAAGGAGCATCCTCTAAAAGATACAAAAAATATTGGCGGACATCCACACCCCTGCGTTTTTGAGGAATTAAGTTTTAACTTTTTTGAAATTTGACAATGAAACGTACACCTGGCAGACTATGAGTATCTGTTTAAATACAACGTATAATACCCCAGAAAAATGGTCTGCCACCATAATAGCCCTGCGTCGTAAAGTTACAGCGCTTCAAAATGCAAAAATTCACTACTTCGTTCCGTGATAATGCAGAGCAATGCGTGTCTGCCTCTTCGATTTTCTACATCTTTAGAATCATTTTAAACAGGAGCCACAAAGGCTTTTTTGCTTTAACTCAAAAACGCAGCGACGCACAGAAAAACTTGTAGGGACCATATCGATTCGTATTGAGCTGATCTATCATCCCTATTAATATGAATCATGAGCAAATCATATACCCAAATTGCAGCCAGCACCCTAACTACAATATGACACACGGAAATAAAACCTTACAGACTACCGTACTTTATAATATTTTAAATCACAAAAGACTGCGGTGGTCGCAATTTTCTGAAGAAGACATTGTGTTTAATGGCGTGAACTGCTCTGGAATATTATAGTATTTACGTTTACGATGAAATAACGGCTCTTTTGAACACAGGCGTATCTTACCCCAATCAAAAAGGGCATTTTTGTTTGGAATCCCTGACAGGTATTAAAGGACAACTTGTACCATAAAACTTAGCAATTTCAAAAAAAAATCAACGTCTCTCGAGGACAGAGGTGAGGTCAACGATGGAACGAGCTTACCCAGAAGTAGCCTATTCAATCGCGACTTGAAAAGATTTGGGTTATATGAACTCGGGAACACTGACGCAGGCAGAGAATTCTAATCTTTAGCCGTGCGCATTAAAAAGGATGTTTTAAAGCGCTTTGTGTGGATGTGCGGAATATCAACGAAGTATGGGAGATATCCTGCGGTGCGTCTGGACTCCCGATGGCAGAAGCGAGATGGTGGAATAAGCTCGTGCAGCTCTAGAGCACATTCTCCGAAATTTGAGCTATTAATAAATAATTGTTAGAAAATCCTCATAGATCGGACTGCTAGTGAAATACAGATCCAGAGGTAAAGTCGACGCGGAAGCCGCGAAGCTTGTATAATAAATGATGCGAACTGGCTGAAACCGATTGATTCCGGAAACTTAGTTTGAAAATCGAATAGTTTACGTAGAGGCATGTGATGTGATAACAAGCAACATTAGTAGATAACAAGGCAGTAAAATCATACTATTTTAAAATCGAGCTAACGAATTCGAAAATAGAATCCTGAATGTCATAAGGGATTCAATACGTCGTTCAAGGCAATAGTAGTTTAAGATACAAGTTCCGTAAGTAGGGTTATTACAAACGAGTTGACGTTTTGTAAGCCCGAGACGAAGTCGAGGGTTTACCATCGGCACGAGTTCGTCATAACCCTTACGCACGTGTATCTTACGACGTTTTTCAATACATTTGTGAGAAAACAGGTATAAGAAATACACTTGGTAAAGGAACCAACCATGGGTACTGTCAGCCTCTTGTCGATTTATGTTCTCCTGGTACTCTCCATTTTATTTTAAATATAGGTAAGCAGTCGTCACCCAAGTAAAAAATCACCACTGTAGTATTTTTACAATAGTAGATTAGTAGCCAAGGGCTGTAAGGCATCAATTGCAGCCCGAGATATTTAGGCGCACGAGCGCAGCGAGGGCGCCTATAGTTCGAGGGTGCAATTGATGCTTACACCCGAACTAACGACTCTGCTTTACATCTCGATTGTGAGGTAAGTAGGTCCTTATTACCACCAAATTGTAGGTGACCAATTAGCGCTATAGGGTAATAATGTAGCTAGAAAAGCCCTAGGGCGGTAAGTAATTAAAACGCCCGCCGCCCCGCTGCTGGAGGCGGCCATCAAGGCGGAGCCGCGCGTGGAGGTGCTGCCGGGCGGGGGCGTTACAATTACTTACCGCCCTAGGGCTTTTCTAGCTACATTATTACCCTAGAGCGCTAATTGGTCACCTACAAGCCCCATTTGGGGTTAATAAGGACCTAAGGTTAACTAAGGTTGTCTGGAAGAGATCGCTTTAAGCGATAAGACCGCCTTTGTCCACCCTAGTTTTAAGGGTCTCCTGTGTATTGTTTTGTTTTTGTGTGACAATAAAGAATTTATCTATCTATCTATCTACTTACCGAATATGAGAGATGTAAAATAATTTTATGATCAGAGTGTAAAAACTCCTTGGTATTATACGTTTTTAGGGTTCCGTACCTCAAAAGAAAAAAACGGAACCCTTATAGGATCACTTTGTTGTCCGTCTGTCTGTCTGTCTGTCTGTCTGTCAAGACCCTTTATCTCACGAACGGGTAAAGGTATCAGGTTGAAATTAATAATATATATTAGGATCCATGAACCACACAAGATCTGAAAATTTCAATTTTTTACAACGACGCAATCAAAAGATATGGCATTTTATGTCCTCATCTCCATACATTTATGCAAAAATGCAAAACCTACAGGGTACTTCCCGTTGACCTAAAATTATGAAATTCGGCAAGAAGCTAGGTCTCACAGTACAAATAATGATAAAAGTCTGAAATCATTAAATATTACAACTTTTCTCACAACTAATGGTAACCAATTGTGGTGAGCTCCCGTTTCAAGAACATTCATATAAGAGAGGGGTCAAGTTGGATGGTCGCTAAGGCGATTTTTGTTTTAGTTCTATTTTAAAAATGGGAACACATGCAAACTTGAAAATTGGTATATTTATAGTGCATAAGCTATAGAATAACAACAAATAATAAAATATAATAATAAATAAATAATAAATAATAATAATAATAATAATAGTCAAACGCGTGTCGGATTAAAAAAATCTAGCACATTAACTTACTGAAATTTCAACTTATACAATTATGATTATGTGGTGGTACGGAACCCTCTTTGAGCGAGTCCGACTCGCACTTGGCCGGTTTTTTTACTTACCGCACTAGTTCGGTAAGTAACTACTTACGAGCAATGTTTACGTCCTTGTGAGTACGTTTTTCGAGCAAATGTATTGAAAAAAATAATTTAGCGGACGCGTGATAATACTCTACATTTCATCTGCCCCTCCTAGGTATATGAAAAAAAAATTAATCGGTGCGCGAGTCTGACTCGCACTAGGCCGGTTTTTATACACAAACCAGTCAGCATTTTTCGAATAGTAGATGAGACGGAAATTTGGTCGTACTTACAGCCCAACAATTGACCGGTAGCGGTGATATCTATTTTTATTTGTTAGACAAATGTAAGTCGGTAAGTAAATAAATGTTGGCTTCATGTAAAAATATTAGGTGAGTACATAAATGTGGCATATAACGACGTTATTACCATTCGTAAGATCGAATTATAATAACTTACTAATATCTCCGAATCTTTAAATCTTATAGATACAGTTGGCCTTTGTACGGTCAACCGCTCGTCGGTAGAAACTTTTTCAACTCTGTTACAACGCCATAAGGTCCAAAAGTGTTTCTACTGACGTGCTGTTGAGTGTACCATTCTTACTTCAATAGTTATAGGAGCTGATGTCGCGCTGAGAGTGCGAATAAAAAAAAAATTAAACAATTTTATTGCCACACCTCACAAGCTCGGGAAACTTTGCTTTATTGGTCGAAACCTACGAGTTAAAGTAAACTTTGCGTGAAAAATATTTTAAACATTTCAATCGAGCTTATGAGGTGAAAACAATTTTATTGTATTTCTCTACAAAAAATAATTGCCCGATAAGTTTCGATCACAAACAAACAAAATATCTATGTCTGCAATTTGGGCTTTTTTTTTCATTGAATTCAACCTGCCATACATTTTCTATTAAATTATACAATAATTTTTGACACTACAAAAGAAACCACAAAATAAAATTACCCAACGTACGGCACGACCCTTTGTCTTCGAAAGCCAAATTTTATGAGTTACGACCGTTTAGCTGCGGGGATGTTTGGCTAGGCGTCTGTTTAGGGTTGCTGGCCATTTTATTTTGCAGATAGTGGTTTATACAATGCGTAACAGTAAGATATATCAACCTTAAAGGATGTGATTCTGCCTATGAAACTGAACAACTTTCCCCACGGACCATAGATCACAATACAAAAAAAATTACTTCCCATACCAATTGCCTACTGATTCAGATTCTTTGGGAAGGAATTTTTTTTTTATTCGATTTATGTTCCTCGGGGAAATTTGTTCAGTTTCATGGGCAGAATCACATCCTTCAGGGTTGTTATACCTTTTCTGTTGCACCTTGTACAGACAGGTGCTCAATTCTTGCCCCCACTTGGTCCAATTTTTATAAAATGGGTACGGATTCTGAGTTTCGTGGTTTATCATAACGTCCCATGAAACGTCCATTACAGGAGAGGGAGGGAGCTCCCTCTAGGACTCCAGCAAAAACGCATGGTACTTTGAAACCTCGCTTGTAAGCGTTGCGGCTAGCGACTACTGTTGTTGTTGACAGCAGTATGTAAGATGGTACGATACAAAGAAAGCCGTTTTGATGTTTCATAATTTTCATGTACCGAGTATTACTTGCGCTTTTATGACAAATTTAACGATGAATAACTCATCTCAATCGGTGCAATCTACGAGGGAACAAATAAACTGACATACATACATAATGCTATTTTGAGCTTCGCCGTAGTCGGGTAAAAAGGCGATATCTTTGTTGTTGTTGTTTTAAGAAAAAATATTTCCGCTTCAAACTTTCATGTGGCAACCCTGGCCTGTTAGAATTCTAAATGATGAGTTGCTTCGAGTTTTACCGTGCGAACTTAGCTTATTAAGCACATATTTGAAATTCAGATTTGGCTAAACTATTAGTTTAGTTTGAAGTACGATATTGTAGTTTTCCTATTGATTTTGTGGTTTTTACTGATATAGTTGAGATATTCAAATAAAGTTTCTACTGAGTGTTAATTTGATTGCGTGCCATAGCTCAGAGGCGGGATTAGTAACAGTAGCTGAACAAATTTTCCCAAGGAACATAGGTCGAAAAACGAATATCAATGTTTGATCTCCCATAGAAACTGCATCAGCTGATAGAACATTTTGTATGGAAGGTCAAATTTGGTTTTTCGTTTATCGATCTATGTTCCTTGAAAAAAGTTGTTCAGATACTGAAACTGATCCCGCCCTTGAGCTATGGCCCACAATCAAATTAACAGCCTGTATAATACATATATGTTTTTGCTCCTCAATCGGACAAGGCCAATTTGTATGAAGAACCAAAATTTTCTTATTCTTATATTGAATAGTAGAAATACAGCTGTTTAGTTCATTTGTAAGTACTGTGGTTGTCAAGATTGACTTGCTCTTGACTGTACATTATCTCTTATGGAACTGAACAACCTTTCTCAAGGAACATTTAAGTCGAAAAACGTAAAAAAAAATCGATTTCATATACAAACTGCATCATCTGATAACTCATTTTGTATGGGAGGTCGAATATATATTTTTTTCGTATTTCGACATTATGTTCCTTGTGAAAAGTCGTTCAGTTTCATGGGCAGAACCATCTCTTAAAATATCCAGGGTGATAAAAATATAAAGGTGTACATGTACATCCATCCATCCATAGCGTAACCACGATGTTGTGACAATGGAAACCTCGCCTCGTCATCACATAAAACATACGAACATAAACTAGTGCGGTAATATAATGAAAAAAGCACGCGTCTTTAATAAGCTTCACTATGGACCTTATTACAGCAAAAAAAATAAAATGCAAACAGATCTGTTTTATGGGCAAATGTGTTGAAAAATACGAGATTATCCAAATATGTTCTCGTTTTAATTTTGAGAACTCCTCGTATTTTCATGTAAACAGGAATTCGCGAGATACTAGCTTTTGTCTTTGGAGAGAATAGGGGAGATAGGGGTAAGTTTAAAAGCCGAAAAGAGGAGGAAGGGGCCCCTCAGAAGTCACTGACTTAAGATAGGCAGTGGCCTAGTTTTGAGACCTAGGCGTGGAAAGCGATGTTTGAAATATGTCTGTGAATAAAAGTTGTAAAGACATAGCGCTTATTTTAGAGTAGAAATATACTGTATTTTTTTAAACATATTGGATAACAAAAGAATTAGAAGACAAAGTCAAAGCCAAAGTCAGCTTTTTTACTAAAATATATCTATAACGTAACTGAACAACTTTTTTTGTACAACTTAAAATATAAAATACAACTTAAAAAATAAAATTTAAAAAAGTCGAGACTCCATACAAAATTATAATCGGATCTACATATTTTTTTTTTATTTCAATTTCCAAAAGTTGTTCAGTTACATGAGTGGAAATACTATCCGAGAGATTTTGCGTATAAACACGCTGTATATCGATTATTCCGATTTTATTCGTGAAAATTCTCTCATTTTCTTAAAACAAGCGAAGGGAATCCTAAATGTGCGAAGTCTGACACGCACTTGGCTGGTTTTTTAGAACATCAATCACGGATTGGCATAAGCTTACTTAATACCTACTTACCTAGATTGAAACATTACATGGAAAAGCTTTCAAACAGGATAACAAACAGGATAACAATTTTCAATAGTTACCAATTTTCATTCAGTAGTAGTATTTGGGACTTAAGAAATTTCATGTGATTGTTTGTGAGATTGTGCACATTTTTTCAGTTTGAAGCAACTTGTCACTATTTCAGAACATTTCAAAATTTTCTATTTAATACAAAAAATTCAGTCACATTTTCTGTTTTGCATGTTCCTAAACATTCTTTGATGAAATAGTAAAAATGTTTACATGAGCAATTTTGAGTTAGATAATGATATTTTTTCTCATATTTAAATCGATTTAATATGAAATGGAAATGGTGATGATACTAAAAAAATTGAGTTATCGAAAAGGTTTAGAAGCATCTTTGTGTATCTTTTTATTCATTTCAGATTGAGAACTTACACTTAAACATTCAGTTGACCACATGTTCGAAAATGTGCAGTCAAGAGCACGTCATGTTTGACGTATTGGACTAAGCACCGTTCTTATTGGGATTGCTCTACGTGGTACAGTCACATCAGCGTCAAACTTGGTGTATTCTTGACTGTACCTTTAGTGTTGACCACGATAGTCACCTGCAAGTTAATGTTCCGACTGGCGACAGCGGTTATTGGTGGCCGCAGTATGTAATGGTTGAACGCTGCTGGGATACCCATCCTCCAGCTAGGGATCCTCGCCTATTATGATGAAAGAGGATGGGTAATTCTATTCTTAGCATCACACCAAATACACTCCCACACTTGGCCCACCTTGCATATGCCTTGCATTTAATGTTTTGAAAAACCCTACCTAAAATTAATGTTAGGTTGATCAAAAAGTTTTAATGCAAGCCAAAGAGTTGGCAAATGAGCCAGCTTCAACATTGCATCATTATTGCATAAAAATGTTTGCTCAACATTGCATTATTAATTTATTTTAAGCTAGGTCCATCAAAAACGAAATAAGTGGGCCGATAGATGTGTTGGGAAGTGTATTATAACGTAGATACAGGGTGCGTATTCCGAAGTTTTATCGGAGCTCCGATATACAACAATTACGTTCGGAAATTTACTTTGTATGGGAATTTCTTTGTCAAAGGCCGAACCATAGACTAATTATCAGCACGATATTATCGTAGTTTCACTTCGGAATACGGCAGCAGTTCTAAAAGTATTTAAAAAAGTTATTTTAAAATGTTCTACACACCAGATTGTTTTATTTATCTTGAACATACATACATACATAACATCACATCCCGTTCCCAGTGGGATAGGCAGAGACCACAGCCCTCCTCCTACTACGATTTTGACGTAATTCCCTCGCTTCCTCTACTGTCATCAACCCTTTCATACACGCTCGTCTGTTTAGGGTGAAAGTACCCATCTTGAAACATTAGAATATAAATATAAGGACCGTTTTAGACATTTACATTCCTCACTGCCATTCGTGTAGAATGTGCGTGGGACACCGGAAGACATTATCGCTGCGACAGTCTAGTGAGGGCCTTAGATTAGCGAGTTTGACACCATTATATCATACCATTCTATAATACGTCCATTGCAGGACAGGAAGCTCCCTCCAAAATTCAGTCTTTTGTTGGAACAATGTGGAGGGGAAGTACTACAGTCACCACGATAGTTAGCGTTTCGGCTGGAACCATGGACCGCTGTTGTTGGTGACCGCAGTATTTAATTAAGATGGTACGATACACAGAAGGACGCTGCTGCACATCCTCGAGTTAATAAACCCTTAGTCGCCTCTTACGACACCCATGGGTAGAGATGGGATGGTACTATTCTTAGCCGGCACCACACGGGTACAGTCATTACATGAAGGTACCATTTTATTAGCAAGTGCTTTCGCATTTCGTTTGCGATACCAAATTCAAATTAGATAAATTGTTTTGGGCTATTCCCGTGAGAGAGAGCGTACATACGCTCAAAACAACAAATTAATGATTTAGATCTATTCCTCGTTAACGAAAACCGGCCAAGTGCCTGTCAGGCCACGCGCAGTATAGGGTTCCGTAGTTGTTATAGGAATTATTATTATTAAGGATTTTTTTTCTTTATAAGGCCTTGATTAGCTCTTGATTTTTATATTGCTATTTCTATTATTTTGAGTTTTTTTTACAATTACTCTTAAACTTGTAAAGCTTTCTTCAGCTATGATAGTTTTCTTTTAATTTCATAGTATACTTCTGCTGGCAGGGGGGGGGAGGGAAACTTGGCTCCAATGAAAATATGCGCTTTTAAGCTCAATGATAAGCAAATGGACCTCTTCATCGAGAAATGGTATTAATACACTCACTGATTATTTTTGAAAGACCTATCTAACGACAACCGTCACCAAGGAGTAGACGAGAAAAAATATCTTCCCCACATTACTCGCAAGGGAGGTAAGTACCTTAAAAAATGTATCTTTCCCAAAATTTTGTTTTACTAAACTTTTTAATTTTTTTGTCAATGCGCTTACTCTTGACCTCGATCTAGTCTTGAGAACAGAGATGAGGTCGACGATGAAACGAGCTTGCCCAGATGAAGCCCATTCATTCGCGACTTGAATAGATACTGGTTATATGAACTCGGGAATACAGACGCAGGCAGAGAATTTTTTTGACGTGCGCATTACAAAAGATGTTTCAAAGTGCTTTCTGCGAATATGTGGAATATCCTGTGGTGCATATGGACTACCGATGGTAGAAGCGAGATTGTGGAGTAAGGTCGTGGAGCTCCTGAGCACACTCTTCGAAGTACAATCTGTAAAAGTTCTACAGACATGCAACTTTGCGACGGTGGGCCAGTCTGTAAATCTTTGTTTTCATCAGCATCACCAACGACCTTCAAAATGGAATATTGATTAGCCTCGTGCGGTCCTCTATGCAATAGTCTATATAGTAGGAATTGCTTGTAGTCCAGAGAGGCAATTGATATTTCTTTTCGGACTCTCCTGGCCGTTGAACAGATCGACGATGACTAGTGGCATTAAAATATCCCGTGCTTAAAGAGTAATTATTGTCAACAAGGTTGAAGAATAAACCAACAACCACGCCATACATACCTTCACAGTATCCAGTGTATTACAGGCTGACAAAAAAGTCATGAAAAGAACTAAAATTATTTTTAAAAGGTGACACTACATTTCTTCATACAAGAATGAGTGAATGTTGCCCTATAAAATCTATTTTGGCATAGAAAGTGGCGCCCCTATTATTTTCACGACTTTTTTGACAAACTGTAAGGCCCGATATCCGCTGTTGTAGTGGCCAAACATTAAACTTGAAAACTCGCTCGGAACTCACATAAATAATCTCACTTCATGTCATTCCATTCCCAATGTTGGCGATCAAGACGCGTGGCCGTGGCAGGCACCGCTTTGTATATCGGCAACGCTCAACGGACACCCATCTAGTAAATCAATCGCAAACCTAGTGTGTTTATCATAGTTTTTGTTGGATTTTGTATAAAATACTATATTTTAATGTAAAACGTATTTTTTTTTGTTGAGACATTACGTAGGGTTTAATTTTTTTGTTAAAAAAATTGGTTGCTTTTACTGGAGGCTACATGAAATAACTTTTGATTTAAAACTTTAAGAAATTCTCAATTATATGTATGCAACTTCCATAAAAAACGATCAGTTCATCAGTCTAGTTTTTATAAAGAATGTTATTTTTTTAGTGTGTCCAAAAGTTGTTGCATTTAACCCGCAAAATAAGCTCTTAATAGGATAATTACGAATTTATTAAAGCCTTGTACAGTCAACGGCAGGTCAATTTTGGTACTCGCAGTGCGACTCTAGCCCGTACGAGTACGTCTTTTAAAATAAGAGGGTTTCAAAGTCCTATTTGTCAAGCTTGATGTGCTTTTGACTGTACAAAGAGCAGAAAAAACGTCATTGCATATATTGTACGCACATATTTTGAAACTACAACTACAGTCTTTTTGCTCAACTTTACACATTCCATGAATCTCTCTCAAACCAGTGGCAGTTTGCAAAAAACGGTGCAGCGAATACCGCTTTGGTTGACTGCTTGGTTGGGTTGGTCGTAGGGTGAGCAGCTACAGGCTACACTGCCTCCGTGGTTTAATGTGTGGCTAATGTTTAGGATGTGGCTCTAAATATTTATACTTCTGGATATTGTCCAATTTCGGCCTCTTCAAAAAACCCACAAGAAAACTGGTGATTGTTTTAAGAGTCTCTGATAACGCCGAATATACAACGTATAATGCTATAATGCAAAACCTTTCAGGTGGTGTTTCCACCTATACAGGGTGTTAATTTAATTGCGTGCCACAGCTTAAGGGGTGTTTCAGTTACGATAAAGGAACACAAAAAATATATAAAAAAAAATCCTACTGAAAAAAAAACTAAAACTGCATTGAAACTTAATTAACGTGGAGCAACTTCGCTACCGCGCGAGTATCAGTGAATATAGTAGGCACATCATCATCATATCAGCCGAAAGACGTCGATTTTTTTAAATATTTTTTTTGAGTTTCTTTATCGTTACTGAACCACCCCTTAAGCTATGGCACGCAATCAAATTAACACCCTGTATAACTGAACAACAGTAGATCTACAACTTTTAGATATTAAAATAAAAAATATCAATTTAGTCTATGATTTTTATTTTAACACTTCCTGTGTTCGGAAAAATCTACACAGTAGAAAGTCGCAAAATTTCACAACCACTGGCAGGATCCGAACCTGCGTCTTCTGCGTAAGAACCGCAGATGCTTTACTGAACTTTAACTTGAATAATTTATTATTTATTCGAATTGTAATTTAATTTGGATTTGAAATTAAATTTAAAATTTAATTTTAATTTAAAATTTGATTTTGATTTGGAATTTGATTTATTTTAAAATTTTAATTGTGTCTTATCTTTTAAGTATTTACATGCCTTCTAGTGGCGAAATGTGAAGTGCATTTATAATTTTTAAGATTATTATTACCATGTTTCATGTAAATAATTTATCATTCATTCATTTATCATACCAACTAGGCTACCTATGAATATCCTGCCTGTGGTTGTGAAAGTTTGCGATTTTCTACTTCGTATAGTTTAGTCAGTTACATGAAAGGAACTGCTACCCGAGAGATGTTGCGATAGTGGTGTTACACGTCGTATTCCTCCCGGCGTATAATGACACGTTCTGAAAATGAAAACTGTTGCTAAATGCCTTGATCGCACAATGTCAGAATCGCAAAATGCCACAAATTGTTTCTATGAACCACCACACAGTGGCTGGCCTCAACGGACGACCCGACATACACAAATTCAAACGTAGATGACGAGATAGACGCATTCCAAGGGAATTGGCTGAAAAAACTACAGGAGATCTAAAGGAGTTTTTGCCCAGCAGAGGGAAAGTAAACATAAGATAGTCAGCGCGATCACGTTATAAACAAACTATACCTATAGGTTCCTTGTTGACTACGGAACCCTAAAAATGCGCGGCAATATCGGGTTACATATTAAAATTCCTAAAATTGTATAAAGCCAACAGATTATCAGGCGCTTTTGTTAATTAGTTAGTTGTAAGATTTTAAAATAGTTACATTAAGTTCGGTAAAACAAACTTAAGAAGCTACAAGTTAACTATTTATTTACCTCAAATAAAATGTGAAATATTATCACACACCTTGTGTCAAAGGCGATGGACTCGAAAAGTTAATTACTTAGAGCAACCTGTTCAAAGCTCATTCCGTCGGCAACCATGTTATTAAGGTAAAGAGCAAACTTAAGAATTAGTACACCCAGTTGAAACACTTTGGATTTTATGGAATGGTAATAGAGTTGCAAATGTTTCCTCTGAAGTGCGGTTGACTGTACGTGGGCGACCGAGATTTGCTCAGTAAATTTAGACCCAAGCCTAATAACAGATGAGGTTGTAGTTTCTGAAACTCGCTATTATCAAAAGATGCTAAAAAAAACGGGGGAAACAAATACTCCCAGACATATTAAGATCTAGCTAGATCGATTTTCCCCAAAAACCTCCGTATAATAAAATTCATCAAAATCGTTAGAGCTGTTTTAGAGAAACAGATTACGAATTTATATATGTCGTGGCCAGATCGTTAGAAATTATCATTTCATGATGTCTCCGATCTTTTAAGAGCCATTGCATGAAAGGTTAGGTTAAGTTAGGTTGCTTTATTATATTCATGAGAAGGTCAGCCACATCATGAAATGGCCAATGCCACGATCTGGCCATGACATATACATACACATAGGATAATAAAAAATATTAACAGCTTACAACTTAAAAAACCTTGGTGAGTACCTGTGAAGACTGGTGCCCGAAATAAGCCTGAGCCTGTGCTTCATGGTCACCAGTTATTACTTAATAAAAAATATGAAGTTGTTAATTATTGTTGGCAGCCCTAACTGTGAACCAGATAGGAATTTGGGCCAAAGCGCTTGGATGCGTTATTTATTCGGCTTTACGTACCGGCGCGCTCTAACTTAACGCTTTTCGCTTTACGGAACTGCATTTAGTTTGCAAATTACGGAAGCTATTTTGACTTAGAAGTTAATTTTGCACAACTATTTTTGATGCTTTAGCTTGGTGGGTATATACTAGGGTTTTACCGCTTGGCTTTGTTAGTGAGAGAGAATTTAAATATTTACAGCTTTTATTTTGTCTCGACCGAAATCCTTTTTCAATTTTCAGTATATTTTTTAAAACAGGGTCATTCGTTTCATCGCTGATCAATTTTCCTTATGTTCTTTCAAAAACTTCTTAATAATACAAGATTCATTATAAGTACATGATGTCTTTATATACAATTGAAGACTCTATCCTATCATATTTTTTGAACAAATACATCCTCATTTTGTGACAACGTGTATAAGTTTGGGTCAGGAACCCAGATCCATATACATTTTATTTCCATTATTTTAAAAACGCTGCATACATTAAGCTGCCAGTCTTCAGGACCAAACAAATTGAATGCAAATATTTAATTGCTTGCCGCGCACTTTTAAAATTTCAAAATATGAGGCGCCTTTTATTGGGTGATGAAAAGAAGAGTGAATCGCTCGGGCGCTAATATATTTTTGGCTCGGGCGACGTAAGAATCCCTTACTTCGCTCTGGATTATGGAAAAATATTATTTTGCTCCCTTAATTATAGTTCAATCTACTATTGATGTTGAAAAACCACCTCCAAATACATAACTTAATACCGCCCCGGTTTGTCCCCGCCTGCAATAGGTACCTCATGAATTTTTTTTCACAGTCGAGTACTTTACGTAGCAGGTGGAGAACTGTGGTCTCTGCCTATCCCGAAGGGAACAAGGCGTGATGTTATGTATGTATGTATGTATGAGTACTTTGTTTTTTTAAATATTTTTTTATTAATAAACCTACTTCGTCTGTTTGAAAGTCCAACCTAGCTACGGCTTTCTTTGGAAAGCATGCCTGAGTATGCGTCGAGTAATGTAGGTACGGTCAACCGCACGTCGGTAGAAACTTTTTGAATTCTATTACCTCGCCATAAGGTCCAAAAGGGTGTCTACTGACGTGCTGTTGAGTGTACTATTGCAGTCATTCGCGCCTGATCAGTTAAACATTTCTTATTGACGAGCCACGCTCCGTTAAGCTTTAAGCTTAGAAAAGCACTTTGTCCCAAAATATTTATTTATTTATTTATCTTTCAGAGGTGGTAGGGCTTTTGTGCAAAGTCCGTCTCGGGAAATACCACCCTCTTGCTTTTTTCTGCCGTAAAGCAGCAGTGATTGCACTGCCGTGTTTCGGTTTGAAGAGCAAGGGAGCCAGGGAAATTACTGGCACATCAGACATACCATCTTACTTCTCAGGGTGGGTAACGCGCTTTGCTGTCTTATTAGTGTCAAATTATTTAACTAATAAGACAGTGGGTGTCATGGGCGGTGGTGACCACTTACCATCAGGTAACTAAGACGGTATTTTTACCTTAGTGGAACCCTTGCTGCGCGAGTCCAACTCGCACTTGGCCAGTTTTTTATATGTTCTAACCTTAGGTTAAGTAAATTACTTTACATCCAAAATAAAAAAATAATAATTTCAATAACCAGATATTTTCTTTTGTTTCAGGTAAGTCAACACGTTTGGGATGTGATTTGTTGCATAATGCATCATCTACAATATAACATTGTGCTTCTAGGCCGGAAAAGACGTAAACCCAGTTAGGCCGAGGCGAAGCAGAAGATGATAAGCGTGGTTTGTATGTTAAATGCCACTGCAGCCAGAAAGCGGTTATTTGTTTATTTATTTGTGGTCCTGTTACGGATTGTGGCCAGAAAGTACGTAGTTACTTTCTAGCTGTTTTATCGTAAAATACATTTGAGAAATTTATTGTAAAAAACAACTAAGTGCCAACTTCTTTTTAGGGTTCCGATATGGTAAAAAAAGGAACCCTTATGGTGCGACTTTGTCTGTCTGTCCGTCTGTCTGTCTTTCCGCCTGTCTGTCCGTCTATCTGTCCGTCTGTCTGTCTTTCCGCCTGTCTGTCCGTCTATCTGTCCGTCTGTCTGTCCGTCTGTCTGTCCGTCTGTCTGTCCGTCTGTCTGTCCGTCTGTCTGTCCGTCTGTCTGTCCGTCTGTCTGTCCGTGTGTCTGTCCGTCTGTCTGTCCGTCTGTCTGTCCGTCTGTCTGTCCGTCTGTCTGTCCGTCTGTCTGTCACACCTCTATATCTCAGCAACCACTCATGCTATCGACTTGTAATTTGGAATAGCTGTAGAATTTGATTGCCCAACTTAATAGCGCATAAAAGAATAAAAAAATATATGATTATTACTGTAAAGGGGGCCCAAATAGGGGGGGCAAAATTTCAAATTTTCGTTACTATATCGAATGGGGTATCATATGAAAGGGCTTTACTTGTACATTGTACATTACAACTCATAGTTTTCAAGTTGTGATGACAAATGTCGAAAAAAATACCATTCCTCCCCCCTTATCTCCGAAGTTTGTGAAAGGAAAAATCTGAATTAATTACAGTCAATAGAAGTTTATGTAAATATTACAGCAAAAATAAAACGATCTTTCTATTTGCACAGTTTTTTAGAAATCTGCAAAAAACCTTTACCAACAAATTTAGTTTTGCGGTTCTAAAAATGGACTTTATTGCATCCAAAAATACTATAGGTACATCGGAACCCTCGGCGCGCGAGTCCGACTCGCACTTGGCCGGTTTTTCATAAAACAGCGCGGTCATGGCAGAAGAAGGCGAACACGCTCGTAATGGTGAGATCTGCCATTATTGTCGACTACCATCCAGTTTACACTTAAAGGAATAATGTAAAGAAAAATCTGTAGGAATGTAAAAAATTACATATCCGTATGTATAAGAGGTACCAACAACTCCTGCATTTTCCCATTTTCAGGCCCAAAATCTAGACATTTTCGAAACAAACCCCAAACAGTTAGGCGGTTTTGGTAGAGTTGGCAAAAGTCCAAAGTTATAACACGTCCACTCCATTACTCGATTCGATTCCAGTCAACTTTAAATTAGAAAAGCTAGTTTTGGCGTTTTAGCTCCGACAAGTTTATGCAAGGTCCAGAAAACTAATATTAATCACCCACTATTTAACTATTAATCGAAAATCATCATCATCATCATCATATCAGCCGAAAGACGTCCACTGCTGGACATAGGCCTCCCCTAAAGAACTCCATGACGACCGGTCCTGCGCTGCTCGCATCCAGCGGCCTCCCGCGACCTTGACCAGATCGTCGGTCCACCTTGTGGGGGGCCTGCCAACGCTTCGTCTTCCGGTACGTGGTCGCCACTCTAGAACCCTCACGCCCCATCGGCCATCGGTTCTTCTTGCGATGTGCCCTGCCCACTGCCACTTCAGTTTAGCGATTCTCAGGGCTATGTCAGTTACTTTAGTTCTTCTGCGGATCTCCTCATTTCTGATTCGATCGCGCAGAGAGACTCCGAGCATAGCCCTTTCCATAGCCCTTTGGGTGACTTTGAGCTTTCTGATAAGGCCCATCGTGAGCGGCCACGTCTCGGTGCCATATGTCATCACTGGCAACACACACTGGTCAAAGACTTTCGTCTTGAGACACTGCGGTATTTTGGACGTGAAGATATTGCGGAGCTTCCCGAACGCTGCCCATCCGAGTCGGATTCGACGAGTAACCTCTTTCTCTAAGTTGGATTTACCCAGCTGGACTGTTTGTCCCAGGTATACGTACTCATCAACAACTTCGAGCGTAGAGTCTCCAACTTTGAGTGGAGTGGGTACAACAAGGGCGTTAGACATAATTTTCGTCTTATCCATGTTCATTTTAAGACCCACTTGTTGTGAAACTCTACTGAGGTTATTGAGCATCGTGCCGAGATCTTCCAGGGTCTCAGCCATTACGACAATATCGTCGGCAAATCGAAGGTGGGTCATGTACTCGCCATTGATGTTGATGCCAAGTCCTTTCCAGTCCAGGAGTTTGAAGACATCTTCCAATGCAGCGGTGAACAGTTTAGGAGATATGACGTCTCCCTGTCTCACTCCTCGCTGCAATTGGATAGGTTTCGAGTCCTGGTCCTGAAGACGAACTGACATAGTGGCGTTTTTGTACAGGTCCTTCAACACTTCAATGTACCGATAGTCGACTTGGCACCTCTGGAGAGATCGTAGCACGGCCCACGTCTCGATCGAATCGAAGGCCTTCTCATAGTCCACAAACGCTAGGCAAAGTGGCTGGTTATACTCTTCGGTCTTCTGTATAACTTGCCGTAGCGTATGTATGTGGTCTATGGTACTGAAGCCTTTACGAAAACCGGCTTGTTCGGGAGGCTGGAAGTCGTCGAGCCTGCGCGCGAGACGGTTCGTAATGACTCTCGAGAACAGCTTATAGACATGGCTCAGAAGTGAGATGGGTCTGTAATTCTTCAGCAGGGTCTTATCACCCTTTTTGAAGAAGAGTACCACCACACTTCTGTGCCATGCCTGTGGCGTTTTCCCTTCGAGTATGACAGAATTAAACAGCTTCTGAAGAGCTTTAAGCACTGGCCTTCCGCCTGCTTTCAGAAGCTCAGCCGTAATTCCATCGTGCCCGGGTGCCTTGTTGTTTCTAAGCTGTCTGAGAGCCATTCTAATCTCGTACAAGCTGACGTCCGGGATATCTTCGGTATGGTGTCGGGTAAGTCTAGCTCTTGGATCGTTGGCCAGACTGCTAACGGGTGGGCCGGTTGATGTGTATAACTGCCCATAGAACTTCTCGACTTCCCTCAGTAGCTCAGGCTTGGACGATACGGTTCTGCCATCCTCGGTCTTCAGCCTCGTCAACTGGCTCTGTCCAATAGACAGATCTCTTGCGAACACTTTGGAGCCTTTGTTCCGCTCAATCGCTTCTTTAATATGGTTAGTATTAAATAGCCGAAGGTCGCGAGTCAGAGACTTAGAGATCTGTTTATTGAGCCGCCGATATTGAGAAGCATCTTCCGGAGACTGCAGAACCATTTCGCGTCTTTCTTCCATTAGCTTGAGGGTATGGTCAGAGATCTTTTTGGTTCTTTTAGTACGGTGGGGTCTAAAGTACTTTGACCCAATTGTATGGACAGTTTCCACGAATCCGTTATTGTAGTCGTCCACATCTACGCATTCACCAAGGCATTCAAAGCGGTTTTGCAGTTCGACCTGAAAGCCGTCGGGGTTTTGGATATTGGTGGGTACTGGTCGGAGCGTAGACTTCATCAGTCGAGTTCTTTCCAGCTTTACGTTGATATTCAATGTGCCTCTTACCAACCGGTGATCGCTTCCGGTTTTAACCGCATTGATCACAGAGACATCATTGAATATTTGCTTCTTCGTCGACATGATAAAGTCAATCTCATTTTTTGTAGCACCATCGGGACTGATCCAGGTCCATTTTCGGTTTTCCGACTTTTTGAAGAAGGAATTCATCATAAAGAGTCCTTCTTTCTCCAAAAAGTCGGCTAACATGTGGCCTCTGGAATTCCGATATCCAACACCAAATTGCCCCACCCTCAGCTCACCATCGCCTCGCTTGCCTAATTTCGCGTTGAAGTCCCCCATGACAACGGTATAGTGGGTCTTAAGCGTATGTATGGCTTTAGATATATCCTCATACATAGCCTCGACTTCATCATCAGAGTGTGTCGATGTGGGGGCGTATACCTGTATGACTTTCAGCGAATACCTTTTGGTGATTCTGAGTATAAGGTACGCTACCCGCGACGACACACTCTCGATCATGACCACGTTGTTCACGAGAGACTTGTGGACCATAAACCCGACACCTCCCTGGGACAGTTGGTCGCCCTCCCGGAAATAGAGCAAGTTACCTGATTTTAGGATTATCGAGTCCTCCCCCTCTCTTCGGACTTCAGATAGACCCAAGATGTCCCAGTGTAACCTGCTCAATTCTTCTTCGAGTTCTGCAACCTTCTCGTCGGTCCGCAATGTGCGCGTGTTATAAGTTGCCAGGGCCAGAGGTCGTCGTTGTTGGTAGCTCGACATCTGCCGGGGATTCTTCGCACCCCCTGCCCCACCGTTACCATGGCCGCTACCGGAGCCAGGAATAGCGGGGCCGCCGGGGACTAGGGGCCGGAGCTTATAGTTGTGATTCATCGATTTCTTAGGGGGTTTTACCATAGTCGCCACGCTTGGCAGACGGGTTGGCGCCCGCAGTAAGATGAAATAATACACAGAAGGACGCTGCTGCCCATCCTCTGGATTTCATTTCCCTTAGTCGCCTCTTACGACACCCACGGGAAGAGATGGGTCGGTACTATTCTTTTTAGGCCGGCACCGCACAGCACTCAATCGAAAATACAGTATTAAAACCAAGGAAATTGGACCTCCTTGCTTCGCTCAGAATAGCAACCGTGCAAAATTATTTTACTATGGGGTGACATCTGCCAGCATGTCACAAATTGCAATGTCACATCCAAAGGATTCGGACTCCTTGCTCAACTCGGCATAAAAGGAATACTATTTAATTTATTTTACTATGGGATGACATCTGCCATCGTGTTCCAAGTTGAAATGCTAAATCATCAAACATGATTTAACAGCCTCACACAAAATTTACAGAACGACGCCTACGCTGTATTTCATCATCATCATTACATCCCATGAAACATCCACTACAGGACAGGGAGCTCCCTCCATAATTCTAGCTTTTGCTGGAAAAATGTAGATGGGATGTACCATAGTCACCTCGCTTGTTGGCGTTCCGGCTGGCACCATGGACCGCGGTTGTAGGTGACCACAGTAAGTAAGATGTAAGATACAAAGGAGGATGCTGCTGCCCATCCTCCAGTTTATAACCCTTAGTCGCCTCTTACGACACCCACGGGTATGTATGGGTTGGTACTATTCTTTGGCGGCACAACAAGGTACGCTGTATTTACAATGACTAAATGAATGTCAGAACAGAATACCTTGTGACACATGTTTTCTAAGGAGAGTATCCTAGTTGGTCATAACCTATCATGGCTGACCTGGAAGTCTCTTTGCAGACTCCAGACTCAGGGTGGCCGGTGCAAGAAAAACGTTTTTCTCAATATCTAGTGTAACGCATCAATTCGTCCTGCTCTCACACAGCAAAGCTTCATTATTTTAGACTGTATCAAGTATACAGGATTTAAAAAACAGGTTGGCAAAAACTGAAAGGGCATGATAAGTCAACGTAACTAACAAATTTCAGTAAATAAAACTTTCTGGAAATGAAAAAGGAAGTCGGCCTCTCCATATAAACTGTACGATCAAGTTTACAGTTTTGTAAGGAGTGGCCGAATATTTTATATTTTCTGAAAATTTACGTTACGTTGACTGATCATGCTCTTTCAGTTTTTGACAACCTGTCACTTACATCCTGTATTTTTACTTTACTAGCTAAAGTAATCCATTATTTAAGGAAAAATAGATAATGATCCTAAATATATACAGGGTAGTATTCTTTAGAAATAGATGTGTAATAAAAGAATACTTAAAGGGTATTCGGAACACGCGGTACTTTCTACACGCACAATCGTGAATATTTGATACAGGGGCGGATTCAGGTCATCGGGTAAAGACTCAAATTGTGTTTTACGCCATTTTGTTTGACAAGGGAGGTAAGTGGGTCATTTATTTTTAAATCTTTTTTCTTTTTGTCCAAATACTGTATAGTTTTAACTCATCATAACATCCCATGAAACGTCCACTACAGGATAGGGAGCTCCCTCCAAAATTCCAGCTTTTGATGGAGGGGAAGTACGAAAGTCACCACGTTTGTTAGCGTTACGGCTGGCACCATGGACTGCGGTTGTAGGTGACCGAAGAATGTAAGATTATGGGGTGCACAGAAGGATGCTGCTGCCGATCCCCTTGTTTATTAACCCGTAGTCGCATCTTACGTTTTAACTTTCTATCCCCGTAATATACCTAGGCCAACCCTAGGTAATAAAACTATTTAGCCGGTGTTCACAAAAAATGTGGGTGGAGCTACGTAAAGTACTACTTACACGTTTATGATCATTTGCGGGTTTAGCTGTAGTGATTTAAATAAAGCAAAATACAAAAAGTCCGTATATCAAAGTTACAGTACCGAAAAAAAAACGGCCAAGTGCGAGTCGGACTCGCGGGTTCCGTACCTATCTACTATATGATATACAAAAAGCTTTTGCTCTTTGGTTTTAAAAACTCCGCGACCATCCAACTTGACCCCTCTTTCATAGAAAAGTTCTTGAAACGGGAGCTCACCTTAATTGGTTACTGTTTGTTGTGAGAAAATTTTAAATATTTAATGATTTTAGACTTTTCCTTTTATTTATACTGTGAGACCTAGCTTCTTGCCAAATTTCATAATTTTAGGTCAACGGGAAGTACCCTGTAGGTTTTGCTTTTTTGCATAAATGTATGGAGATGAGGACATGAAAAGTCATATCTTTTGATTGCGTCGTTGTAAAAAATTGAAATTTTCAGATCTTGTGTGGTTCGTAGACTTTTAATATTCGTTATCAATTTCAACCTGATACCTCTACCCGTTCGTGAGATAAAGGGTCTTGACAGACAGACAGACAGACAGACAGACGGACAACAAAGTGATCCTATAAGGGTTCCGTTTTTTTATTTTGAGGTACGGAACCCTAAAAAAGGACTGGTTGCACTCTGGGAGCCGGCAGGCAGAAGTGACAACTTGAATTTTTGAATATTATTCTTTTTGTAAGGGTCAATCGCGCCATTGCTCGCGTACCTCTTTGATGTCACTGAATAAAAACCCGTATTGTAATGACAATACGGTTGACAGTTGACGCTATTTCGATCAGGCTACGTATCTGACGCGAGTTTAACATTTTTTACCCATCTAAAAAAGTGCCAAGCGCCGCTAAAGAAGTTTTCACTTCAAAAAAACCTTTTTGGTACTCGGATCTTCTCTTTATACGTGGGGCTGAGTTTTTAGTTATTAAGTTGACTTATAGGATCTTTTGTGCTTCCCCTGCATCACTGCTCCTGTGATTTTACCAAAGATTTTGGAAACTACGCCAGGGGGCGTTAGAAGCGCAGCGTTTTTCTTACGTCAATGGATTTTACGCTGTCTTGAAATATGCTCGTTATGAGCTTCGATCTAGTTTTTTAGTGTCTGGTAAGCATGACCGAGAATTTTCATACGCTTGTAAAATAAGTATTACTGTAAAATAAAGTTTTCTTATTTGGTTAAGTACTGTGATTGTAAACTCAACAGCACATCAGTAGAAACACTTTTGAACCTTATAGCGTGGTAATAGAGTTGAAAAAGTTTCTACCGACGAGCGGTTGACCGTACCTGCAAGTACACTATATTCGAAACTGTCCACATAGTTCTGAGGCCAACTACTTCATAATTCACTATACAAGGAGTAATAGAACGGGTAAAACCATTCAAAGGTGAATTTTCTCATCAAACTGAACCACTACTGAAGAATATAGGGTGAAATTTAAAAAATATATATCTAAGCGCACGGCAGTGCGCAGGCCAAGTTCCCGCAACAGGCCACGCGCATGCCGTGCACTATTTACACAAACCGTTTCGACCCACTTTTGAACCATAATATGACCCCGTGAAGATAGCTAATTTTGCACTTAATGACTCACTGACCGGAATAAAAACCTCCAGGCCACTTTCAATTATCCTAGCGTTATGAAATCTGGCATTTAAGTAGTCGTTAGGATAAAAGTAATGAGAAAATTCAAAAATTAGAAATTGGTCAAGTGCAAGTCGGGTTTTAGTCAAAATTATGTATAAAATGTTGGTAATACTTCTCTAAGACCTAAAAATCTGAAATTTGGCATGGGGATAGTCGTTAGCATTAAAAAAAGTATAGCAAAAATTTGAAAATTGGAAATTGGTCAATTGCGAGTCAGTACTATGCATAAAATTGTTGGTCATACTTCTGTGAGACCTACAAATCTGAAATTTGGCATCGGGGTAGTCGTTAGCATTAAAGTAAAGGAAAAATTTAGAAAATGGAAAATGGTCAAGTGCGAGTCAGACTAAAATTAATGTACCAAATATTAAAAAGATAGTATTTCTAGAAGGTCAGACTTAGTCATGCATGAAAACAAGTACCTATGTTTTAACAAAACTATGAAAATACAAACAACGTTGCAATAGTTACTATAAATATAATTTAGTAAACTGAACAAAAAGTATTGAAATCCCACCAAAAACATAACTGTTAAAAAGGGGGCCAAGTTCCTATCGGCTAATCGTTTGCCTAAAAAAGGGTTGAAATCCGATCCAATGCCAAGTTTAGATGCACTACCCAACTTAAAATATGAAAATACGCAGGTACGTTGAAAATAATATCTAAAATGAAATACTTTTGAATTTTAACTTGGCAGGTTAATTTAATTATATAAATAATAAATCTAATTACACAATTAATCAAGTGTTACTTACAGCACAAAAACCTGGCAAGTTCAAATTTAGAAGTATTTCATTTTAGATATTATTTTCAACGTACCTGCGTATTTTCACAGCTATACCATATTTTAAGTTGGGTGTATGGTAGTGCATCTAAACTTGGCATTGGATCGGATTTCAACACTTTTTAGGCAAACAATTAGCCGATAGGAACTTGGCCCCCTTTTTAACAGTTATGTTTTTGGTGGGATGACTTTTACAAAAAGCGCTATCAACAGATGCAGTTTCTATGGCAAGTTGTTATAATAAGGGTGCTGACGGACACAATTACTATATGATTTGCTCATGTCTGCCTCTTTGACTGATGCTTAGATTATTATAATACTAACGTATAAGACTGATGATTAGAAGCATCCTCTAAAACATACAAAAAAATATTGGCAGATATCCACAACCCTGTGTTTTTGAGGAATTTAGTTTTAACTATTTTGAAATTTGACAATGAAACGTACACCTGGCAGACTATGACTGTCCGATTAAACACAATTTAAAGGACCACAGAAAAATGGTCTCATTCATTCATTTCATTTATTTATTTATAATCTTAAACGGTCTGCCATCATAATAGCCCTGCGTTGTAAAGTTGCAGCGCTTCAAAATGCAAAAAACCACTACTTCGTCACGTGATAATGCAGAGCCCTGCATGTCTGCCTTCGATTTTCTACATCTTCACAAGTATTTTAAACAGTAGCCACAAAGGCAGACAAAAAAAAACAAAATTTACTATTTTTATTGCTTTAAATAAAAAACGCAGCGACACACAGAAAAACTTGTTAGGACCACATTGATTTGTTTTGTTTGAGCTGATCTATCATTCCTATTAATATGAATCATGAGCAAATCATATACCCAAATGGCAGCCAACACCCTAATTTTATCTCGTATTAACTCCTGTTTATTTATTTTTTTACACGTAAAATAGGTGAGCATTTGACCCCGATCTCAGTTTTCCTAGATATTCCCTATCCACTCTAGCCTTGAAAAGATCCAGATCCATGTGTCAGGTTTCTTGGTTACATTACAGTCGTTCAGTTCCGAAGGCATATTCACATCCTACAGGGTTGTTTAACCGTTTTTGTTGCATGTTGCAGAGGCTATAATTAGTTTCAAATAAGCATCGTTATGTTATAGTTATTTGTTATGCAAGGCAGCAAAAGCGTTATTTGGCGTGAGTGCCTTGTATTGAAACCTGAGCAAGCGAAGGATTCTAGAATTCAAAGGTTCAAAAGAAGAATCCTGAGCGTAGCGAAGGTTTCAAGGCACGAAACGCAAAATAACTTTGCTGCCGAGCGAAACACAAAATTTTTCACCTCACTAAAGCGAGGAAGCAGCCAGTACCGCAGCGTGGAGGTCTGCCATACTGCATCACGTTCGAATTTAAAAAACCTTTTGCCCGCTAGCGGCCAAAAATCGCTTTTGGCCGCAGAAAAACCTTTTGCCCGCTAGGGGCCAAAAATCGCTTTTGGCCGCAGAATTTAACCGACAAAACAAATGTTTCCGAGCTTTGGAGGTGAAAAGAAAATTATCCACTAAGAATTTTTTTTTTTTAGCCTGACTGAATCCATCCCAAAACGATTTCGAAGGAAACATCAATCATGAGTCTGACTGTACTACAAGTTTCTTTCAAACAAACGCGCCATTTAAGCATGAAAGCATCCGTGGTTTAATGGTTAGATTGCTCGGCTCTCGACCCGGAGGTTCTGGGTTTGATTCCTGGTGGGGACACTGTCAAACAAAAATCTCTTTGTGCGACCTCCCCAGTTTGGTTTGGACATTTCAGGATGAATCACCTGATTGTCCGAAAAAGAACTTCGGAAGGCACGTTAAGCCGATGGTACCGACTACAGTCTATGGAGTCAGTGGACTTTGGCGGCTTAACAACTTTGACACCAGGGATAATGAGGTCGGTCATCGACCTTGTAATCCACACGATATGATAATGAGCATGAAAGACTACTTACCAGTGAAAAGTAGTTGTCTAAAACTTACGTTATCATCGTTGTCCTAGTCTTGATCCTTTTTTACGGAGTTGACTCTTCAATTTAGAGACTTTGATAAGGAAACTGGTTTTTACACAGAGTGACCTACACGAAACTCAAAGAGCAAACCGGAGTTGATGCTAGAAGCGTTTCGCCCCCCCACGGCACTTAGCAGTCCCTAAAACACCTACAGCACTTAGCGGATTTACATGGAGAAACGCCTCGATTTCAATGGTTTTTAGGGTTCCGATACCAAAATGGTAAAAAAAGGAACCCTTATGGTGCCGGTTAGTCTGTCTGTCTGTCTGTCACACCTGTATATCTCAGCAACCACTCATGGTATCGACTTAAAATTTGGAATAGTTTTAGAATATGATTGTCCAACTTAATTGCACTAATGACGTAAAAATACATACATACATACATAACATCACGCCTTGTTCCCGTCGGGGTAGGCAGAGACCACAGTTCTCCACCTGCTACGATCTTGACATACTTCCCTTGCTTCCTGAACTTTCATCACATCAATCCTTTCATGCATGCTCGTCGGTTTACGGTACTTTTAACCTGGCCTTTATTCAGAACGTCCTGAGGCCTTTCCCTTCCAACGTTCCCATTTTCTCTCGCCTTGTAGATCTTTTTCGTCAATCGTCCTTCATTCATCCTCTCTACATGACCAAACCATCTCAGCATCCCTTTCTCAATTTTAGTCACTACGTCTTCTTTTACGCCACAACGTTCTCTTATCACACTATTTCTAATCCTGTCACTCAATTTCACACCAATCATACTCCTCAAAACTCTCATTTCTACTGCATTAATTCTACTTTCATGCTTTTTCTGCCATACCCAGCTTTCACTGCCGTACATCAGTGTTGGTACCAAAACGCCTCTATGAACAGCCAGACGAGCCTTGTGAGACACCTTCTGACTCTTCATAAAAGCATGCAGAGCACCATTCACCATAAAAATATACAAAAATATATTTTAGAATGTACAAGTAAAGCCCTTTCATATGATATCCCACTCAATCGAGTAGCGACAATTTGAAATTTTGAGACTATATTCTAAAACTATTCCAAATTTAAAGTCGATAGCATGAGTGGTTGCTGAGATATAGAGGTGTGACAGACAGACAAAGTCGCACCATAAGGGTTCATTTTTTTTACCATTTTGGAATCGGAACCCTAAAAAAATCTTCATCAAAAACAAAAATTTCTCTGGACTTATTATCGCAGGTACACACGGTAACAAGTACGTGGTAACAGAATGAGTAGAAGCTGAACAAACGCTACGAAATCCTTAAAGCCAATGACCCGCTCAAGGTCAAAGAGTTGCCACTGACGTGCGGCTGACATAGAGTAACACGATTTTCGCGCGCAAAGCCCGGAATGCGCGGTTTGACGCGTTGCTCTAAGGCGGCTGATTATGCATGTATTATTATTCTGTAGCCTATTTAAAAATACCCAAAATGCCACGGCACATCGTCTGAAAACATTCCAGAAAAGGTTCTATCTAAAAATGTACTACATCGCCTTAAAGCTCGGTGATAAATATAGTTCTACTTAAAAATAATGTAAAGGTGTTAACAGACTAATTTGTTCCACGGTGTATCGATTTAGATGATAGAAAAAACTTTTTAAATAGTTTTTTTACTTATTTTTACTTATTTTAAAATAGAAACAGCAGAATACCTGTGATCGTAGTTTGTATCGTTGTTTATGAAATTATTATCTAATAATTATTACAAAATTTTTCATATTTTCAAACTAGACACGAAACGTAAAATGAATAGTTTTTTATCAATTTTACATGACTCGTTCTTAGGGGTTTTTTTCTTTGAACTAGTAAGATTTTGTAGCAGAATACTCGGTAGACCATGATTACATTCCAGATTATTTGAAAGCGCCATCTAGTTTCCATGAGTTTTATGCCTTTCCGGGTTACGTTTTCTAGTATGGGGATTGTCAGTATTATTATTATTCGTACATGCCAAAGAGCACCCCATGTGGTGCCGGCAAAGAATAGAACCAACCCATACATACCCGTGGGTGTCGTAAGAGGCGACTAAGGGTGAACTGGAGGATGGGCAGCAGCATTCTCCTTTGTATCTTACATCTTACTTATTTCGGTCACCTACAACCGCGGTCCAAGGTGCCAGCCGTAACGCTAACAAGCGAGGTGACTATGGTACTTCCCCTCCACATTTTTCCAGCAAAAGCTGGGATTCTGGAGGGAGCTCCCTGTCCTGTAGTGGACGTTTTTCATGGGATGTTATGATGGTTGAGTAAACATCCGTATCCTCAGGGTGGTTAAACTTTATAATAATCTGTGTCTCGAGTGGTCTCGAAAGGGTACGGTCAACCGCTTGTCGGTAGAAACTTTTTCAACTCTTTTACCACGCTATAAGGTACAAAACTGTTTCTACTGATGTGTGGTCGTGTGTACAAGTACACGCTACGTTCAAGCAAGCAATCAATCACAGACGTGACGACTTTGTCACTTCAGTCAAATAAGATTGTGTGTTCAGAAATTTTCTTAAATGTAATTCATGTTTTAGTGGTTATTTCGTGTAATGGAAATAGTGCGATCAGTTAGCTGTTTCACGTAGACACGCCTTACAATTTCACCAATTTTTTTCCAGGTACTGGTCAGGTAAATAGCTCTCAATTTTTGATAGGAGCCAATTCTTGAATTTAAAAAAAAAATCCATAGAATATTCAAGAATTGGCTCGACTATCAATAACTGAGTGCTATGTACCTAACTAGTATCTGGAAAAAATTTGGTGCAATTTAGTGAATTTGGCGATATAAGACTATGACCGGACTAAAAATGTTAGCTTAAAAAGTGTAAAATCTTAGCAAAGGGACAGACTCAGGGATGTTTCGCTAGCACGGTAATACGGCGTTAATTTTCATTGGTTTTGCTCCCAAAACCCAGTGATTCTGCTCATGCAAACTAGCAAAATTTAAAACAAAAAAATGTTTTACTCAAAAAAAGAGTTAGAGATGAGAGAAAGGATAAGTAGAATCAATGGGCTATTTTAATACATCAATGAATAATACACGGCCACAGACAATGTCACCGAACTTCAGAACCGCCATTGAGTTTTATAACAAGATGGCAAACTGGAAAACTTGTGGGAAACTCTTTTTTGTCTTTGTTTGCGCGTAGTGTTGGAAAAGTGGCTTAACAAAGACAGCTCCATTCATATTTTTTAAAATCTATATGTCGCAAGCAGATCGCATAACTCGATCATAGAATAATAAGACACAACGTTTAAAATTCGATCTTTACTAACGGCGGGCAAACTGCAAACTGTCGGATTGTAAAAGGGTTTGGTTCACTGGTGTAGTTTAAGTTCGTTAGCCACGGTAAACGAATTAAACAATTTGCTTGTTATATAGAAGTTAAAAAATATATTTTTTCTGCTACAACCTTTCAGTAACTTAAGAGTGCGACTTAGAAGAAAATACTTCTTGAAACGTAAGTCGTAAACATAAAAATCGATCTTATTCCGTCAGTGGAGTATCTAAGCCGATCGCAAATCCTTTGCAATCTTCTTTGTTTCGATTCAGTGCAGACGAGCCTTTCAACTTCCAACGAAAACTGGAAGAGTAGAGTCACCATACCTTGCTGTAAAATAAAGTACTTAAAATACTATAAGGTCGCAGTAGGTCGCAAAAAAAATGTAAATGCATGATAAAGGTGTATTCACGATGGAGATAAAATGAAAAAAAAAAAAACATTTTTTCGTTTTTAGGTAACACACAAAGGAAACAACCCCTTCTTTCGAAGGTTTGCCTTCAGTTAGTCATTGTGCATTTGACTTTATAATTTTAATCGACCTAATTGGTTACGGGGCTTGGCTACCAGCGGCGGAAAGCGACTCTCTGCATTCTTAAGAGGCTACCTCCCGTACACTATCGGCCCCATCGGTTAAAAAAATATTGCTCACCAAATACAAAACTTATCGAAAATCCGGAAAGACAGATTGAAGTAAAGGTATCCTCGTTTATTTAGAACCTATAAATTATTTGCGGGTCTTTTGAAGCTCAAAAACACAACTAGAAACTACACTAATGATCAGTCTAGCAGGCTGTGATATGACTTTAGTAGATTATAATTATTTATTGATAAAAAATATCTTTATACGTACTACTACTGGAAGCTTTTCATCGCTGTTGTGATGATAATTTCATGATCGTCATACGCACTACCACTTTCATATTTGGAAACTTACCCTTTAAAGTTCCCCTTTGAAAAGCTGGGAAACAAAGATCAAGAAATCATTACCAGCCAATATAAAATTTAATATTTTCCTCATACGGCCCCTTAAAAAGTAGATCTCCTAACCAAAAAGGTCGGCCCGATGGCATTTAAACACGTTTTAAATTATGTTACGCGTGTTTTATTATGTACGATAGGGAAACTAAACTTAAATAAAGGTGCAAGTCACGCACGTGGTCAATGCCGTCTGCGATTGACGCCATTTAAAAAAAATCTAGAGTCAAATTAAAATCACCATGCCAAGTCGATTTATCCTCCTTCACTAAAACCATATCAGTTTATATAATTACGTTTTCCAAATTTAAAAAGAAAATGGTAACCCTAACCAAAGGGAACTGCGAAGGTAATTTCGGGTTTCCGAACCTCAAAAAGGGGTAAACAAAGGGATCTCAGCTAAAACCCGCTCCGATGTATTTAATCCCTTACAACCCTTTAGAAATAACAAGTTTGGTAAACGCGTTCATTAAGGACTTCTCAAATATTCCTGATGATTTATAATTCACAAAAGCTACAGATTTGTTAATTGGTGAATTCGATTTAAAATTGTCTCAAAGAAACTAAAGTGGTAGTAGGTAGGGCACATCACAAGATGAACCGATGGCCGATGGGGCGTAAAGGTTCTAGAGTAGCAACCACGTGTGACAGAATCGCGGAAAGTTCCGCGACAGAAACATCTGGCAAGTATGACACCAGCGGAAATTCTACCAAATATGTTTAAGTAACCAAAAAAGCATTGCGAGCGGTATCAGCGGAAGACTCCGCGTTGTAAAGATCCGCTACACTAATAGACAAAATCAAGATATCGTCATTATTTTTTGCCGGCACCACATTACCATTTTAATTTTATTTGTTTGGAAAAGTAAAATAATGTAAAGTTTATACATATACATATAACCAACAACACTTTTCACGAGCTGATAGATGTAACTTAAACCAGGTCCTTACCAATCACTCACAAGTCTAATAATGACCTACAGTATTACGCGAAAGAATTTCATACATACATACATAACATCACGCCTATTTCCCGTTGGGGTAGGCAGAGACCACAGTCCTGCACCTGCTACTTGGACCTGCTACGATCTTGACATACTTCCCTTGCTTCCTGTACTTTAATCAGTCCTATCATACATGCTCGTCGGTTTAGGGTACTTTTAATCTGGCTTTTATTCAGAAGGTCCTGAATTTGGTCCCGGTACGTTCGCCTAGACCGTCCTAGACGTTTCCATTCACTCTCGCCTGGTAGATCTCTTTCGTCAATCTTCGTTCATTCATCCTCTCTACATGACCAAACCATATTAGTATCCCTTTCTAGATTTTGGTCACTACGTCTTCTTGTACGCCACAACGTTCTATTATCACACTATTTCTAATCCTATCATTCATGACACCAATCATTCTCCTAAGCGCTCTCAATTCTTTCAATTGCAAATTATTCAATGATTAAATCCGAATCGCGGCAAATTATTCAATCCGAGACTGTTGGAATTGGTTGGAATGCATTTGCGTGAGGGTTCCTAATACACGGCTTAGACTGACGCCTCGTAATGAAATATTTGCTCCTCCTAGCTGAACTACGAGTAACATATTAAAATTCGCCCCATTGACTGTAGCCCTCCGTACTTTGAACCATATTGGAATCAAAGTCGAAGTCAAAATCGTTTATTCATTGTTGGATATTAAAATCTCTTAATGGCGTCAGCTGAACTACATCGCTTCACAAACAATCAAACAACAAAATTGACATATTTAAATGTTCGTTGGCGAAAACAGAAACTACCATTAATTTTCTGACGAAATGAATGACCGATAATGAATTTCATTGAACTTATTGGCATGTAATTAGGATATTGTGATAATTCAATTAATTTTTATCAATTGTAATTGTTATACTTTGAAAGTGACCTTTTAGGAATTATTGTGTTATTATTATTTTAAATTTTTTGTTACGAGTAAGCTATTTAACTAGATTAAGTAGGTTATGTTTTGGGTAAGATTGTATACAAGGTGTAACAGAATGTGTAACAGAGTGAGAAGGTGTAACAGAGTGTAACAGAATCAACCCCGAAGGATGTGACGAGACCCTTGAAACAGAACCACTTTCCCTAAGGAATATGGGTCAAAATTTTTGACTTCTCATACAATAAGCGCTATCAGCTGATTCAGTTTCAAGTAAGGTCAAAAATTTTTGAAGTGAAAACTTCTTTAGCGGCGCTTGGCTCTTTTTTAGATGGGTAAAAAATGTTAAACTCGCGTCAGATGTCGCGTCAGATCCGTAGCCTGATCGAAAAAGCGTCAACTGTCAACCGTATGGTTATTACAATAAGGGTTTTTAATCAGTGACATCAAAGAAGTACGCGAGCAATGGCGCGATTGACCCTTACAAAAAGCATATTATTCAAAAATGCAAGTTTTCACTTCTGCCGGCACTCCCGGAGTGCAACCCGACCTTTCTTTTTTTCGTTTTTCTACATGTCATGTTCCTTAGGGAAAGTCGTTGAGATATATGGGCAGATTCTCATCCTTCGGGGTTGAAATACCCCTTTTTTACACCCTGTATATGTAAATAAATGAAATGACCGTTTTAATCCAAAATGATAAGGCCAATAGTAGACTTGCATTCTGCATTTTATGATGTTCAATAAGTATTCTGAGCTGAAGTTTGAGCGCAAAAACCGCGATAGTACTGTCAACCGCACTTCGATAGAAACATTTTCAACTCTATTACCACGCCATAAGGTCGGAAAGTCTATCTAAATAAATCTTTCCGCCCTGCATCTACATTACACAGAGGCAATTGTAATCTGTTGATCAAAGATATGTTACCTATTAACTATGATTAGATTTGCTGTTGGTAATTACTAGTTTCAATACCTATAATTAATTGAAATCGCTCAGCTTGACACATTCACTTAAGGTGCGATTGATTAATCCAATAAGAAAGGTGTAAGTGTAGTGAAACACCTGCCAAACTTTCTGACGCGTAAAGTTACGTTCCTCACACTCACAACGCGTTTTAGGTTGCCAATGCACACAAATCTGGAAAAATTCGCGGTAAAATTTTTCAGTCGCGGATTTTTCCGCGAAGGAGTTTGTGAAGGTGTGTCGCTACATTAAGGAAAACTTATAAACAACTGTTTCAAAGAGTGTTGGAAAATGATAAAAATTTCAATTTTGAACAAAGCGCAAATTTTGTGTAGAGGTCTTTTTTTTTTTTTAACACATGTCTCTTAAAGTAAGTTGTTCAGTTTAATTAACTCAGACAGCTTTTTCAGTTTTCGCTGCACCGTGCTTAATCCTGTATAGTCTTTTAGATCAGGTAAACTACACGTCGTCGGTTCAACTCTATTACCACGCCATAAGGCCCAAAAGTGTTTCTAATGACTTGCTGTTGAGTGTACACACAGTACACATAGTTTTAACTACTGGGTTTTGACAGTATTACTCAAATGATTAAACTGAATATCTTTTCCCACGGTACATTATAAAAAGTACTAAGTGCAGTATTTTTAGGGTTCCGTACCTCAAAAGAAAAAAACGGAACCCTTATAGGATCACTTTGTTGTCCGTCTGTCTGTCTGTCTGTCTGTCAAGACCCTTTATCTCACGAACGGGTAAAGGTATCAGGTTGAAATTAATACCATATATTTGGATCCATGAACCACACAAGATCTGAAAATTTAAATTTTTTACAACGACGCAATCAAAAGATATGGCATTTTATGTCCTCACCTCCATACATTTATTCAAAAATGCAAAACCTACAGGGTACTTCCCGAAGACCTAAAATTATGAAATTTGGCAAGAAGCTAGGTCTCACAGTACAAATAATGGGAAAAGTCTGAAATCATTAAATATTACAACTTTTCTCACAACTAATGGTAACCAATTGTGGTGAGCTCCCGTTTCAAGATCATTCATATAAGAGAGGGGTCAAGTTGGATGGTCGCTGAGGCGATTTTTGTTTTAGTTCTATTTAAAAACGGGAACACTTACAAACTTGAAAATTGGTATGTTTATAGTGCATAAGCTATAAAATAACAAAAAATAATAAAATTTGGTCAAGCGCGTGTCGGACTCAAAAAATTTAGCACATTAACTTACTGAAATTTCAACTAATACAATTATGTTTATGTGGTGGTACGGAACCCTCAGTGCGCGAGTCCGACTCGCACTTGGCCGGTTTTTTTTTTACTATACATATCTTGACCGTTATTCCGAAGAAAAGTTGCTTTGACTGCTTTGACCTATGTTCTGGGGGTCTTACTGTGTATTATTTTTCTATGGTCTTACTAGACCAAGGGCGGTGACCGTGGTAATTTCAACGAAATTACCAAAACAAAAACGTTAGCCTCAAAAGTTATGTTAAGTCTTAACTAAGTCTTCTCATTTTGATGCCACGTTTTCTAGACCCCCTGATTTTTCGGGCACTATTTCAATAATATCACAAAGATGAAAAGGTATAAATTTTTACCACCACCGCTCACAAACCCAAGTACCTTTGCAAGGTGTTCATTTGGTTTTTCTATTCATATCATCATCATAACATCCTACGAAACGTCCACTACAGGACAAGGAGCATCCTTCAGAAATCCAGCAAAATGCGTGGTACTTTGGAGGGGAATAGCCATAGTCACCACGCTTTTAAGCGTTGCGGCTTGCGACCCCTGTTGTTGGTGACCGCATTATGTAAGATGGTTACGATACACAGATGCTGCTGCCCATCTTTTGGTTCATAAGCCCTTAGTCGCCTCTTACGACTCCCACGGGTAGAGAGAGAGGGGTTGGTTTTTTGCCGGTACCATAAGGTTGTGTGTGTGTGTATAGTTTGTGAAGGATAAGACTGTATGGGTGACAGGTGATTAGCTAATGAACGATTCGCACGCCTACCACCTGCCGCACTCACCCCCGCGACTCATTTTTGACGGTCACAGACAGAGTTATTTTGTACGACGTATAATCTTTGTGTAACAACTTTTTGTAACTGGTGAAAATTCAACCTTTTTTTCTTTATGGTGTTCTCCTTTGTGAAACAAGATCCAATTGATTAAATTATCTTGTAGACACAGTAGTTATGTGCCAATATTTGTCTAATATAAACAAGTTTATCCGCAAGAAACCACGAGAATGCAAATTAATCAAACTGAGGTCAAAACAAAACACAACGAAAATCAGAACCGGAACAAACTGGTTCTACAAATGTAGTAATGTAATTAAAATTAAACTAAACTCCCTTCAGATCTAAGATATATGAAACTCAAACCAGTAACTAATACAAAGGCAAAGAAAAATTAATATTACTAGTCTAAACGACAAATTGATGAGTTTCGGCCAAAGATAGAACTTTTTTTTAAGAATTCTAAGAGGAAATAAACGGCTTAACTTTTTATCTAATCCATAGTAAACGCACGGGAATATTATGTGCAAAGAATATAACTTACTAGCTGATGCCCGCGATTTCGTCTGCGCAGGTTTAAAAATTGTAGGCAATGTGTTATTCTGACGTATAAGCTATATTATTGTAAAGTTTCATTAAAATCCATTCAGTAGTTTTTACGTGAAAGAGTAACAAACATCCATCCATACTTACAAACTTTCGCGTTTTTAATATTAGTAGGATTATGTACTTTTTCATTAACCAGATAAATTTTGAATGTGTTTTCTCTACAATAAATTTATTTAGAAAGATCTGTCATTGGCGCCTTTTTTAGATAACCACAAAGCTGTGTATCTTGTTGTAAAGATGTTGGTCTTCCGAATATTCAATAAATAAAATGAGTAAAAATTGAGTTTCCACGAGATAAAAGTGCAGTTTATTTATTAAGGGATTTTTCAAAATCACCATACGCTTGGCATAGAAAGTTTGGCAACAAAACAAAAATAAAATAGAAATAGTTTATTTGTGAAAAAGACTATATCATAATTACAATGCAAACTAACACCAACACTAGGATACCCTGTGTTGTGGTGAACAAAACTGCACCTGATTTTTTTTATTAGTTTTAAGTGTGTTTCGTCGCCTTTTGCGCCGCCTGTGGGGATACAGGTTGTACTACCCTATGATAGACTTCCTATTGCAATTCCAGATCATGCTAACATCCCATGAAATGTCCACTACAGGACAGGGAGGTCCCCTCCCAAATTCTAGCTTTTGATGGATAATGTGGAGGGGAAGTATCATAGTCACCTCGCTTATCAGCGTTAAGGCTGGCACCACGGACCGCGGTTGTAGATGACCGCAGTTAGTACGATGGTATGATAAACAGGACGATGCTGCTGCCCATCCTCCAGTTTATAACCCTTAGTCGCCTTTTACGACACCCACGAGTATGTATGGGATTGTACTATTATTTGCCGGCACCACACGGGACTCCAGGTGCTTTGTATATTAATTGTAAGATGTGGCAGCACTTAAATGTCACAAGCAAGTATACAGCAGACAAATTCGTATAATTTATTACGCCCCTTTTATTGGTCGGGGGTAAATAACAATTTTCCATGAAAATCGGCCTACATTCCTTTACGCAAGTTCTTCAGGTCATTAAGCTGCGTATTTCAAACAAAGTTACAGATTTATTATCCTAAATTCACGCCAATGAATACCTTACAACGTAGCATTAAGGTTGAAAACCGTGTGAAGTGTTCGATGAATAAAATACACATGGTTTCGTATGGAGCGAATAAATTCCTTCTGTGTCTGTCTGATCGCGTTTTAATACCTATTCTTGTTGTTATAATAGACGAAATTATTAATAAGGAAGTTTCTTCATTTAAGACTGAGTGGATTTTACTTTTTGTAAGTATGTGTTTGTATTTTCATGTCTACTGTAAATTAAGGGCTTACTGAATTCTTGACAAACATTTCAAAAAAGTTCAAAGGAACTGGCAAGGAACACTCTAGTTTTTATACCTTATAATAGATGACAAATTTTTGTTCCACATTTTTTAAATAAAGGGTGTAAACTGTAAGGGTAAAATTTGCAAAGACTGAAAGTCCTAATTAATTAGTGCATAACACGTGCACATCATCAAGCTTGTTACTTATCCCATGAAACTGAACATATTTTTCCAAAAACAGATGTAGTCTTATGGGATGTTCTTAAGTTCCTAGGGAAAAGTTATCCCGTTTCATGATTTGAGTAATATGCTAAAATTGTGCACTATTGCATTAGGACCATAATATACGAGTACAAGGTAATAGAGAAAGGGTTTTTTTCTGTGTATGGGCTTACTCAACTGGTTGGGAAAAACTGAAAGGGCAATCATGCCCTTTCAAAGTAACTGAACAACTTTCAGTAATTGAAAGTTTCAGAAAGTGAAAAAAAAGTTGGCCACTTCATACTAACCGTCCAATCAAGTTTGCAATGTTTTATGGAGAGGCCGATATTTATTTTTTCAATTCCTGAATGTTTAATTCACAGAAAGTTAAAGTTACGTTGACTGATCATGCTCTTTCAGTTTTTACCAACCTATTTCTTACACCCTGTCCACTACGTGGAACTCTACATAAAAATACCTCTCGGCAGACAGTTCCACCCATCTAACCGATAATTATTTATGTACAACATTATTCTGTTTAAAAAACTTTCGAAAATTTAAATATAAAAGATATTCTCCACACAAAATTTAATCTGATTTGATCAAATTTGTATGGAGAATCACTTTCTTTTTTTGTAAAGATAGAACATTAAGTTGTTTATTTACATGGGTGGGATAAAGCTTTTTGTTAACGAGTGCTTTTTATTATGACTTGATATAAACACATTATGATTTCAATATGGGGTTTAAAATGAAAGCTTTTTGCAATTTAATTATTTGACAAACCAACTAGTCCAGTCGCTTAACGTCTTATATCGCCTTTACGTAGACACGAGTCTCAATTTCACCAATTTTTTCTAGGTACTAGTTAGGTACATAGCCTTCAGTTTTTGATAGGAGCCAATTCTTGAATTTTCATTGGAAATTCAAGAGTTGGCTCCTATCAAATAATGAGAGCTATGTACAGTCAAGAGCGCGTCGAGCTTGACACATTGGACTTTGTACCCGTCTTATTTCAATCGCTGCAAGAGCTAAAGTCGAACCGCGAGTGTCAAGGTTAACCTGTCGTTGACTGTACCTACCTAGTACCTGAAAAAAAAAATTGTGAAATTGTTAGGCGTGTCTACGTGAAACAACTAATGAGCCGCACTAAACAGCATAACATTTTAAAATTACAATGTGAATACATTAAAATACGTAAGGGTTGAACATGTATGCCAATTATAGGTGTGCACAGCATTGAACATATTCGGCAACAATCAAATTAAGATAATATTTTGTTCAGAATGTTGAAACGAAAAAAAAAATATTACACAGCTCTTTTTAACACCCTACCTACCGATATTATTTTCCACATCAAAGTGTTTCCAGCCCAATGGCTCAATTAGCAGTGTTTGTGAAATAGGTCAGCGGGAAAATTAATTACTTATATTATACCGGCCCGTTTTTACTAGCGCCCAGGTCTAGTGGGGATTTTTTTAGGGTTCCGTGTGGTGCCGGTTAAAAAAGCTTATCTTCTCGTAGGTATCGTAAAAGGCGACTAAGTAATCATGAACTAATAGATGAGCAGTATCGTTGTTCTTCGTAAGGGTCACTCACCAGCTGACACCGCAATGCTAGCCGCAACGCTAACAAGCGTAATTTCTATAGTACAGTCAAAAGCACATCAAGCTTGACACATTGGACTTTGTATCGTTCTTATTTCAATAAACGTACGGGCTAGAGTCGCACTACGAGTGCTTGACCTATCGTCGTCGTCGTCTCCCAAAAAATTCGAATTTTAGCTGTGAATTCTATGAGGAGCTAGATATTTTTAGGGTTCCGTACCTCAAAATAAAAAACGGATCCCTTATAGTATCACTTTGTTGTCCGTCTGTCTGTCAAGACCCTTTTTCTCACGAACGAGAAGAGGTATCAGGTTGAAATTGATAACGAATATTAAAATCCATAAACCACCCAAGATCTGAAAATTTAAATTTTTTATAATGACGCAATAAAAAAATATGGCTTTTTATGTCCTCATCTCCATACATTTATGCAAAAAAGCAAAACCTACAGGGCACTTCCCGTTGACCTAAAATTATGAAATTTGGCAAGAAGCTAGGTCTCACAGTACAAATAAAGGGAAAAGTCTAAAATCATTAAATACTTAAATTTTTCTCACAACTAATAGTAACCAATTAAGGTGAGCTCCCGTTTCAAGAACATTTCTATAAAAGAGATTTTAAAATCAAAGAGCAAAAACTTTTAGTATAATAATATCATAAGTTAGATAGGTACGGAACCCTTAGGGCGCGAGTCCGACTCGCACTTGGCCGTTTTTAGGGTTCCGTACCTCAAAAGAAAAAAACGGAACCCTTATAGGATCACTTTGTTGTCCGTCTGTCAGTCTGTCTGTCTGTCTGTCAAGACCCTTTATCTCACGAACGGGTAGAGGTATCAGGTTGAAATTGATACCATATATTATGTATGATCCATGAACCACACAAGATCTGAAAATTTTAATTTTTTACAACGACGCAATCAAAAGATATGGCTTTTTATGTCTTCATCTCCATACATTTATGCATAAATGCAAAACCTACAGTGTACTTCTCGTTGACCTAAAATTATGAAGTTTGGCAAGAAGCTAGGTCTCACAGTACAAATAAAGGGAAAAGTCTAAAATAATTAAATATTTCAACTTTTCTCACAACTAATAGTAACCAATTAAGGTGAGCTCCCGTTTCAAGAACTTTTCTATAAAAGAGGGGTCAAGTCGGATGGTCGCTGAGTTTTTAAAATCAAAGAGCAAAAGCTTTTAATATATCATATGGTAGATAGGTACGGAACCCTTAGGGCGCGAGTCCGACTCGCACTTGGCCGGTTTTTTTTATTTATTTAATTATTTGGGGTATTTTAATGGAAAATTATGATAATGATGACCCAAGAGATGTCGACGCGGAATCACATACTGTTCGTCTTACTTGTCTGTCTGTCCTAAATTTAAATTGTCACAAATATTCATCAAATATTGTCATTATGTCAGATACAATGATAGATATTTTGGTAAACAATATGATGTAATCTCCCCAAAAAAGGTTATGTTTTCTTTTTTCGACTAAGTATTTGTTTTAGCTTTATCGTAAAAACGTACACACCAGTGTCAAACTTGGTTTGAAACCGTCCAAGTGCGTGCGGGACTCACTGCAATTTTGTCTGATACAAATGTGATGTGTGGTGGTACGGTACTCTAGGTTCACAAGTTTGACTCGCACATGCCCGGTTTAAATGTAACAAACATTAGACTTTCGTTCAGTGGTTTTACATGCGTTAGAATTTTAACCGTTGGAATATAATACTTATTTAACCCATATAATAGGGTTCCATTAGTACTTGCGGGACCCTAAAACAACTAAAATCCAAAAATTCACTAAATGGAAATAGTATCGTTGTTCATAATAAAATCACAAAAAAACAAAGCAGCTATTTATAAAAAAAACGTAGATACCTATTATCCCAAAAATTAATGTACCGTGAAATATCCATGAACGAGTAGGGTTTCCACGGTTTTCGTATTTTCTACCCGAAATTAAATTAGGATAAACATAATCTGTGTTCACAAAATACACTGAACGTTATTTTGAGCGTGAAAAGGAAAACATGAAAAAACAATATTACAATAGGCTGCGACAGATTTCTTTCCTGGTATTTCAAAGTGTTTTGTGAATTATTAACCATTTATTATTAAGCACCTGTTGTCTAGCAGAGGGATATAGCTCTTTCTTTTGTAGGTTATCAATTATATTTATTTTGCTCAGGAAAGGTTTTTATCGTTAAAAAACTTATCCTAAAAATGAAAACCATGAAATGAACAAGTTTTTTTACTCTTTTATTACTCATTTGCACTTTATTACCTGAACATATCGATTTTTTGCCGCAAGTTTTAATTTTTAATGCATTTTCAGATTTTTCTATGATATGCACCTGGGTTAGCCTTTGCTATGGTTTGACGCTATATCTAATACTTATGTTGCTACACCTATAGGGTGACTTTTAATTAGTTCTTGATAGCAAAAGATATGTATGTAGTCATGAAACTGAACAACTTTTCCCATTGAACATAGGTCGAAATACGAAAAACCAAATTTGACCTCCCATTCAAAATGCGCTATCAGCTAATGCAGTTTCTATGGGAGGTCAAAACATGATTTTCGTATTTCGACCTATGTTCTTTGGGGAAAGTTGTTCAGTATCATGAGTACATTCACACCTTTTTCTATCAAGAACTAATTAAAAGTCACCCTATATTTTTTATGATTTTCAATTTAAATGTAATCCATTTGGTTTATGTTTTTAGCTTGTTCATTATTATTTACTAATTTGTTTGCCTAGAAATACAAGGCTAGTCAGGTCCATTTCAGCTTTACCTAGTTGTTGCATGGAAAAGATTGTTCTGGGTACCTAATGAGGCCTACTTTGCAATTAGATGTAAACATAAGCACAGAATACGATATAAGAACTAGCGTATACTAGGCTATTTTTTTGGACCTGATTTCCTTTTGCTCACAAAAGCAACAACTTTTGTTCTACGACTTTTACAACCCACGAAAAATTTTCAACTTCCCATACAAAATGGGTCGGTCACGTGACCACTTTAGTATGGAGAGTCGAAATTTTTTTGTGCTTTGTTAGCAAAGTCGTAGAACAAAAGTTGTTGCTTTTGACCTCACTAATAAGTGGGCAAAAGGAAATCAGTCCAAAAAAATAACCTTGTATATAAAAGTACAATTTGCTGAGTACAATTTGTATGTTTGTTGGAAATGATTTCTTTCTTTCTATTTTATCTATTTCCACGCGCATGTATATTTTTAAAATCTAGCTAATCTTCGGAACCTACTTAAGAGATTTTCAAAGGAACCCAAAGGGTAACCGGTAACCCTTACAAGTCAGCTGTACCTTATTTGATAACAAGATAGATAGGGGTTTAATGTTACATTGCTTGCGGGTTTTCGTATGTTATTATCCCGTCTGTGTAATAAGTTTGTGCAGGTAAATGTGTTAGGATGTAAAAGAAGATGAAAGACGTTAACTTTGCATACCCTAATATAATGCAAATTGATGAAAGTGTTTCCCAAATAAGACTGAAAAGAGATGTATGAAAACCAAAGTCTTGGTTTTAGTTATTATTCTCTGAAATAAATAAGTGTACGAACTTATTTCTTGTGCTTCTGCGGCTTGTCTACATTTCTTTCTTTTTTGTTTTATTTTGATTCTGAGCTTGGCTTTATGCAGGTTTGGTACTCAGACCATGAAACTGAACAACTTTTTCCAAATAACGTAGGTCGAAATATGGAAAATAATTTTGTATTTCTCTTGAAACTACAGAAAATTCCGGTAATAACAACACTTAGGGGACCGGTGATATTACGTCATACTATCCGGACGTTTTTACGATTTCTTAACAAATCAACGAGACATACATACATAATATCACGCCATGTTCCCGTCGGGGTAGGCAGAGACCACAGTTCTCCACCTGCTACGATCTTGACATACTTCCCTTGCTTCCTGTACTTTCATCAATCCTTTCATACATGCTATGCGTCGCTAAAAGCGGTCGGTCGTTATAATCGCCGTCGCGTCGTACTAAACTCATTCTACTGAACATCACGTTTATTGTATGGGAAGTATAGTTTGTTAATTTCGTTTTTGACCTAAAACCGACATTGAGAGACGGAACAAAGCGTGCGCTAAGTCACACAAGCGTCAAGTTTTAAAGTTGTGAGACTAATAATATCGGTCTATGTTCCTTAAGAAAAATTGTTGTGTTTCTTGGTCGCAGAATGCACAGTTTTGGAAGATAAATTTTTAGGCCATTCGTTGTACAGTCAAGAGCACATCAAGCTTCATACTTTGAACTTTGTACCGCACTTATCTTAATCAGCGTAGAGATGGAAATCGCACAGCGAGTGTCAAGCTTGACCTGCTACTGACTGTACCAGCTTTTTACGAGTTTGTTTTTCTATGTAAGCAAATGACAGCAAAATCATGCTGAATAGTCTAGGCAACGAAGCGGATCGTTGTATGAAGACCCCCGCATTAAATCCTCAGTCGATGAAACTTTGCTGGGGTATTAAACTACATGAGACAAACCTTCTATAAAAAAACGGTACTTTTAATTTTTCCATACAAAAATTACAAAAAAATTATGAAAAAGTTTTGTTGTAATTTTTTTTTTAATTTGATTCTTTATCATCCTGTCAAATAAAATCTGTCTGAGAAATTAATGTTGGGGTCAACTGCTTTGTTGCCTACACTAGAAATATAATTTTACCAACGTCTCGCTTAAATAATTTATCAGTCACTCGATAGGGGTTGGTACACCTAAATCACATTGTACCCTCAGGTCAGGTGTATTTTAGTTACGTAAATTTTAGCTAAAGTTAGGTTTAGATGTATAGAAAAGTTATTTTACCTTAAAGCCAGTAGATTCTTTGAGTAGAATAGAATTGTAAAAAACTGGCCAAGTGTGAGTGGGACTCGCGCCCTGAGAGTTCCGTACCTATCTACCATATGATATACTAAAAGCTTTTGCTCTTAAACTTTTAAAACTCCGCGGCCATCTAACTCGACCCCTCTTTTATAGAAAAGTTCTTGAAACGGGAGCTCACCTTAATTGGTTACTATTAGTTGTGAGAAAAATTAAAATATTTAATGGTTTTAGACTTTTCCCTTTATTGGTACTGTGAGACTGTGGCAAGAAGCTATCTTGCCAAATTTCATAATTTTAAGTCAACGGGAATGTATGGAGATGAGGACATAAAAAGCCAAATCTTTTGATTGCGACGTTGTAAAAAAAACAGATCTTGTGTGGTTTATGAACCTTAATATTCCTTATCAATTTCAACCTGATACCTCTACCCGATCGAGAGAAAAAGGGTCTTGACAGACAGACAGACAAACGGAAAACAAAGTGATCCTATATGGGTTCTGTTTTATTATTTTGAGGTACGGAACCCTAAAAATGGGATTCATGGAATCGACATTAGCTATCACCGTGTCATTTCATTAGATAATATACAGGGCGTAAGGAAAAGTATGGTTATTATATTATATTTATATCTTTATCTACTCTCTGCGTTCAAAAATTGTAGGTAAACCTCTTCATAATGTCAATCTGTGTTCAGAAACACTCTTAGCAGCATTTTTTTATCTGTGGGAGTGTATTATGAAGTATTGAATTTACTAACAGTCATCGCGGGAGACCTATTAAACATTAAACAATTTTTTAATTTTTATAGGCGCGCCATTGTCAGTGGCTGTAAGGAGGTTTCATTGCAATAATGCAAAACTCAGCAAACAAAAGTTGTATTTACATATTTTTATTAGTTTTGTAATGAAATAAGTGATAAAATTGTTTACAATTTGCCTTCGAGTGTTTTTATAGTAGTTTATGCAACTGTCATATAAAACAGGTTATTAAAACACGAGTTTGGGTTTATCACATGAGGCGTAGCCGAATGTGATAATAGCATCAAACGAGTGTTTTAATACCATATTATATGCAGTTGTGTATACTACTTTATCTTCACTCATGCAATAGGTTTCTTTACTTATAAAAATGATAAAAATTAAACAAAAGTAAGTAAACAACAATGGTAACTTATATTATGTATATTACAGTTCTGATATGAGTCTGAAGAAGCCGCCTTAATATATCCGCTAGGTCTTCTTTGAAATATACAAGCAGAACATTTTCTTAACAAGACATGGTTTTCTCTTCGATTTTCATTCTTTCCCAATTCATTGTAGGTTATGTCATAAAATGTCCTAGACTAATATGGGAGAAGATCATAAGTTATTGTGTATCTTCTGGTGTAACTGCAGTATCCTGACTGCACCACTTTATCTTCTTTTTCAATAAACTTTCACATTACTTTCACGGGCACAAAAAACTTGAAAAAGGTAAATATTTGAAAATGGCGGCAAATCTAATATCTATTTCCTTCTAATTTCAGGCTGCGCGCGCATATTTTCCACTACAGATAAAATAATTGTAACTATAGTAACTGCTACTGTAACTGCTCCAAAATAATAGGTTGTTTATAAGGCACACTTTGTAAATATGCTACTAATATTGGACAGCTACTAAGAAAAACTGTTACATTTATAACCGTCTCTCTAAAAGACCTTATATTCAGTCTTCTTTAAAAAGGTTTAGGTTCAAGAAGAATTTTATCCAAGTGTTATGTTATGATTAAAAAGTTAAATTACGTAACACCTTTGCAAAATTTTCATACAAAAATCGTTACGTAATGGTAACTTTTAAATTTTTTATGCATACTCTGCGTAATATTCAGCCTTATGTACCAACTTTTTGAATCATAATTCAAAGATTACGACATGAGTGTAGATAAAAGCAGTTATTATATGTTTTTTTGTACTGTTTGTTATCTGTGTGCAATATAAGAGTATTGTGTTGTATTGTATAGGAACTTCGCTTAGCAGTTATCACCGGAAAAAGAGAAAAACATTAAGGCTTGTTTTTGAACACATTATTTTAGGATTCACGATATGAGAGTAGATAAAATTATGTATGCAACTCCACATAATTAGGTATAAAACACTCGTGTCTTCTATTATGGAACTTGGCTCGCTACGCTCGCCTGCGTCCCATAAACCGACACTCGAGTTTTATACCCCTCATTATGTACCGTTGCATAAACTACTAATAGGTCTTTACCTATGAAATTGCCGAAATTTTCCTACAGATTAATGAGATCATAATTCCTATAATTCTAATGCAATTTTTTTCATTTGTCTTATATTTGAAAGTTGACTTCAAGGTTATCGATTTACGCAGAAAATAAAGTTTTTATTTTTAGTTTGATATATTTGTAGCGCGAGTGGTTTCGATACCATGATTACAAGGATCCTAAAGGCATGTGCCACTCTTATTTGCAATCCTTTAACACATTTAATAAACCTTTCCTTATCAGAAGGCATATTTCCTGATAGCCTCAAAATTAGTGTGATCAAACCCTTATTTAAAAAAGGTGATAATTTGGATCCTGACAATTATAGGCCTATTTCATTAGTCCCTATACTATCCAAAGTTTTCGAAAGAGCGATGCAGACTAGATTAAAGGACTTTCTAGTCAAGCATAACATACTTCAGCCAGAACAATATGGCTTTCGTCAAGGCTTGTCGACCGTACATGCATGTTTTGATCTAGTGCGTATCATTACTCAAAATCTTAATAGGGGTACACCCACAGTGGCCTTGTTTCTTGACATGACCAAAGCATTCGATTTAGTGAACCACGTATTGCTCTTACAAAAGTTAAAACTATATGGGATTCGTGGTCCAGCATTTGATTGGCTAGAAAGCTTTCTTAAAAATAGGCAACAATGTACTGAGATATGTAACGTTAATGAATCGAATGGCATTATCACGAAGCAAAGCTATCGTTCCAATTTTAGAGTCACTAATAAAGGTGTGCCGCAAGGTAGTGTTCTTGGGCCGTTACTGTTTCTTTTGTACGTAAACGATCTTCCTAAGGCTACTTGTCATAGTTGTGTTCAATTCGCAGATGACACAACACTCATAATAGAATGTAAAAATAAAGATGGACCTACGTTTGAAAACGACATAAATAATGCTCTTAGTGAATTGGTTAAATGGTTAAATAATATTGACTTACGTATAAATGTTAGTAAAACTAAGTTCATGCAATTTATCTCGTATAATGCTAACCTATATCCGATCCAAGTGAGTGATAACAACGAAATGGTTGATGAAACTGACACTTTCAAATTTCTTGGTATCACGATAGACAGGCATTTGAACTGGAAATGTCATATTGAGCTAGTTTGTAACAGATTAAATCGCTTTGTTTATGCAATCAAAAGGTTGAGACAAACTATATCAGTTGAAGCAGCTTTAATGGCCTATCATGGCTATGTCTCCTCTATCCTTGGCTATGGACTGATACTGTGGGGTAATTCTGTAGATATTGACAGGGCCTTTAAACTCCAGAAGAAATGCATCCGCGCAATATGCAACGCTAAATTCGATGACAGCTGTAGACCTCTTTTTAAACAACTTAATATACTACCCCTTCCTTGTATGTATATTAGAGACGTGTGTATTTTTGTTGCCTTAAACCCAAATTATTGGAAAACTCGTGGAGAAGTTACGTTACGACAAACAAGATCAAAGATTATGAATTTACTGTATCAACCTCTTGCTAGGAAAGACATTTACAAGAGGAACATATTTAATATGAGCATTTTGTTATTTAATAAGCTACCTGACAATTTTAAAATTATGACTAAAGATGCACTGAAAAATTGTTTGACAAAATGGCTATTAAAACATTGCTTTTACAGTGTGAAAGAATTTCTAGATTTTAAAGTTAATGAATAGTTTAATTTTGACATATTTAATATTGACACACTGTATATAATTTTAATTCTGAAAACACTGTACTCTTCTAACTTAAGATCCTCAACTACTGTTTTCTTGCGAATAAAGATATTTATATTTATATTTAAAATCAAAGGTTCGAAAATTGTTCGTCTTAAATGTCATCCGATTTCATCATTAGATTTGTTATATTTTTTTACAGATAATATTTTTCGAAAATTAAATATAAGCTTTTGTTAGCTTAATGTGTTCCCAATAATGCTTAAAAAAAATTAAAAAATTGGATTTATAATTCCTAAGAAAAATGCAAAAATTATAGTACTGAAAATTGAGTTTACCTAAAATTCGCCATACAAAACGGCAATTTCATAGGTAAAGACCTATTATAATAACATATTCAATACAGTCATTACAGATTATCCCAAATCGACAATATTGTATCTTGAATAATTGATTCCTTGAATAATTGATTCCTTGAATAATTGATCATGTTGATCATCTTAATAGGAAATTGATCAACTTATGATTGCGTATTATCTTCCGGTGACATATAAAGGGTGTCTCAGTAGGAGTGCATACTTATAAAATTTGGTGTATTTTTTTTGTGCATGTGGCACCTCTGAAATTTTACAGCTGTCATTTATATTTATTCCGATTATTAAAAATGGAGCGCTTTACGAAAGAACAACGCGTTATAATTGTCAGAACTTATTACGAAAATTCGGAAAGTTACGCTCAGACCGCTCCCATCGCATTATCTCAAGAATTTCTGTTGTCAACTGGCCATTTCATTTCATTTCATTTCATTACAATTTTTAAGCTCAAATCCGAGAACTAACGCGTCATCGGTGAGATACAGCCATATATCTCTGTGAAAAAGTCATGGAAAACTTTATGAAAAGAGTAAGAGCCTGTCATCAGAGCCGTGGGCCATTTGCCGGATATTTTATTCCATACTTAATCGGAACATGTCTTCCTCACAATCCAACAAAAATATCCCATCTCTCTCAAAAATATGTGCTTTTATTTAAAAATTAAAAAGTGCACTCTTACTGAGACACCCGTTACCTTATAGCCCGAGAGGCGAGCGACCTAAATCTGCAAGTATTTTCTAAAAGCTGATTTTATCATATGACGTCACATTAGTGGAGTAGCAAAATTTGCCTTCCGTTAGTCACCTAGATTTGTTAGCGATTGGTGAGGGCTCTGATTTTTCAAAGAAATAATTATTATACAGGGTGTTAATTTGATTGCGTGCCATAGCTTAGGGGGTGTTTTAATAACGATAAAGAAACACAAAAAAAAATATTTAAAAAATCCTACTTAAAAAAAAACAAAACTCCATTGAAACTTAACGAACGCGGAGGGCAATGACCCGGACGGAGCATCAGTGGTACGCAGTATCAGTGGATAAGGTAGGCATATACATAACTAGAGCTCTTTCGCGCGCTTTTGATAGCGCGGTACTCAAGGTCATTGCCCTCCGCGTTAGTTTAGTTTCAATGGAGTGAAAAAAAAAATGTAGGATTTTTTTTATATATTTTTTTGAGTTCCTTTATCGTTACTGAACCACCCGCTAAACTATGGCACGCAATCAAATTAACATCCTGTATACCTCGCAACTACTTTCTTAAATCTGAAATTTGGTATACAGGCGAACAATATATTATATTCACAAAAATATTAGTCAATATAGTACTGTAACAGAAGCCGATGAGTCACCGATAAAATGTAGCGCCTTGGCCTTCTATGATGGCGCGATTGGTCTATGAAAACCATTTTTATTTACTATTTTGACCGGCAAATCTGAGTTTTGCTTTTAAATATGCTATCTGATACTTTAAGTAGGTAGTCATCTACTACATATCTATAAAAACGGTCATACAAGTCAAACGCTAACGAATCCAGCTGACTGACGGGAGACTGTTTCTCTACTCCACTAACGTGACGTAAAACAATCAGATTTTAGAAAATGCTTGCAGTTGTGACCTACAACTCACCTCTCGGGCTATTATATAATTAAAAATGTGTTGACAGAAAACAGTACCAATTCATCTCTACCGGTGGGTGTCGTAAGAGACGACTAAGGGTTTATAAACTGGAGGATGGGCAGCAGCATCTTTCTGTGTATCGTGCGATCATACATACTGCGGTCACCAACAACAGCGGTTGCCAGCCGCAACGCTTACAAGCGTGGTGACTATGGTAATTCCTCTCCAAAGTACCACGCGTTTATTGCTGGGATTCTGAAGAGAGCTCCCTGTCCTGCAGTGGACGTTTAATGCGATGTTATGTGTAGTAAATATAAAAACAAAAACTGTGGTTGCAAAGCGGCGAGAGTCCAAATTCTTTAGGTTCAACTTAGTTTGAAAAAGATCTAGCATTATAATACGCTCGGTATACAATGTTTTTTTTTGTGAGCAAACGAGCAAGTGCGCCACCTGATAATAAGTGGTCACCACCGTTCATAGCGGCCACTGTCTTACTAATGGAATAATTTGACACTAATAAGACAGTAAAGCGCGTTGTTTACTTTGAGAACTAAGATAGTATGTCTCATGTGCCGGTAATTAAGTCAGTCAAGAGCACATCAAGCTTCACACATTGGATTTTGTACCGTTCTTATTTCAATAGACGTACGAGCTAGAGTCGCACTGTAGGTGTAAAGCTTGACCTGTCGTTGACTGACCATATTTCACTGGGACACCACGGTAGCGCGACTGGTTGCGCTACTGGTGTCCGTAACTAGACACCAGTAAAGACACCAGAGTGGCCACATCCTGCGGCCACAGTATTAAGGGCTATATTTCACTGGGAGTGGTAGCATCAGCATCCGAGCTGGTGGCGCCGCCAAATTGGTTGCGCTACCAAACGGACACCAGGTGAGTAACTCTCTATAGAGCTGTATACATTTTGTTGGTAGCGGCGACTGGTTGCGCTGCCATGGTGTCCCAATGAAATACCGGCCTTATGGACCAAACAAGTCTTCCTTAAAAAACCGGTTAAGTGCGAGTCGGACTCGCGCGCCGAGGGTTCCGATATACCTATAGTATTTTTGGAAGCAATAAAGTCCATTTTCAGGACCGCAAAACTAAATTTGTTTGTAAAGGTTTTTTGCAGATTTCTGAAAAACTGTGCAACTTAGAAAGATCGTTTTATTTTTGCTGTAAAGTTTATATAAACTTCTGTCAACTGTAATTAATTCAGATTTTTCCTTACTCAAACTTCGGAGATAAGGGGGGGGGGGGAATGGTATTTTTCTTGACATTTTTCATCATAACTTTAAAACTAAGAAATTTAAAACAAAAATATATTTTAAAATGTACAAGTAAAGCCCTTTCATATGATACCCCACTCGATCTAGTAGCGACAATTTGAAATTTGGCCCCCCCTATTTTGGCCCCCTTTATATTAATAATCATACTTTTTTCAAAAAATTTTCTTGTGCAATTAAGTTGGGCAACTATATTCTAAAACTATTCCAAATTTCAGGTTGATAGCATAAGTGGTTGCTGAGATATAGAGGTGTGACAGACAGACGGACAGACAGACAGACAGACAGACAGAGCGGCACCATAAGGGTTCCTTTTTTTTACCATTTTGGTATCGGAACCCTAAAAACAGAGACGCCATTCTTCCATCAAAACTTAATACGATTTCCTGTAAATGGCGAATGTGGAATTCTTGTAAGTCCACGATCCCTTCTCTACAAGTTGCAAGTTTGTTCAATCGGACAGTTTTCTTTTGATCTCGCGTATACAAGTCCGTAGTCCTTTAAATGAAGTTTTTTGTTGGTTTCTTTAAGACAAACTTAGTGGTATCTAAATATTTCTTTCGCTTGATTTGGGTCCTTTCCATTTGTTGTTGTAGTGAATGAAAATAATGTATAAATAAACTAGACAATTTTGAAACGCAGCTGGTAATTTTTTTTGAGTCTAAAAAAATTGTAAGCACTCTTTAAGTGTTACTCAGACCGTGAAACTGAACAACTTTTCCCAAGGTACATTGGTCGAAATAGTTTGATCTCCCAGCTGATTGTATATTTAGTGTGAGGTAATTTCTTTTCGACAAAAAAAAAAAAAACCGTGTGGTGCCGGCAAGGAATAGTACCAACCCATACATACCCGTGGGTGTCGTAAGAGGCGACTAAGGGTTACTGGAGGATGGGCAGCAGCATCCTCCTTTGTATCTTACATCTTACTTACTGCGGCCACCTACAACCGCGGTCCATGGTGCCAGCCGTAACGCTAACAAGCAAGGTGACTATGGTACTTCCCCTCCACATTTTTCCAGCAAAGGCTAGAATTCTGGAGGGAGCTCCCTGTCCTGTAGTGGGCATTTCCATGGGATGTTATGAATTTCTTTTTCGTATTTGGACCTTTGTTCCTTTGGGAAAGTTTTTCAGTTTCTTTTTTTTATTGTCAATGGGCTTACTCTTGACCTCTATCGAGTCTTGAAGACAGAGATGAGTTCGACGATGGAACGAGCTTGCCCAAGCTTCATAAACTAAGTAACAGGATAAGAAGTATATTAAATATTTTTTTAACACTTGATATTCAGATATCTTAATCCTAGTATATTAGGCAATATCACGTAAGCATGCTACGAAACCTTTCGCGTACGCCTTGCATAGAAAGATTTTCGTTCATTGGCTCTATAAGGCCATTCCCAAGTATCGACCTTCTGTATAAAGCCTTACAAAATTAATGGATAAAAAGATACAATAATGAAAGCCACAAGGATCCTTAAAGCTTCTTTTAAATGCGCAAATAATGGTTCCTTCTCAGCCCTCGGGTAAGATGAATAAAATATAGTTCATTACTTGAAGCGTCCAATAAAAAGTCTCAGAGAAAATTCCAGATCGGCCTTGAGCGGTAACATGCTTATAAAAAAGTTTTAAATCGCTTCGAATTTGCAAACTGGGTAGCTATAGTCAAAAACGCTATTAGAATAGAATGAAAATATATAGAATTGACATTAGCTGTCACGCAACACTTTGTTGGCTTATGTCAATCTCATACGTTTTTATTCTATTCTACTGGCGTTAGCGATTATAGAAAGCCACGGGTCTATCCCACTATTTCCATGGAAATGTAAAATGGAAATAGTGGCACTCAGGTTTTTTTCCACTTGTCTACGGCCCCTACACCTATCTTGAGAAATGTTAATTTATTTGAAGAATTATCTTATCGGGACAGGTCAAAAGTCCTTTTTCTATCTTGTTGTATGCAGGGGCTTCAAAATGTCTAACTACAAAAAATAATAATGATGTTTTGTTATTAGTGTCTCCCTAAAAATCGGTTACGCTTGGCCACGGTCTAAGCAGATAGTGGTTTATTAATACCTACACAAAAAGTTACATTAACGTATAGCTACCAACTATACCATGCAGCGCAGCAAGTCAAGACATTAGGGCCGCTTTCGTAGCGATTAGCCGTGCAAGTGAACTCGCGCGGACATTTGGACAAGGCCGTAGGCAGTGTATTATACTAAAAAAACATACAGTCCAATAGAGAACCTCCTCCTTTTTATTTATGTCGGTTTATAACTCATTTTCCATAGACCGGATAGCTAAAAAATTTTACTTGTAGTTGTAAGATTTCCGCAAAAGAGTTTTTGAGTGCCCAAAGGCCTCTGACATTCCGTATATAGAAGCCTAGATGAACAGCTTGGTGTACTTTCCGAAGCACGGAATCTTCATACTTATCAGGTGAATAAGTGACTCATTCTGCAAATTCCTACTAAACCGGAGAAGTCTCACAAGGTCTGCTTCAGCTGTTCCATATGATCAATTATTGACAAATAACGTAACTGCTAATTCTTTTTTGGTTCTTAAAGTTGGTAATAAGCTTGAGGAAAAGTTCTGATTTCAATCTTTGTATCATCATCATTATGACATCTCTTGAAACGTCTACTACAGGACAGGGAACTCCCTCTAAAATTCCAGCTGTTGTTGGAACAATGTGCAGGGGAAGTACCATAGTCACCACGCTTGACAGCGTTACGGCTGACACCATGGACCGCGGTCGTTGGTGACCACAGAATATAAGGTGGTACGATACACAGAAGGATGCTACTGCCCATTCTCTGGTTCATTAACCTTTAGTCGCCTCTTATGACACCCACCGGTAGAGAAGGGTTGGTACTATTCTTTACTTTACCGGCCATCTTTGTATAAGCTACGAGTATTCAATAGTTATATATCCGCATCTTCCAGATTAAGCTCAATTTATTACAACCCTGCAAAAGACAGGAGTAACCATTTATTTCATTTCACGTCAAACTATCGAGGCCTCTTTATATTCGCCATGAAAATGCCCGAATTTCTCAGTTTAATAGACCGAATCGTTCGAAATGCACATTTCGTTTCAGGTCATTGCCCTGTAGTATGGGCGGTGCATATTGACTGCATTATATCTGCAATTTTAATATATTGGAAAGAATCTGGATCGCTTGGAAGGATTTTCATGTTTTCCTACTGCAGTGCTCTTGAAGATAACTAGTGATGTGCTTGTAACTGAATGTTCCCTTTTCTGATTTAAAAAATCAAATCAAATCACATTTTACCAAGCTAAACTGGTATTTTATTTCTGTAACCGAGTTTCTTTCTACCTCAACATCAAAATATCATCGGGTGAGCAAGCTATGCTACCCGCCAACAGATGGCGCTGTAGATTTAGGTTAAAGCTGTAGGTTAAAAAATTCTTAAAAACACGGAGAAAACGAATTTTCCCAGACATGAGACCTAGCTAGATCGTTTTTTAGCCCCCGAAAACCCCCGTATGGTAAATTTCATCAAAATCGTTAGAGCCTTTTTCGAGAAACGGATTACAAATATTACGGTTTAATAAGTACTTATAGAATAGCCGATAGAATATATGATCCTACGTCATAAAATTAAATTGCAATTCGTTAAATCAATGCGAGGAAATGGATGAAGCAGAACATATTAGCAGTTTCAAGTCCATGTATTTCAATTTCTTTCATTCTTCTTTCTAAGTCAGTCATCAGTTAGTACCAAAGTTTTATTTTCTTTTCATAATTACCATCATTCGAAGTCCTTTTATAGTACTTCTGTCGTAAATTAAAATTAATACGTAAAAAAAATTCAAAGAAAATAAGTTAAATTAATACGTTAGAAATTACTCGTAAGAGTTTTTAAGTTAGGTAAGTCATTAAATCAAATGTACCCTGTATCTTTTACAGTCGAATTTTAAAAATAATTAATTGTTTTTTTTTTTTTTTCATAACCGATATTGAAAATTACATCAAAATAAGTCTCATCTCTACCAGCCAACAAAGGGATAAAAATATTATTCGAATGCTTGCTTTGCCAACATCACAAGACGAATAAAATTTTACGCGCATTCTGTGAGCGCCATATTGGAAATTGGAATATTTCTGCCTCGTCTATGTGGAGAGTCGTTTTTGTTGAATGTACGATCGTACAAGTGCTGTGTTCTGAAAATCAAACAATACAGCGTTTAACGGAAAGGTTTGATAATACTTAAGGTTGTGATTCTGCCCATGAAACTGAACAACTTTCCCAAGGAAGATAGGTCATAGAACAATAGTAGATTAGTAGCCAAGGGCTGTAAGGCATCAATTGCAGCCCGAGATATTTAGGCGCACGAGCACAGCGAGGGCGCCTATAGTTCGAGGGTGCAATTGATGCTTACACCCGAGCTAACTACTCTGCTTTACATCTCGATTGTGAGGTCAGTAGGTCCTTATTACCCCCAAATGGGGCTTGTAGGTTGCCAATTAGCGCTCTAGGTTCATAATGTAGCTAGAAAAGCCCTAGGGCGGTAAGTAATAAAAAAAAACACTAAAAAATCAATTACTTACCGCCCTAGGGCTTTTCTAGCTACATTTTTACCCTAGAGCGCTAATTGGTCACTTACAAGCCCCATTTGGGGGTAATAAGGACCTACTTACCGAATATGAGAGATGTAAAATCTGTTTTAACCTCCCATAGAAACTGCATCAGCCTGATAGCGCATTTTGTATGGGAGGTCAAATTTGGCTTTTTGTTTTTCGACATAATCACAGAATAAAGTAATAGTACTGTCATACAGAACGGTCACTCTCTGCCCCCCTTGCAATCCACCCCGCACCCCCGCGAACACCTTGTACTGAATATGCAGGCCTACGCGTGTTCCAATTTAAAACTTTGACAGTTCGTGGTTTCGCGCTCGTTGTATGGAGCAAAGAGATTTTAACCTTGTGCCCGAGCATAGCGAGGTTAAAATCTCTTTGGTATGGAGTGACCGGGGTGTGACATTATGTACCCAAAGAGATTTGAACCTCGCTACGCTCGGTCACGAGGTTCAAATCTCTTTGAATGTACCGTTGGTACACTCAACAGCACGTCAGTAGAAACACTTTTGGACCTTATAGCGTGGTAATAGAGTTGAAAAAGTTTCTACCAACGTGCGGTTAACCGTACTAGAATCACGCTGCAGGTGTCAAGCTTGATCTACTCTTGAGTCCCATAATACACCGTGTAGGTAGTTTTTATTCTGAAATTTCGAAAGTAGCTTAATGTGTTGAACTCTCACGAGTGTCCCTACCGTGTGGTTCCGGTAAAGAATACTACCAATCTATATCTACCCGTAGGTGTCGTAAGAGGCGACTAAGGGATTATGGCATGGAGGATGGACAGCAGAGTCCTTCTGCGTATGGTTCCATATTGCACTTAGCGATCACCAAAAACCGCGGTCCATGGTGCAACTGGTGGTGACTATAGTACTTCCCCTCCACATTGTTCCAGCGAAAGCTGGAATTTTGGAGGGAGCTCCCTGTCCTGTTCTAGACATTTTTCATTTGTTATGATGGACTCTTACGACATGTTGTTGTTGTATAAAAAAAATTACACATGTTATATTATGATGATGATAAGATGCCTAAAAGAATTTTATCAAATTTGCACAAGGGACCCAAAAAATTCCCGACATAATACAAAGAACAAACTGCCAAATATCCCACAGGAAAACGTTTGGGAACAGGATAAATCGAGTGTGTCGATAAAGTAACGATAAATCAGAAACTTGACCAACTCGCCAACGGAGAGTAACTACTTGTAAACAATAATGCAGGGTGTTTTTTAACATTACTTTTTGCCTTTAGAATTTACTAAAACTTAAATTGAATATTTTTTCTTTGAACACATAAAAAAACTATCACTACATACTCGTAGTATAAAACAAAGTCGCTTCCCGCTGTCTGTATGTATGTATGCTTAGATCCTTAAAACTACGTAACGGAATGTGATGCGGTTTTTTTAGTAGATAATGTGATTCAAGAGGAAGGTTTATACGTATAATACATGCATAATATAGGAGAGAAACACTGATGATTTTAGAGGTTTCTAATGTGATGTCGTAAATATAATTTTTTTTTTGCGCTTACATTGCAAACGCTGGCTGAACCGTACGTACGAGATAGATCAAATAATGTACTATATATATATCTCTTAGGGATGACCCACAAAAACAATTTTTTATCCTTCATTTTTTTACGAAGTGATTTTAAGCAGTACAGCATTAATCCTTATCCAATTTTACAGCATGTAATTTAAATGAATATTTTCGAAGATATTACAGATTTAAAATGCAGGGACATAGCGGTTGCGGCGGTACGGGCGCGTGCGTATAAATAGTGTATTTAGTATCAGCATTTCACCCGTGCGAAGCCGGGGCGGGTCGCTAGTAATGAATAAATAAATACTTTTTTGCACACATTCCAAATGAAATGACTTAAGAAAAGCTCTGAGCTATTAGTGAGCAAAGTTAAAGCGATCTGTTCCGAGCAACCTTTGTCTAAGGCGATGTAGCTATAATTAACATACTATATAAGGGTGATGAAGGACAAATTTCAATGATGATAAGGAGCATATTCTAGAAGATACAAAAAATATTGACGGACATCCACACCCCTGCGTTTTTGAGGAATTAAGTTTTAACTATTTTGAAATTTGACAATGAATCGTACATCTGGCAGACTATGACTATCTGATTAAATACAATGTATAAAACCCCAGAAAAATGGTCTGCCGTCATAATAGCCCTGCGTCGTAAAGTTACAGCGCTTCAAAATGCAAAAATTCACTACTTCGTGTCGTGATAATGCAGAGCCCCGCATGTCTGCCTCTTCGATTTTCTACATTTTCAGAAGTATTTTAAACAGGAGCCACAAAGGCAGACAAAAAAAAAAACATTATTTAGTATCTTATTTTAAATTTTTTTGCTTTAACTCAAAAACGGAGCGACGCACAGAAAAACTTGTAAGGACCAAATCGATTCGTATTGAGCTGATCTATCATCCCTATTAATATGAATCATGAGCAAATCATATACCCAAATTGCAGCCAGCACCCTAACTACTAGGTAGGTACTTATATCATAACATCCCATAACACTTCCACTACAGGACAAGGATCTCCCTCCAAAACTCCAGTGAAAACGCGTGGTACATTGGAGGAGATTTACCATAGTCACCACGCTTACAAGCGACCGCTGTTGTTGGTGACCGCAGTATGTAAGATGGTACGATACGCAGAAAGATGCTGCTGCCCATCATCCGGTTCATAAACCCCTAGTCGCCTCTTACGACACCCACGGGTAGTAATGGGTTGGTACTATTCTTTGCCGGCACCATACGTACGAGTCGGTACTAGGTACTTATATACATCGACGTAAATATCTACTACTACATAAAAATCTATGAACCTAATTTAAAAAAACATAGCATTTAATTTTTATACCAAGAAACAAGCGATAAAATAACGTGGCTACCAAACTACAGTGGCACAAAAAAAAACGACCAAGTGCGAGTCAGACTCGCGCACTGAGGGTTCCGTACAAACCTGTAGGTATATAATTAAAAGTTATAGTATTTTTGTTGCAAAACATTTTTATTATGTAATGTAACTAAATTGAAAGTTTTCGGAATTTTTTCTTAATGTTTGCTAAAAAACGTTGCTTTATGCAAAATTTTTATTTGAATGAATTGCGGTTTATAATTATGATGTATTAAAAAAAAACCGGTCAAGTGCGAGTCGGACTCGCGCGCCGAGGGTTCCGATATACCTATAGTATTTTTGGAAGCAATAAAGTCCATTTTCAGGACCGCAAAACTAAATTTGTTTGTAAAGGTTTTTTGCAGATTTCTGAAAAACTGTGCAACTTAGAAAGATCGTTTTATTTTTGCTGTAAAGTTTATATAAACTTCTGTCAACTGTAATTAATTCAGATTTTTCCTTACTCAAACTTCGGAGATAAGGGGGGGGGGAATGGTATTTTTCTTGACATTTTTCATCATAACTTTAAAACTAAGAAATTTAAAAAAATACAAAAATATATTTTAAAATGTACAAGTAAAGCCCTTTCATATGATACCCCACTCGACCTAGTAGCGACAATTTGAAATTTGGCCCCCCCTATTTTGGCCCCCTTTATATTAATAATCATACTTTTTTCAAAATTTTTTCTTGTGCAATTAAGTTGGGCAACTATATTCTAAAACTATTCCAAATTTCAGGTTGATAGCATAAGTGGTTGCTGAGATATAGAGGTGTGACAGACAGACGGACAGACAGACAGAGCGGCACCATAAGGGTTCCTTTTTTTTACCATTTTGGTATCGGAACCCTAAAAACTACTTACTAGATCTCGTTCAAACCAATTTTCGATGGAAGTTTGCATGGTAATGTACATAACATATTTTTTATCATTCTCTTATTTTAGAAGTTAAAGGGGGGAGAACTCACATTTTACCACTTTGGAAGTGTCTCTCGCGCAAACTATTCAGTTTAGAAAAAAACTATACTTCTTAGAAACCTCAATATAATTTTTAAAGACCTATCCATAGATACCCCACACAAAATTTTGAGTTTCAGTTCTAAGTATACTCGTACTGAACCCAAATTTTTTTTTTTATTATTTTTGTGTGAAAATCTTAATGCGGTTCATAGAATACATTTACTTACCAAGTTCCAACAGAATAGTTCTTATAGTTTCGGAAAAAGGTGGCTGTGACATACGGACGGACAGACAGACAGACATCACGAATCCATAAGGCTTCCGTTTTTTGCCATTTGGCTACGGAACCCTAAAAACCCTTTCAGGTAACATATTATCAGCTTTACCATAACAACCTCCATGTTCACTAATTAGAGCCTTCCGCTCTCGATCCACAGGCTCTGGGTTCCAATCCCGGTGGGGACACTATCGAACAAACCCACTTTAGGCCAGTATTTTACTGGGACACCATAGTGGCGCGACTGGTGGCTCGACTGGTTGCGCTACTGGTGTCCGTAACTAGACACCAGAGTCGCTACACCCTGCGGCCACAGTATTAAGGGCTATATTTCACTGGGCGTGGTAGCGCGACCAGCAGCCGAGCTGGTGTCTAGTTACGGACACCAGTGGCGCAACCAGTCGCGCTACCACTCCCAGTGTGGCCGCAGGGTGTAGCGATTCTGGTGTCTTTACTGGTGTCTTGTTACGGACACCAGTGGCGCAACCAGTCGCGCTACCAGTGTACCAGTGAAATACCGGCCTTAATTAACGTAATTGTCTAAAAATAAGATGATTCCGTGCTTTCGAAGACAGTTCAAACTATTTAAATTACGTAATTCGTTGGTCTCGTTTTCCATATTCTACGGAGTGTTTTTAACGGCGTAACAAGTGGACAAACGAGCAATTGGCCACCTGGTGGTAAGTAGTCACCACCGCCCATGACACCAACTGTCTTATTAGTGAAATTATTTGACACTAATACAGCAAAGCGCTTTACCCACCCTGAGAACTAACATTGTATGTCTCATGTGCCGGTAATATTACCGGCACATGAGACATACCATGAGACTTACCCTTCGAATCGAAACACAGCAGTGTAAACCTGAGACTATTTAACTATCATTTAATCTGTGATAAGGTTTTAGTTGTTTTTTACATCTAATAAAAGCCAGTAATTTTTTTTTTTTATATTGATACAAATCCACGTATTGGTTTCACTTTAAGTTTGAAATCTAAAATTTAGGGTTTAACAGGGTTAAAATTCGTCTCAGATTTCTTACATTTCCATATTAGATTCGCAATATTCAAGATTATGCACCAACAGTTTAAAACTTTGATTTTTAATACCAAAAAAATGCAGAAGTGTTTATTGGATTTAAAATTGAAAAATTATTCGTAAAAACAGCAACATCATAGGTAAAGAACTAAGTAATAATAAACCGGCCAAGTGCGACTTAGACTCGCGCAAAGAGGGTTTCGTATCACTAAGGTATTATACCGTCTTAGTTATGGACGCGCTGTCATGAAGAATTAATATTTGTTGTTATAGCGACAACAGAAATATATAATCTGTGAAAATTTCAACTGTCTAACTATTACAGTAGGTCCCATTTTTCACCGTTTGGGTACGGAACCCTAATAAGAGACTCGTAGATAATTATGCTTGACAACCTGTACCCGGGTTATTATTATTACGAGTCAGCAGAACCCATAATCTGGGTGTTGGTTTAGGACTCTGAATAAATTAATTTTGTAAACGGTGGTAGATTTCCGATTTGGAGAAGATAAGTAGGTAGAGTCAGCAGAAACAAGTATGAATTTACTGCGTTGTCTAATTTAAGTCCGTAGAGTAACAGGCTAACAGCTAAAAATAGTACCACCCTATGCCAAAGAAAATCATGATATAACCTACACACAAATTGCAAATCATTGTGGTTTACAATTGATTGTCAAGTATAATATGACCTTGTATACTTACTCCTCTGGCGCAACGACCCAAAGTGAATTTGGCCTCCGATACGAAAAGCCGCCACTGGTCCCGATCTTGTTCCGCAGCCTGCCAGTCGTTGCCAGTAGCTCGCGCAATATATATATATATATATATATATATATATATATATATATATGAGATTATTACGCTTCAATACTGGAAAAGTTGAAGGTGGCCATGAAAGAAAAAAACGGCTAAGTGCGAGTCGGACTCGGGCACTGAGGGTTCCGTACCACTACATAAACATAATTGTATTAGTTGAAATTTCAGTAAGTTAATGTGCTAGATTTTTTGAGTCCGACACGCGCTTGACCAAATTTTATTATTTGTTGTTATTTTATAGCTTATGCACTATAAACATACCAATTTTCAAGTCTGTAAGTGTTCCCGTTTTTAAATAGAACTAAAACAAAAATCGCCTCAACGACCATCCAACTTGACCCCTCTCTTATATGAATATTCTTGAAACGGGAGCTCACCACAATTGGTTACCATTAGTTGTGAGAAAAGTTGTAATATTTAATGATTTCAGACTTTTCCCATTATTTGTACTGTGAGACCTAGCTTCTTGCCAAATTTCATAATTTTAGGTCAACGGGAAGTACCCTGTAGGTTTTGCATTTTTGAATTAATGTATGGAGATGAGGACATAAAATGCCATATCTTTTGATTGCGTCGTTGTAAAAAATTTAAATTTTCAAATCTTGTGTGGTTCATGGATCCTAATATATGGTATTAATTTCAACCTGATACCTTTACCCGTTCGTGAGATAAAGGGTCTTGACAGACAGACAGACGGACAACAAAGTGATCCTATAAGGGTTCCGTTTTTTTCTTTTGAGGTACGGAACCCAAAAAGAAGAGGAAAATTGACGGAAGATGTGCTGCTCCTGCAAGACAATGCGCTTGTTCACAAGTGCAGAGTGCAGAGTTGCTATGGATGCTCTACACAAACAAGGATTTGAATCTTTAGTTCACCCACCCTACAGTCCAGATTTGGCTCCTAGTGATTTTTATTTGTTCCCAGATTTTGAAAAAGTAGTTCAGGGGACGAAAATTTTTCAAATACAATGAAGTCAAAGAAGCTATTTGGGCCTATTTTGAAGGCAAAACAAAAAATATTTTTTTGACGGTTTGAGAAATTAATTTCGAGATCTAATAAATGTATTGACCTCATGGAGAATTATATTGAAAAGGAAAAATAACTCCGTATTATTTATTTTACAACCCCTCCATTCCGCGAATTTTTAGACCTCCCTCGTATTACGCGTTAACACAGAATAAAGTAAGAGTACTATCATACAAAACGGACACTCTCCGCCCTCCTTGCAATCAACCCCGCAACCCCGCATGCACTCGCCCGTAAGATTCTCGTGGTCCTACTGAGGGTCTTTACTGAATATGCGAGCCTACGCGACCTTCCAATTTCAAATTCGCCCTCGATGTACGTAGTGTCTGGGGTGTAGCGTTAATATCCTATATACAATGTCAGTACACGTTCTTGCTGGCCTTGAATATTATTACTATTTATTTTAGTCTCTGGCTGGAGTTCACGGGCCGAAACCCGGGCCTTATGCTTGCGTGGGGACATGGGTCCAACACGTAGAGGCCGTTTGAGACACTAATCTAAATTGTGAGATGGAACTGACCTTTCGGGTCTTACCTCTAAGTACACCCACCCATAAAATGCATCAGAGGTAATACCCGATGGGTGCAGTAAACTATTGCAATAAAAAGGAAACTAACGTTACTAGGGTTATGGAGGAGGGGCTATGGATTGGAGTACTGGGCTATGGGATGAGATAACAGACGCCTGCTGTATCAATATCTTACAAATTGAAAGCTAAGCAGACGGTGACTTGCCGGTAACTAAATGGGCCCCCAAAATAGTGGCGCATGCCTTGGGCGCAACATTGGTGTAACCAGCTGTGGAGTGTCGAGAGGTGCGGCCCCGATTTCACCATCACGGGCGGTTCACCTGGTGCGGGTCGGCGCCCGGAGCGGGCTTCCTCGTTATTACGCCATTAGACACTTCCACTCCCGAGCATATTGCTCTTGCGACTCCACTCTAGCCGGCCGGTGAAGGCAAGCTAGAGGCGGGTGCCTTGTAGGACCCAGGAGTACTCAGGTCCGTGGTGTCGCCACTCACCAACAGCTCGCCACAAGCTGCCCTGCGGGTAGCTAAGGGTGTATTGAGAGGTGTGCACCGGTTTCACCATCGCGGGTGACTAAACGCCCCCCGGAGCGGGTTTCCCCGTTATTACGCAGATTGAGCACTTCCACCCTTCGAGTTAAAACTCTTGCGCTGGCCAGCCGGCGAAGGCAAGCCAGAGGCGGGCTCCCATAAATTTTATTATTATTTTATTTTATTTTTTTATTCCTCAGTAATTCAATTCAATTCAATTCAATTATTTATTTATAAATATACATTTATACGTCATTAAAATATTACAGTAAAAAGGATTTCTGTAAATTGCTTACAATATTACATAAAGTAACTTAATAATATTATCAAAGTATGTCATTAACAATAGAGTACTAACGTACAGTCTTAAAATATTCCCTCTTATTTAAGCTGGGACAGTTTGTATCAAAAATTCATCCACAGAGTAAAAAGCTTCTGTGAGTAAGTAAGTTTTCAGTTTGTTTAAAAAACATGAGTCACTTTTTGAGGTTTTTATTTCAGCAGAAATTTTATTGTACACTTTAGGTCCTATGGTGTGTATACATTTGTTTGACTTGACTAGTCTCGTTGCAGGGGCTCGCAATTCATGATGGGTTCGCAATGCGTCAACATTAAAAAGTATACGCGACCAGTACGCGAAAATCGTGTATACTTTCCGATACTTTATTTCGTTATAAGTTCCGGAACTATACAGGGTGTAAGGGACAGCCTTCCGAACACTAAAAGGGCATGATCAGTCAACGTAGCTGAACAACTTTCAGTGAATGAAACTTTCGGGAAATGAAAATAATATCGACCTCTCCATACAAAATTGCAAACTTTATTGTGTGGGGAGGTCGATTTATTTTTTCATTTCCCAAAAGTTTTACTCGCTGAAAGTTGATTTATGAGTGCGTTTCTGCATTGCATACTTGCTAAATACGCTGCCGGGAAAGAAAAGTATCAACCCTAAGGGATTATGAACTGGAGGGTCTGGAGGATGGGCTGTAGTGTAGCGTTCTTCCGTGTATTGTACCATCCTACAACAACCGCGGTTCATGGTGCCAGCTGCAAAGCTTACAAGCGTGGTGGCTATGGTACTTCCCCTCCAAATTGTATCACGATTTTTTTGCTGGAATTCTGGATTGAGCTCCTTTCTCCTACCGTGGATGTTTCATGGGACGTTATGATGATGACTTGCATGTATACAGCAATATTTTAGTAGGATCGTATTGATCAGCCAGGAATGTACCTTCAGAGCCCTGAACAAGTACAATGGGTAGGATGATACGAGTACATACAGAGTGTAAGGCACAGGTTGTTAAAAACTGAAAGGGCATGGTTAGTCAACGTGAATGAACCACTTTCAGTACCTTATAAAACTTTCAAGAAATGAAAAAATGTCGGCCTCTCCGTACATACCGTCCAATCAAGTTTGCAATTTGTATGCAGAGGCCGTTTTTTTTTTTCATTTCCTGAAATTTTCATTTACTGAAAGTTGTTCAGTCACGTTGACTGATCATGACTTTAAAATTGTTCCCACCATGTCCCTTACACCTTGTATATTTTTTCTTGGTTTTGTATAGGTTGATGGGCTTACTCTTGACCTTGATCTAGCCCCGAAGGCAAAGATGAGGTCGACGATGGAACGAACTAGCCCAGAATAAGCCTATTCACTAGCGACTTGTATAGATTCGGTACTTACTTACTTTTAGTGAGTGTAGAATTTTTAAGGCATCTTTTGATTCTACAACTCTGAAAACCTAAGATAATTGCAGCTATACCTGTAAAAAAAAACGAATGCTGAAACTGTAGATTTTGGACCATGAAACTGAACAAAAAATTTTAATTAACGTTCAAAATGCACCATCACGTGATGCAATTCCATGGCAAGGTAAAAAAAAAATTCCTACAATGTTTCTTGGGGAAAGTCAGTTTCCCAGCCTGAATCCTTGGTTTCAGTCTTCGGAAGATATTTTTTTACACCCTGTATACGTGCTTTTACATCAATGAAAAGGAGAATGCTCAAGTTGGGCCAAACTTCCGTCAAAGCGAACTCGTAAAGGGCCTAAGTTAGTTATAACACTTGCCTAATTTTGGCGTATCTCGTGAATCTAAAATGGTGATGGATATATCTAAAGTAGTGGAGGTTTGAGGAATATGTGAAAAGAGAACAAAAATTAATGAATATAGGGAATAATAGCTCGATTTTGTACTTTATTTTTATTTTATCATGCGAACCTCTTACCGATGTCGATAGAATTTGTTATCAAGACACTTTTTACTTTCGAGCGGAGCGAAAAAGGTATTGTATTCGTGAAAAAAAATTTTTTTTTTAAAATTTTCTTAAAAATGTGTTCTATATAACTTATACATCATAAAAAACAAGTGTCCCAAAAATGTCCATCCGTCGGTCGGTCCGTCGGTCGGTCTGTCCGTCACGCTTTGGCCTAGCGGCTAAACGAATAGTCCGATTGACACCATATTTTGAATTTAGGAGTTTCATGCAAATCCATCGAAGGGTTCTAAGTGGTTTCTGGCTGGCTCTCATTTTGAGGGTAGCTGTCATACAACGAAAATGAAAAATTGAATTTTTCTCAAAAACGGCTCATAGAATCTCGATGAAACTTTGCATAACAAAGCATCTTCATGTAAGATATCTTGCGCCAGTATCAATTGATCTATGTAATTTCATATAAGGGGTGTTCCTGTACCACCAAATCGTAAATATGTGATTTACCATAAATTGGTTACATTGAGTTTATTAAAATTTTCTATAATATTAATCCTGGATTAGTTGTCTACCTGACTGGATATTCTTTATGATTTTTTTGAATAAATTTTAGTACACAGGGTGTACCAAAAACCAAAAGGGCTTGCTCAGTAGACTAAACTGAACAATTATCCATAAGGAACATGTGTTGGGAAATTAAAAAAGCTTCATGCAAGTACGAGTATCCTACAGTAGTATCCATTGATCTGTGAAAATTCATATAAAAGGAATTCCAGTACTACCAAAAGTTAAACATGTGATTTACTCGAAGTCGTTTGAGGTTTGTTTGTTTTAATGTTTGACCATTTGAATTCTGAATTGATCTGTATATTTATTTCGAACATTATTTTGGAAAAACGTAAATAAATGTTTGTATTTCCATACTATGTGTATGGCATTACAAATTTAAGTCTGCGGTACCATTTATTTTTATTTTCCACGCCAACGAAGTCTAAAACTAACTTTGTAAGTCTTTCACGTTTACGGGTAAACAGCTGATTCGATTTTAATAGAAAAAAAATATCTTATTCAATATACCCAGTTTCAAGAAAAAAAATTCAATTCTGGAGGACACGGATTGCAACATAACTTGCGAAGTTTTACTTATAAGATTACTTAATTTAATACTTATTCTTTAATCTTCTTAAGTCGCGAGAAAATAGGCTTCTTCTAGGCAAGCTTGTTCCATCTTCGTCCTCATTCAGAGCTAGATTTATTTCAAGTGAAAACGAAGTAAATACAAAAAATGAATAATGAAATACTTATCTAGTGAACATGACCCAAAATACCCCGTGAAACAAATAGCAAATAAAATCTAAATAAATGCAAAAAATGGTCAGGAAATTTAATTAATAATTGAAAAATAATTTAAGAAATATTTTAAATTGTTTTGTAAAATCGCTAGAAGCAATAAATAGCACCATCCTTTAATAGCTCGCGGCAAGCTTACAGAAATTGCTGGGGACGTTGATGTTGGGTAGAAACTTCCATAATGGTCGTCGGATCTCGAATAATAATTCAAAGATTTCAGCGTCGCCGATAAATGAATTGAGAGTACAGTTACCGAACCACTTTTCATAAAAATCCTTATTGGGCTCAAGGTTGGAAATAATATTTTAAACTTAAACTTTCTTAAAATAGTTGGTGATTGAATGAGAATATGCTTGCGTATACGTTTATAGAAGTGTGTTTGTGTGTGTGCGTGAGTGAGTGTATGTGTGTGTAAGTGAGTGTGTGTGCGTTATAAATATGAGTGGGCAAAAACATATAAGTAAATAAGATCGTTAATAGGTCCTGATGTGCAAATATTTTGATTCGTTTTAATTTCTACTGCAATCATAATGCCTACATCCCTACATTCATAATCCCAACAGTCGAAATGTAGCTTGATTAGATATACAGGGTGTATATAAAAGTACAATGATCCTTCTAAGTGATTATACATCACTAATAGATTGTAAAATATAAAAAAAATGCTTTTTTTTACATTACATTACAGTTATTTATTGAAATAGATGTGGGACTTGCTAGTGACTGAATAAGTATTATAATAAAAATATCTTTGTCTGCATTACCAGCTGATCACAGAGCGCTTTTTTATACACCTTGTATAATGAAAGAAGGACAAAAGAGCAAGAAGAAGCTATACGTGTCTCTGTCACTTCAATATCTTACGCATCGTCCCATCTTTTTCTATCCTGCTGTCATTTTTACGAAGCTACACTATTTCAAGTTTATCCTTATTCTATACAGATATATAGATAGATATGCCTATAGATACAGACAGAAGATTTAAGAATACACAGTTTAACAAAGAAATCCTCAAATTTCCCCCGGTAAAATTTTTATTTCATGTTTTTCTGCATCATAATTTTATATTATTCTAGATCATATTTCAAGAAATTTTGTTGAGCGCTTAGGACGTGAAAGAGTAACAATCATTCAAATATTCAAACATACAAACTATCACCTTTATACAGAGTGGGCTATCTAATCTTTGACGAGGTCTTTAGTTTTTACGCAGATCAACGACTTCCACAACACAGAAGTTAAACTAGACCAAATCCTTAATAAAAAATCATTCTGTCAAAATTTTCTGCCAAATGGGCTCTGCTGTGACACACAATAAAGTAAAGTAACTATCATACGGAACGTACACTCTCCGACTCCTTGCAATCTCCCACGCAACCCCGCATACACGCGCCCGCGAGATTCGCGTGGTCCTTCTGAGGGTCTTTTGTACTGAATATGCGAGCCTACGCGACCTTCCAATTTAAAATTTCTAAATCGCACTCGATGTATGTTTCATGTATTCTATGATGTATGTAGTGTCTGGGGTGCGGCTGTGTTTTAGTTCGAATGGTATGAGTAGAGTAAGGCAGTGTTATTATTATTATTGGCACATAAAACATTTTCATCTCAGTGGAATGTCTCATTAACATTGCCAATTTTACGAAGTGTCCTTAAACCGGCTTAATCAATTAATGATTCTTTCTGTTTTAATGATAAAGAAAGTGTTAGAAATAGTTTTAAAGAAGCTTTAACTCTAAATACGCTTTGTGCCATAAAACAGCAATCTTTTTTGTATGGCGAGAGCTCTGATCATTATTACCTAAGTTGGGAAAGTAAAGAAACCCGCAGCCTCGGTTTGTTTTCATAATTTGAGTTTCGGTTCGTATCAAATACAAGATTTAGCGGTGTATTTGGGATTTTTTTTTAAAGGGAATAGCCCATAGAAACGTCAAATGTCTCCATCTCTTGGTTATGTCAAAGGCAAATTGTATACGCCGCTTCTCAAAATGCCTTGGCATTTTACAAAATGCCCAGAAATTTTAAAGTACGTCATTTTACATAATGCCTTGGTATTTTACATAAAGGCGCGTAATTCGTTATGGTCGCAAGATAACCTTACGTGACCTAACCTAACCTAACTGATCCCGTACCTAAAATGCATCAGTGTTCTAAACGCGCTTGCAATCGCCGACGCCGCGCGCCGTTTAACCATTTGCCAAACGTATTTTATATAAGGTATTTTTTTATTAGACCCAAATATTTCTAGGGGTGGTGTAACTTTGATAAAGAAAAAGGTTTATCAAAGTTTTATAAAATCCTCCCGCTAGTTTTTTTTTTATAATTTTCAAACAAAAAATTATTATTTGCAATCATCGTGTAGTAGTAGATTTCGACCATACTAAGAGCCCGAAACCGAGCCGAAACCGCCCGAACCGCGCACTCGGCTTGCACGTGATTGGCTCACGGCTCCGCGCTGCCGCCTGTTCTGATATGGAGTGTTCATTTTACGATATTTAGCGGTATTGTTTTAAGGATTTTTCTCGAAAACTAGCGAAATGTAAATAAATGGTACAGCAGCACTGCACTTACTACAACGGCGAATTATACGATTTACCTGCGACAGATAGATTACTTGGCTAATATGTTACCTATTGTATAGGGTACTTGCTTATGAACTGAGTTCCTTTGAGTGCTTTGAGTATGTTATTGGGGCCTTAAAACTGATCAACATTCCTTAAGTAACATATGTAATACCAAATACGAAGAGGAAAATGATATTTCACCTCTCATACAAAATGGGCTATCAGACATCTGTTTGAAATATTTTTTGTGTATTTCGGCCTTCCTTTAGAAACGTTGTTCAGTTTTGAGATCCGAGTAACATCAAATTTAAACTTTTGGGTTCACAGTTAATTTATAAGAAGCACCAAGAAATCTTGTCATGAGTGTCGTAAAAGGGGAATTTAAACAGAATATTGAAGATTGGGTAGAAGTAGTCCAGCCTAGCTTCCGTCACTGCTGACTGTTAGTAGGCTTGGAGTCTCTCAGCAGGATTGAATCAGGAATGAGGAGATACGAAGAAGAACTAAAGTAATAGACGTAGGTTTGAGAATCGCTAAACTAAAGTTGCAGTGGGCAGGCATCTCAAGAAAAACCGATATCCGACGGTGGGTAAAGGTTCTAAAGTGGTGGCCTCCAAGACGGTGGATGGATGATTTAGTCAAGGTCGCGGTAAGCCGCTGGATGCGAGCAACGTAAGGACCGGTCATAAACTATTCCCGCACACAGACACTAAGATATACGCCTTTTTTCGAAGCCTTAACGTTGATTGATGCCTGAAGTTTGAATAGTGACTGTTCCACCTCGGAATCCAAGTATCTGAGATCAGCTGGTCACTAATTGGAGTTGGTTTCTGCCCAGAGCACAGTGGTGGATATACCACACGCCCTGCTCGCCGGCCAGTGATCGACTCCAACGCTACTGACTATCACTTGCATTTTAGTTGTAAAAATGTAAATGTATAAAATAAATAAATATCTTTAGAGGAGGCCAATGTCCAGTAGCGGACGTCTTTCGGATGATATGATGATGATGAGTAGTTACGCGAAATCAGAAGTCAACTGGTGGCCTGAAAACTCCAACAGCCATGTTGTTCACTAACCTAGCTAGGTCTAATCTTGGAATAAGTCCGGATCTCTCACTGGGTCATCATCATCATCATATCAGCCGAAAGACGTCCACTGCTGGACATAGGCCTCCCCTAAAGATCTCCATGACGACCGGTCCTGCGCCGCTCGCATCCAGCGGCTTCCCGCGACCTTGACCAGCTCGTCGGTCCACCTTGTGGGGGGCCTGCCAACGCTTCGTCTACCGGTACGCGATCGCCACTCTCACTGGGTCGCGGAGGTCAAATAGCAATCGTTCTTAGTAAAGAAAGTATCCTCTTCAAATCCTCTGCTAATAATAGTTGCATGAAGCATCTTTGAAGTAAAATCTCCTTTAAATCGATTACTGTCACCTCTCTTCGTCATCAAAACATCAAGTGACAGTAATAGTGCTAACAGCACTTTTACTTTAAAGAGCAGCTTTGTGTGACTGCTACTTAAGTTAGGTAGCCAAATCAGTGAAACTATATAAAGCTAAAGGCAATATAAATGGACATTTCTGGGTAATTCCATTTGTAGTTGTAATCACTGTACTTGACTCAAATAAGTTAAAAACGGCACATCTCTACTTCCTGTGATAAGAACATTAAAACAATCTGAATCGTGCATAAATTATATTATGCGAAAAAGTCCCAGTCTATTTTTAGATTCGCTGCAAAAATTTAACTTGAATTCTTCTGCATGGTTCTGGCAAAGGATAATATGCCCGGTGGCAAGCACGTAAAAAAAATCTTAAGGTACCTGTTAACCAGGGCTTCGCTACAAACGCCAGAAACCAGAGAACAGGCTCAAGGTCAAAGTGTTTCCACCGACATATGGCTGTGTGTACGCATAGCAGCAAGCAAGTTGAAACAAAACCAGTATAAGCTGAACTAGCGCTGCGCTACAAACAGCCGAAACCAGGTTTCTACCCGTGGTTGACTTTCCACCCTTGCTGTGCTTGGTAGTTTAGAACTTTACTTAAAAATTGAGCAATATTATAGGTTTAGTGTGTAAATGCTAAAGCGTGCAAAAGATTCAAACCACGAAACTGAACAACTTTTCCAAAAAAAAAAAACCGGCCAAGTGCGAGTCGGACTCGCGCACCGAGGGTTCCGTACCACCACATAATCATTATTGTATTAGTTGAAATTTTAGTAAGTTAAAGTGCTAGATTTTTTGAGTCCGACACGCGCTTGACCAAATTTTATTATTTGTTGTTATTTTATAGCTTATGCACTATAAACATACCAATTTAAAATTTGTAAGTGTTCCCGTTTTTAAATAGAACTAAAACAAAAATCGCCTCAGCAACCATCCAACTTGACCCCTCTCTTATATGAATGTTCTTGAAACGGGAGCTCACCACAATTGGTTACCATTAGTTGTGAGAAAAGTTGTAATATTTAACGATTTCAGACTTTTCCCATTATTTGTACTGTGCGACCTAGCTTCTTGCCAAATTTCATAATTTTAGGTCAACGGGAAGTACCCTGTAGGTTTTGCATTTTTGAATAAATGTATGGAGATGAGGACATAAAATGCCAAATCTTTTGATTGCGTCATTGGAAATAAAAAAAACCGGCCAAGTGCGAGTCGGACTCGCGCACTGAGGGTTCCGTACCCCTACATAAACATTTGTTGAAATTTCAGTAAGTTAATGTGCAAGCTTTTTTGAGTCCGACACGCGCTTGACCAAATTTTATTATTTGTTGTTATTTTATAGCTTATGCACTATAAACATACCAATTTTCAAGTTTGTAAGTGTTCCCGTTTTTAAATAGAACTAAAACAAAAATCGCCTCAGCGACCATCCAACTTGACCCCTCTCTTATATGAATGTTCTTGAAACGGGAGCTCACCACAATTGGTTACCATTAGTTGTGAGAAAAGTTGTAATATTTAATGATTTCAGACTTTTCCCATTATTTGTACTGTGAGACCTAGCTTCTTGCCAAATTTCATAATTTTAGGTCAACGGGAAGTACCCTGTAGGTTTTTCATTTTTGAATAAATGTATGGAGATGAGGACATAAAATGCTATATCTTTTGATTGCGTCGTTGTAAAAAATTTAAATTTTCAGATCTTGTGTGGTTCATGGATCCTAATATATGGTATTAATTTCAACCAGATACCTTTACCCGTTCGTGAGATAAAGGGTCTTGACAGACAGACAGACAGACAGACAGACAGACAGACAGACAGACAGACAGACAGACAGACAGACAGACAGACAGACAGACAACAAAGTGATCCTATAAGGGTTCCGTTTTTTTCTTTTAGGTACGGAACCCTAAAAACGAAACCGAAGATTTTTTTTGGCTTCTCCATACAAATCTTCATAAAATTTGTTCAGTTTCGTGTTCTGGGCACAGTCTTGAGCTATTGCATACTTTTGCATTTACACTCTGTGTAGATTTAAAAAAAATTCAAACTCACAGTCATATCTACTTGCTAGATACATATAGTTCGTCCGCGTTTAGAAGTGTACTATTCAATGCAAATGCAAAAAAATAATTTGTTTTTTTCGTTTAAGGTAATACATCTGAGATCGAACCCGCGGCCCACGGCGTGAAAAGCAGACTCACTACCAACGGTACACTTTTTGGTACACGTTTTATCGTTAATATCCAAATAAGTACCGACCTAAAATCTTCTACATTTGGCTGTAGTCACATCTGGCAGCGGGCGATATTCGCGTTATTTTTAACTATGATAATAATTGCAACTAGACCAACGGACTAAATTCCCATATCGTTAAAAAGTTCAATAACCCTAGTCCAGACAACTACTCACTCTTGTGTTGACGTTTTGTCTTCTTTTAGTTTTAGAAAGTAGTGTAGAATGCGTGGTGCAAACTAACTCTAGCTCTGACCATTAATGCGCAGAACTCTAAATATGAGCGCGGGGGTGACCGTGACAGGTGGGGTCGAACAACTTCGGGAGGTATTCGAATCGTGCATTGGCTCTCCTTCCGTCACCCATGAGCAGAAAATAACCGTCAAGGCTAGAGTTAGTTTGCGCGGCGTATTACTTAGTAGTTTACTTAAAACTGTAGCCCGAAACATGTTTCGTTTTATAAAGTAAATGATAGATTAAATGACTCACATCAATAACAAAGAGGTACATACAGAGTGTAAAGGACGGTGTACCGAAAACTGAAAAGGCGTGATCTGTCAACAAAACTGAACAACTTTCCCAAAGAAACATTTCCGGGAGATGAAAAAAAATTTTTACCTCTCCATGCAAACTGTTCGACCAGAGTAAGCAATTTGTATGGAGCGGTCAACGTTTTTATTAATTTCCCAGAAATGTTACTTTGGGAAAGTTGTTCAGTTTCGTAGAATGAGCAAGCCCGTGTAGTTTTCGGTACACCGACCCTTATACCCTGCGTATAATGTAAATTGGTATGGTGTTGTAATAAGAAATAATGGTAGGCTCGTTCTGTTTAAATTGTATTCTATATATTTAGAGTGTAATGGACTGGTTGGCAAAAACTGAAAAAAGCATGATCAGAGGCTTAAACTGAACAACTGTTACCAAGAAACGTATCAACGGAAACGTAAACAAAATCGGCCTCTCCATAAAAACTGTCGAATAAAATTTGTAATTACAAAATTTAATTACAAAAAAGTTGTTCAATTACATCGACAGATCATGTTTTCAGGTTCACTTTTCAGGTTTTGCCAACCCTAGAACCCTGTGTTGTCGACAAAGAATAGTACTGTGGAGGTTTCTAGCAGCAGCTATAAAAATACATTTCTTGTCTCAACGTCATATTATATTCTAGAAGATTATACTTATTTTTAAATCGAGTTTGATTGCACGTTTTTCAGTCATTTTAACTTTTCTAACTGCGTCCGCGCTACGAAGTGTATCGTTTTTATCTCATCTATTTTAAAATATCAAATAAACTGATACTCTTGAATTTAAGCTTCGCCTTTGATTGTTGAGGATAGAAACTGGTAAGATCGTCGTAGGAAGCCATTTGGAAGAAACTCCCTCTGAGATTGCTAGCCCCCAGGTGCCCATCCTATTATAGTACCAACCCATCTCTACCCGTGAGTGTCGTAAGAGGCGACTGAGGGCTTATGAACCGGAGGATGGGCAGCAGCGTTTTTCTGTGTATCGTACCATCTTAAATACTGCGGTCACCAACAACAGGCTTAGACAGAGTAGAGAGACGAATGTAGAGGTATAAGTACAGACTGTGTGCGTGCATATCCAGAGCTTCTAAGATAAGATAGATCAAGCTAATTTCTTGTCCAAGTAAGCCAAATATGACTACTTAAACGCCAATTATCTCTTCAGTACCCTTGAGACAACTTATCAGTGCTTGCGAGACCATCTTCACTTCCCTAAATGTTAGGGCCCTATTCACGAATTAGAGTTCCAATCACGATGTGGGTAGGCTTTTGAAATCTTTGATTAATAAAAACTATGCCGCTTCACAAACTAATAAAAAAACTGAAAAATTATAAATCCAAATTAAAAAAACCCTAGTTGGCTATATCCTTGATACGGCAGTAAGTTTTACGTTTATACGTCTTTATAGGTAGGTACAGGCTGCGCGACGAGTTAAGGCCTCTGGGCGGAGTAGAGGGGGTTTGCGCAGTTGCAATGTTTGCAAGAAAAATACTACTGCACATCCACTCGCGCACAGAGGCATTAAATCGTCGCGTGGACTGTACAGTCAAGAGCACGTCAACTCGCCCTCACCACCCCTCCCCTCGCCCCTCTCACCCCTCCCTCCTCTCACCTATTCCTTTCAAGATCATCGAGATACATGCTCAAACTTCAGATTAAGGCCCTGGATTTGATCGATGGGACAGCCTAACGACAAAGCGATGTAAGCCATTTTTAACCAATTTTGAGTTTGTTTACTTTCCCTATCGAGTTTCTTAGCTAAACGCCGCGACGCTGAGGTGAATTTTAATAATATTTTTTGGAAAAGCTTTTAGGGTAATGTTAATGGAATCGAGGTAATATTAGAGCTTTTTAATAAAGATTTATTCAATATACAGGATGTGCCGTAATTAATAGATTTTTTTTAGGGTTAGATTGGATAGGTTACTTAAGTATCTGAAACTTTAATAGTTTTGTTATAATAGTAAGAAAAGGAATCCTCAAGGTACTACTTCGTCTGTCTGTCTGTCATAATATCATAATATCATACTTGCGTATGTTATAAACAACTAATGCTATTGACTTGAAATTATAAGAGTTACACAGACAGTTTTTATGGAGAGACTCATTTTATTTTATGTTTCCGATGATATGTTGTTTGGCTAAAGTGGTTCAGTTTTATCGACTGATAATTTTTGCCAATCTGATCCTTACACCGTATATAATTTAAAAAAAATTTCGACTTCCCATACACCTGCATCAGCTGACAATATTTTGTATGGGAGGTCGAAATTTTATTTTCATACATACATAACATCACGCCTCTTTCCCGTCGGGGTATTTGCTCCTTGGGAAAAGTTGTTCAGCTCCATGGGCAGAACCACCTCTTAAAATATCTGGTGATATAAAAAATAACGCCGTATAATGCTATATGATAGGGACCATTTTGCTTTTTTTTGCAAATGGGACGGGAATTAGGAGGGCAAAATTTCAAAGTGTAGTCAAGTAGGGTTATTTTTATGACTTTTCTTTTATTCTAATTAGTTTTACAAATAATGCCATCTCGATCATAACGTTTATCCACTAGCTACGACATGAAGAAATTCCAATTTTGTAACAATTTATGGGCATTTTGTTTAGAAAAGTAGTTTTGTTTTATGTAACAAGTATGCAAACCATCAGGTTAGAAGGAAATGTTACAGGAAACTGAATGCAACAACTTTCGTTATAAGATGACTTTAATAATAAAATACTAAGTAGAATATAAAAGAAAAACTATAAATCGTAAGTCTAGTTCTGTATTTATAGCTGCCATCTTAAATTGCTCTTCCAATCAACCAAGCAATCAAAAGGAAACATTAATCCAGGGGTATCAATAAAACGTATAAGATGACATAAGAAAACTATATCCCACAATAATGACTCTTATTCCATGTAACATTAGTCCTAATATCCCTTATCAAGACTGTCAACGTAAAATGAATTCTCTGGTATCCATCAGTTGGGGATTAAATAGGACATATAAAATATAAGGCCTAAGTTACATGTTGGAAAATACTGAAAGAATATAATCATTCAACAAAGCTGAACAATTTTTCCTATGAAACACACACAGCATCCCATGAAAAGTCCTCTGCAGGAAAAGGATCTTCCTCCAGAACTCCAGAAAAAACGAATGGTACTTTGGAGGGGATCTACCATAGTCACCACGATTGTAACAGCTGGACAGCTGTTGTAGGTGACCGTAGTATGTAAGGTGGTACGATACACAGAAAGATGCTGCTGCCCATCCTCCGGTTCATAATTTCTTAGTCGCCTCTTACGACACCCACAGGTAGAGATGAGTTTATACTATACGGGCGAAATTCATAGTCCGAAGTAAGGCTCGCTCATGGCCAACACTTTCTTCAAAATCACAAAAATTAAGCAACTTTGGCCCATCGTATGAGATCTTGAAAGTTTTTGTGCTTTGGAAGGCACTTTAATCAACAGCTTTTCTGCGGGTCTTGTGTAGTGTGTTAATCGTCAATGCTTTTACTTAGTTTTTTTTCTATTTTGATTTTAATTTCTGTGATAATACTTCTTGGGGAATTTTAAACATTTATTTTGGTTTTTGCCAGCTATGCACTTCTATACTCGTACAAGACATATTTTTGTGTTCTATGGTCGTTAATATCGAGTAACTAGTTAGAATAATTTAAATAAAAAAATCATTGATCTTTTCTTCCTAATAAAAAAAATTTTAAAAATAAAAATCCGAGCATTGGTAAATTCCGAAAAGGTTATCCCGTGGAATTTACCTTTGATTAGGCTTTTTTTTTTCACTCAGTCACCTAATAAATATCATGTATTTTCTTTTACATATTAATTACTATACATATTAACGATACAGAATTATCATCGTACTTTTCACACCAAGCATAATGATAATTTCATTCAAATTATGTGAGATAAAATAAATACGAAAAATAAAAAATGAGTTTAGTATATTTTCTTGCTAGATAGATTTAACTAGGCCTCATTACTACAAAATCACAGTAAAACTGACTTAAAAATACTTTTACATTAAATGAACCGAATTAGTCTGTACTTATGTTTTTATTTTACCTAAAATTACAAAAAGGTAATCACAATTTTTTTACTTTTATATTACAAAAAGAAGATAAAAGATGACCTAGTTTAATAGCACAAAGTAACATATGAGCTAGGCTTCGTGACAATTTTATTAGAAAAAAAATAATCAAATAAAAACATACCAAGTGCGAGTCTGAGTGGCGCTTCCGGGTCTCAACTACCATTGGTCTCAACTAACAATGGTGAGACCACTACCGATAGTCTCAACTATTGATGGTCTCAACTACCAATGGTATCAACTACCGATGGTCTTAACTACCGATGGTCTCAACTACCGATGGTCTCAACTACCGATGGTCTCAACTACCGATGGTCTCAAATACCGATGGTCTCTACTACCGATGGTCTCAACTACCGATGGTCTCAACTACCGATGGTCTCAACTACCGATGGTCTCAACTACCGATGGTCTCAACTACCGATAGTCTCAGCTACCGATGGTCTCAACTACCGATGGTCTCAACTACCGATGGTCTCAACTACCGATGATATTTGATCACACTTTTTTGTACTTTATGAGATCTTCCTTATTTTGTCAAATCTAAAAACCCTAACCTATATTTAACCATGGTTAGATGGGATGGCCGTATATATGTATATTTTAATTGCGTTGACTTAGAAACTTATTTTTTTTGCATTCCCAAAAGTTTATTTAATTAAAGAACTTATATTTTTGATATGAACATCAACTTGATTTGACTTGACCCTTAAGCAAACACAGACAACCAACGAAGGGTACCTTTTTGTCTCTTGAGCGAGGTACGGAATCCCAAAAATAATATGTCAGTAACTTTGCGTCTGCAACGAATAAGTTTGAAATACCTGTAAGCTATTCGTAAGCTTTTATTTTTGAACACTTGATTTGTCTGAAAGGAGTTTTCTCGGTGCCATCTATTTAAAATATATACCATTATGACAACATTATAACTGGGCCACCGGTTTTTACTTTGACGTATACACTAACCATTTACTAACCAAATAAGTTTATTTGCGGATCTGAGAATGTCGAAACAGAATTTCCCAGTTGCATTCTCGACTCTCTGCCGAATAATAATGACTTCCGGATTTTGAAATAATACAATCCTACACCAGCTCCTAATACTACTAAAGTGAGCAGTGAACACCAAATGACTAGTGCTAAAGAAAAATTGCTTTCTTGTGGTTTATCGACCACATTTGATTGTTCTGTTGTAGTTGTAATTGTTGCATTTGTATCACCACATTTAATACCATGCACGTTATCTTCGTGATAAATTTTATCAAGAGATGTAACATCCACTTGCCTTATTAAATTCTTGTTTACAATTTTAATGTTTCTAACAATTTCTTTACATGACAGTGGATTACCACCAAGACTAAGAGTGGTAAGTTTTGGTAATGTTGCTACAAGCCTTTCGACATCTATAGTTTTGATGTTGTTATAGTCAATTGTTAGTCTTTTTAGTTCAAAACATTCGTGAAACACATCCACATCAATATCAGCTAAGTGATTGTATGAGAGATCTAAAACTTCGGTCCTGTTTAAACCTCTGAAACTCCCATACCTCAAATTTATAAGCTTATTATTAGATAAATTAAGAAATTTCAAAATTTTCACGTATTGAAATGTGCCTGGCACTAATTGTTGTATGTTATTGCCACTGATATCTATAGACTGTAAAAAATCCAAATTAGTAAAAAAAGATGAATTGAAAAAGTTTAATTGATTATGGCTTACATCGACAATTACTAAATCTGGGAAGCAGCTGAGATTAATTTCAGTCAACTGATTTCCCGAGAGGTTCAGACCAGTCAATTTTATTAAGGAATTTATTTGAGGATTATTGAAGATTTTAATTTTATTGTTGGACAAGTGTAATACCTTTAAATCAGGCAGCATTGTGAATGGGACATCTGACAAGTCTGAAATATTGTTATTTGACATATCCAAGTATAAAAGCTTTGTCATATTGATTAAAGTCAGGGAAATATTTAAAAGATTGTTATTGTTCAGATACAAAGCCTTCAGATTGATCAAAGAACTGTTGTTTAAATAGAAACTTGGCAGTTTATTGTAAGACAGGTCGAGACTGTACATATTGTCCATTCCTACTAAATTATTTGGGTCAAAGAATTTTAATTCATTATGTGAAATGTTCAAGCGAGCGAGCAATGGCAAATCTACTAAAGCTTTTTCATTGATTCTAGTAAAATTGAAGTCACTGAGATCTAAAGATCTAAGCAATTTACCAGGACTAAAAATGTTGCTTTGAAGAGTACCGTGTAGACTGTTCTTGCGTATATCTAGATATTCCAAAGTTTTTAAGGGAAGCGAAAACGGTTCAATACTTTCAATTTTATTTCCAGATATATGCAACTTTTTTAAACTAGTTTGATTATCGAAAGCGCCCTGTGTTATTTTGACTAAATTGTTGTTATTTATGTTTAGTTCTGTTAAATTTACTAAAGAATTTCTCAAAAAATCTACATTACTTATTTTGTTATCCGTGACTATTAGTATGTTCAATGAGGGAGCTTTGGAGAAGCTGGAATTTTCAATAAGCTGAATGTTGTTCTGGCTTAAGTCCAAGGCTTCTAAACCTAATGCATCTGAGAAAGCATTTTGTTTGATGACAGTTATACTTTGATTACGCAAACTAAACGATGTTAAGTTTTGTAATCCACGAAACATGTATTGTGTTATTTCACCCGTCAAATTGTTTTTATCTAAATTCAGGTAAGCAATCTGATTGTTTTGAAAAGCATTGTCTTGTATGTGATTTATATTGTTTTCGTACAAATCCAAGTATTTGAGTTTGTTATTATTAATGAACATGAGGCTTTCAATAGGTGATTTAATTCGGTTATTGCTTAGATCCACAATCCAAAGGCTGGAAGCTCGCTCGAAGCAGTTTGAATCAATGAATTCTATTGAATTGTGCGACATGTTTAACCTTTCAAGTGCAACTAACCGATTGAGTTCATATCCAAATATTCTATTCAATAGATTGTGAGACACGTCTAGGTATTTTAATGCTTTCAGATTGATTAATGTCATATTTAGATCAGTTATTTTATTATTTCTTAAATTCAAGTCTGTCAAGTTTTTAGTATTACTCAAAGAATCTTCTGATAAAGACACAAGTTTATTATTTTGCAAATATAGCGTTGAAAGACTTGGTACATACTGAAAATAGTCTTCAGTCAAATCGGTCAACAAATTATTTGACAGATCTAATACATATAGTTCGGAAGCTTTACTTTCACTGATAAGAAAAGATCTTGAATTAAGACTTTGAATATAATTATTTGAAATATTTAAACTTTCTAAGGCAATCAAATTTCTGAATGCGTCATTCTTTATATTCTCAATTTTATTACTTGATAGGTCCATGACTACAGTTTTGGAGTAATATCTCCAAGTCAAGGTTTCAATAGTGGTCCAGGTGTTGTCAATGGCTTTGATCTCTCTGACTCGACTGTCAAAGTTAGTGGAGCCAAAAAATCCAGCGGTAAGGGTGTCTAATTCAGATTTAGTGATAACGAAAGTGACGTAAGGCTCGTAGGTGCATTCTGGTGTCCAGACGTTGCCGGCGTGGACTTCGCAGATGACAGTGTAGCGGCAGTCATTTCTGTCTTTCATCTCACATGTGGCGGTGGCAGATGTCGTTGCCAGCGATGATGTCATGATGAGAGCAACTGAAAAAACAATTTTGTATAGTTATAAAGAGTCTATATAGTTACAAAAAGTAAATTTTTCACGAATCTTACAATTAGTAAGTCTAAGAGAATTAAAATGTATTCCAAATATAAGTTTTTTAGAAGAATGCTCAGAATTGAAACTCGCTGAAAAAATTTAGATTTCCAAAATGAGTATATATCAAAATACATACACCTATACGTCCATACCTATATATGGCGATATTCGAAATCTGAATTTGATCAGCAATTTTTATTGCAGAGTGTACAAAGTTTTGCACTTTGGCAAAGAGTACCAAAATGACTGTAAAGACGGAAGGAAAAACACTGTGATGCGTTACGTTACGTAGCACGTTTTTTGCTTCCATAATAAATAACTGTTATGTTTGTCCACTACCTTGCCGTTTCGGTCTAAGTGGACTGATTACCTTCTCTCTGACTCTGTAAGCGGAGAGTGATTTTTAAAAACAACTTACACACTACAGTGAGCATGCATATTAGTTGGAACCATTTACATATAAGTACTAGCCCATAGGCACGTTGCAATGTCAGATTTCGGACCAACAAACGTCAGATTGTTGAACTTAGATTATGAATAACGGCAGCTTAGATGGATGCAAATAAACTTACCAACAAAATGGAATGTTCTTAGTTGAAGAAACAATATACTCTTATTATTATTATTGTTATTTCTTATTATTGTTTTTGACTATAATCCAATTAATGAAACTGAAAAACCAGGCCTAAATCACAATATAAACAGTAAAAAGTTTGTTTTGTTTTTTCCCGCCATATTATATCCGTTCCGTGTATTTAGCACTGACCGAAGTACTACACAACGTAGTTCACGCGATTTTTCACAGAAGGCGCAATTTTTTCTTGTATGGGGAAATTTTGAACCGCTTGTTCCCAAGACCCTATCTTGACTATATAAATCTATGGTTGGAACTCAAGGCTCTCTGTATTGAAAAATCACTCAAGTACCGTAGCGAAAAGCTCTCGTTTCTATACAGGGTGTAACTGAAAGGTGTGATAATACTGAAGAGTGTGAATCTACCCATGAAATTGAACAACTTTTCCTTAGAAACAGAGGCCGAAATACGAAAATCCGAATTTGAACTCCCATCTACGAGTATCAGCTGATGCAGTTTCTATGGGAAGTCAAAAATTTATTTTATTCTATGACTTTTGTTCCTTAGAAAAAGTTGTTCAGTTTCATGGGCAGATTCACACCCTTTAGTAGTATCACACATTTCCGTTACACGATGTGTAAAACTAGCGGCTTACCGCGGCTTTGCACAGGAAGGTCTAAGTTCGAGTTCGTACACAATCCCATAGAAAAAAGCACTCTAATTTGTTCCATTTTGTTCTGCATTTTTACTATTATTTAATCTGTGATTATATACCAATTTTTCTTTTCATATAAACAAGCACAACAAATTTAGTATCAGCCAAATGTGTCGACTGGTACTCAAGTGATGCTCCATCATATTTCTGGTAATAGTGCATTAAATTTTAGCAGGTACCATGAAACCGTACAATCAAGAGCACATTAAGCTAAGACATATTAGAGTTTGTACCGTTCTTATTTCAATAGATGTATACGGGGTAGAATCACACTGCTGCTAGTGTCAAGCTTGACCTGTCGTTGATTGTATCATTTTCCAAGAGTCGAAATATGAAAAAAAAAATGACCGCTGCGTCCGTACAAAACGCGTTATCAGCTGACGCAATCTCTACAAGAAGTTAAAATGTGCTACGTAGTTTGTTTCTCCCTTCTTACATGTTTTCCCTCCTAACTCGCGTTTGTGCTACGTTTCATACTTCATATGACCATTTCTTTCTTTTCTTTATAAGGCAAATCTTCGTCACTATAATTTAAAGTATTGGTCCCGGCTAGTACACACGGCCGCACATCAGTAGAAACACTTTTGGACCTTATGACGTGGTAATAGAGTTGAAAAAGTTTCTATCGACAAGCGGTTGACCGTACCGTGGAACTGCAGGGCTTGTGAGGTCAGTCATCAATCTTACAATCCACACGATACGATGAAGAAATAATAATAAATAATAATAATGATAATTAGGGTTTATGAAATGCTTTTTCAGTTTTATTGTGTAAAAATGATATATTGTAACAATGTCAAATAATAACAAAAAAAAAGATGATTTTAAATCACTCATGGAAAGCTCATTTAAATGAGATCTTTTCTCTCTCAATCATTTTCCGTCTTTTGATTCCTTTTATTTGGAGATATAATTTTCTGTATTTGAGCGAAGTAGCGAAATTCGTAGAATATGCAAAGTTGTGGCTGTTGACTTCGCTAATAATTGGTGGATAAACGTAAAGTCAGACCAAAACAAAATATAATTGCTACTCAAACGACATAAAATACGTAAAAAACACATTAATATAACAAAAGCACTTACCTAAAGACAATCGAACCATCATTGTTGATTTGTTTCTTCTTTTCAATAAACACTTATTATTTACATGTTTCAATTTAAATATAAGTCTTTCAAATTACATTCAAAAACACCATTTAGTAATGAACTTAGTACTTGTTAAATCACTAGGAAGTTATAATATGAGATAATGTTTCAATTTAAATGTAAGTCTTTCAAATTACATTCAAAAACACCATTTAGTAATGAACTTAGTACTTGTTAAATCACTAGGAAGTTATAATATGAGATAACCCGCGTTGACACAGTCAGACGCTCATCTAACAACTGTGGACACATAACTAAAATCTTTGTTTATTTTAATTAGGACGATTGTTAGGGAAATGAATGGAGTCGAATCATAATAATCAGATGATTTTCTACTTAAGGCAATGAGGAGTCAGAAAGTGGCTCATAAGGCTCGTCTAGCTGATCATAGAAGCGTTTTGGTACCAACACTGATGTACGGTAGTGAAAGCTGCAGCAGAAGAAGCATGAAAATAGGAGAAATGCTGTAGAAATGAGAGAGGAGTATGATTTGTGTGAAATTGAGTGATAGGTTTAGAAATAGTGTGATAAGAGAACGTTGTGGCGTAAAAGAAGATGAAATGACTAAAATTGAAAAAGGAATGCTGAGGTGGTTTGGGTAATGCAGGTCATGAATAAAAGCATATTGACGAACGAGACCTACCTGACGAGAGTGAATGGAAACGTTGGAAGGGGAAGGCGAACGTTTCCAAACCTAATTCAGGACATTTTAAATAAGGTCAGGTTAAAAGTATCCTAAACCACCCTTAGGGCTCCGCTAAAACTCGCACGGGCGCCCGCACGCGTGTGTAATATTATGAACAGCGTACCCGGCGCGGGCGCGTGTGAGGGGATTCTTCCGGGCGCCCGCGCGAATTTTTGCGGACGCCCTTAACGAGCGTGTAGAAAGGACTAATTAAAGTTGAGGATGAGAGGGAAGTAAGTATGCCAAGACCGTAGCAGGTGGATACCTGTGGTCTCGGCGTCGATGGGAAATAATGTAATGTTATGTATGTTTGTACGAATGTAGTACTTACGAAGAAAGATAAGTATTTTATCTAAAATCCATCGTAGAATGTTTGTAATTTTAAATGTGAGCTTGCAGTAAAACTGCCGCCGTATATTCATAATCTAAGCTTTTTACCTAAAGATCCATCATGAGATCCACAGAACAACGAAAAGGCCCGGCTACTCCGCCTGCGAGAGCAAGACGCATGGACTTCAGAGCTCTGTGATGAGATCATAAGAATGACGTCACACGAGAGAACTCTTTAAAAATTTCGACAAGTCAGCTAAGAGCCTCGTGGTGCAATGGATAGAGCGGCGGGTTACAAAACCGAGGGGGCGACGGTTCAAATCCAGCCGAGTGTTTTAAAATTTATCATTTGTTTAGAACATTCTAGAAAGAAAAGAAAGTGACAGCTGAAGAAAGACAGCTAAAATTATGGAAAAATCAAATAAAACCTGTAAAAAAACCGGCCAAGTGCGTATCGGGCCACGTGCAGTATAGGTTTTCGTATTTTTTTACGATTTTTTATCGCGAAGTAGGTTTAACGCAATTGTAGTTATCTTGTAGCTAATATAAGCGTGCAGTTAAACATGTATAAACGGTTTTGTTAAAATAAGGGGAGCCTTGTCTGCCAACAAACTATTTTATAGTTTGGCGGTACTTGTATGTAAAATTTAAACTGTTTTTTATGTGCAATAAACGATTTTTTATTTTATTTAGTACTGAATTTCCATGCCAATGTCAATTGTCGATATAACGCGTTGAAGTTAGTGGGGATGGCTTTATTTAGATCGTTAGGTAGGTACTAGGTTTTACCAAAGGCGCGAAAAGTAACGTATTCTGTGACAGTTTAGCCAACATTATGCAAATAAGTTCGTGTCGTGCGAAGAGCTCATTTCTGTTCGTTTTATTAATTGTTATTAATACTATTATTATGATTTACGTTTTAGGAGTTTATAAGGGCTTATAAAAATATTCACCTGGTGCAGAATTTCGGTTTATAATTTGTAGTATTTCTACTACACACTAGATGGCACTTAAGCATTTCCTGAAAACGCGTTTCAGTAACCGGGGGGGCTTTTGGTGTTCCATTTTAGTAAAATTATATTGTCTTTGATAGAGCGAAGCTCGGTCGTCCAGGTAAATTCAACTAAGGTACGGAGCATACTGATATCATCAAAAACCACGGTGATACTTCTGTTGTTGATAATAATTCTGTTTAAGATGACACGTCACCCTGAACCTTAATTACGTTTCCTTCTATTTATTTCTACCTTTTCTCATACCTCGAGTTATGTCCTGTTCATTTTCCTACAATTTTTCAATGACTTCCTTATATCTTCGGTCATGTTTTACTAATTGAAGTATACTTTCCTCGTATTTCATTTCAGGTAATGCCATATTATTTTTCCTACTATAAGTGGAGCACTTTGGTATAGCTGGAAAAAATAATGGTTGTCCATGAATAAGCAAGAGAAACCTTAAAAGGAAAAAAACAGGAACCAGGGTCAAATACTAAGAGATAAATAAGTACGAATATAAATATTAATCTAAGAGAAAACAACACGCAGACCTACTCTCCTGCCATAGACCAGTTTAAGGACTTGACAGTTGTTCCAACGCCGACTGTACAGAAACGTTTTAAAAATTATGAATAACTTGACAAATAAGATTTTTTTGGACGTCCCATACAAAATTATCTTTAAAAAAGCCGAAAATGTCAGGTTGTATGACTTATGCCGGCAAAGGATCCGTGTGGTGCCGGCAAAGAATAGTACCAACCCATCTCTACCCGCGCGTGTCGTAAGAGGCGGCTAAGGGTTTAAGAACCGGAGGATGGGCAGCAGGATCTTTCTGTGTATCGTACTATTTTACATACTGCGGTCTCGGTCACCAACAACTGGGGTCGCCAGCCGCAACGCTTACAAGCGTTGTGACTATGGTAAATCCCTTCCAATGTACCACGCGGTTTTGCTGGAGTACTGGAGGAAGCTCTCTGTCCTGCAGTTGCAGTGGGCCTTTCATGGGATATAATGGTGATGACCTATCTATTATGTTTCTTAGGTTTTATTGTTTGGATTCAGTTTTATGGAAGGAGTAACATAATCAAATTCTCATATATTGGACAGCCCAGGACTTGTGTGTAAATGGGTAGTGTGAGGGTGGTGAAATGTATGTGCAGTAGGTGTGGTGGACTGTAAATCCTGCCCTGGGTTGGCCACTTGAAATGGAGAGGTTAAGGACTCTACCACCTACCCCTAACCGTCGGTGTAATGTAACCCCTAGTGCGTGAAGGTGTGTAGCCCTAGCCTAACCTATAATGAGAATAGATAGATAGGTGTGGGATGTCTGTCACAAGGCGACCTGCGGTGACAGACGGACAGAGGGAAGGAAATAAGGGTTGGGCACGGCGTGCAATGTGCCCAGGAAATGATTTTCTCACTGCCGGTCAAGCAGGCGATCGTACTGACGGCTAAAGGTGTCTTGGCCGCAGTGAGAGGATGCTATAAAGCATAGGCGTACTCGTCCAGAGACTGGGAATTCCGCTTGGGATAGGAGGAGAGAAATGATACTCTTAGCTCCTTGCTGACGACTAATTTATTTACAATTTACATGACCATTTATACCAAGTTTTCTTTATTAACACATACAAATATTATCTTAGTGTGTCGTGCGTGTAATTTCACAGATTGCGCTTATTAAGATGTTTAATTGTGTTGCTGCTGAAGCTGCGTTGACTCGACAGCAGATCTTGATAATTTATGTTCAGGGCTGTCACTTCAGGGCTGAACATATAGAATAGAACTTAATTCTAATAATAGAGAAGTTATGAGTGAGTACAATCTACTCGCAATCTAAAAACATTAATAATCCATTCGGCAGGTACTTTCTACCTTGAATCTATTGCGAATTTTATGTTATTTTGTGATGTTGTTTAAGGACAGAGTGGGGTATAGAACCTAAGTTGTTGACCTCGAGGAGTCTGTGGAAACTTGGTGGGGGGCCAAAAACCTCAAAAATGTCGGACTTTTTTTAGATTTTCGCTTATATCTTCTAAACCATGCGCTTCTCTAGAATAATTTATAAGAAAAAGTTGTAAGGCCATTATATTTCGTTTAATTTTGGTTAATAAAAATTATATTTTGACCTTATACGTACCGCGATACAGAGGTTCAAATATTTACAAATTTCTTAAAAATTTAATAGGCGACAATTGCGTTTTTTTGCCTTGTAAATTTTAATATACAACATGTCTATGCATACTATACACACTTTGTATACCCACTGACAACCCGACACCATGACTCCTCGACTCCCTGTGCTTTGCCTTGATAAAACTCCAGGCATTCATGTGTCTCGTAATTTTTGTTCGATGTACATACGGCAGGTACGACTTTTTACTCTTTAAGGATTGATCACACCTGGCTGAATTCAAAGAGTAATTCGGCATACATTGCTCGTTGTAGTATGGATATTGCAATTAACATAACCATGCCTCCCAGCAATGTATGCCGAATGAGTCTTTGAATTCAGCTAGGTGTGATCACTCCTTTATCTAAAAGCAGCCGTCAATATTTCCGGAAAATACAATATTAATAAATAAGGTTCCAAAATTTTCGACCTTATGCAATATTAATTAGTCATCGTGAAGAATGACGTGCAACCCTCAATTAAGTAATAAAACAATACGGTTGCTAATAATTATGTATTTATGAAAATAATAAATTATACAATTATCTCTATGTACATTGAACTCGATTTAAAAATACTTTTTTTTACTATGTATGGGCTTACTCTTGACCTCGATCTAGCCTTGAGGACAGAGATGAGGTCGAACATGGAACGAGCTTGCCCAGAAGAAGCCTATTCACTCGCGACTTAAATAGATTCGGGTTTTAAGAGCTCGGGAACACAGACGCAGGCAGAGAATTCAACTTCTTAGCTGTGCGCATTATAAAGGATGTTTCAAAGCGCTTTGTGCGGATGTGTGGAATATCAACCAAATATGGGTATTATCCTGCGGTGCGTCTGGATTCCCGATGGTGGAAGGGGAATGGCGGAATAAGCTCATGGAGCTCTTGGGCACACTCTCCGAAATACAATCTGTAAAAGACAGACAGACATGCAATTTTGCGCCGGTGGGCTAGGATGTGGAACTTGGTTTTCACTAGAATCTCATCACCAACGAGTTTCTTGGTCCTGCGATCGATCGAGTCTAGAGCGGCTAGATGGTATTTGGCTGAGCCATCCCTAAGGTGGCAGCAATTCTCCATGCAAGATCGGACTTGCGCTTTATATAAAACTAGCAACTGTCCACGAGAGAAATACCGCTTAACCATATTGAGGATACCCAAGTTTTTGACCGCAGTTTGAGCTTTTGACTCAATGTTGGCGCCGAAGTTCAGGTTTGCACACAGCTTCATGCCAAGAAGCTCGAGGCTGTCGGTGACCGGTACAGATGTACCTCGAAAAGTAGGAGCCAGATTGAATGGACTCCTTTTGGCAGTGAATAGACACGCTTGTGTTTTGGTGGCGTTGAAACTCACCAGATTTTTGTCACCCCAGTCGGAGACAAGACCTAAGGTTGAGTTTATATGCTCTTGCATGGCCTCTCTCAAAGAACGTAGTTCGTCACTGCTGGCTTTTGCGCTTGACATATATCTCTCGACGACAGTACTGTCATCTGCGTACCCAACAATATTAGGACCAAGTAGGTCGTTGATGTACAGCAGGAAAAGAGTCGCAGAGAGAACAGACCCCTGAGGAACCCCGGCGTCAATAGCCATGAGGTCAGAGGAGCAGCCATCAAGGACTACTCGGATCGACCGTTCACTCAGGAAGTCAGAAATCCAAGAGCAAAAGTCAGCGGGAGTGCCGTATGCAGGAAGTTTGCTCAGCAGATTTGCGTGCCATACCCTGTCAAAGGCCTTCGAGATGTCCAGTGATACGGCAAGGGCTTCGCCGTGTTTCTTGATAGCCTCGCCCCACTCTTTTGAGTGTATTATGATCTCCGACATGGAAGAATCACAGCGAGGAATCGTCGGTGGCTGATTAGAGTCGGCATCTAGGCGAGAATTGCTCGCAAATAGAGATGCAAATAAATTTGCTTTCTCTGTTGCGGAGTGTGCTAGCGACCCGTCTGGTTTCAGCAGGGGAGGTAATGTAGGACGGCAGAAGTTGTTTGTTTTCGATTGACTTGGAAAGGGACCAAAATTGTTTACTACCAGAGGGGTAGGATGCAAGTTTGGTCCCCATGCGACTGACGTGGTCGTAACGGGCCTTCCGGATACTCCGTTTGCCTTGATCTTTTTGGAGCATGTGGTAAATTGTTATCGTTCTTGTCATCATTGTTTCTTTCCTCCTGGCCACTAATTTCGTCAAATAGGATGGGCTGACCGTCACTTTCTTCGTCTGTGACGTTTTCGTTGAAGTCAGCCTTGGCGAATTCTCACAAGCATTCCCCAGTACAGTGCTTGCACATGACCGAGCACTGGAGTCCTGCTTTTTTGCAGCTGCAAGCCCCCGTACAGCACCCTGTTGTGCACTTGCATCCTCGCCATCTCGCAAAAAGGTTTTGTACAATACAAAAGGAAATAATAAAAATAAACAGTCTAATTATGCTCGGAGGGACAAACCTCTGCCTTGAGAGGAACGTACCTCAGAGGCAAAGGCACTCGCCTCGTCGAAGAGGTTTAAAGAAAAGAAACAAGTTCGATGAGGAGAGTTCAAGTTCGATGACCCACAGCTTGAGAGGGACGCATCTCAGAGGAGAGGGCACTCACCTCCTAGGAGGGAAGTATCTCGGAGGAGAGGGCACCCACCACCTAGGAGGGACGTATGTCGGAGGAGAGAGCAAAAACCTGCATTTATGACTAAAAAAATTCAATTTTGTTAAATATTTGATCTTCTGTATCGCAGTAAGTATTAAGTCAAAAAAATATTTTTCTGAACCAAAATTAAAGGGAATTTCATGCCATACAACTTTGTCTTTGACATTTTTCAAAAAAAAAGCACATGGTTTACAATACAATACAATTAATTATTGATAACAATAGTTACATGTCATAGAAGGTAGATAAAAAAGTATACCTGATATACAGTGTTAAGAATGTACAATATAAAAAAATAATCTATATGATTACATATCAATTTCAAATTAATTTAAGTTTAGAAGATATAAGCGAAAATATAAAAAAAAGTCCGACATTTTTGAGGTTTTTGGCTCCCCTCCAAGTTTCCACGGGCTCCTCTAGGTCAACAACTTAGGTTCTATACCCCACACTGTCCTTAAAATAACATCACAAAATTACATTAAATTCGCAATTGATTCCAGGTAACCTTCCTTTATTTTTACTTACTGGCTGGATTATAAAGGAAGTTATTTTTTTTAAGCCCGGGTAGGTTGATACTAGGGATTTAGGCTTTTCCGTCCAATTTCTATGATTTGCCTTCCTGAGGAATTTAATACGGTATCCGCCGGAAACATGTATACTATAATACCTACATATTATTAAATTATATTAATATATGAAATATATTTTAACCTTCTCAACAACCATGATAAGTAGTACAGATAAGCAATAACTTACTAAATGGTTCCTGGTGGAGTCCTCATAGTTAATAGCTCCTTCCCCGTGAGTTCAGCGGTATTCCCAGAGTGTCATGATTTAATTTGAATATTACAAATAAATTTCTTATTAAAAACAGTGTAGATTTGGCCATGCTAAAACGATCATTTTATTTGTAATTAAAAATATAATAATCCCTTAGATCTGGGATACCATTTTGGGCTACAGTACTGGTTAACACAAATCCAATGGGCTCAAACATGACAGATTTCCTGGCAGGTTCCCCTGATACAACAACAAATTTTCATCACGCTCTTAAGTTTACAATGTTTACATCATAAAAATAATGATTTTCCGCTGATTGTCTTAAAGCCTAATTGACATTTTTCGGATGACTAACATCTATAACACAGGTTCTTCCTAGCTTAGATGTTAGCAGGCAAAACTATTATGTATTATCTTAAGGCAAACTACTGTTATTTATTGTGTACATCTAGCTGTTTTATCTTCTTGTTGTTTGCAAAAAAATATTGTTTTTTTTTATTTATTAATGTCATTAAGTTGGTCAGCTTACCTTCAAAACGTTGCATGTACGTAGTGAGGTAGGTTTCACCTTCAGAAAATCCCAACTATTTCTCCCGGACCGCGTATAGTAAAGAGCACCTAAGCTTGACATATTGGACTTTGTACTGTTCTTATCTCAGTAGCCAAAGAAGCTATAGTCGCGCTGCAAGTGTCAGGCTTGGCCTGCTCTTGACTGTACATAATAATATGACGCTGCTGTTGCTTGACGTAAGTTGGCGTAAATAACATCCCAACAAAAACATAACTGTTAAAAAGGGGGCCAAGTTCCTATCGGCTAATTGCTTGCCTAAAAAAGGGTTGAAATCCGATCCAATGCCAAGTTTAAATGCACTTTAATATCGATCATAATCGTCTTCATCAGCAGCCTGATCCGTTTCGTTAAAACATGGGTACTTGTTTTCGTGCATGACTCAGTCTGACCTTCTAGAAATACTACCTTTTTAATATTTGGTACATTAATTTTAGTCTGACTCGCACTTGACCATTTTTCATTTTCCAAATTTTTCCTTTACTTAGAATAGAATGATTTATTTGCGTCAAACATGGTGGTGAAGATCTTATAGTTAAATTTTGTACATATACATGTTTCGCCAGTATGAAATGGCATGCTAATACAATAAAAAAGTAATAATTTAAACTAATTAATTAAGATGTCAAAAATCATTAAAATTATCACAATGTCATAAATTCATTCAAATTATAAAAAGTATATTCACTGAGCCATTGATACAATTCAATTTTAAATAATTTTATAGGTAATAATTTGATATGACTTTCTAATTTATTATAAATTCGAACGCACATGCACATGCAACTTTTGTCATACTTCATAATTATAGGTGTTTCATCAAAAACAAGTTTGTCAGGATATCTAAAATTTCGAGGGTTTATATCAACAGCCTTAGTAAACAAGTTCTGATTTTGTTTTACAAACAGACATGTCTCGTATATGTATAAAGATGGCAATGTCAATAAACCAAGCTTTTTAAAATATGGTTTGCAAGAGTCAAAACGAGAAATACCTGTTATAGCCCTGATGGACTTTTTTTGCGCCACAAATGCTCTATTTAGATTGGTACTGTTTCCCCAAAGTAAAATTCCATATCGTAGGATCGACACTATATACGCATGATACGCTAACAGAACTGCTTCCTGATTTGTGACTTGCTTAAGACGTTTTAAAGCAAAAACAAATTTATTTACTCGATCAGCGACGGAATCGATATGAGTTTTCCAATTTAATTCTTTATCTAAATTAAACCCTAGAAACCTAGTGTTTTCCACCTCCTTGACTTCAGTATCCGCATGTTTAATTATTAGTTTCCTTGACTTATTTGTCTCGGTATTAAACGTCATAAATGTTGTTTTAGCTAGATTTATTTTTAAGTTGTTTAGGTCAAGCCATTCAACAACGGATTTTATAGTATTATTTATATCAGTTTCATGCTCTGCTATGTCCACAGTTTTATCATTAGATGTCACTATTATAGATATATCGTCAGCAAAGAGTATAGTCTTGTGATTAGTGACATCAGATATATCATTTATATATATTAAAAAGAGCAGAGGTCCTAGAACACTTCCCTGAGGGACTCCATAGGTATTCGATCTATGATTTGACAGGTACGTCACGACTTTAATGCTAACGACTACCCCAATGCCAAATTTCAGATTTGTAGATCTCACAGAAGTATGACCAACAATTTTATGCATAGTAATGACTATATCCTGACGCGCACTTGACCAATTTTCAATTTTCAAATTTTTGCTATACTGTTTTTAATGCTAACGACTATCCCCATGCCAAATTTCAGATTTTCAGGTCTTAGAGAAGTATTACCAACATTTTATACATAATTTTGACTAAAACCCGACACGCACTTGACCAATTTCTAATTTTTGAATTTTTCCATTACTTTCATCCTAACGAATACCTAAATGCCAAATTTCATAACGCTAGGACAATGGAAGCGGCCTGGAGGTTTTGATTACCGGTCAGTGAGTGAGTGAGTCAGTCATTAAGTGCCAAAATTAGCTATTTTCACGGGGTCATATTTCAGGATCTACTGTAGCTATATCTATGAAATTTGGCAAATTGCTTTAGTATGACGGAGAGCTAGCGACTAAATCGGTCATGTAGCTTCAACTGTATTGAAACTCCGTTAGCTACTTCCCTGAACAACCTTTTCCTATAATCTTCGTGCTGGCAGGCCGCGGCCGGTGGGTGCAGATGTCGTGGAGTGGGGAAAAAAATAAAAAAAATGTGGGCTCAGCGACTTTTTTTTTTTTTTTCAAACAGTTGCTCTGTATTCCCTGTGCACCCAAAACAAATTTAAATCGATCAGGTGGTGGGAAGGGGTTGCCAGCGTTAATTAAAAGTACCAAAATAATAATAATTTTCGTGTGGGCTCAGCTGTATTGGCTTTTTTCTGACGCGAGATTAATCAATATGTAAGCCAAAAAAAATAGCCATGCAAAAATATCGGTGGGAAGGTATCGATAAAAATTATTATTATTTTGGTACTTTTAATTAACGCTGGCAACCCCTTCCCACCACCCGATCGATTGATCGATCCCACCACCCGTGCGGGTGTAGTGGGGTGGGGAAAAAAAAAAATGTGAGCTCAGCGACTTTTATTTTTTTTCAAACAGTTGCTCTGTAAAAAAAAATTAAATCGATCGGGTGGTGGGAAGGGGCTGCCAGCGTTAATTAAAAGTACCAAAATAATAATAATTGTTATCGATACCTTCCCACCGATATTTTTGCATGGCTATTTTTTTTGGTTTACATATTGATTAATCTCGCGTCAGAAAAAAGCCAATACAGCTGAGCCCACACGAAAATTATTATTATTTTGGTACTTTTAATTAACGCTGGCAACCCCTTCTCACCACCCGATCGATTTAAATTTGTTTTGGGTGCACAGGGAATACAGAGCAACTGTTTGAAAAAAAAAATAAAGTCGCTGAGCCCACATTTTTTTTCTTTTTTTCCCCACTCCACGACATCTGCACCCACCGCCCGCGGCCTGCCAGCACGAAGATTATAGGAAAAGGTTGTTCAGGGAAGTAGCTAACGGAGTTTCAATACAGCTGAAGCCACATGACCGATTTGGTCGCTAGCTCTTATACTATATATGATTATGTAGGTACAGTTTTATATCTGTACTTGCAATGGGCACTGAGCTGCAGGGGGTTCAAAAGTGGGTTGAAACGGTTCGTGTAAATAGTGCACGGCATACGAGTGGCCTGTTGCGGGAACTTGGCCTGCGCACTGCCGTGCGCTTAGATAACTTAAAAAGCAACTTTTTACACAAACAACACAAGGATATGCGACATGCCTGACCACAGCTTAGTATCGAATTAACGGTCCTCTTGCGTCTCTAATATTAGGAGGTGGTAGGGCTTTTGTGGAAAGTCCGTCTGTGGAAGTAACACCCCTTGACTATTTCTGCCGTTAAATAACAAACACTTTGCACTGCTGTGTTTTGGTTTGAAGGGTGAGGGAGCCAGCGAAATTACCACGAGACACACCATCTTAGTTCTCAGGGTGGGCAACGTACTTTGCTGTCAAGTTATGCCACTAATAAGACAGCGGGCTCTATGGGCAGTGGTGAATACTTTCCATCTAGTGGCTCACCTGCTCACTTGTTATATAAAAAAAAAACTATTTTATACCAATGTCATGATATTTTAGGATTATGCGAAAATTTAATTTTTTCAGTTTAGTATGGTATAGTACAATCAAGAGCACATCAAACTTAGCTACTCCTGCTATTACCATAAAAATGGTACAAAGTCGAATGTGTCCAGCTGGACGTGCTCTAGACTATATACCATCCAATATTTTCTTTTCGTGGGCATCGGAACAGGTGTGACTTGGTAACTTAAACCATAACCACAACATGGGTGTACCATCATTTTTCTGTTCACTTTTTGTTGGATGTTGGGTGTGATTCCAACGGTAAAAAGTTGTTTCTTTTTTGATGAGAGGATACTGGTGCCCCTGCTAACCTCAAGCACAGATACCCCGACTTTTTAAAAATGGGTGTCAAGGTATTCAAATAGGGCCTGTGATAGGGCTTTTGTGCAAAGTCCGTCTTAGGAAGTAATGTCAGGTCAGGTGCACATCAAGCTTGACACTTGTATCGCGACTCTACCTTATAAAGCGCTTAAAAAAAGGTTGTTAAGAAATCAAATTTGTCAAGGTTGACGTGCTCTTGACTGTACCACTACCCTTGCCTATTTCTGCTGTAAAACAGCAGTGTTCGCATACCATCACAGTTCTCAAGTATAAGCAACATCTTATTATTGTCAAGATGCCACTTCAGGTGGCCTATTCCTGCTCATTTGCACATTGAAACATAAAAAAAAACTTAGCCTCAATTCTTCATCATCATAACATCCCATTAAACGTTCACTGCAATAAGCGTTGCAGCTGGCGACCGCTGTTGTTGGTGACCGCAGTATGTAAGATGGTACTATACACAGAAAGATGCTGCTGCCCACCCTCCGGTTCATAATCCCATAGTCCCCCTCTTACGACATCCACGGTTAGAGATGGGTTGGTACTATTCTTTGCCGGCACTACACGGGCAATTAACAATTAATATAAACAAAAAATATTAATATAATATTTTAAAAGTTGTTTTATATTCATTTGTTTTGCACTCTGCTTATTGCTCATTAGTTTTTAGTTCCACAAACCGGATGTCATTATCAGTTTGTGCTATACTGAAACATAATATTTTATTGGACAACGTCGTAATTATTTGCTGGCGGATAGTGCAATAACTTTGACAAGGATCAAAGTTGCACTTGCACAATAAATTCGCCAGTAAATGAAAAACTAAAATTTTGACAACGTCAATAACTATAGTTAAGGGATAATACAGTAAATAATCTGCTGCGTATCGAGAAGAAAGCTAAGGGTGCAGCAGCAAACAGAAAAAAACCGGCCAAGTGCATGTCGGACTTTGCACATTTAGTTATTATGTATTAATAACAATTTTTTCCTATAACAACCCAACGGAATGGGTTGTTACAAGAAAAAATTGGAAATTTCAAAGAAAAAACTCTGATTTATATAAATATTGGGATTTGTTAGTAAAATGTACATTACAATAAACATTAGACAATGAATAGTTAACAAAATTTTCGGAACAGAATTTTGTATTCCAATGTTTTCAAACAAAAAATACAGTATTTATCTACTTAACGAGCTCTATACAACGATGGGGTAGATCAAAATTATTTTCGCGCCCCCCTTTAGCTGTATAGAACCCCCCTCAAAAATATTTAGCGCCTAGACTTATTAATCTGATCCATAACCAGTCATCGATACATTATTGACGTCGTCATGAAACCGGTGAATTTTTGTTTTGTCGATGGAAACACTTTGAAGTTAAGCGGGTCTCTGATTTCTGGCGTTTGTTGTGTATGGCTGGTTCAGCTTATACTGGTTTTGTTTCTGCTCGTTGCTGTGCATACAATACATTTAGGTAAGACTCATAATCTATTTTTTCCCCTTTATTCCAACGCTTACCAACATATTTTGCAGCCATGACACTAAAACCAAAGTATAATTGACGGAAAGAACTAGATTGTTTTACAAACTTGTATTTTCTAACAGCTTTAGGCGATTTCTTTTGACATACTCGTAGCTGCAAACTGTGTTAGAAGACGTTGGAATTAGCGAAAAAACTGGATCATAGATTAATATTATTTAGTCTTTAGTCTATTAGTTTTCAAGTTCTGATAAAAATGTCAAAAAAATACCATCACTCCCTTATCTCCGATGTTTGGTAAACGAAAAATCTGAGTTCATTATAGTCGCTAGAGGTTCCTGTAAATATTGCAGAAATAATATAACGATCGTCCTAAAAAGCAGTTTTTTAGAAATCCTCCGTCCTCCATCCGTTTTTCTTTTTTTGTTAATTTAATCATACTCTATAGGCTACATAAAAAAAAAATGTGAACTGCGTTATCGTAACCCTCGGTAAGCGAGTCTGACTCGCACTTAACAGGTTTTATTTATTTTATTTTATTTATCTTGTGGGAGACTTACGGCTAAAAACCTATTAACAATAACATAATAAGTAGCTAAAAGCTAATTAAAAGTCTCCACCTAAATACAACTAAATTACCCATAACCATAAGTATTTATATGATAGATATAAAAATGAGATTTGAGAAAACAGCAAAACGAAACCATTCAAACCAAATTAAAGTATAGTAAAAATTACAATGTATATACAGGGTGTCAATTCAACCGCGCACCACAGCTCAGGGGGTGCCTCAGCAACGATGAAGGAACACAAAAAAAAAAAAAAAATCCCACTTATTTTTTTTTATCAATGCTTTTTTTTATAATTTATCGATTATTACATTTTGGCGGTCCGGACAAGTATGAAGGGAAAATTGGAGTCACACACAAAAAAAGAAAGGATTTTAGTTTAGTTTCAATGGAGTTAAAAAAAAAATAAGTAGGATTTTTCAAAAGATTCCCCTCGCGCACCTCCATCGCTACCGAAACACCCCCTAAGCTACGGCACGCAATTAAATTAACACCCTGTATATATATATATTAAAAAATAAATAAATAATTGTAAAAATCTAAACAAATATGACTTAAAACATAAACTAAAAGATAATTTTAACAAATTTTTGCCAATTGTGTCATTAAAAAAGCAAGTCGTCATTTTTAGACGCAATGATGTTACACTAGAGCAAAATAAGTCTACATCAAACTCAGATGGTAAACTGTTAAAACTTTCTATAGCTCTTATGATGTATGTATTACGCCTGTAGTTTGTTTTCGCATACGACGCACTTATCACAGACCGCTGCCTTAAGCCGAGAGTGTTAGTTCGTAGATATACTCGTATCATTGACGATAGTTCAGAGCAGTCAACGGAACCAATGGCTAAATTCATAAGTAATGATATATCCCCAACCTTTCGTCTCAATTCTAATGGTAAGAAATGATATCTCTTGCATCGCTCTAAATAATCCCGAGATTTAATTCGTGCCTTATAGTCGAGATAACGCAAAAACCGCTTTTGAATGTTTTCAATACGAGTTTTATAAATTTCATATTGAGGATTCCACACCTGCGATGCGTACTCGAGGTGACTCCGTACAAATGCGCAATATAATACTTTTATAGATTTAATTTTACGAAAGTCACTACAAGCATGCATAATTAAACCTATTGTTTTGTTTGCTTTACCCACTATTCCGTCTTTATGTTTGTCAAACAACAGCTTGGTATCATGTACAACCCCTAAATCCTTTATGTTATCAACTTTGACGATAGATTGGTCGTAAAGGGTGTAACCGATATCAATTGTTATAGCTTTACGACTATAAATCATGTAGAAGCATTTAGATACGTTGAGTTCCAATAAATTCAATTTGCAATACTCTTGGAATCTACCCAGGTCAGCTTGGAGATTACGAGAATCCTCAACACTGTGTACTTTTTGAATGATTTTCATGTCATCCGCAAATAGAAGGATTTTGGAGTGGTGAAAACAGTGTTTGACATCCGATATAAATATGATAAACAACAATGGCCCGAGTATTGACCCTTGAGGTACTCCTGAAGGTATCGTTGTCCAAGATGACGTATAGCCCCGAAGAACTACCGCTTGGCTACAATATATGAAATGATTAAATTAACAAAAAGGCAATACTTCAGCAGATTTATTTTTGTGAACATCTGCTAAAGATTTTGTAACTTATTTGTGCTAGTAGTCCAGTCAATCTACGATATGAGGATGCATTAAATGCACATGTAGATGAATAATTGCTCGTTTAATATTATAGGATAATAATAATCTTAATTGGAGACAGTAAAATAAAAAGGTTGTAAAATAGCATCATAACATCCCGTGAAACGTCCACTGCAGGGCAGGGAGCTCCCTCCAAAAGTCCAGCAAATATGTTTATTTATATTTATTTATATTTATATTTATTTTGGAGAAAAAACAGACAATAGCGTATATTAGGTCTAAATGAAATAGAGTTAAATTAATGTGCTTAACACTACCTCCATGTACATTTCTCGCTTAGAGTTAGAAAGTAGGGATTAAGAAGCATACAAAAAACTTTTACTTTAGTAACAAATAGTGCTTAGTGCGCGCAAACAAACATTAATCCATATGTTGGTGAAACCATATCAATTATTTTGTAAGATCAGAACTGGGAAGGTCGACAAAGTTAAATACAGTAGAGGGAAGGAAGACGCAGACACATTCAAATGTCAGTATTAGAAACCAATATATTGCGGATTTTTATGCCTGGTACTGTAGAAGGGATTTCCCATAGTCACTACGCTTGTAAGCGTTGCGACTGGCAACCGCTGTTGTTCGTGACCGCAGTATGTAAGATGGTAAGTAAGATGAGTATCTTACCATCTTACATACTGCGGTCACCAGCAACAGCGGTTGCCAGTTGCAGCCAAAGATGCTGCTGCCCTTCCTCCGGTTTATAATCTTTAAGTCTCCTCTTACGACACCCTCGGGTAGAGATGAGTTGGTACTATTCTTTACCGGCACCAGACGGATGAGTAAAACAACAATAATTCAAGATCATTAGTTAATTTTTAATCAATTGCATAATTATACTACTATGAAAGTTAAACTTATACAAAGTAATATAATAAGTTTATAGTAGTATAATTATGAAAGTTAAAAAAATAGAAGAAAATCTTGTCTCTTTTCAGTTCAACGTTGTTTTTCTTTTTTGGTTTATTATTTGTCTTTTCTTCTTTGGTTTTACTATTGTCAAAATCTTGCTTTACTTAACCACATATGTAATGTATTCGGGAAGAGCGGGCCCTCCCAATAAAGGTTTCTAACTTAAAGGGAGTGTCCTAGTAGTTCATATAGGTGGTAGGGCTTTTGTGCAAAGTCCGTCTGGGAAAGCACCACCCCCTTTCCGTAAAGCACCAGTATTTGCACTGCTGTGTTTCGGTTTGAAGGGTAATGGAGCTAGTGATGTTACTGGCACATAAAAAATAACATCTTAGTTCTCAGGGTGGGCAACGCGCTTTGCTATCTTGTTAGCGTCAAAGTATGTCACAGGACAGTGGGTGCTATGGGCGGTGGAGACTACTTACTATCAGGTGGCCCAACTACAGACTCGTTTGCTTACTTGTAACATAAAAAAAAGTTATAACAAGCTAAGCACTGTAAGAATCTGAAGGTAATAAAAACCTATTTTATTTTTATAGTTAGGTTATTTTCAAATTAAAGCCTAGCGTAGACACCAATGTTTAAAATAATATCTGTAAGATTACCCTGTAAAATAACTTATGTCTGTAAAATAACCCAACCATTAAATAAAAAATAAATATAAAAGGTCTTTATTACCGATTCTTACAGTGCTAAGCTTATAATTACTACTAGGACACTCCATTTAAGTGAGAAACCTGTATTGTATTGGGAGGCCCCGCTCTTCCCTAGTACATTAAATATGTAGTTAAGTACAGCAAGATTCTGACAATAGGTATAAATAAAACCAAAGAAAAAAAGACAATAACCAAAAAAATAATACAACGGTAAACCAAAACAGAGACAAGATATTCTTCTATTTTATTAACTTTCATAATTCGATCATACCATATCACCATACCATACCACAGATACAATAGCAAAGCTCAATCGAGGTACTGATATTTTATCGTTAGATTGCTTTGAGATTTTTTTTATTACTATACTACTTAAATAAAAAAAGGCTACTTTCATAATTATACTACTTAATAAATAAAAAAGTAAAAATATGGATAGGTTATTTTAATATATAGCCTAGCCTAGACACTAGTGTCAATAAATAAATAAAAGCATAGCCTAGGCTAGGCTTTAATCTTAAAATAACCTAACCTTACCTAGCCTAGCCTAATTCTCTATTTATTTATTTTTTAAGTCGTATAATTATGAAAGTAGCCTTATTTTAATTTAGTAGTTTATTAATGAAAAAGTCTTAAAATAATCTAATGATAAATTATTATCAGTACCTCGATTGAGCTTCACTATGGTATTTGTGGTATGGTATGGCGAATAGCTTATTTTTATTTTACTTCTAGCCTACAAAAATAAAAAGGTTGTAAAATATCATTATAACATCCCGTGATACGTCCATTGCAGGGCAGGGAGCTCCCTCCAAAACTCAAGCAAATATGACTGGTACTGTAAAAGGGAATTCCCATAGTCACTACGCTTACAAGCGTGGTGACTATGGGAAATCCTTTTTATTTTTCTAGGCTAGAAGTAAAATAAAAATAAACTATTCACCATTCCATACCACAAATACCATAGCGAAGCTCAATCGAAGTACTTATAATAATTAATCATTAGATTATTTTAAGACTTTTTTATTAAAAAACTACTAAAATTAAAATAAGGCTACTTTCATAATTATACGACTTAAAAAATAAATAAATAGAGAATTAGGCTAGGCTATGTAAGGTTAGGTTATTTTAAGATTAAAACCTAGCCTAGGCTAGGCTTTTATTTACTGACAATAGTGTCAAGGCTAGGCTTTTATCTTAAAATAACCTACCCATAGTTTTATTTGTTTATTTATTAAGTCGTATAATTATGAAAGTAGCCTTATTTTTATTTTAGTAGTATAGTAATAAAAAACATCTCAAAGCAATCTAATAATAAATTTTTATCACTACCTCGATTGAGCTTCGCTATTGTATCTGTGGTATAGTATGGTGATACTGATATGGCATGATCGAATTATGAAAGTTAATAAAATAGAAGAATATTTTGTCTCTTTTTTGGTTCATCGTTGTATTTTTTTTTGTTATTGTCTTTTTTCTTTTGATTTTATTTATACCTATTGTCAAAATCTTGCTGTACTTAACTACATATTTAATGTACTAGGGAAGAGCGGGGCCTCCCAATACAATACAGGTTTCTCACTTAAATGGAGTGTCCTAGTAGTAATTATAAGCTAAGCACTGTAAGAATCTGTAATAAAAACATTTTATATTTATTTTTTATTATGTGGTTAAGTTTTTTAAACATTGGTGTCTAGGCTAGGCTTTAATTTGAAAATAACCTAACTATAAAAATAAAATAGGTTTTTATTACCTACAGATTCTTACAGTGCTTAGCTTGTTATAACTTTTTTTTTATGTTACAAGTAAGCAAACGAGTTGGTGGGCCACCTGATGGTTAGTAGTCTCCACCGCCCATAGCACCCACTGTCTTATTAGTGACATACTATGACGCTAACAAGACAGCAAAGCGCGTTGCCCATCCGGAGAACTAAGATGTTATTATTCATGTGCCAGTAACATCACTAGCTCCATTACCCTTCAAACCGAAACCCAGCAGTGCAAATACTGGTGCTTAACGGCAGAAATAGGCAAGGGGGTGGTGCTTTCCTAGACGGACTTTGCACAAAAGCCCTACCACCTATAGGAACTACTAGGACACTCCCTTTAAGTGAGAAACCTTTATTGGGAGGCCCCGCTCTTCCCTAATACATTACATATGTGGTTAAGTTCATCAAGATTTTGACAATAGTAAAACCAAAGAAGAAAAGACAAATAATAAACCAAAAAAGAAAAACAACGGTGAACTGATTAGAAACAAGATATTCTTCTATTTTTTTAACTTTCATAATTATACTATTATAAACTTTTTATATTAGTATGAGTTTAACTTTCATAGTAGTATAATTATGCAAGGTAATATAATAATTTTAACCATAATATCCATACATAGGATAAAAATAGTATGGATAAGCGTAATAGTAATTGTAACACACATTCATAGAACTACAGTCATTCTTCTTGTTATTGTTTTCCGTCGCATCATCTGCCTTTTTCTCATTGTTTGCGTTATTTGTCTCTTTTTTTGTGCATTCCTTTTGTGCCTCTTCTAACTTTTTTGTGCATTCCTTTTGTGCCTCTTCTAACTGATTAGTCAGCTTTTCAGTATTTCTTTTGCACTCCTCTGTCTCTTTTGTTGCGTCCTCTGCCGGTTTTCCGTTGTTTGCGTTTTGATTTTGTGCCTCTTGTATCTTTTTATTTAGATCATCTATATCTGTTTTTGCTTTGACTGCGCTTTTTTTTAATTCCTCCTTTTCTTCTTCTGTTGCATTAAGTTGACCTTTTAGTAGCTTGTTTTCATTTTCTAGCTTTGTCATATTAGCTTTTGCCTCTGTTATATATTCCTTGAATTTGCTTTTATAGGTATCAACGTCAGCCCATCCTCCATTACCTACGTTTATTAAAAAAAACAATGGTTAAAATATTACCTTCCGTTTAAAATGTGAACACAAAAAATAATAACTTAAAGTGATAAAATATAACCCTCCTATTTTGAGTCAGTCGGGTAAAATACATGTGACGAAGTAAAACCTAACGTGCACGCGTTTACCCATGAAACCCCTTAGAACAAGGTGATACCCTACTGCATTCTTGCAAGTTAAGATATCTGTTCACATACCTTCTGGTAATTCTGGATCATCCGCCGGCGGCACTTGCGCCAGAACCGTACTTGTTCGTAAGATAAGGATAACAAAGAATATAAACCCACAAAACATCTGAAAATAAAATATTAAAAGTATTTCATTGAAACATCGCATTAAGTTCCATATAAAATCAGATGCCATCTATCACCTTTTTCCATTTTCGTGGAATCAAAAATATCTAACCTAGGAAAAACGAGGGCTTTGCTTTTTCATAGCGAGACTGCCATCCGAGCTGCTCAACCCAAAAGGCAAACCAGACCCAAATATTAAATAAAAAAATTAGAGATACAAGGTTACTGGTCGCATGCAAAACACTGAACAATTTTCTCCGAGGAACACGATTATAATATCGCCAGAAATAAAAAAATTGTTAACTTGATTGGACATGTTACTCATAAAAACGAAAAGTGGTTCAGTTTCATGGGCCGATTCAAATACTTAAAGGTTATTATACCTACCTTTTTTGTTACACCTTGTATGGTCTTTCCTATTTCTCAAGTAAAAGCTAGAAGTACCAGCCAAGTGCGAGTTAGACAAGCGCGCCGAGGGTTCCGTACCACTAAGGTAAAAATACCGTCTTAGTCAGGGACGCACAGTCACGTAGAAGTGTTTTGCGCCCGAGACGGCCCGAGTCCAACATGCACTTGACCAATTTTTGTTATTTTTTGGTATTCTATAGCTTATGCACCATAAACATTCCAACTTAATATAACTTTTCCTATTTTTACGATAGAGCTAAAACAAATAAACACCAAAAAAACACGTTTGTTGCGAAGCAACCCCCTTATTTTTTAACTTTTTATTGTTTTTCTATTTATTTGGTAATCCGACATAATAATACGTATTCTGTGAAAATTTGAATCACTAGCTGGTGCCCGCGACTTCGTCTGCGCAGAATTGGACAGTTCACACAATCTAAATATATAAAAGAGCATGTCCTGACTGACTGACTGACTGATTCATCAACGCCGAGCCGTAACCGCTATAGATACAGATCTGAAATTTACTACAAAGTTTCTATGTGCGTCAAAACCACCTACTAAGAAAGGATTTTGGAAAATTCATCTCTCAAAGGGGTGAAATAGGGGATGAAAGTTTGTATGAAAGTCCTTTGTTTCTTGAGCTAGATTCACACAAATTTGAATTTTAGCTTGTGGTAAAGAATAAAGAAACACGTGTTTAAGCATTTCTTAAAAATCACCCTTCAAGGGGGTGAAAAAGGGGATGAATTTTTTTCCGTATGTTGGTCTATAAGTCTTTCAGTTTTAAAGGTAGAATTACAAAAATTTGTATTTAAGCTTTTGGTTAATAATAAAAAGTACATGGTTTAGAATTTTCCAAAATTCATCCCCTAAGGGGGTGAAATACGGGATGAAAGTTTGTATGAAAGTCCGTCAGTTTTGAAGTTAGGATCTTCAAAATTTTTATTTGGACTGACGACTAAAAATTAAGTTTTACGTGTCTCATGGTTTTTAAAAATTTTACACCCTAAGTGGTGAAAAGGGGGATGAAGTGGAAACTCTTTCATTTCAAAGTAATATCCACTAAATTTATTATTTAGGCATTAGGGTTGTAATTCTGCGGAACATACATCTCTGTTATTGAAATTCCACCCCAAATTCAACCCCTTAAAGAGGGAAATGGGGTGAAAAAGTCCAAAAACCAATATGGGTATCATTTTTATGGTTTATCGGGTCGCTGATTACGAAAACTAAAACAATTTTGAAATCCAATGTGGTGGACGTGAAATACCATCATCCCCCGGGGATGAGGTTGGGTGCGATAGGGTTGATATGTCTAAAAATCAATATGGGTGTCGTTTGTATGGTTTATCAGATCGCTGATTACGAAAACTACAATAATTTTGAAATCTAAGGTGGTGGACGTGAAAAAATATTTTTAAAACAAGCTTTTATTAGACCTAGGAAAAGAACTAAACGTTATCACTTATCACAGCCTCACTTTAAAAAAAAGCGTGTTACATTATAAACAGCAAGAGAGAAACAATAAAGAGGGTGTAAAACGCTTTTACGTATTTGAAAACCTGAGACTGTGATAACGAAAAAAAATAATTAACTAAGCTTAATTAAGCTTGTTTTAAAAATATTTTTTACCGTTATTGGATGGACCCTGTCAAAATGCTTTTAAAGCTAATGATGTAAATGCAACTAGCATAATAGGAAATCTAACTGCAATTCTAACAACAATAAACACAGAAAGGAACAAAACGGTAGCTGAATCAAATGAGACAATCAGGAATCTCAATGAAGATTCAGAAAAAGCGAAAGCACAGATAGAAGATCTGACTAAAAAGGTAGAAGAGGCACTAAAACAAAACTCAAAAAGGGAGCCAAAGAGAAAACGGTAAACGACGGAACGATAGAGGAGTTTTAAAATACATAGAAAACTGACTAATAAGTTAGAAGAGCCAAAAAAGGAGACAAATCACGCAAACAATGAGAAAAAGGCAAAGGATACGACGGAAAACAAAAGCAAGAAGAATATATAGTTCCATTAATGTGTTTTACAATTACTATAACGCTTATTCATACTATTTTTATCACTACGAGTACACTGCTTTTTAGTCAGCTCCTCTATCTGTGCTTTCGCTTTTTCTGAATCTTCATTGAGATTCTTGATTGTTTAATTTAATTCAGCTATCGTTTTCTTCCTTTCAGTATCTATTGATGTTAAGATTTTTTTTATTACTCAACTACTTTAAAGTAGTAAAGTGATAAAAAAAGTCTTAAAATAATCAAATTATAAATTATTAGCAGTACCTCGATCGAGTTTCGCTATGGTATTTGTGGTATGGTATGGAGATAAGGTACGTTCGAGCCTAGCCTAGATGTAAAATAAAAATACATTAATCATCTTAAATTAAGATTATTATTTCACTCGTCTGTTTGGTGCCGGCAAAGTAGAGTACGAACCCATCTCTACCCGTGGGTATAGTAAGAGGCGACTAAGGGCCTATGATTCAGAGGATGGGCAGCAGTATCTTTCTGTGTGACCGCAGTGTGTAAGATGGTACGATACCCATCTTACACACTATTTTCTTCAAGGTTCAAGTAGCTATGCTCAGAATCCACAGATTAAATTTACGGGGGATGTTTTTGCACACTTTATATTTTTAGGGTTCCGATACAAAAATTATAAAAAAGGAACCCTTATGGTGTGACTTTGTCTGTCTGTCTGTCACACCTGTATATCTCAGCAACCACTCAAAGAGTATTTAGAATATGTTTGCCCAACTTAATTGCACGCGAAAGAATAAAAAAAAATATCATAACTGTAAATTGTCGTTACTAGGTCGAATGGGGTGTCATATGAAAGGACTTCACTTGTACGATGGACAAGTGTTAGGTTGCGCGAAATTTGAGATTAATTTGAAAAAAAGTAAGTCGATTGACTACAGTTTTCTTTTAGCTGGCATTCGACAGGGCCAGCAGTCTAGCTTGAGCAACGAACACGTGTAGTCGTATTGAGAATTGTTAGTGTCAGTTTTAAAGGAAATAATATATCTCATACTAAAAATTAAAATAAGATTGATTTACTATTAGTACCTACTATTGAAGAAATACCAAAATAAATAAGTGAATACCTGGACAGAACGAGTTTTATTATACTACATTGTCCACTGATAACTCTTGTACACATAGCTTTTACTAGTACATACATTCCTGGTTTATCAAAGTTTAATGGTTTACTACTTATAACAATTACAAAATCAGGCTTGACGTTATTTGCAAATACGGGGTGAGGGGTGTGGGCGGTCATTCAATGAAATATATGAACAAACAAACCCTCAAATTTCGGTATGTTCGGTAAAATTATGTCAATTCGTAAGATAGTGGAAGTTAGTATTAAAATATCTGATATCAATTATGATTTTGATAAATTAAAACTACGAAGATTTTTTGTTATCTAGAGAATAGTAACTTACGCCATTTCGTTTATTTGTTTTGCGAAAATGACGCAATTTTTTTTTAAATTGTCAACGTATTGAATTTTTGTGTTTTTACGTGGAATTTATTTAGAAATTGCAATTTCTTTAAAAATGTTGTTATTTATTCCATGAACAACTTAAAGCCTATAACTATATCATACTATAAAGGAGAAAATAGAAAAAAAACTGTGAAATTTACGAAAATGATTAGTTTTCCCACAATTTGGGTCTATCTAAATCTTTCTTAAAAAACCGGTCAAGTGCAAGTCGGACTCGCGCGCCGAGGGTTCCGATATACTTATAGTATTTTTGGAGGCAATATAAAGCATATTGCCTCCAAAAATACTATAAGTACATAATATATTGTACAAGTGAAGTCCTTTCATATGACACCCCATTCGACCTAGTAACGACAATTTACAATTATCATAATTTTTTTTTTATTCTTTCGTGTGCAATTAAGTTGGGCAAACATATTCTAAATACTCTTTGAGTGGTTGCTGAGATATACAGGTGTGACAGACAGACAGACAGACAAAGTCACACCATAAGGGTTCCTTTTTTATCATTTTTGTATCGGAACCCTAAAAATATAAAGTGTGCAAAAACATCCCCCGTAAATTTAATCTGTGGATTCTGAGCATAGCTACTTGAACCTTGAAGAAAATAGTGTGTAAGATGGGTATCGTACCATCTTACACACTGCGGTCACACAGAAAGATACTGCAGCCCATCCTCCGGTTCATAGGCCCTTAGTCGCCTCTTACTATACCCACGGGTAGAGATGGGTTGGTACTCTACTTTGCCGGCACCAAACAGACGAGTGAAATAATAATCTTAATTTAAGATGATTAATGTATTTTTATTTTACATCTAGGCTAGGCTCGAACGTACCTTATCTCCATACCATACCACAAATACCATAGTGAAGCTCGATCGAGGTACTGCTAATAATTTATAATTAGATTATTTTAAGACTTTTTTTATCACTTTACTACTTTAAAGTAGTTGAGTAATAAAAAAAATCTTAACAACAATAGATACTGAAAGGAAGAAAACGATAGCTGAATTAAATTAAACAATCAAGAATCTCAATGAAGATTCAGAAAAAGCGAAAGCACAGATAGAGGAGCTGACTAAAAAGCAGTGTACTCGTAGTGATAAAAATAGTATGAATAAGCGTTTTTGGCTAAAAACCAAAAAGTCTACTGCGCGTTCGTGGATTTGGAAAAGGCCTATGACCGAGTGGTGAGGAATGAATTGTGGTCAGCATTGTCTATGTATGGGGTAAACGGTCATCTGATTCAAGCACTGAAATCTCTCTATGAGGATTCCAGTGCTTGTGTCAGAATAAACGGGGCGTACACTGAATGGTTTAGCATCGAAAAAGGTGTTAGGCAGGGATGTGTAGCGTCACCTTGGCTGTTTAACCTGTTCATGGATAATTGTTTGATTGATCTGAAAGAGAGTATGTGTGGACTGAGAATGAATGAGTTACTCATCAAATGTCTTCTCTACGCTGATGACCAAGTTGTACTTGCGTCATCTGCTGACGAGTTGCAGGAGATGGTAACAATGATGAATGTGGCTTTGGAAAGGAAAGCAATGAAAATAAATGTAAGCAAGACTAAAGTAATGGTACTTGAAAGAGAAGAATGTATGACAGAGTGTACTATATTAATAGATGGTGAACAAGTCGAACAAGTGAAGGAGTTTGTGTATCTGGGCTCAAAGTTTACGAGAGATGGAAAGTGTGAAAGTGATATTGAAAGAAGAGTGAATGCTGGAAACATGGTGAATGGTGCCCTGCACGCCTTTATGAGGAGTCAAAAGGTGTCTCACAAGGCTCGTTTGGCTGTTCATGGGGGAGTTTTGGTACCAACACTGATGTATGGCAGTGAAAGCTGGGTATGGCAGAAGAAGCATGAAAGTAGAATTAATGCAGTGGAAATGAGAGCGCTAAGGAGTATGATTGGTGTTAAATTGAGTGACAGGATTAGAAATAGTGTGATAAGAGAACGGTGTGGCGTAAAAGAGGACGTAGTGACCAAAATCGAGAAAGGGATGCTGAGATGGTTTGGTCATGTAGAGAGGATGAATGAACGAAGATTGACGAAAGAGATCTACCAGGCGAGAGTGAATGGAAACGTTGGAAGGGGAAGGCCTAGGCGAACGTACCAGGACCAAATTCAGGACGTTCTGAATAAAGGCCAGGTTAAAAGTACCCTAAACCGACGAGCATGTATGAAAGGATTGATGAAAGTACAGGAAGCAAGGGAAGTATGTCAAGATCGTAGCAGGTGGAGGACTGTGGTCTCTGCCTACCCCAACGGGAAAGAGGCGTGATGTTATGTATGTATGTATAAGCGTTATAGTAATTTTAAAACACATTAATGGAACTATAGATTCCTCTTGCTTTTGTTTTCCGTCGTATCCTTTGCCTTTTTCTCATTGTTTGCGTGATTTGTCTCCTTTTTTGGCTCTTGTAACTTATTAGTCAGTTTTCTATGTATTTTAAAACTCCTCTATATTTTTTGTTCCGTCGTTTACCGTTTTCTCTTTGGCTCCCTTTTTGAGTTTTGTTTTAGTGCCTCTTCTACCTTTTTAGTCAGATCCTCTATCTGTGCTTTCGCTTTTTCTGAATCTTCATTGAGATTCTTGATTGTCTCATTTGATTCAGCTACCGTTTTGTTCCTTTCTGTGTTTATTGTTGTTAGAATTGCAGTTAGATTTCCTATTATGCTAGTTGCATTTACATCATTAGCTTTAAAAGCATTTTGACAGGGTCCAAACAATAACGGTAAAAAATATTTTTAAAACAAGCTTAATTAAGCTTAGTTAATTATTTTTTTTCGTTATCACAGTCTCAGGTTTTCACATACGTAAAAGCGTTTTACACCCTCTTTATTGTTTCTCTCTTGCTGTTTATAATGTAACACGCTTTTATTTAAAGTGACACTGTGATAAGTGATAACGTTTTAGTTCTTTCCCTAGGTCTAATAAAAGCTTGTTTTAAATATATTTTATTGGCATTTTTTTTTGTATTTGTAATGTTTATTTTTTTATTTATTTATTTTTTATTTATTGATCTTTATTACATAAACTTATAACTAACTTATAACTAGCACCGTTAAACCTATGTAGGTTTGTCTCGACGCTATCCTCATCCGCACAAAGATTAATACAAAATAAATTATAACGAAAGCACGAAAAGATAAATAATCAATAACAAAGTGTAAAAACTCACTATAAATGACAATCTATACGCTGCATACATAGCCGAGCGAGTGGGCTCTGCACGCAGTGTTCCTCCAGAAACCGGTTTGATCTTTGTACAAACAGGCTGCTGCAATTTTCTCAGTCAAGAGTTGATTTAAAAAAGATTTATTTGTCAAATACTAAAAAACACAACTATCTACACACCCTAGAATCAGACGAGCCCAAACCTAAAATAGTTTTCTACGTACACCCAACAACACGTCAGTAGGAACACTTCAAGACTTTATGGCATAGTAACGGAGTTGCAAATGTTTCCATACACGTGCGTTTGACCGTACGTAAGGTATGGATAAATTAGGTAGTCGAAATCAAAAGACAGCGCCTTTAGTATAGAGCAGAAAAACTATAGTATCAAAACTGATTGCTGCATCTTGCACGGGAACTTTAGTCGTTGCTTTGTATGTAAAAACTTTAAAGAGAAATTTTCCCAAAAGGCCTAGCTAGACCTAAATATTTTACACAGGAAACTCCCAGAGTTGTTTTATCAATAAAATATTACCAGGTGAGCAAGCCATGCTGCCCACCAACAGATGAACTGCAGAATTTCTGAAACGCGGCATTATCTCACTTCTTCTCTTTTTTTATTTTTTCTCTGGGAGGTTCTTTTATAAAATATTTAGGTTTACCTAGGCCTTTTGGGGAATTTTCTCTAAGTTTTTACATACAAAGCAATGACTAAATTTCCCTTGCAAGATGCAGCAATCACTTTTGTATCATACTGTAGTTTTTCTACTCCATACTAGAGGCGCTGTTTTTTGATGTCGACTACCTAATTTAACCATACCTTACTTACGATCAAATGCACGTGAATTGAAATATTAGCAACTCTATTATTATAGTCTCATGTTTTCAAATAAAAGCTTGTCAAATTATAAAACAGCAAGAGAGCAATAGTAAACCGGCCAAGTGCGTGTCGGGCCACGCGCAATATAGGGTTCCGTAGTTTTTTTACGTATTTTTATTTTTATTTTTAAAATAGTTTACGCTTACCTTTAATATCCACAATGAAAACTGCGTTAGTTGCAAACAACGGGAACAAAGTGAATCTAATTGTGATAGTGAACTTTTAAATCGCCGTAACATCAATTATCGTTATCTTTTCAGCATTACGCATTTCATCATTTTTTTTACTATTACAGGTGAAATAACAGCAAACTAATATCTAATTGACATGCAACAGTTTTTTTTGTATGTTTGGTTTTTTTTTCACGCATAAACGGCGAAAAACACATTTCCATGAAAAGCTGAAAAACAGACTATTGTCTATTTAATGCTTCATTCTTAAACACATTTAGTTTATTTGTGAATAGCGGAAAACATTTTTCAAAATCCTGAAAACTGATAAACATTACATGTCCTTTCTCAAAAATTTATCAAAAATCCCATCAAAACTCTTACTTACGACAGGAAGCGGTGGACATGAAGTGGTTTATTCGTTAATGTAACCATTATGATTAATAAAAATTATATTTACAATGAGTATTATATCGTAGCTCGAGAAAAATACGAATTAAACATTTCTACCGGGCTAAAAAGTGATTCCCTTGACGCAGCACTAAACTGCGCATATACCCCTAGTTACTTTATACAAGCATTTGACCTCCCTGCAGGGAGAGCGTCGATTGTGATTCTAACATTGTAGAAGGACGTTAGGCGTATGCTCCAGGCCCGAGTTACGAAGTTAAATGTATGATTCCCAAAGATTTTGGAAACTACGCCAGTTGTTTTTCTTACGTCAATGATGATTCCCTTGACTTTGGTTAACTATGTGATTAATTCAACTTTCCTCATAAACATTGCTATGTTTAAAGTTCAGACTTCGTAATTACAAGAAATGAAACGGAAACAGTGACTATTATTATTAAATGTAATATTTATAAATATATCTCGTACAATTTCAGTAAAACTGGGAAAAATCATACTTTTTTGATTCCCTAGGTATTGATTCCCTTGATATAAGCAAAAGTTGGTATAATCAAAAGTTTGCCTATTTTTCATACGGCTACATAAACTTAACTTTTTGTTTGTCAATATTATGATAAAAATTGACCAATTCAATAATACAAAATTATTACTATACCATACCGCTAGATTAACATTTTATTATTGATTCTCTTGACCACAAAATTTTAAACCGAAATATTTCCCAAACCTGTTTACCAAAAACGCGAACAAATCAATAAATATGTTTATAATTTACTTAAATTTTATATCTTATTATCAATTCTAAAAAATCTTTTAAAATACAATTATTCTATTTGAGTCCCTTGGCCACCAAAATTTTAATCGAAATATCTTCTAAACCTGTTTACCAAAATTGAGCCAAAACTAATAAATATTATTTTTATTCACTCAAATTTTATATAAAAAAATTCTGGTAAAAAAATCTGGTAAAATAAAACTTGTCAAGAGAATCAAGAGACGCATTCTCAAGAAATACCCAAATCCATTTATACCATGCTGTTTTTACTGTAATGGTGTGTGACTGATTTAATTTGACATGTTTTTAACCGACGCAAAAAAAAGGGAGGAGGTTCTCAAGTCGACGCGTATATATATTTTTTTTACAGAGTAGTCCGATTTTGATAATTCTGTTTTTTTATTGGAAAGGGTATTGAAACTGGTCCCGTAAAAATTTGAAAAAAAAAAAAAATTACCCTAAGGGTAGGCAAACATGGGATGATTGATTGTTCACTGACTGATTGTAATGTATGACCACGCATAACTTTTTACAGAGTAGTCCGATTTACCCTAGGGGTGGGAAAATTTAAAGTCACAAAAAATTGTAAAATAAAAACTTTTTAACAAAAAAATTAAACCGCCGAAAAAACTGAAAAGCAAAGAATAACAAAACTTTTTTATTTAAACTTAATAACAAAGTTCTTAAACTAATGTAATTATATCCGAGTAATTTTGAGTCGGCGCCAAACAAGCAAATTAATTAATTACGTAAAGCGTGATGCACGACGGCGCGGCGCGCGGCGGCGCCGACTCAAAATTACTCGGGTGTACTTTCATTAGTTTAAGAACTTTGTTGTTAAGGTTAAATAAAAAAGATAAGGTTTTTTTTGCTTTTCAGTTTTTTCGGCGGTTTAAGTTTAATGTACAATTAAGTTGGACAACTATATTCTAAAACTATTCCAAATTTCTAGTCGATAGCATGAGTGGTTGCTGAGATATACAGGTGTGACAGGCAGACAGACAGACAAAGCGGCACCATAAGGGTTCTTTTTTTTACCATTTTGGTATCGGAACCCTAAAAAGCGTGTTCATTATAAAACAGCAAGAGAGAAACAAAAAAAGCGTGTAAAACGCTAAACCAGAGAGTGTGATAGATAACGTTTTAGTTATTTTTCTACGTCTAATAAAAGCTTGTTTTTTTTTTACTATAATTGTTTTAATTAATAATGTCGATTAAAAGTCAATCTTGCTTAGACGTACCGTCAGCAGGAAAAGTCTTATTACAAATTTAATTATTATACTGAACATGAAGGAGGGCTTTCGCACGCTAACTTTAGATTTATTTATTTTTTTCTGTAAGACAACATCAACACTAAACTTATTATAAATTGTTCTCATGATCTTATAACATTATAAGCCAATAATAGCTGTCAACGGAAATATTACTTGTATTGAAAACAGACTGAAAGTTTAAAAGAAGAAATAACCGATTATATGCATGCGTCTTGCTCTCTCTCAAACCATTTTAGTTTGGAACCCTAAAAAGGCATTATCTTGTAATGGCCCTAACCTAGCCTGAGCTATTAAGTTGTATTTATGCATGAAGGTGTGTATAAATTTAACTGTCTATTGATGTAAGTATAACTAAATGTGGTAATGTCTAAGTTTCTAACTAAAGGGAAATCTAAGGAAAGTCCTAATGTTACCTAATGCTTGTCCTGTAGTTCTTGAAGCCTATGTATTGGGATTGTCCTAGTTATAAAATGGCCGATGAGATGTTTAAACTGCTTTTTGGACCTGACGAGGTGATCAACGAGTAACCCTAATTCGTTTGAGTGCGGACCATGAATAAGTTGAATTCCTATACAAATAATTTCCTAGAATAAATGTATTGATTAGTATGAGCCTATAGGTACTGTAAATAATTTGTGTGAAAGGAAGCAGGCAGATCCGAAGGCTGTAAATCGTACATGAGAACATCAAAATAGTACATCTAAACTTCTCCAAGATTGATATTTGACTTCCTTCAAGGAAATTTAGTTTATTTTTAACAATGTAAAGGCCTGAAATATATCCAGTCCTTTCAGCTCAATCTTTCCATATAGATAAAGGTGTTTTATTACTTTCTATGTGCGAGATGACTTACAAACTGACTCCTGTTGTATTTGCAACCCCGGTATGGATGTATTGCAATATACTGGGTTTTGTCATTCCCAAAGTCGAATTTATATATCATCAGCCTTGTATATTAGCTTGTGGCATAGAAAAGAGTGAGTTTATTAGATGAATCAAATGCGTTTTTCATTTGCAGCATTTGAGCCAAAAAGACCTTCTTTATAAAAGACTTAGAATTGAATTTTATATTGAAGTGGGTAGTAGCTTTCAGTTGTAGCTATACCTTTTAAAGTTAGTAAAATTGATTATATAGAATCCCAGAGAAGGATAGATATGCTCAAATAATTGACTGGCATAAGTTGTTCAAAGTAGATTGGCCGATTTGAGGAGTAAATATTGAATCTTCTTACCCGTCTGCGACTGGCATACTGAAACTATGACTGGGTCGTCTGGACTGCTGCTGGCTTGGAATTGGACGCTCAGCTCCCCTGGCGTTCTGCCGAGGTGCAGCAAATGGTTTGTAGCTTTTGGTTCCTATTTCACATGGTCCATCGACCTCCTGTAAGTTTTAAAAGAAGATGAACTAAGCACTAAGACATCTAGTCCCCCTTCGGGTAAAACTACTCTATAAATATTGGTTTTTTATTCTTACTCAACACGCGTTTTGACGTTTAGAGCTCCAAAGGTCGCTATAACACAAAAATATTTAGTAAAATAATAATTTTCTTGACAAAGATCGTCATCGGCGGACAACTTAGGGAAGCGTCATTTAATCGTAATGTCGAATTGAACTTAATTTACTAATTGGGTGACGAAATGCCCTAGATACTTAGCTTTTGTCAATTGCAGCGACGAAACTCGGCGTACGGTCACTTTTCTTTTAAGAATTTTCTCACATTTTTTTGGAGTCCATCTTGTACTCGTGCGGTCGCAGAAAAAAAGGGCGATGTAGCTTCCATGTTCCACACCTTTCGAAATTAGAGATAAGACCGCCCAAACCAGCCAATCAGAGAGCTACAAACCAGCAGCTACGGCTAACGTCACCAATCCTACCCACTTCCCTCACACATTTCTATTTCCTGTTTGACAAGTAGATTTTAACCAAGGAGGTTCTAATATGCGCCGATTCGCGGCGCTAGACGAGTATTTTCAAGCAATTATTTTAAGTAATAATGCATAATCAGGCCTTTATTTTCATTACGAGTCGAACAAAATCTATGATAATTTATATTAAGATTCCTATTGTATTATTACTCATTTTAAAACTCCTAAAATAGAATATACTCTATTATATTCTTCATGTAATTCCGTGTCGGACCATCGGCCCGTTACAATCTTACCTTGAAACACCTTTTACATCGACCGTACTAGTTGAAAACAAAAGGAAAAATTCACTACATAGTATAAAACAAAGTCGCTTCCCACTGTCCGTCTCTATGTATGCTTAGATCTATAAAACTACGCAACAGATTTTGATGCTGTTTTTGTAATAGTTATAGTGATTAAAGAGGAAGGTTTATATGTATAATACATGCATAATATAGTAGAAAAACAGTGATAATTTTAGAGGTTTATATTTTTTTTGGGCTTACATTGCAAACGCTGGCTGAACCCTACGAGATAGATCAAAATAATGTACTTCAGTACTGTATACCTTAAAAAGGTCTACAAAAAAGTCCATGTTGGTGTATGTCTATCTCTTAAGGATGACCCAGAATAACCATTTTTAGGGTTCCGTACCTCAAAATAAAAAAACGGAACCCTTATAGGATCACTTTGTTGTCCGTCTGTCTGTCTGTCAAGACCCTTTTTCTCACGAACGAGAAGAGGTATCAGGCTGAAATTGATAACGAATATTACGGTCCATAAACTACACAAGATCTGAAAATTTCAATTTTTACAATGACGCAATCAAAAGATATGGCTCTTTATGTCCTCATCTCCATACATTTATGCAAAAAAGCAAAACCTACAGGGTACTTCCCGTTGACCTAAAATTATGAAATTTGGTAAGAAGCTTGGTCTCACAGTACAAATACAGGGAAAAGTCTAAAATCATTAAATATTTCAATTTTTCTTACAACTAATACTAACCAATTAAGGTGAGCTCCCGTTTCAAGAACTTTTCTTTAACAGAGGGGTCAAGTTGGATGGTCGCGGAGTTTTTAAAATCAAAGAGCAAAAGCTTTTAGTATATCATATGGTAGATAGGTACGGAACCCTGGGCGCGAGTCCGAATCGCACTTGGCCGGTTTTTTTAATATATTTTTTTATACGAAGGGATTTTAAGCAATGCAGAATCAATTCTTATCCAAATAAGTACCTTAAATACATTGTGAATTTAATATAGATAAATATAGCCCTTTACAGCATGCAATTTAAATGAATATTTTCGAAGATATTACAGATTTTAAATGCAGGGACATAGCGGTTGCGGCGGTACCAGCCGGGGCGTGACTATAAATAACATAACATAAAAATACATTTATTTGCCACAAATTCATTCATTACAATAGGGATTTTTACAACAAGAAATAATAAAAATTATGTGGCAAAAGGCCATGACTCAGCTTGTGCAGTGCGGGAAGACACCAAAGGTTGCCGTTCCGCACGGCGCTGGTTTTCAGTCATAACCTTTTCCCTGAGGTGTTAGGCGGGAAAAAAGTACTGAGGAGGGCATTAAAAGATCTAAAAATAAATTACCAAAATTACAACAATAGGTAGACTAAAAGAAAGTAATTGGGTAGCAAAAGCTGAAAGTAGGTACTCTTCTGTGAATGGTAGGTGGTGTGTGTGTGTGTTTGAATGTAGGTGTGTGCGAGGACGTGTGTTTGAAATGAACGAGATGAGAGTGAATGGTGCTTGAGTGTTTTTGTTAAGAACAAAAAACAACCATTTTGGGTCACCTAAAAGAAGCTTTTTAATTTTAGCATATCCCAATAAGCATGTCTCAAGTTTTCTGCAGCAAGTTGTTTTCGGAACAACGCTTTTTTATATTTAACCTTAAAGGGTCCTATACTCATCTTACCCGTCATGGGAGGAGGTAAATTCTTGCTGCATTAAACTTGAAACATCCTCTGTAGTGCGTAGATTTGTGGCTAGCCATTTTTATCTGATTTAATGACACAGAACGAAGGCTTCTAAGAGAAATGTCCTTAACCCAGATAATCTTTTCAAATAGGTACTCCAGTTTTTTATTCCAGATAACTTTTTTGACAGTACAGGCATAATGAAGTTCCATTCTAGCCTGCATGTTGATGATTCCCTTTTCATTGATATAGGGAGTTATATATTCCATTTTAGGCACATTCAGCGCAAAGCGAATACATGCGTTCTGTACTCGCTGTATTGCCCTTTTCAAATCAGCATTAATTCTAGGCCCATAAACTGTACCACAGAATTCATAATAGTACTTCTGTACTACAATGGTTGAAAGGGGAAAGTACAAGGAGATCGGATAAGAGTAAACGCAATTCTTCTTTGATGTAAGGTCTTATTTTGTAAAGAGTTTTGAGTTTAAAAAATGCATTTCTAATTTTATCGTTAATATGTTTAACATATTTTTGCTCTCCATCTAAAAGAAGTCCTAAATTTCGCGCTGTAGTAACTCGTTCAATTTCAGTACCATTTATTTTTATTTTGTCAGGACAGTTTATGACCATACTAATTTGTTTTTTTGTACCCATCACTAAAACTTGAGACTTGCATGGATTTAATAATAAATAGTTTTTTTGGGACCAGCAGTAAATATTTTGTAGGTCATCATTTATTTTAGCTATGGCTTCTTTGGTGTTTTTACCGTCAAACAAGTTGTAAATTTGTGTGTCATCCGCGTATAGATGATGTTTACATGATTACAAGCAAAAGGGAAGGTCTGCTGTGTAAATTGCAAACAAGGTAGGACTCAGTAAAGATCCCTGGGGAACACCACGTTGTAAAGTTTTCAGGGCGGAGCACCGCACCTCTCCATCCGAACCTTCTGTCATTACCATTTGTTCCCTACCGATTAAATAAGACATTTAGTAAGACAAATAGTATATTTAGTATCAGCATTGCACCCGTCCGAAGCCGGGGCGGGTCGCTAGTAAAAATATAAAATGTTATCGAATTCGGGTGCCAACGGGACGGGTGCCTCCAGGTCTGGGGGTCTGCTGCAATGACCCATTTTTGTTATTTAAAGTTGTGCTATTTATTTAAAAAAGAAGACAAAGTCATGAGTAACTCCTAGTCTTAACGTTAATTGATTAAGTCCGTATTGATGACTTTTGTAACTAGCATTACGAGTTCATCAAAATTTACTGGTTTATTACTTACTAGCGGTCCGCCCCGGCTTCGCGCGGGTAGATATAGGTTCTTGTTGGCTCGGGGGTTACTAAAAAAACCGGCCAATCGCAAGTCGGACTCGCACCGAGGGTTCCGTACCACTAAGGTAAAAATACCGTCTTAGTTATGGGCAGTCATACCGTCTTGGTCACGCAAAAGTGCATTAAATTCGCACGAGGCGACACGCACTTGACCAGTTTTGATTATTTTTTTGTTATTTTATAGCTTATGCACTATAAATGAACCAATTTTCACGCTTGTAAGTGCTCCCGTTTTTACGATAGAGCTAAATTAAAAATCGAACAAAAATCGCTTAAAAAACCACGTTTTTAGAAGGGGAGCCTCCCTTAATTTATATTTTTTTTATTTTTAGTATTTGATGTTTTAGCGGCAGCAGAAATACATAATCTGTAAAAATTTTAACTGTCTAGCTGTGACTGTTCATGAGATACAGCTCAAACAATTTTTTTGTAAAAACAGCTGACTGGTGGCATATGATTCCTTTGGTTTTAGGGTTCCGTACCTCAAAAGAAAAAATGGAACCCTTATAGGATCACTTTGTTGTCCGTCTGTCTGTCTGTCTGTCAAGACCCTTTATCTCACGAACGGGTAAAGGTATCAGGTTGAAATTAATACCATATATTAGGGTCCATGAACCACACAAGATCTGAAAATTTAAATTTTATACAACGACGCAATCATAGAATATGGCTTTTTATGTCCTCATCTCCATACATTTATGCACTAAAGCAAAACCTATAGGGTACTTCCCGTTGACCTAAAATTATAAAATTTGGCAAGAAGCTAGGTCTCACAGTACAAATAAAGGGATAAGTCTAAAATCATTAAATATTACATTTTTTCTCACAACTAATGGTAACCAATGGTGGTGAGCTCCCGTTTCAAGAACATTCATATAAGAGAGGGGTCAAGTTGGATGGTCGCGGAGGCGATTTTTGTTTTAGTTCTATTTTAAAAACCGGAACACTTACAAACTTAAAAATTTATATGTTTATAGTGCATAAGCTGCATGTTGATGATTCCCTTTTCATTGATATAGGGAGTTATATATTCCATTTTAGGCACATTCAGCGCAAAGCGAATACATGCGTTCTGTACTCGCTGTATTGCCCTTTTCAAATCAGCATTAATTCTAGGCCCATAAACTGTACCACAGAATTCATAATAGTACTTCTGTACTACAATGGTTGAAAGGGGAAAGTACAAGGAGATCGGATAAGAGTAAACGCAATTCTTCTTTGATGTAAGGTCTTATTTTGTAAAGAGTTTTGAGTTTAAAAAATGCATTTCTAATTTTATCGTTAATATGTTTAACATATTTTTGCTCTCCATCTAAAAGAAGTCCTAAATTTCGCGCTGTAGTAACTCGTTCAATTTCAGTACCATTTATTTTTATTTTGTCAGGACAGTTTATGACCATACTAATTTGTTTTTTTGTACCCATCACTAAAACTTGAGACTTGCATGGATTTAATAATAAATAGTTTTTTTGGGACCAGCAGTAAATATTTTGTAGGTCATCATTTATTTTAGCTATGGCTTCTTTGGTGTTTTTACCGTCAAACAAGTTGTAAATTTGTGTGTCATCCGCGTATAGATGATGTTTACATGATTACAAGCAAAAGGGAAGGTCTGCTGTGTAAATTGCAAACAAGGTAGGACTCAGTAAAGATCCCTGGGGAACACCACGTTGTAAAGTTTTCAGGGCGGAGCACCGCACCTCTCCATCCGAACCTTCTGTCATTACCATTTGTTCCCTACCGATTAAATAAGACATTTAGTAAGACAAATAGTATATTTAGTATCAGCATTGCACCCGTCCGAAGCCGGGGCGGGTCGCTAGTAAAAATATAAAATGTTATCGAATTCGGGTGCCAACGGGACGGGTGCCTCCAGGTCTGGGGGTCTGCTGCAATGACCCATTTTTGTTATTTAAAGTTGTGCTATTTATTTAAAAAAGAAGACAAAGTCATGAGTAACTCCTAGTCTTAACGTTAATTGATTAAGTCCGTATTGATGACTTTTGTAACTAGCATTACGAGTTCATCAAAATTTACTGGTTTATTACTTACTAGCGGTCCGCCCCGGCTTCGCGCGGGTAGATATAGGTTCTTGTTGGCTCGGGGGTTACTAAAAAAACCGGCCAATCGCAAGTCGGACTCGCACCGAGGGTTCCGTACCACTAAGGTAAAAATACCGTCTTAGTTATGGGCAGTCATACCGTCTTGGTCACGCAGAAGTGCATTAAATTCGCACGAGGCGACACGCACTTGACCAGTTTTGATTATTTTTTTGTTATTTTATAGCTTATGCACTATAAATGAACCAATTTTCACGCTTGTAAGTGCTCCCGTTTTTACGATAGAGCTAAATTAAAAATCGAACAAAAATCGCTTAAAAAACCACGTTTTTAGAAGGGGAGCCTCCCTTAATTTATATTTTTTTTATTTTTAGTATTTGATGTTTTAGCGGCAGCAGAAATACATAATCTGTAAAAATTTTAACTGTCTAGCTGTGACTGTTCATGAGATACAGCTCAAACAATTTTTTTGTAAAAACAGCTGACTGGTGGCATATGATTCCTTTGGTTTTAGGGTTCCGTACCTGAAAAGAAAAAATGGAACCCTTATAGGATCACTTTGTTGTCCGTCTGTCTGTCTGTCTGTCAAGACCCTTTATCTCACGAACGGGTAAAGGTATCAGGTTGAAATTGATACCATATATTAGGGTCCATGAACCACACAAGATCTGAAAATTTAAATTTTATACAACGACGCAATCATAGAATATGGCTTTTTATGTCCTCATCTCCATACATTTATGCACTAAAGCAAAACCTATAGGGTACTTCCCGTTGACCTAAAATTATAAAATTTGGCAAGAAGCTAGGTCTCACAGTACAAATAAAGGGATAAGTCTAAAATCATTAAATATTACATTTTTTCTCACAACTAATGGTAACCAATGGTGGTGAGCTCCCGTTTCAAGAACATTCATATAAGAGAGGGGTCAAGTTGGATGGTCGCGGAGGCGATTTTTGTTTTAGTTCTATTTTAAAAACCGGAACACTTACAAACTTAAAAATTTATATGTTTATAGTGCATAAGCTATAAAATAACAACAAATAATAAAATTTCGTCAAGCGCGTGTCGGACTCAAAAAATCTAGCACATTAACTTACTGAAATTTGAACTAATACAATTATGATTATGTGGTGGTACGGAACCCTCAGTGCGCGAGTCCGACTCGCACTTGGCCGGTTTTTATCTAAGCGCACGGCAGTGCGCAGGCCAAGTTCCCGCAACAGGCCACGCGCATGCCGTGCACTATTTACACGAACCGTTTCGACTCACTTTTGAACCCCTGTAGCTCAGTGCGTATTGCAAGTACTGAGATAAAACTGTATGTACATAATCATTGATTAATACTTAAGTAATTTGCCAAATTTCATAGATATAGCTACAGTAGATCCTGAAATATGATCCCGTGAAAACAGCTAATTTTGGCACTTAATGACTGACTGACTCACTCACTGACCGGTAATCAAAACCTCCAGGCCACTTTCAATTGACCTAGCGTTACGAAATTTGTCATTAGGATAAAAATAATGGAAAAATTCAAAAATTAGAATTTAGTCAAGTGCGTGTCGGGTGTATAAAATGTTGGTAATACTTCTCTAAGACCTGAAAACCTGAAATTTGGCATGGGGATAGTCGTTAGCATTAAAAAAAAGTATAGCAAAAATTTGAAAATTGGTCAAGTGCGAGTCAGGATTTAGTCATTACTATGCATAAAATTGTTGGTAATACTTCTGTGAGACCTACAAATCTGAAATTTGGCATCGGGGTAGTCGTTAGCATTATAGCAAAGGAAAAATTTGGAAAATGGTCAAGTGCGAGTCAGACTAAAATTAATGTACCAAATATTAAAAAGCTAGTATTTCTAGAAGGTCAGACTTAGTCATGCATGAAAACAAGTACCTACTAAAAACATAACTGTTAAAAAGGGAGCCAAGTTCATATCGGCTAATTGTTTGCCTAAAAAAGGGTTGAAATCCGATCCAATGCCAAGTTTAGATGCACTTTAATATCGATCATAATGGTCTTCATCAGCAGCCTGATCTACTAGTAATCATTTGCCAAGACTCGCCACCACATCCAGTCCTCCGCCTTCCGCATACAGCCACTATCCGCCACCTTATTCACGTCAACGGTTCATCTGGCCGATATTCACTTTACCATACACCCAACTTGTGTTGGCCAGTCAAAATGTGTTGGCCAGTATGGGCTCAGCACAGATGTCAAGATGTCAGACGGCTGCGGTAGGATAAGGGGTGAAGATGTCAGGGTGATATGTCAATAATTAAAATCCAACCGTAACAGTGGAGCGTGTTTATTACACTGAAGTACTTAAGTGACGCGTTACCCCCAAATCTAGGTCGCACGTCAGCTAAAACAGAAAACTGCACTTTGTACGATCGATGGCTCGTACGTTTTTCCAACTCAAACAAGAAAATGTAACAAACCAGGACTTAAATTAAATATGTAATTTTAAGAAATATGGTAAGTATTACAACTTAAAAGGTAACTTAAATATTTCAGCTTAGGCTAATGTCATTTTACGTAATCTAAAATTAAAATATCTGTCAAACTGAGTTATACGAGTACAACGATAAAATGAAAATGTTAAAAAAATGTTGTTAAACCTTCAATTCACTAAGATTATAACTAAGTTTTTGTTGCGGTATAGGAGAGGTAGCGCGGTCCATTCTATGCCGTATGGGTGAGTTAGCTCGATCCACCCTCTTCTCGGAGCCTCTCAATATTCTCGACATCCTGGGGGCCGGCTGAACAGGTGGAGGTGGTGCAGATGTAGAAGATTTAGTCTCCTTCATATCTATGTTATTTGTCTTTTTTGTAGGAATGGAGTACTCTCTACTGTTATTTCTCCTGTTTTGCCACCATCGTCTCAAATTACAAACTGTAAATGGCAACAATATAGCTGCTATTATGCATAGAATTACGTATATCGTAATATAGTGTGTAGAATCGCCTGGTGTCCATTGTTCCAATTCTTGGCCTTTTAGAATATTGATACTCTGCTGAATAGCGCTATAAGTTTCATTATGGCTTTCTGTCATAATTTCTTTAGGCAACGAAGTGTTAAGGATGTAATTCAGTGACGACACACTTGGGGTGTTCATGTCAATTTCTGGTTGAGTAAAGACCTTGTTCGCGTAGTCATGTTGAGCGTGTATCATAAAAGATTCTCCTCTCATTACACATCCTTGATCTAACGTCATAAATCCGTTTCCTTCTAAGTTTTTCGTCTTTACTTTAGTATCGCACATAATTCGTATAGAACATTTATCGCAGCATGAAAATAGCCAAGTGTCTCGAGTGTGTAACTTGATCCATCGGTCGGTGCGTTCTTTTACTATGGACCGACAAAACGGTTTGTTTTCGTTTTTAATCATAAGTCGTAATTCACAAATGGACTCGCCAATTTGTTATGTATATATATAGGGTGATTCAATGGACATAACTGGACATAAATGGACATGCTTTTTATGATGTATAAGTGATAGGAACACATTTTTGAGAAAATTGGAAAAATATTGCAAAGCAGGTTTTGATTAAGGCTAGGCCTCCATAAATAGCCTCTAGATTGAATAACTTCGTAACGATTTTTTACATTAAATTTAATATTTATCTTAGAAGAAAAAAAAAACGTAGTATTATGCAAGATGTAAGAAGTAATGTGGTCGAGATAGAATTTTAATTTAATTAGTATAACTGAAGAAAAAAAAATCTAAAATGACCCTCATTTTGTCCATTTTTAGGGTTCCGTACCTCAAAAGAAAAAAACTAAACCCTTATAGGATCACTTTGTTGTCCGTCTGTCTGTCTGTCTGTCAAGACCCTTCATCTCACGAACGGGTAGAGGTATCAGGTTGAAATTGATACCATATATTAGGGTCCATGAACCACACAAGATCTAAAAATTTCAATTTTTTACAACGACGCAATCAAAAGATATGGCATTTTATGTCCTCATCTCCATACATATATGCAAAAAAGCATAACCTACAGGGTACTTCCCGTTGACCTAAAATTATGAAATTTGGCAAGAGGCTAGGTCTCACAGTACAAATAAAGGGAAAAGTCTGAAATCATTAAATATTACAACTTTTAAGGTGAGCTCCCGTTTCAAGAACATTCATATAGGACAGGGGTCAAGTTGAATGGTCGTAGAGGCGATTTTTGTTTAAGTTCTATTTTTAAAAAAGGGAACACTTACAAACTTGGAAATTGGAATGCATAAGCTAATAAATAACAAAAAATAATAAAATTTGGGCAAGCGCGTGTCGGGGTCAAAAAATCTAGCACATTAACTTACTGAAATTTCAACGAATACAATTATGATTATTGGTGGTACGGAACCCTCGGTGCGCGAGTCCGACTCGCACTTGGTCAGTTTTTTCCCATTTGTAACCATTTTACTGCTACATTTTTTAACTAAAATAATTTTACAATATTTGAGAGAAAACTAAGTTTAATGATGAGGTCGTTTTACTTTACTAAAACATACATACCATACTAAAAAACATAACATAACATACTAAAAAAATACTTTTCTCTCTTTTTTGTGAATTTCGGGATCACCGTCGGACGTAACCGCCACATTGCAAGGCACGCTTATATAAACGTTGTTTACATGAAAATGAAGTCTATATTTGCATTAACGAGTGCACAGCTGCTAATTTTAGGGATAGTGGAACCTTAAGTAAGTATTTCATAACGATCATAACAAACTTTTTACCTCCTAATACTCATAGAGGTCCTGGCGCCTGATTGCTATTGCTATTTTTATTATTTCTAGTTGTTCGGCTATAGCTCATTAACCTGTAAGTAAACCTAGCTGTGATAGTTTTCTTTTAATTTCATCATAATTGCTGTGGGAGATATTATACTACCTAAAAAGAAATACCTCCCACAGCAAAAACGCAGTCCACTGATGCAGTTTTTTATATGCTGATTTTTAGGGTTCCGTACCTCAAAATAAAAAAACGGAACCCTTATAGGATCTCTTTGTTGTCCGTCTGTCTGTCTGTCTGTCTGTCAAGACCCTTTATCTCACGAACGGGTAACAGGTTGAAATTAATACCATATATTAGGGTCTATAAACCACACAAGATCTGACAATTTCAATTTTTTACAACGACGCAATCAAAAGATATGGCTTTGTATGTCCTCATCTAAATATATAAAAGAGCATGTCCTGACTGACTGATTCATCAACGCCGAGCCGTAACCGCTATAGATACATATCTGAAATTTTGTACACAGGTTTTATGCACGTAAAAACCACCCACTGAGAAAGGATTTTGGAAAATTCATCTCCCAAGGGGGTGAAATAAGGGATGAAAGTTTGTATGAAAGTCCTTTGTTTCTTGAGCTAGATTCATACAAATATGAATTTAAGGTTTTGGTAAAAAATAAAGAAACATGTGTTAAAGCATTTCTTAAAAATCACCCTTTAAGAGGGTGTAAAAAGGGATGATTTGTTTTCCGTATGTTGGTCTAAAAGTCTTTCATTTTTTAAGGTAGAATTATAGAAATTTGGTACCGAGCTCATGGTTATAAATGAAAAAGTACGTGTTTAAGAATTTTTCACCATGCGTCCCCTAAGGGGGTGAAATAAGGGATGAAAGGTTGTATGAAAGCCCTTTGTTTCTTGAGTTAGATTCACACGAATTTAACTTAAAGCTTTTGGTTAAAAATAAAGAAATACGTGTGTAAGCATTTCTTTAAAATCACCCTAAAAGGGGGTGAAAAAGGGGATGATATTTTTTCCGTATGTTGGTCTATGTCTTATTTTTAAAGGTAGAATTATATAAATTTGTTTTTGAGCTTTTGGTAAAAAATTAAAAAGTATGCGTTTTAGAATTTTTCAAAATTCATCCCCTAAGGGGGTAAAATAAGGGATGAAAGTTTGTATGAAAATCCGTCAGTTTTAAAGTTAGGATCTTCAAAATTTGTATTTAGACTGACGACTAAAAACTAAGTTTAACGTGTCTAAGGGTTTTTGAAAATTTTACACACTAAGGGGTGTCCCATGTGGTGCCGGCAAAGAATAGTACCAACCCATACATACCCGTGGGTGTCGTACGAGGCGACTAAGGGTTAGCTGGAGGATGGGCAGCAGCATCCTCCTTTGTATCTAACATCTTACTTACTGCGGTCACTACAACCGCGGTCCATAGTGCCAGCCGTAACGCTAACAAGCGAGGTGAATATGATACTTCCCCTCCACATTTTTCCAGCAAAAGCTAGAATTCTGGAGAGAGCTCCCTGTCCTGAAGTGGACGTTCATGGGATGTTATGATGATGATGAGGGGTGAAAAGGGGGATGAAGTTGAAACTCCTTCATTTCAAAGTAATATCCACTAATTTTATTATTTAGGCATTAGGGTTATAACTTTGTGGAACATAAATCACTGTTATTGTAATTCCACCCCAAATTCAACCCCTTAAAGAGGGAAATGGGGTGAAAAAGTCTAAAAATCAATATGGGTATCGATTGTATGGTTTATCGGGTCGCTGATTAAGAAAACTAAAACAATTTTGAAATCTAATGTGGTGGACGTGAAATACCATCGCCCCTGGGGATGGGGTTGGGGTGCGATAGGGTTGATATGTCTAAAAATCAATATGGGTGTCGTTTCTGTGTTTATATAAGGATAGGGATAGCGGCTAAGACGGCGTCAGGGATAGGGTTAGGAGTAGGGGAAGGGTTAGGGGCAGGGATAGGGAAAGGGAGAGGGAGGAGAGGGAGAAGGAGAGGGAGTGGAATGGAGGTAGAGAGAAAGGAATGGGAGTGGGAGAGACTGCACATTGTCTGAATATCACGCGGGCGAAGCCGCGGGCACAGCTAGTCTCCATACATTTATGCACTGAAGCAAAACCTACAGGGTACTTCCCGTTGACCTAAAATTATGAAATTAGGTCTCACAGTACAAATAAAGGGAAAAGTCTAAAATCATTATATATTACAATTTTTCTCACAACGAATAATAACCAATTAAGGTGAGCTCCCGTTTCAAGAAATTTTCTATAAAAAAGGAGTCAAGTTGGATGGTCAAGGAGTTTTTAAAGTCAAAGAGCAAAAGCTTTTAGTATGTCATATGGTAGATAGGTACGGAACTCTTAGGGCACGAGTCTGACTCGCACTTGGCCTTTTTTTTTTCGTAGTTTGACCTTATGCCCCATGCGAAAAGTTGTTTAGTTTCGCGGGCAAGTCCACATCTCTCAGGATTGTTATACACTTATTGTATAAGTAAGATAAGTAAGTAACAGTCAGTATTTTAAAAAGTTTTCGCTTACCTTTAATATCCACAATGAAAACTTCGTTAGCTGCAAACGACGGAATGAAAGTTTTTTTTTTTTTACTATGTATGGGCTTACTCTTGACCTCGATCTAGCCTTGAGGACAGAGATGAGGTCGACGATGGAACGAGCTTGCCCAGAAGAAGCCTATTCACTCGCGACTTAAATAGATTCGGGTTATAAGAGCTCGGGAACACAGACGCAGGCAGAGAATTCCACTCCTTAGCTGTGCGCATTATAAAGAATGTTTCAAAGCGCTTTCTGCGAATGTGTGGAATATCAACCAGATATGGGTGATATTCCACAAGTGAATCAAATTCTGAAAGTGAACTCTTAAATAGCCGTTATATCAATTATCGTTACCTTTTCATCATTATGCATTATCATCTTATTACGACCATTACAGGTGCAAACTAGTTATCACACTAATATCTTTTTCAAAGGCAACAGTTTTGTTTGTATGTTTGTTTTCTTTGTATGCTACAAACGCCCGAAACCAAGGTAAAAGTGTTTTCACCGACGAGCGGTCATGTGTACTATTTTTAGCCGAGGGCAAGAGAAAATTAATATTAGAGGTTAAACTTTTTCGAAAGTCACTAGCAAACAAAAAAAGTCTTACAAAAACTCAGTTATAAAAGGAAGTTGGAAATTTTTCCTCTTAGACGGCTTGAATTATGACTTCGTTATAGGAAGGCCCTCAGTAATAAGTCAAGAAAAGTTTCCGAATTTCTTGCTTTCTCATTGTATTAACGTATTACTTTTGGTCTGGATCACTACAAAACGGATATCTGACACGGATGTCCGCGACGGACCATAAAATGTACAAATGTACAAGCCGTTAAGTCCTATGCGGAGCTATCCGCTTCAAAAAGCACTGTACAGACTGTATAAGCTTCATACATTTACGTTCCATCGCGGGCATCCGCGTTTGTCGTCCGCGTTGCATACTGATCCAGACCTTTGGCTTTTTACCCGACTGTAATTGTAAAAGAGGGTAATGTATTTGATCGGGTTTGAAGTACTGCTGCGACCTCTAGAATGGGTCTGCAAAATATAAGCCAGCCTGCTGCACTGCAATTTAAAAGCGTGCCAGGAAGCTCATTGGTAAAAAACTAGTCGGGACAACGCTGCAAAGCCTTGAACACCGTCGTAAAGTGGCGTGCTTGTCAGTATTCTTAAGAATACATTTTGGTGAGTGTGAGTTTGAATTGCATGACCTGGATACCACCATTAGGGTTCCTCTTTTTATGTGAGGCTAGAGGAGGGTTAAAGTTCCACCGCAAAGTCGTCGACCTAACACCTATCCGCACAAAACGCTTTGTTTCTTCATTCCTAATGCGATAAGAAGTGGAACTCCCTCACTACCGATCTTATCCCCGAACAATATAATCTGAATCTTTTTAAAACCCGAGTGAACAGGCATTATCTAGATCCAGAGCAAGGATTGGTTAGGTTGGGTTTACCTTGGCTATCGAACCTTAAATGTACCAGTGATCTAAATCCATTTATAATCTGCCGACGCCGTTTTACAATTTGTCGGCCGTTTGTAAACGGCGATTATACGATTTTCCTGCGATAGATATACCCTTATTGGTAAAACGTAGAGCTTGCATTTTTTTATATAATTTCTTTTTGTGTTACAAGTGAACAAACGAGCAGGTGGGCCACCTGATGGTAAGTGTTCACCACCGCCCATAGCACGCACTGTCTTGTCTCTTGCATTCTTAAAACACATTCAAAGTAATTGAATGTGTTGCAACGTGATACACAAAAATGCATTAAAATTATTGCTACAAAATGATTATACTAAAAAAAATGTAGACCATTCCAAAATAACGGTCTCAACTCAAAAAACTTTTCAAGAAGATGTCTCCCTACCCACCAAGACTTTCAAGGCCCTTAACCGTTGATGAGACTTTCAAACACGACATTTTAAGAGACTAAACTTAACAATACATGTCTTCTTTCTCCATAACGTAAAAAGGTTTGTACTTAATTTGAAACAACCCCTATTTTTCTTTCAATCCTCAGGAGGTCCATTATCGGCTCGCTCGTCATTTTAATCCCCTATACGATATTTTTAATAATAAGTATATTAGTCCAAATTCGCACGATTTCGTTGTTTTTTTTTAATCATTCGCCGTTATTATTTATTTATTTATTTATTTATTAAATTATTACACTTAATAAATATTAAAAATACAATAGAACAATGCCCCGCAAAACTGTTTCAACAGTTTGACTGCGGGAAAGAAGATATAAGAAATAAAAGTCAAAGATACAACTGATAGGTTACGTAACTAGTTACTGTAAGTATTATACAGGGAGTTTATCTAACAGATACTTCTTTAGACGGCTCTTAAATTTTTTCTTACATGGCTCGAGGCGGATGTCCTCGGGCAAACGGTTTAAAAAATATGGTATACGTTTTTTCAGGGTTCTGTCACCATAGTAATTATGAACTCTGGGCACCTCGAATTTTCTGGTTTCAATGGTTTGCAGCATCGCAAAGAAAAGTAAAGTAATTATTTATAATAATCATAATTAAAACTACGCCTTTAGGCCGGTATTTCACTGGGACACTGGTAGCGCGACTGGTAGCGCGACTGGTAGCGCGACTGGTTGCGCCACTGGTGTCCGTAATTAGACACCAGTAAAGAATCTATTCAAGTTGCGAGTGAATAGGCTTCTTCTGGGCAAGCTCGCTACATCGTAGACCTCATCTCTGTCTCCAAGACTAGATCGAGGTCAAGAGTAAGCCCATTTTCAATTAAAAAAAAAGAGTGGTAGCGCGACCAGCAGCCGAGCTGGTTGCACCGCCAAATTGGTTGGCGGCGCAACCAGCTCGGCTGCTGGTCGCGCTACCACTCCCAGTGAAATATAGCCCTTAATACTGTGGCCGCAGGGTGTAGCGACTCTGGTGTCTAGTTACGGACACCAATAGCGCAACCAGTCGCGCCACCATGGTTTCCCAGTGAAATAGCGGCCTTAATGTTGAAAGCGAACTCTACAAAGAAGTAAGACATTAATTTCACAAAGGTTACATTACATTTTACATTTTTATTTGAAAAGTATAAGTAATGCGAATGTTTCTGACAAGAAGTAAGTGGTTATTTTGTATGAAGGAATAAAAATCGATAATAGATAAAACTTTATTGCAAACAAAAGAAGTAAGTAAGTACCTATGTTAAACAATCGGAGGGTCTTCTATTTGTGTGTCACAAATTTGTGGCTCGTTCTCTCAAATAAATCTCGATTGACCTTCAACCAACAAGCAAGACGAAATTTTTGTTTTCTGAGCGTACGACTGTGAATTTGACAGTCTGTTAGACATTGAGCTTTCCGTTGCCAAGTAAGGGGGACGGCTGGTTTAGAATATCGAACGAAGTTCAGTAGAATAAATCGTTCGCCACGAGGCGAGCGAATCAAAATAGAGATCTTGGTCACTTTAACAAGGTTTTAACAAATTCGTGTAAACAAACTTTTTTATGAGCTTTTCTTGCTACAATTTTTGTTTTACGATTTCATCAGTGAAAAGGGCATTTCTAACAAATCAGACTGTATTGTTCTCTTTTTATTAATTAAATCTGTAAAATGTACCATGGACTAACAAATTTACATTTAATTGTCCTTGCCTATGCATACCAAACTGGAGACAGTCTCAAAATTATATAGAAGACATTTGAAAGAATATTTCAGAAAAAAACAACGACTGCCGTACTGAAAACCTCCGCGCTATAATAAACTTTTGCCCGCCCATAACTAAGTTGAAAACAGTCTTAAGTGCGTTGTAAATCCTGGGCCTCCTCAGTAGGATAAATGTGTGAAAGGTAGCAGATCGATGGTCTAAAGGCTTTTTTTTTGTAAGACCGAATAGTTCTATCTTATTTTTAGAATTATCTATAGTTAAGTCAGCAAACTCAAATATTTATTTGTTATATGAAAAACTTAACAGGTACGTACTTTTTAGCTGTTTTGCCACTCTCAAAATTACTTTGCGCATCTGCTCGTTTGCAAACTTGTCACATAAAAAAATAGTTTTCATCTCTGTAAGACTAGACTAGATACAGCCAAAAGTACGTGAAGCTTGAGATATTAGGCTTTGCATACACGGTCGCTCGTCGGTAGAAACCCTTTGACCTTAAAAGGTCTCTGGTTTCGGGTGTTTTAACGTAGCGCTGGTTTAGCTAATACTGGTTTTGTATCTACGTGCTTTACTGCCGTACATACCTTCCACAATACCTTCCTTATTTCAAATGCTTGAAGTGCTAGAGTTTCACTAAAAGCGTTAAAAATTTACGTGTTCTTGGCTGTACCTAGGGCAAAAACATGTATCATCATCATATCAGCCGAAAGACGTCCACTGCTGGACATAGGCCTCCCCTAAAGATCTCCATGATGAGTGGTCCTGCGCTGCTCGCATCCAGCGGGACCTTGACCAGATCGTCGGTCCACCTAGTGGGGGGCCTGCCAACGCTTCGTCTTCCGGTACGTGGTCGCCACTCTAGAACCCTTACGCCCCATCGGCCATCGGTTCTTCTTGCGATGTGCCCTGCCCACTGCCACTTTAGTTTAGCGTCTCTCAGGGCTACGTCAGTTACTTTTGTTCTTCTGCGGATCTCCTCATTTCTGATTCGATCTCGCAGAGAGACTCCGAGCATAGCCCTTTCCATAGGTCTTTGGGTGACCTTGAGCTTCCTGATAAGGCCCATCGTAAAACATGTATATGTCATCTGAAAATAAAGGGAATCGTAAGTTGAGCAATTCCAGCGTCAGTTGATCAACTTTCGATAAATAATAAACTCATAGAAAATTCGTAGATCCATAGTTAGTAAGGCAAATACAACAAAAATCCCGAATGGGATTGGTTAGGTAGTCCTCTTTCGACCAAACGATTTCGGTAAAGTTTATTATTTTTCGAAAGTTGATCAACTTACTCGTACTAGGAAATCGATCAAATTACGATTCCGTGTTATCTCCCGGTGACATAGTACAACACAAAATTTATTGCGTTAACTAATAAACGAAGATTTAGCGGCAGAAAATTTACTTTTTTAAGGACACAAAAAAATTAGTTAACGATGCTAGTTTATGTCGGTCAGACAACACTTTGTAAGCTAATTGGCCTATAAACTTGGTCATCTCTTCTAAGCACCAACTCTCGTGCAAATATGGTTTTTATGACGGAGCATACTACTCATTCGCCCTTCAGCTTTGCTGGCGAGGGATATTCTCTGCCTGCGTCTGTGTTCCCGAGTTCATATAACCCGAATCAAAGTCGCGAGTGAATAGGCTTCTTCTGGGCAAGTTCGTTCCATCGTAGACCTCATCTCTATCTTCAAGACTAGGTCGAGGTCAAGAGTAAGCCCATTTTCAATAAAAAAAAAGATACGTGAAGACTTTCCCAATCTCGAGAGAGAACAATTTTTTTTTGTGATGATTCCTTCAAATATTATTCTCTTGGGTAAAATAATACAAAAAAGCATTAAACTTTCTAAATGAAAACAATAATGAAAACGTCAAGAAACATTAACACGAAGGAGATAAGGACACGTTTTTTTGAACAACTTAAAACTGTCAGCTTAAGCTTTTAATGATCCTATTTGGAGCGAGTTTTGCTGGCGAATCGTAGCTTTTAACGCGGCCACTAAAATAGAGGTTAAAGGCCCACCACACCTACGGTTACTCAAATGGACGAGGAGCAGGTTTAAAAATTGAAAGGGTTTAGTCGAAAAACCAAAAATCTTTCATTATACCGGCTATCAGCTGATTAAAAAAACAGCGATTACAATCATCGGTTTCTCGAAAACAGCTCAAACGATTTCGATGAAATTTTCTATACAGGGGTTTTCGAGGACGACAAAATGAATCTAGCTAGGTCTTGTCTGATAAAATTCGGTTTCTTAGTTCTTTGGGTATTTCTTGATATTAGCGCGTTTTAAAAACCCAAAAGCGCCATCCGTTGGTGGCTTTGGTTAGGTACGGTCAACCGCTTGTCGGTAGAAACTTTTTCAACTCTATTACCTCGCCTTAAGGTCCAAAAGTGTTTCTACTGATGTGCGGCCGTTGTACTACACATTAATTGAAAATTAACTGGGCAGTTGGACAGTCATTAGTCTCTTTATACACATTTTCTTTCTGATTGTTTTCAGTTTCGTTGACTTTATAGTTTGTAGTTGATTATTGTATTTTTTGCCAACCTGTTATTTTCATATAATATAAGTGTATCAATTGCTCGAAGATTACTCTTTACTTAGTCATTCATCATCTGAACATCTGGAGTTGCTTGCCTGTCGGCCACTTATATCCGTAGTACAAAAAAAAACACTATTCGAGCCTGTTACTAAGACTGTCTTTGAAACTGAACAACTTTCCTAAGGAACATTGGTCAAAATACGAAAAACAAAATTTACCCCTCATACCAAATGCGCAATCTGCTAGTACAGTTTGCTTGGGAAGATGAAATTATTTTCTTATTTCGACCTATGTTCCCTGGGAAAAGTTGTTCAGTTTCATGGGCAGATTCACACCCTTTAGTATTTATCATACTATTCCGTTACACGTTGTATTGTACTATAAGGTGAGATTCCCCCACAGAACCTACTTGCAGATCTCACACAAACTCTGGTAACCAATGTGAAGTCATCGGCCGTTCCTAGTCTAATTTTAGACGCATAGTAGATATGTCGCTGGAAAATTATATAATTCATCATTTCACATTATGCGTTGGCATTCTACAAAAGGCCGAAAAAAATTTAATTCGTCATTTTACATAATGCCGCGGCATTTTACAAAGATAACCTAACCCAACTTAACCGATCCCGAGCAGGGATCGGTTAGGTTGGCCCAGGTTTACCACGGCTAACGAACCTAAAATGCACCAGTGATCTGAACCTGTTTCCAATCTGCCGGCGCCGTTTTACAATTTGCCGACCGTTTACAGATTGCCCGCCGTTTGTAAACGGCGAATTATAAGTACGATTTTCCTGCGACAGATACAAGAACATACGAAATCGCTCACCGCTCGCCTTAAGTAACTCATTTTGATCGTTTCTTAGCCACACTAGGGATTATACGAAACGTCGACGAGTCGTCTACGAGAAATTCGTTGATTCCTTTTTTCTCTAAGTTTAATCCAGATAATAGCTCCAGAAATGGATGCTCTGACGTCTCAAAATAATTAAGACAGTTACCAGATGAAACTAGTTTTAATATACAGATTGTTAGTTATTGTTTGAATCCATACAACTGAACAACTTTTCCGAATGATCTTTAGGAAGGAAATTTACTTCCTACACTAACGTAAGAAAGTGTCGAATACATTTTTATGGAACATGTTGAAATTTGTTTTGATATTTCTACTTCATATAGGTATTCCGTGGGAAAATTTGTTCAGATTCATGGGTAGATTAAGTGGTATAAAAAAGCACAGTGCTTTTTCTATTAGTATGTATGATGTGTTAATCCCTAGAAATACTCGTATTGGTCGTAAAAAAGTAGTAAACATAATTCTAGCATGTAACTTAGATCATGAAACTGAATATCTTTTCCCAAGAAACATAGGTTGAAATACGAAAAGTAATTTTTGACCACCCATACAAAATGAGGTATCAGCTGACGCAATCTCTATGGGAAGATGAAATTTCTTTTTCGTATTTCGACTTAAGTTCCTTGGTTAAAGTTGTTCAGTTTCATGGTCGGAGTAATCTATATATATATAAAAGAAGAAGGTGACTGACTGACTGACTGACATATCAACGCACAGCCCAAACCGCTGGGTCTAGAGATTCCAAATTTGGCATGTAAGTTCCTTATGAGGCCTAGGGGTGCACTAAGAAAGGGTTTTACAAAATTCCACCCCTAAGGGGGTAAAATAGGGGATGAAAGTTTGTATGAAAGTCCGTCAGCTTTGAAGTTAGGATCTTCAAAATTTGTATTTAGGCTGACGACTAAAAATTAATATTTACGTGTCTCAGGGTTTTTGAAAATTCGACACCCTTAAGGGTGAAAAGGGGGATGAAGTTGAAAATTCTTTATTTTTAAAGTAAAATTTACATAATTTATTATTTAGGCATTAATTATGTAATTCTATGCAACGTTCATCACTGTTATTGAAATTCCACCCCAAATTCAACCCAAAAAAGGGAAATGGGGTGAAAAAGTCTAAAAACCAATATGGGTATCGTTTGTATGCTTAATCGGGTCGCTGATTACGAAAACTACAACAATTTTGAAATCCAACGTGGTGGACGTAAAATACCATCATTCCCTTGGGATGGGGTTGGGGTGCGATAGGGTTGAAATGTGAATATGGGTATCGTTTGTATGGTTTATCGGGTCGCTGTTTAAGAAAAATACAACAATTTTGAAATCCAACGTGGTGGACGTGAAATACCATCATCCCCCTGGGGATGGAGTTGGGGTGCGATAGGTTTGAAATGTCTAAAAATCAATATGGGTGTCGTTTTTATGGTTTATCGGGTCGCTGATTACGAAAGCTAGAACAACTTTGAAATCCAACGTGGTGGACGTGAAATACCATCATCCCCTGGGGATGGGGTTGGGGTGCAATAGGTTTGAAATGTCTAAAAATAAATATGGGTGTCGTTTCTATGTTAGGGATAGCGGTTAAATTGGCGTTAGAGGTAGGGAGAGGTAGAGGTAGAGAGGTAGAGAGGTAGAGGGGTAGAGGGGTAGAGGGGTAGAGAGGTAGAGAGGTAGAGAGGTAGAGAGGTAGAGAGGTAGAGAGGTAGAGAGGTAGAGAGGTAGAGAGGTAGAGAGGTAGAGAGGTAGAGAGGTAGAGAGGTAGAGAGGTAGAGAGGTAGAGAGGTAGAGACGTAGAGACGTAGAGAGGTAGGGAGGTAGAGAGGTACAGGTACAGGTAAAGTATAGGAGAGGGAGAAGGAGGGGAAGGGGGAGAGGGAGGGGGAGGGGGTGAGGGAGAGGGAGTTGGAGAGGGAGGGGCAGGGGGACAGGGAGGAGGGGGAGGGGGAGAGACAGAGGGAGGGGGAGGGGGAGAGGAAGGGGGGATAGGGAGAGAGAGGGAGAGGATTTTAGTTTTTCTCAATTACTTCTGCGAATTGGCTCTGTTTTGAAATATTACATAAAGGTGTCTCTCATCTCTCTCTTTACATTTGTTAGGATACTGCTGCTAAGTTCCTCTGTTCTGAGTAACTTATGAGTAACGTCTGTATGTTATATAAAATTCAGCTGGATCTTGAATTATACTCATTGATTTACGCAGGGTTAGTCCTGTTTTTCCTTAGTTTAAAATTACCGCGAAATGACGGGAAAATATCTCATTGATTCGGAAAACCGGTAACAACCTAAATACGAAATCCACGAGCGAAGCCGCGGGCAACAGCTAGTATGCTATAATTACGTCCACTATTTCAGTAGGACCTTATATTTAGATCAAGAAAACACAAAAATTCTTTTTTTCACATGGCGTCACTTTGTTTGTGAAGTGACGTAGCTTATAGATTAATTGACGTCATAAAGTGGTCCAAGATTTTCGTTAAGGTTTTAATGTTTTTATGGTCTTTTATAAGCGTAGCGGCTCACCTCCGTCTTCTTCTTCTTCAAGGAATGTTCCGCGCCGGAAAATTTGTCAAGTATGACACCAGTGGAAATTCCGCCGAATGTATTATAGGTAACCTAAAAAGCGTTGTGAGCGTAATGAGCCGAACTCTTCGCGTCGGAAAGTTCCGCAGGTGTGTCGCTACACTAATATATATATTCTTTATTGCACAACTACAAACAGAAAGATACAAACAACAGGACATTTACAAAGGCGGACTTATCTCTTTAAGAAATTTCTTCCAGCCAACCCATGGTTGTAAGAGATAATGTTCATTTGCGGGACACTAAAGTAATAATATTGAGGAAAGGGTCTGAATAGGTTAATGTTTTTTCAATAAATTTGCTCGAAAAATGTACTTACAAGGACGTAAACATTGCTCGTAAGTAGTTACTCGTACTTACCGAACTAGCGCGGTAAGTAAAAAAAGTATACTACCAAGAAGTTTTTACACTGACCATAAAATTATTTTGTAAAAATAGTACAGTGGTGACTTTTTACTTGGGTGACGACTGCCTACCTATATTTAAAATAAAATGGAGAGTACCAGGAGATCATAAATCGACAAGAGGCTGACAGTACCCATGGTTGGTTCCTTTAACAAGTGTATTACTTATACCTGTTTTCTCACAAATGTATTGAAAAACGTCGTAAGATACACGGCCGTAAGGGTTATGAAAAAGTCGTTTGTAATAACCCTACTCACGGCACTTCTATCTTAAACTATTATTATTTGTTTGTTTGTTGACGACGTGTTAAACTAAAATGCTTCTATTAGAATTATCTTTTTTCAGCAGGTACTTATTTGAGCCTTTGACGAAATATAATAACTTCCTTTTTTTTCGCCGTAGAGATAAAACAGGAAATAGCTGTCTTACTGGTAATAGGATCAAAATGGGATCATAGCACCTTCCAAGTTAGTTTTGGCCAGCTTCCAAAAGAGCTCAGTGGATGAAGCCGGTGGTGCATGCCCAGAATTTTTAAGTAAGGCAAAACAGACTTAATCTGTTAAAGATTATATTTTTAGGGTTCCGTACCTCAAAATAAAAAAAAACTGAACCCTTATAGAATCACTTTGTTGTCAGTCTGTCTGTCTGCCTATCTATCTATCTATCTATCTTTTGACTTTAAAAACTCCGCGACCATCCAACTTGACCCCTCTTTTATATTTATGTGAGTTATGTATTTGTATTATTTAATAGTCTATTTTCTTTATTTATTATTTATGATACATCATTTTTTTTCTCACTTTTTTTTTGCACTATTGTGTTCCCGTTAATACAACTTTCTCACTGCGTTCGGTTGGCTGGAAGAAATCTCTTTTAGAGATAAGCCCGCCTTTGTGTATGTCCTTTAGTTATAGTCTTTTCTGTTAAATTTTTTTTTGTGCAATAAAGAATATATATATAGTTCTTGAAACGGGAGCTCACCTTAATTAGATTTGGGAAATATTTGAAATATTTAATGATTTTAGACTTTTCCCTTTATTTGTACTGTGAGACCTAGCTTCTTGCCAAATTTCAGAATTTTAGGTCAATGGGAAGTATACCCCCTAGGTTTTGCTGTAGTGCATAAATGTATCGAGATGAGGACATAAAAAGCCATATTCTATGATTGCGTCGTTGTAAATTTTTTTAATTTTCAGATCTTGTGTGGTTTGTGGACCTTAATATTACTTATTAATTTCAATCTGATACCTCTACCCGTCGTGAGAAAAAGGGTCTTGACAGACAGACAGACAAACAGACAGGCGGACAACAAAGTGATCCTATGAGGGTTCCGTTTTTTTAATTTGAGGTGCGGAACCCTAAAAAAGAAGCGACAATAAAAAACCCACGCACTGTCAAATATGTTTGATGTACAGGGTTGATACAATAAACATAACATTATCATATTAAAGTAAAAAGATAAATATATTTTGACAACCATTAAATTACCTTCAATCCTTTCCGGGTACGAAATACCAAAACGTTGAAAATGACGTAAATTTTCCACAATTTCCTCATTCTTTTAATATTTTCTCCTTTTCGCCCCTTTTGAAATTCTCAAAAGACGCGTTTTTTTATTTATTTTAATATTGGCAGAGGTCGTTGTTGCAGGAATTTTAATAAGTACTGCCTAAGCATTCTCTCTGTTTATTTCGTTCGTTTTGGCACTCGACATTGGATGAAGGTTATTTGAATTTTTTCTGATTATTCCAAATATAAATAAATAATTTTGAACTGTACTGTTTAATCATTCCATCTCGACCGTCTTGAATCAGAGTATGGATAGCAGCGTCCTTCCTAAGTATCCTACCAGCTTACATACATAAATATATTAATAACACCCAGCCACTGAACGAACACTCGCGTTCGTCTCACAAATGTTTGCCCTGCGCGGGTATCGAACCTGCGGCCCACGGCGTAGCAGGCTCACTCCCAGCCACGCCGACGGGCCAGTCAGTCCAGTAAATTTTATGTAAAAACCAAAGAAATTTGTACAAGTTTGTATGGAAAAGTAAAAAAAAAATCCATTACGCAAAAATGTATCTTTGGGAAAGTTGTTCTGTTTCGTTGTGTGAGCACGCCTCACCATCCGGTACACCCTCTTGTAAGAGATTTTAATTTCCAACAATGAATAAACGATTTTGACTTTGATACTTCTTAGCGACAGTCATGCATATAATTCTTACTTATAGACTTTAAGGGCACTGCATGTTATCCTACTTCATCGAGTACACGAAATTTGCAACTTTGTAGCGATAGTAGTGGCCACGAGGTCCACAAAACGTTGGTCTGCCAATCCGCAACCTGGCAGGTTTGGTACAGTCGGAGCGAAAAGTGGGTTCTTGATAGAGTACGGTTGGTCGGACTGTCGAAACTGCCAAGGGGATGCAAGGCAGACCTGTTGTGATTTACTTACCTTCTATTTCCACGAATAGGTTTCATTCGTGTACTCTATCAAGAACCCACTTTTCGCTCCGACTGTACAAAACCTGCCTGGTTGCGGATTGGCAGACTAACGTTTTGTGGACCTAGTGGCTACTAATATCGCTACAAAGTTGCAAATTTCGTGTACTCGATGACGTAGGATAACATGCAGTGCCCTTAAAGTCTGTTATAAAAAAGTAAGAATCTTTCTCAAGAAATATTTGGCATTTAAAATATATTCCATAAAGAAAAAAGTCTCAGATGTTTCGCGAGTAATCTTCTATTGTAGAAATGGAAAACATATTACATTTGGATTACGTAAGTTTTATCATGCAAACAATGGGTTGGCAAAGTTATTAAGTTACTATTCGTCGTCACTGCGTGTCACATATAGGGTCCTAATGTAATAGCATAGAGGAAATAAATAATTATTATTTATTATTATTATTTCTTTCCTCTATGGTAATAGTGAACATAATTTTAGCTTGTTAACATGAAACTGAAAAACTTTTCCAAGAAACATAGGTCGATATACGAAAAGTAACTTTTTGACCTCCCATACAAAATGCGCTATCAGCTCACGCAGTTCCTGGGAAGCTAAAATTATTTTTTCGTATTTTGCCCTAAGTACCTTGGGAAAAGTTGTTCAGTTTCATCGTCTGAGTGTTCACTATTTCAGTAGGACCTTATACACCGTGTTTCTTAATTTTAAGAGCACGTTTAGTTAACGAAACTGAACAACTTTCCCTAAGAAACATAGGTTTACATACAAAAAAAAGTTTGCTTTCCCATACAAAAAAAAAAATCGTATTTCAACCTATGTTTCTTAAGGAAAGTTGTTCAGTTTTGTTAACTAAATGTGCTATTAAAATCAATGCATATCCTTAGGAACACGGTTTATAACACCACGTTTAGATTTATACTCGATACAGTAAGACATTTTTGACAAGCCTGTTGGTGTGGTTGGTAGTGAAGCTGACTTTCATGCCATGGGCTGCGGGATTGATCCCCCGCCCAGGGCAAACATTTGTGTAATGAACGCAAGTGTTTGTTCCGTGACTGGGTGTTATCTATTTATGTTTGTACATCAGTCTCTTATATCCATAGTACAGGTTTTGCCTAGTTTGGGATCAGATGACCTTATGTGAAATGTCCCCCAATATACTGAACCCTTGATCAAACAGCTCTGTAGAGCTTTTGGCTCTCGATCCTGAGGTTCTGGGTTCGATTCCCGGTAGGGATACTGTCACACAAAATTCACTTTGTGCGACTCCCCAGTTTGGTAAGGACATTGCAGGATAAATTACCTGATTGTCCAAGATGATTCCATACTTCGGAAGGCACGCTAAGCCGTAGGGCCCAGCTACTAAATCATGAGGCCTTCTGACATCAGTGTTCATGAGGACTAACTCACATGACATGATGATGACAGAGAACTTAAAACTGAACAACGTTTCCAAAGAGACATACCCATGTCATGAAAAATAGAATTTGGTTAAGAATGACTAGAAAAACAAAAAGATTTAGTTGTTTCATACAAATTAAAATATTTCCTGTGCAAGGTTTAGAGAAAATCCAAAAAAAAACATGTCATTCTTGTCCAATTTTCTTTCTTTTGCAAATGTTTTCAGAATTGTTTTCTGAGAAACATTCAAAATTGGACTAGCGTTCCAATATAACCCAGTATGCCACTTTGAGATTACGAGTACCCTTTAGTAGTTACTAGCGGTCCGCCCCGGCTTCGCACGGGTAGATACCTATAGGTTCTTTTTCGTCAGAGGTTATTAAAAAAACCGGCCAAGTGCGAGTCGGAATCGCGCCCTAAGGGTTCCGTACCAATCTACCATATGATATACTAAAAGCTTTTGCTCTTTGACTTTAAAAACTCCACGACCATCCAACTTGACCCGTCTTTTGAAGAAAACTTCTTGTAACGGGAGCTCAAATTAATTGGTTATTATTAGTTGTGAGAAAAATTATAATATTAAATGAATTTAAACTTTTCTCTTTATGTGTACTGTGAGACCTAGCTTCTTGCCAAATTTCATAATTTTAGGTCAACGGGAAGTATCCTCTAGGTTTTGCTTTAGTGCATAAATGTATGGAGATGAGGACATAAAAAGCATCTTTTGATTGCGTCTTTATAAAAATGTTAATTTTCAGATCTTGAGTGGCTTATGGACCTTATAATTCGTTATCAATTTCAACCTGATACCTTTACCCGTTCGTGAGAAAAAGGGTCTTGACAGACAGCAGACATACGGACTACAAAGTGATCCTATAAGGGTTCCGTTTTTTCATTTTGAGATACGGAACCCTAAAAAGAGTAAGTTATACAGAAAATTTGGTTATTATTTTTTATTTTAATGTTTAGGCCCTGAAGCAATAGACAAAGCTAGATTTCTCATCATCACATACACTCTTAGATGCTCCTACCCCGTGATACACACATTTCCACATACAGGAACCATTAGCCAAATTTTACGTGTCTATTCTTATTGTATAAAACTATTAGAGTCACTTACAGCCCCGTTTCTTAAATTTAAATTTTGATAATTATTACACTCATGATAACTTTTAAATGGTTCGTTCGATTTGAATAATTCAAAAATTTATTTACAGGTACTGATATACGAGTAGTCTTGAATACGAAGTCATTTATTTGGATAAGGATTAATACCAACCAAGGTACGAATAATGAGGGCTATATAGTATGTACCGGCGTTTTAACATGAAAAAGTAAGTATTGTGACATAACTGTCATAGTTTGCGAACTTTTTTGTAGATATTAATGTCTTCTATAAGACTGTAGTACATTTTTTTGCTCTATTGTCAATAGTTTCGGCAGCGTACGCGATATAAGGATGCTATTTGGTATTTTTTTCACACCTTGGGTTACATTATCAAAGTTTTCATGTGGAACCCTAACTTTTTTGAAAATATTTTATAGCCTATGTTCATCTGGGATAATGTAGGATTCTAATGGTGAAAGAATTTTTCAAATCGGTCCAGTACTTTCGGAGCCTATTCGATGCAAACAAACAATAAAATCTTTCCTCTTTATAATATTATTATTAGTGTAGAAGTTTAGATGTAGATTACATCTTTCTGTTTTCAGAAAACTAAGGGTCGTATTGGTAAATCCCTCTCAAGTCTGCGATTACACTAATTTGTATGTGAAAATTACATCTTGAGAGCAGACTGACACTTAAGTTGGGCTAAATTGGGATGAGGAAGCACTAATACGTAAATACAGTTACTGAATAGAGTTAACCTAGAATGTCTCTCTGTAGCGTGCCCTTTATCAGTAGTTATTACATCTTCCTTAATTTATAGAACAACAAATTGAGATTCTAAAAATAAAGGTGATTCGTAAATAAGTTACTGAAAAGTAACTGTGTTAAAAAAAACCTGATTCGTAAATAAGTTACTGAAATATAACTGTGTTAGTGTTTTTGTCGCTATGATAGCGATGCGATAGTTGTTTCCCTATCGTAAAAAAAAACAGTAATGCCATCGACAGTGTTGAAGATTTTGATGTTTTCTGCTGGACTATTTTTCATTGTGTCAACTATAGATAGCGAAACTATCGTTATCGCAAAAACACTATTCAGGAACTGTAGCTTTATAGAATCCTATTTAGTATCCTGTAACAGCTTTCTTTTTAGAATCCTTATTTTGTCTTCTGAATTTAGGAAGAAACTACTTTTACCTCCCACGCTACGTCTTCCAACTCCAACTCGCCATTCTTGATCCTTTACGCCTCAACAAGGCATAACAGACGATAATTTATTCATATTAGAGCGGGACTTATCACCAGATTTTATCTTTCAGGCGTGTCACGTCGCATAATGAGACGTTTTTGTAATCTAACTTCGAGAGTCATTCATCATTTTCAAAAGATAAGCTTAATTCAACGAGCACGTTACTTATACAGGGTGTACGCGACAGGTTGGTAAATAATACAGGGTCTTAGCACAGAATAAACGGGTGTTAAAAAATTCACCAAAAAAAAATATTTTCTCTTTTCTGTTAATACGCAGGCTTTTGTTTTAAACCATTTTTTGTTTTGAGATTTGTTTTGTCCAATTATTCTTAAACATTGAAGTTTTTTATATTTTTGTTGGGTATCGCATCTTAAAACCCTTAAATTATATCAAAACAGACTACCCCCACCCCTCACTTCATAGGTTTGGGAGAAAATAAAATTCAAGATAGGTACTCAATTTGGCCTCAAAAATCCGCCAATTAGATTTTTCATAAGTTTAATTAGTAAGCCCAGTATAACTGGCGCTATGAAGACAAGGTCATACATACATAACATCACGCCTTGTTCCCGTCGGGGTAGGCAGAGACAAGTTCTCCACCTGCAAGACAAGGTCAACGATTAAAAATAATTAAAAAAGTTCAGCCGTTTAGCAGTTATCTAAATACAAACAAGTCAATGAATGACATAACCCTTCTTTTGGCTTTGCCGCAATCGGGTAATCAAAAGACCTTTCGTTCAAACGGAAAATTTTCTAAGTTAGGTTAAATATTTTTTCGTCTAATTTTTCCTACTCACGTCCTTTCAAAAGCTTACTTCAAAGATAAGGTAAGCCCTTTTAAAATATGGATTATCGTGCTAATATATATAACAGACCTTTTTCCTCAACTTGACGGCCCTTGCTCGTCTTTATCTACCTTATTTCTGGTAGTTGGTAAAATTGAGTAGTATTTACCATTACTTGTTTCATTTCACGTAGGGAATCGGATAAGTGACCACTAAATATTTGTAGGTTTACACAAAAAGTCTTGTGCAACCCTGCTCATCAGCATGTTTGTGCCTATTTTATCAGGCGTTCAAGCATATTAAAATAAATGGTACAGCAGCACTGCACTTACTTTCTCGCAATACTCAACAAACTTAAATTTGTAATGCCATACACATAGTATGGAAATACAAACTTTTATTTACGGTTTTTCCAAAAAAATGTTCGAATGAAATATAGGGTGACTTTTAATTAGTTCTTGATAGAGAAACGTATGAATGTACTCATGATATTGAACAACTTTCCCCAAGGAACATAGGTCGAAATACGAAAATCAAGTTTTGACCTCCCATAGAAACTGCATCAGCTGATAGCGCATTTTGTATGGGAGGTCAAATTTGTTTTTTTGTATTTCGACCTATGTTCCTTGGGAAAAGTTGTTCAGTATCATGAGTACATGCATATCCTTTGCTATCAAGAACTAATTAAAAGTCACCCTATATACAGATCAATTAAGAATTCAATTTGTCAAACATTAAAACAAACAAACCTCAAACGATTTCGAGTAAATCACATGTTTAACTGTTAGTAGTACTGGAACACTCTGTATATGAATTTTCACAGATCAATGGATACTACCGTAGGATACTTGCATGGAGATTTTTTTTAATTTCCCAACACATGTTTCTTATCGATAATTGTTTAGTTTAGTCTACTGAGCAAGCCCTTTCAGTTTTTGGTACACTCTGTGTACTAAATTTTATTCAAAAAAATCATAAAGAATATCCATTTAGGTAGACAACCAATCCAGGATTAATATTATAGAAAGTTTTAATAAACTCAATGGAGCCAATTTTGGGTAAGTCACATATTTACGATTTGGTGCTACAGGAACACCCCTTATATGAAATTACACAGATCAATTGATACTTGCGCAAGATATCTTACATGGAGATGCTTGGTCATGCAAAGTTTCATCAAGATTCTATTAGCCGTTTTTGAGAAAATTTAATTTAATCATTTTCATTGTATGACAGCTACCCTCAAAATGGGAGCCAGCAAGAAACCACTTAGAACCCTTCAATGGATTCGCATAAAACTCCTAAATTCAAAATATGGTGTCAATCGGACGATTCGTTTAACCGCTAGGCCAAAGCGTGACGGACAGACCGACCGACGGACCGACCGACCGACGGACCGACCGACCGACAGACCGACCGACCGACCGACCGACGGACGGACATTTTTGGGAGACTTGTTTTTTACGATGTATAAGTGATATAGAACACATTTTTGAGAAAATTATAAAAACTTTTTTTTTTCACGAATACAATACCTTTCTCGCTCCGCTCGAAAGTAAAAAATCAAGAACTACTATTCTTTGTAGTAAACTACTAATCTCATTATGATTAATTGATTACGTATAAATAAAATATTTGTTCAAGCATGCTTGCTCTCATGCTTGTGTCCAACAGACATTCAAGCATGCTTAAACAAAATGTTTTATTAAAGCTGGTCGCTTGCATGTATGCACGCAGCAAAAACTCAAGCTAGTTTGCATAAAATGATTGTTCAAGCATGCTCATTTGCGTTGTTTGTTTGTACCCAACATACGTTCAAGCATGTTTGCACAAAATTTTTGTTTATACATGCTGACACGTATTCAAATACGTTTGGCAGGCATTACGTTTGTAGCCGTCTTTACTTACTGAAATAACAGGTTGCCTGCCATTATTAAACACTAACTTTGCCTGCGGTAAAACAGAACTTTAATTTGACTACAAATACTAAATGAAAGTCAACAGAGACTGTTTCAGACGGCGCACAACAATAGCTATTCTAAACAATGTTGATTTAGTTTCAAATTAAGACTGGATATATGGCGTACTAGCTGGTGCCCGCGACTTCGTCTGCGCAGTTTTATAAATTGTTATTCTGATGTATAAGCTTTATAATTGTAAAGTTTCATTAAAATCCATTCAGTAGTTTTTACGTAAAAGAGTAACAAACATCCATCCATCCATACTTACAAACTTTCGCGTTTATAATATTAGTACATACATACATACATAACATCACGCCTCTTTCCCGTTGGGGTAGGCAGAGACCACAGTCCTCCACCTGCTACGATCTTGACATACTTCCCTTGCTTCCTGTACTTTCATCAATCCTTTCATACATGCTCGTCGGTTTAGGGTACTTTTAACCTGGCCTTTATTCAGAACGTCCTGAATTTGGTCCTGGTACGTTCGCCTAGGCCTTCCCCTTCCAACGTTTCCATTCACTCTCGCCTGGTAGATCTCTTTCGTCAATCTTCGTTCATTCATTCTCTCTACATGACCAAACCATCTCAGCATCCCTTTCTCGATTTTGGTCACTACGTCTTCTTTTACGCCGCACCGTTCTCTTATCACACTATTTCTAATCCTGTCACTCAATTTAACACCAATCATACTCCTTAGCGCTCTCATTTCCACTGCATTAATTCTACTTTCATGCTTCTTCTGCCATACCCAGCTTTCACTGCTATACATCAGTGTTGGTACCAAAACTCCCCCATGAACAGCCAAACGAGCCTTGTGAGACACCTTCTGACTCCTCATAAAGGCGTGCAGGGCACCATTCACCATGTTTCCAGCATTCACTCTTCTTTCAATATCACTTTCACACTTTCCATCTCTCGTAAACTTTGAGCCCAGATACACAAACTCCTTCACTTGTTCGACTTGTTCTCCATCTATTAATATAGTATTACTTTAGTCTTGCTTACATTTACTTTCATTCTTTTCCTGTCCAAAGCCACATTCATCATTGTTACCATCTCCTGCAACTCGTCAGCAGATGACGCAAGTACAACTTGGTCATCAGCGTAGAGAAGACATTTGATGAGTAACTCATTCATTCTCAGTCCACACATACTCTCTTTCAGATCAATCAAACAATTATCCATGAACAGGTTAAACAGCCAAGGTGACGCTACACATCCCTGCCTAACACCTTTTTCGATGCTAAACCATTCAGTGTACGCCCCGTTTATTCTGACACAAGCACTGGAATCCTCATAGAGAGATTTCAGTGCTTGAATCAGATGACCGTTTACCCCATACATAGACAATGCTGACCACAATTCATTCCTCACCACTCGGTCACAGGCCTTTTCCAAATCCACGAACGCGCAGTAGACTTTTTGGTTTTTAGCCAAAAACTTTTCAGCTATGCACCGCAAGGAAAAGACCTGATCTGTACATCCCATTCCCTTTCTAAATCCCGCTTGTACATCCCATATTTTATCGTCAGTATCTTTCATCACTCTTTCAATCAAAACCTTTGCATACAGTTTGCCGACGACACTGAGAAGGCTTATCCCGCGATAATTTTTGCAGTCCTGTTGTGACCCTTTTCCCTTGTACAGCGGCACAATCACAGCCTTGCACCAGTCACCTGGTACTTGGCCGTTCGTCCAACACAAGTTGAAAAGGCGGTACAACTGACTAGCCACAATGCCTCGCCCAGCCTTCAACATCTCGACCGACACTCTATCATACCCAGCTGCTTTACCTGATTTCATACTTTTCATCGCTTTCATAATCTCATCCATACTTATCTCACTTACACAATTCTCCTCTTCATTCTCATTCATTTCCACAGAAGACCTAGGTTCGCTGGCCTCTGCTTTTTCTCTCTCAAACAGACTTTCAAAATATTCCTTCCACCTCCTCAGAACACATTCTTCACCTTCTATAATACTTCCATCCTGGCTTCTGATTTTACTCAGCTCCGATGTTCCAAACTTTCCTCGGGCTGTCCGTATGGATTTCCAGAAAAACTTTTGGTTGGACTGGAAATCTTCAGTAAGCCTTCTGTCAAACTCATCCTTACACTCCTCTTTCTTTCTCTCAACAACTTCCTTAACAATACCTTTCGCTCTTTTTATATACCTTTCTTGCTACACTTACGTCATCACTTGTTGCCCTCTGCATTCTTTGGTTAGCTTTTACTGCTAACCAATCTGACCATGCTTTCTTCTTCTCACAAACAGCTGCCTGTACACTTTTATCCATCCACATATTCTTCTTCTTTCCACACTTTCTCCTTTTTGACACCCCACAAACATTGACAGCTATACCTACTACTCCATCTTTAAATTCATTCCACAAACGTTCAATATCATTTACTTCATCCAGGTTCTCAAATCTTTCACTCAAGGCTTTGAAGTATTCTTTTCTGACATCCTCCTCTTGCAATCTCTCTACTTTGATACGTTCTAGAACGCTCGTCTGCTCTTGTGGTCTATGCCGCCACCGGTTAAATAGACCACCAATTCGGGTCACAACCGGGTAGGAAGGATAAAACAAAAAACCTTTACAAACAAAGGTAGTAAAGAAAATTTTTACCTCTATTTAAAAGACATTCTAATGAAGCAAAAATTACAAAATTGCAAGAATTGCTCCATTTTCCTAGTTTATAGCTGCGCATGCACTGAGCAGGAACCTTATACTGCTCCCTTGAGAAATTACCAAATTGCAAGAATTGCTCCATTTTCTTAGTTTATAGCTGCGCATGCGCTGAGCAGGAACCTTTTCTTGCTCCCTTGAGCAATCCTATTGGTTGGAATAATCCAGCTCACAGGTCAGCTTTCTCGTAAAGCTGTGGTGGAAAGCACCCGATGAGAAAGTAGTTAAGGTAACATACAAAAACAAAAAATATATATGCACTTGTAAAGAAGCCTGTAAGTAAATCAACTATCTTACAAACTGTCAAAAGAACTATTATTTTAACTTGCATGTTTCCGCTCCATCAATACAAAGCTCTATACACATCCAATTGGCAAGGAAAGCACTATTACTCAAACCTAAAAGAGAACCACGAAATATACAAGATTTGTCAAACGTTCACAACTGAAATCACCAGCCATTTATTACGACAAGACAATAAAATTCAGGACATACTGTGCCTAAAAAGATAATGTTTCAGATACAGGGTGTTTGTTTTAAAGGCGTACCTATACCAGAAAATCTGGGAACATTATGACTTCTCTATATGAACTATATGAACTTCCGTCGTGAATCGTGAAAGAGTATAAATTCATAAAATATTTCAACGTTCTGGTATCGCTTTTTAAGGTTCCGTACCTCAAAAGAAAAAAAAAGTGGACTACTTATAGGATCACTTTGTTGTCCGTCTGTCTGTCAAAATCTTATTAAATACATATATTAAAGTATATGAACCGTTGAAGCTGTGAAAATATCAAGATTCTGGTATTTCCCGTATAATGAAATCCGCCAAGAAGCTAGTTCTCATAACACAAACGAAGGGTAAAGTCTAAAATTGTAAAATATCATAACTTTTCTCACAAGTAATCATAACCAATTAGGATTAGCTCCCGTTTCACGTACATCCATATAAAAAAGAGGTCTGGTTAGAATTGACGCGGAGTTTTTAAAATCAAAGGGCAAAAGCATGAACAATATGATAGGATGGATAGGTACCCTAAGGGTGCGAGTCCAACGTAATTTTGTCCAAAATTATCTTTACCAGTTGTAGTTTCAGTTGAGCAACTCTTCCCAAGGTAATTAAGTCGATTAGATGCAGATGTTGTTTCTATGAAATATTTTTAATATTATTTTTGTTCCTTCAGAAAAATAGTCCGGTTTAAAATCACATCTACAGCGTGATTTTTCATTAACCAGAAAAAAAATAAGGGATTATTCTGCCCATGAAACTGAACAACTTTTCCTTAGGAACATAGGTCGAAATATGAAAAAAAAATTTTGACCTTCCATAGAAACTGCATTAGCTGATAGCGCATTTTGTATGGGAGGTCAAATTTGGTTTTTCGTATTTCGACCTATGTTCCTTGGGAAAAGTTGTTCAGTTTCATGGGCTCTTAATTTTTTTCTGGTGAAATAAAAATCCCGCTGTATAAGTTTACAAAATAAAAGAAATACTCCACGGCCGTTCGTTGGTAGAAACCCTTTGACCTTGAGCGGGTCTCTGCTTTCGGGCGTTTGTAGCGTACCGCTAGTTCAGCTTATACTGGTTTGGTCTCTACGTGCATGCTGCCGTGCGAACCTATTTTCTTACAATTCAAATAAGGAACGATTTGCGTCACTCGCTTTCTCTCTCGCCCCTTTCAAACCCGCACAGTCTCTCTAGTGGTAAATTATTAAAACGGTATCGTTAAGACATCCTGTATAATGCCTACAAGCCAAATTAATGGGGTGGACGTGCTTTTATTACTAGGACAATCAGTTTATATAAAGTGTTTTTGGAATATACAGCGTGAATTTGCAGTGGTTTCGCACCCGAAGCCTAGTGATTCTACTCATGATAACAAGCAACTTAACCCGAATAAAAAAATTTTTTACTCGAAAAAAATTTTTCGCCTCTCCATAGTAAAGTGGTCACGTGATCGACTCATTTTGTATGGGGAGGCGAAAAATTTTTTTCGAAAATGATTTTATTTTAACACTTCCTGTGTTCGGATAAATCTACAAAGTAGAAAATCGCAAAATTTTCAACTCGAAATCTGTCTAGTTGAGCTAGTACAGCAAAAATGCTTGCTAGGTGGCAGCACAAACGCAACGTTGGAATGCGTATAGAGGTCGCTAAATTTCACAACATCGGGCAGGACCACAGTAGCCTAGTTGGTAAAGCGTCTGCAGTACTTACGCAGAAGACGCAGGTTCGAATCCTGCCTGTGGTTGTGAAATTTTGCGATTTTCTACATTGTAGAATTTTTTTCGAGTAAAAAATTTTTTTCTTCGGAAAAGTTACTTGTTTTTATGAGCAGAATCACTGGGCTTCGGGTGCGAAACCACTACAAATTCACGCTGTATAGTAAAAGTTTGTGTAAGTACACGCGGCCGCTCGTCGGTGGAAACACTTTGACCTTGAGCGGGTCTCTGGTTTCGTTTGTAACGTAACGCTGGTTCAGCTTATACTGGTTTTGTTTCTACGTGCTTGCCGCCTTGCGTACCTATCTGCTTAAAAATTTACGCCAAGTCTTCGAAAATCAAACACAAAAACACACTTTCTACTTATACTCCATTACAACACGTGTACAATCAGCGCTCTATGGCTGGTATTAATAAATCCCGCTCAAGTGTGAGATTGTTCTTGAGGGCTATTGCATTAATTATAAAACAATACTTCAGCTGTCATGAAAGTAAATATTACTTGAGTGTTGACAACACACTCAAAAAAAATCTTACGAGTCGATATCACATGAGTGCTGTTATTATATAGTCTAAGGTGCTGTCAAACGGTGACAAAACAAAGCACAGATAATAACAGGAAATATCAGAATTAAAAAAATATCATATTATTTTTTTCTTATGAAAGTACTAGCTGTGCCCGCGGCTTCGCCCGCGTAATATTCAGACAATGTGCAGTCTCTCCTTCTCCCTCTCCCCCTCCCCCTCCCTCAGCCTCTCCCACTCCCTCTCTCGCTACCTCCATCCCACTCCCTCTCCTTCTCCCTCTCCCTATCCCTGCCCCTAACCCTACCCCTACTCCTATCCCTATCCTTAACGCCGTCTTAACCGCTATCCCTATCTTTATATAAACATAGAAATGACACCCATATTGATTTTTAGACATTTTAATCAGGGGATGATGGTATTTCACGTCCACCACCTTAGATTTCAAAATTGTTGTAGTTTTCGTAATCAGCGATCCGATAAACCATACAAATGACACCTATATTGATTTTTAGACATATCAACCCTATCGCACCCCAACCCCATCCCCAAAGGATGAGGGTATTTCACGTCCACCACATTGGATTTCACAATTGTTTTAGTTTTCGTAATCAGCGATCCGATAAACCGTACAAACGATACCCATATTGGTTTTTAGACTTTTTCACCCCATTTCCCCCTTTAAGGGGTTGAATTTGGGGTGGAATTTCAATAACAGTAATGTATGTTCCACAGAATTACAATCCTAATGCCTAAAGAATAAATTTAGTGGATATTACTTTGAAATGAAGGAGTTTCAACTTTATCCCCCTTTTCACCCCTTAGGGTGCAGAATTTTCAAAAACCCTGAGACATGTAAAACTTAATTTTTAGTCATCAGTCTAAATACAAATTTTGAAGATCCTAACTTCAAAACTGACGAACTTTCATACAAACATTCATCCCTTATTTCACCCCCTTAGGAGATGAATTTTGAAAGATGCAAAAATGCTTTTTTATTTTTTACCAAAAGCTCAAAAACAAATTTCCATAATTTTACCTTTAAAAATAAAAGACTTATAGACCAACATACGGAAAAAATATCATCCCCTTTTTCACCCCCTTTTAGGGTGATTTTTAAGAAATGCTTAAACACATTTTTCTTTATTTTTTACCAAAAGCTTAAAGTTAAATCTGTGTGAATCTAACCCAAGACACAAAGGACTTTCATACAAACTTTCATCCCTTATTTCACCCCCTTAGGGGATGGATGTTGAAAAATTCTTAAACACGTACCTTTTTTTTATTTTTTACCATGAGCTCGGAACCAAATTTCTATAATTCTACTTTTAAAAATGTAAGACTTATAGACTTATATACGGGAAAAAATCATCCCCTTTTTCACCCCCTTGAAGGATGATTTTTTAGAATTGCTTAAACACGTGTTTCTTTTTTCATGTTTCTTTTTTCATTTTTTACCAGAAGCTTTAATTCAAATTTGTGTTAATCTAGCTCAAGAAACAAAGGACTTTCATACAAATTTTCATCCCTTATTTCACCCCCTTGGGAGATGAATTTTCCAAAATCCTTTCTTAGTGGGTGGTTTTGACGTGCATAGAACCTGTGTACAAAATTTCAGATCTGTATCTATAGCGGTTACGGCTCGGCGTTGATGAATCAATCAGTCAGTCAGGACATGCTCTTTTATATATTTAGATAAAATTTTAATAATTTATTGACAACATTATTAGAAGTAAAAATAAAACGCCGCATTTGGGATTGATAGTTGTTTATTAATTAGCTTGATTTTGAGATGCTGATCGACCCTTAATTGCTGAAACGCTCTCCGGAAGGATATTGAGAGCGATTTATTAAAACTACCCTATGTTGTACTCCAATAATTATCTCATAAAAAGGTGGTAAAAAATCGTATCGATGAAGGAAGAGGAGTACATTATAGATCTATCAGTGATTGATAGTAAATTAGGAACATAAAAATCTTAATCTAAGTGCTTACATAAAACCCCATTAGAACAGAAAACATAATTGCTGTTCTTAAACGAACCAATGAAGATAGCTTTAACTGATTACCAAACTTTAATAAGACAGATAGGAATGCAATCTCCGAATAAATTGGTTGACATCTAGAAAAAACAACCATTTATCGCAGCAATGCTCGCGTGATTCAGTTAATAGTCAGAAAGGAAATAGAAATGAATTTTTGAAAACCCATTACTTTACCTCATGCCTATGTCTACCTGGTGGGTCGTTCTTACTGTCACGCGAACGACAACTTTCGGCAAATACAGACCACGATATTTGTGCAGATGACTGCGTCGCTATTCATAAACATTTTTTTTTTAACTCGTTGCCCGTTTACTATGAAAAATTTTACTTTCTATTTTGACCACCTGAACAGATATGAACCGGACAGCGGGCAGCGGCATCTTTCTGTGTATCGTACCATCTTACATATTGCGGACACCAACAACAGCGGTCGCCAGCCGCAACGCTCAGAAGCGTGGTGACTATGGTAAATTCCCTCCAATGTACCACGCGTTTTTACTGGAGTTCTGGAGGGAGCTCCCTGTCCTGCAGTGGACGTTTCATGGGATGTTAAGATGAACAGATATCATGGTCACACTGGACAATGCGTGTATCGTTTATTTCTATATTCAATTGTGTAAGGTATTGAAATAAAGCTAGCCGATCTTGCGCACACTGGCTGGCAACACTGATGTCCGACGGTCGAGGTGAGCAGACTTGTGCGGGCGACGGTCTTGCAAATAATGCTGTTTTAATAATATTACAATTACCCGACTCGGAATAGGAGACGCTGAACCCCACAAGTTGTCATCTTTACTTTCGCTATAGAGCTAAAAATTGGTGCATTCAACGCGCACGACGGCGAAATACTTTGACCTTGAAACCATTTAAGGCAATTCTCACCTTTTTCTGCAAATTTAGACGATTTTTGATATAATGAAAAGTTCTGAAAAAAATATACAACGTGATTTTATAATTTCTGACTATACTTGAGTATCGTACTTAGGACATGAAACTGGACAACTTTCCCCAAGAAACATAGGTTGAAAGATGCGATTATTTTTTTGGACGTCCCATACAAATTCCAGTATTGACGGCGCAAGGTTTGTATGGGGAAGTCAAAATTTTTTTCAACCTATGTTTTTGGGGAAAGTTGTTTTTGGCGGCGCAACCAGTCCGGCTGCAGTTTCATGTACTTATTACCTTATTTAAGAATAGTCAGGCATTACAAAATCACGTTGTATATTGACTATCTATGTTTAAGCTATGATTTTAAATACCTCAAGAAAAGAATAACAACTTAGGCTTAAGGTTCCTTTCGAAATTCTATATTTCTTCTACACGGATGGATGGATTTACACAATTTTTAAAAGAAATTATTTATTGTAAGCTCTTTTTAACTGGACATGCTCGTAACATTTTTAAAAGATCTATCTAACGACACCCCCATCATGGAGTAGACGGGAAAAATATTTCATCCCCACTTTACGAGTAGAGGAGATACCTAACCAATTTTTTTATTTTTTTTTATTTTACCACTTTGTCGGCTTCAGTAATATGTATACATATAAGTAGTAAATACTAAGGGTCTCTGAGCTAAGCCGTGGAAAGACAGACATACAAACGGATATGACATGACGAAATTTTAAGGATTCAATGTTGACTATAGAACCCTAAAAACAAACTTGTACAGGCATGTCCAAATTTCCTTGCCCAAAGCAAAACACGGAACAAAATATCCCTACACGATAATAATATTTTATTTTCTCGGTAACGTTCCAACATAATCGTTTTTCTATACGAATGTTTCTGTAACATGAGAACGGGCGAAGATTTCCGGTTGGTTACGATTACAAGAAAAAATTGGTTGTTGCTTTTATTTTCTCTTCATTCTCAAAAATATATTTGCGAAATTCTTTGTGAAAAGACTTTATTCTTTAACGCGTAAGTAACAAAAAAAGTATATCTGTCCAGGCCAATCATTGAATTGGGCCGATCGAGATTTGCCCGGGGTGCATCACGATACGCCAGTATTTCTTGATTTGCCTATCTAATAGGTACCCGCCATATCGTTAAAAGTATAACGTTTGACGATTTGCCCGGCCATGCTTGGGCAAATCGATTCTGTAGGGTGACCAACCTAACCTGGTACATTACGATGCGCCCGGCCATATCTCGATGTGGCCAAGTGACTAGAAGGGCAAATTGACAAATAGGTTGGTCTCATCGATCTTAATTGGCCAGATCACGAAATGCCGGCACTTCGTGATCTGATCGGCCCAGTTCAACGATTGGCCCACTACATATCCACTCTAAATGTACCGGCGCACCTGAGGAAATTCTAAAGTTGGTGGATAGTTCCGCGACCGAAAAATCTGTCAAGGACACCAGAGAAAATTTGGCCAAATATGTCATAGGTGACCAAAAAAGCGTTGCGAGCATAATAAGCGGAACTCTCCGCATCGAAAAGTTCCGCAAGTGTGTCGCTATAATAAAGGATGTGAGTTTGCCCATGAAACTGAACAACTTTTCCCGTGGCATATTTTTTAAATTATATTATCTTACAATTTTGTTACACTAAAATTCGAAATAAGCAGGACAAATCCTTTTGATTGTATTCCAAGCTCGTATTTCTGTAGGATATCCATTTATTAAGTTCAATCAGTGGACATTCGCCAGGGGATATAAACCTAATAGTACAGGCTTTATTTAAGTCAAAAGAAACAGCGATTTGAATTGGTTGTCGGCATAAAATAGTGCAATTAAGGTGGTTGCTGAGCAGAAGTGCTGCCACTTTGAGAAATAAATTTATTACGTCATAAATACAAAACATTTACTCGTAATAAGGATTGTTTGATTGGCGGCAATTTGGGGTAGTTCTATATTTTATTATCCATCACATCACACCTCAGCTTATCGTGAATAGCTTTGTATTGTAAAACTGCCAAAAACGGCCACTTTTAGCACTTTACCAATACAAAGCTATAAATGATAAGCTAAGCTATGATGTCATGGGTTATAACATATATAACTAACCTATATTGCCGCCAAACGAACAATACTACTGAAAAGTTTTGTATTTGCGACGCAATAAATTTATTTCTAAAAGTAAGGTGCTGCCACCCAGCAACCGCGTTAATCCTGTAGAGTCTGCCTGTATCTCGTGGTAGCATTGCTAAAATATTCTATTGCGTTTTGTTTTTTCGTATAATACCATATTTTTTTCTAACATTTCAGGTAAAAACCGCTAACAAAAACTATACGCAGCCTCGCATGTTACCGCAGAGTTGGACAAATGGTGAAAGAGTGTGTAAGAAATATTTATACTCACTATTTACGCCACCATAGTTTAATAGGTAGGTACTTAAAAATAATATAAGTTCTTGTTTTGTGTGAAGAATTCATGAGAATGAGTTTGAAAATAAATCTTCTTGCCCGGCAAGTTCTTTTGCGCTGCGGGAATGACAGACATTGCGGAAGGTGAGGTGAGGTGTGAGTTGCTGTATGGCGTCATGATATCAGTGATGTTTCAGTGTCACGTCATTACTCTTCCCACAAAACTGTCCACCCCAAGACCACCCGGTCCACCCCCATTGACGTCTGCTCGCCTGTGTCAACATCTTTCATAAAATGCTCGAGGTGGCAAGCTTTTTGCAACGTTTGCAACTGACGCATTTCACCCGAGGCAGTTGTAACGATCATATTCGTCACAGTTTTAAGAATTTCATAATAAACGTATAAAATGATATAGACTTACTAAGTTAAAACAATTAAGACCCTATAATATTTCACCACTAATCAATTTACAACAGGTACGGTCAACGACAGGTAAAGCTTGACACTCGCAGTTTGTCTTTAGCTCTTGCGGAGATTGAAATAGTTATGGTACAAAATCCAACGTGTCAAGCTGAATGTCCTCTTGACTGTACATCTAAATAGACTTCCCGCTTACAAAATAGCACTGCGCTCGTAGTGGACTGTAATGCCTTGTAATTAGATTCATTTTGGTAAAAAGACGCAGTGGACGTATTATTGTAAAAACAATACTTCTTAGAAATTTAAGAAAAAAAGGCATAGCGAGGCAGTGACGTAACACACTGCAGCCAAATTGCACATGTGGTAATTTTTACTGCTTTGATTTAAGGTTCATTTTAGAAGAGACGCGGCAGGTATACAATTGTAAGGATTATTTGGAATTTTGAAAGAGGGAGATGCAGGGGGGCAGTCAGCGCTAGGCTTTAGAATAGGGATTACGTGCACAAATTATTATTTTTTTCGGCGGCCGCCTGGTTATAGTACTTTAGTGGTTAAAATTAGGGTTTGATTTAGAGACAGCGCCTGACTTCACGTACGATAGGATATAGACTTAGAGCTTAAAAAAAAACAGTAATTAGCGACTGCGGTTCAGTAGGCTAGGTATTAATTTAGGTACCTAATGCGCATTAGTGTTAAATGTTAGACGTGGAGGTTTACTGATTAAAGAAGTGTCAGGCGTTTTGCAATAGGGAATACTAACTTACTTTTTTTAGCAAGTGTAAAATTGTGTAAAGTAATTTATAATTATATTTCAATTTAGTGCAGTGAACGTGCTACAGGTATTGTACGAGAGGGCTTCGTGCTTGTGTCTTTCCCGTCGGGAATTTATGGCTTCGCTGTTGGTGAGTTTATTTCAGATTTCCTGCTATTCATTTAAAAGTGCTAGCTAGGTCTCTTGAAATGATAGGTCATCAGAGAAGGTGCTGGGGTGATCAACAAGTTTTCTGAGCTAAATCTAGGTGCAGCTGAATCCTGTGTTTTATGGTGCCAGCGTGAGAATTAGGTTGTGTTCATTTGATGCTAGGTTATTAGGGCACTTAGGTGGTGATGGATGTATTACACTAAAATGTGATGTAGGTATTCTAATGATATATCGATGAATACACAATAAAATTAATCGGTATAACACAGTCATGCATTTATAAGACAATATTATTTTAGTAAATTGGTTTTTATCTAATGTTCCACGAATATAGTACTGGTTAGATTTCCTAAGTTGCCTAGCCTGTATTATAGAGGGACAATATTTAGCACTCTTACACGTTAAAATTGAGTGTCGAATCTTGTTTCGTTTGGATCAAATGGATATAAAACAATTTACTAATCGTAGATAAATAAGCAGGTGGAGATGGATGTTATTTTGAGACGATCAGAATGATGTGCGGGATGGTTTACTAGGTAACCTAGCTCAGACTTCGGGTGTAGGATTGTTCTAGGTTTAGTAGGTAGGCCTGGGATGCTAGGTTGGATGGGAGTCCCAGATATTCTAAAAATTTATAGGAAACCTAATTCTAGACTTTCAAGTCTTCATCCAAACCCTATCCCTGGTTTTGAGTCACTTTCATTCCAGCAACGCGAGACGAAGAGACCACGTGCTTAATTTAATATTACTTCCTATAAGGTCTAGATCTAGGAAACCTAGGTCACCTAGAAATTGAAAGTGACGCGCGATCGAGACGAATCTGTAGCGCTCGGTTCGACATCACGCACAAGCTAGCGGGCTGAATTGGTATGTTTTATTTTAAATAATTTTATATATTATAATTATTTTCACTTTTTTATTTCAGTTTCTTCTATATTACCACAAATCAACTTATTTTTCTTTAATAAATCTAATGACCAATCCACAATGTACGGGTCTTTTAGATGTTGAAGTTAGACGATCACGCATTCATGGCCAAAATTATAACAGAATTAAAATAATTAAATTCCAGTCCACAATATTCACATAGGTAGGATACGGTTTGTTACACAGTACTTTGCTCGATTACAACAGTTTTGCCTCAGGTGAGGTACTTCTACTATTTGAATTTCATCTGACTTGTATATTGAACAAAAAAAAATTACCTATCTATGTATTTATAAAATTTTAAATTATGCTTTTTTAAATTGATTACTTGGCTTGGTAAAAAATTTTTGATTGGCTGAGATCTCGCCACTTGTACCACAACGGATCAGCCTCAATATTTCTTGATAAAATATTAAGGAGCCTATCTTTCCCGCCCGTTGTAATCTTCCTCCAGCAATCATATGGGAAATATGGCAGCTTCGAGCGTGTAAATTTAGAAAAAGTACGTACATGAGAATGATATTATGTAATACGTTCTTGGAATTTTGAACGATCTCCTGCCGCTGAGGGAGATGACTAGATTTTTTTTTACTTTCTGCTCTAATTTGTGTTTACCTCTTACAGAAATACCTTCAGACGGAATATTAATTCTCATTTATTTCTCATTCTAAATAAAACTCTGCGAAAATCTTTTTAAAGACCAATTTTGTAGCAAACGAAAACGAATGTTTTTCATACTACTGATACTACATTAAAATTACAAAACATGATTTTTTTTAAATTAAATACGTATGTTATTCGGGTTCTTCCCTCGGGTTACCACTTCAAAATTTTAATTAGTTATACCGTTAGATCGTAGGAGGTGAACAACTGTGGTCTCTGCCAACCCCGACGGGAACAAGGCGTGATATTATGTATGTATGTAAACCGTAAAACACAACAAATAGCATTATTTTCGCATTTAAGTTATTAGAATAGATTTTCAGTAGAATACGGGCTTAAAGTTAAACTAATTACTTATGCACCTACACTTCATAAACAAGTTTAACGTAATTTACAAACTTATACGGTTTTCCTTTAACGAATAAATTCAGAGTACGCGTTGCTCCACTAAAGAAATTCATGGCTCTGAGGAAGGCAAAGGCAAAAGTTTATTAACGTCGAAACCATAGAGCATTTTATTATAACGTCCAAGAGAGAAAATGTGTTTCTGTAGGCATTTGAGAGATTTTTTTTTAATCATCATTTCATGTCATCTTTAATTTGGCATGATCTTTAATTAAACACGGGGGCTATTACGGTAGCCGGAACGTGTCTGCAATAATAATATGCTAGCCATTTCCTTTGCATCACGAACTCCCGCCCAAAGCCCAGAAGGGAGTCATCATCATCGTCCACTGTAGGACAGGAAGCTCCCTTCAGAACTGCAGCAAAAACGCGTGGTACTTTGGAGGAGATTCATCATAGTCACCACGCTTGCAAGCATTGCGGCTGGCAGCCGCTGTTGTTGGTGACCGCAGTGTTTAAGATGGTATACACAAAGATGCTGCTGCCCATCTTCCTTTTCATAAGCCCTTTTTTGCCTCTTACAACACCCACGGATAGAGATGGGTTGGTACCATTCTTTGCCGGCACCACATGGACAGAACAGAAGGGAGTACGCAAATAGTATTGAGATTATTGACTTTTGCAGAGACGATTACTACGTAGGGCTACTCTCTTACGGACTTTGCGCGGGAATTTGTGTTGTAAGGGAAATGGTTCGCATTTGGCAGACACGTTCCCGCTACCGTAATAGTGCCCCTTATATTGGACTAAAGTGTCGTTTGCACTTACGTGTTACAGTCCCAATGGTAACAAAAAACTAATTTATGCGAATTTGAAAAGTCGCAGAACTAAAGTGATTTCAACTTGCCTCTAGAAATAACTTTAAGCACTTAAAATTATTCACATGAATTTAGTTATGATCTTTGTATAATATAACTTATTACTGGTTTCCGTTTTGATGTTTATAGGATGCATCACATATGCGTTGAGGAACTTTTTTGTATGGATTTCGTCTCTACGTTGATTGCTCGTTGGTCAAAACTTACATGAAAGTGGCCAAAGGAAAAGTCAAGTAGTCGTTACAAGGTACTTTAGACGCAAAATTTTTAAACACGTTATGAAATATGCAGTTTTGGAAATGCGGCAGTGAAGGAAGTTAAAAGTCTTGGTTGCAAACTTTTAGGAATGCTTTCGCCTCTATTTTTTTTATTTATCTTTTTAATTAAACATGATTTTCTCCTGCCATATCAAATTATATTTATTATAATATGTTTCACGGGTTTGTTTACCTTTAACATATTCCTGTGAGAATGAGATATCTAGGTTATCTTTTCTAGTCACTTCTTTTTTCCCACATGCCCCTACTTTGTTTGTTAAGCAATGTAATTTGAAGTAACTGTTAAAATTAGCCAAAACAGTAATACGTATAATTCAATGATGTCAGTGTATGTAACCTAACCTTATTTTATCGAAAATCATCAAACACTGTTAAAAATCATAAATGGCTCAATTTTATGTCAGTTAAACTGCTTGATGTAAAACATTTTCAGCATTAAAGCTGAATAGATTTTCCTTCGGTTTGCATCCAAACTGAAATTGAATGTAATATCATTTAGCAGCACTCTCTGGGAAGCGCAGTTTCAAAATTAAACGGCTGAAATCGTTTCCGGGCTTTACATTGCTAGATGAGGATGATCGTCAGAATTGTAATGATACCTTACCTAATTCGACAGGAAAAACTGAGATTTCCGTACCTTTTTAACACCCAAAATAAACTTAATCTATGTGGTAATACCACCCTAACACTTCCAGTGGGTGTCGCAAAAGGCGACTAAGGGATCTTAAACCGGAGGATCGGCAACAGCGTCTTACTACATATTGCAGAACCACACTAAGGTAACCAACCACTCATTACAACGCTGTACAAACCAAGGTTCAAGGAAAAGAGAAGCCACAGGAAAAATCCATGCCAAAGAATATCATATTATTACACGGTCGCGTAATATGCTTAATGGCCTACTAGCTTTTAGCCGCGACTTCGTCCACATGTTCAAAACCATTCAAACAATTTATTAAATGAGTTAACACAGTAAAATAATAGCACATTACTGCAATGGCGGACAGGTATTGAGAGACGAACGTAATAATATAGGCAGAGGCGTAGCCGAGGCTCACAAGGTTAAGTCCTTCAATACCTGGTTACGGCCAAGACTTGAATAGTACTTTTCTCAATAAATGGGTGGAAATTCAAACTAAACTATTAGCTATCAAGCAAAAAAGTTTATTAAAATAGGTTCAGTAGTTTTTGTGTGATACTCGAACAAATAAACAAACAGACAAAGATTTCTAATATCAGTGATTTGGATTCAGAGGCATTAAAATAGCAGAACGTGATAATTTTTATGGTCTTTCGTAAGTCGTAAAAAATTTAAAACATATTTTGAAATGTACAAGTAAAGCCCTTTCATAATGATACCCCATTTGACCTAGTAACGATAATAAAAAAAATTGCCCGCCATATTTGGCCACATAATTAAAATATTTTTTCATTATTTTGTTTGCAATTAAGTTGAACAAGCATGTCATAAAACTATTCCAATTTTAAGTCGCTGTTGTAAGGTTGCTGATACATACATTACAGGTGTGACAGACAGACAGACAGACCTGAGGTGAAGTCGCACCATAAGGGTTCCTTTTTACTATTTTAGTTCGGAACCCTAAAAACTTACAATGATGAATAAGACTTTACCAACGCTGGTCAGTCTAAACAAGTGATTCCTAATAGTATTTCGAAAAAGAGTTAGCTAACGATAAAACTGAGACCATGAAATAAATCTTCATCGGTCACCCAAAGCATCCTTGTCCACCAAACAGAGATTATGTCCTGAAGATTGATCGCCACATTCGTAAGCCTCATAATATCGAATCCAACCAAACCGGCTAAGTGCGAGTCTGACTCACGCACTGAGGGTTCCGTACCGCCACAAAATAGCATGTTTTAGACAGAACTGCACTTGCAGAAATACTGTGCCTTTCGTTAAATCCGACTCGCACTTTACCAGTTTTTATAATTTTTTGTTCTTCTTCAGCTTACTCACTAAGATGTGTAATCGTTTTTACGATTTTTATTTTACATAATAGCTGAACACGCTTCTCACTAACGCGTCGTTTTTCACTTTTATTTTTAGGTGATCCGCATAACACATTATCATCGTCGTATCTACCGAAAGACGTCCACTGCTGGACACACCCCTGAAGATCTACACGATCTCTCAATAAAACATATTTTTAACTGACGATAACGGCACGGCACGGCCTATTAAGGCACTTTAAAGGTAATAGATGATGAGAGCTTAGGTAATAGCGTCCCGTTGAAACCCTTTACATAGGAAACTCTAAAAAGAGACCGACTTACCGTATCTCCAGTCGCAAAAGTTAAATTGCACATTAATGCGACGTCCGAAGTTTAATGTAACGGCAAAAACCGTTACTACCAAACTCAATTCCAATAAATCCCAGTAAATTCCGGTATTTTGCGGAGTTCATTAAAACCAGTAAACGTTTCACTTAATTTTAGTGGCCGACGGAATTGCCTTTTTAACAGAACTGCTGTGCGCACCAAATTAAGAGGAATCATTTGAGATTAAGGATTTAGTTTGTAAATGACAATTATGTGTTCTTTAAGCCTTTTGGAGCGAGCATTAAAGGTCTGTAGTTCCAATTTAAGTACGAGTATATTATATATCTTCTTGTCTTTTATAAAACCAGTGACTTTGGGAATCCACGAGAGCATGTTTTCTTACGTCAATGATAACTAGTTTATTTCAAACAGTAAGAACAACACTGTCTTTCAACGGAACTTTTAAAGTTTCACAGAAGAACTAAAGAGGTACACCTTCTAGAGTGCCAACTACGAAGTTTACGAACCGTAAGATGAAGTGTGAGCTGGCTCCCCACAAGGTGGACCTACGATCTAGTCAAGGTTGAGGGAAACCGCTGGATGCAAGCAACGTAGGACTAGTCTTCATCGAGATCCATAGGGGAGGCCTATGTCCAGCAGTGGACGTCTTATGATCATAATGCCGGCAGTAATAAAATAACACATGCTCCAAAGCGCTTACTTATAAAAAAAATCGTGACCCCTTCTCTAAATCGACACCCAAATACGAGTCGCCCTCCGTACGTGCCCTCGCGAAACCTATTTATCCCTTTGACTTAAGAGGGCAGTCATTCTAGCCCCCGCCATACAAAAAAATAATATGCAAACAGAATTTTTTTTTAAATAAAAAGATTGTATATCTTCGTATACATGGTGTTGCGATAATTTGAACCACGTATTTTAGGCAAAATAAATTACCTTATTATTCCCGACGTTTCGGCTGCGTTGCAACAGCCGTGGTCACGGGTTGTTGCAACGCAGCCGAACGTCGGGAATAATAAGGTTATTTATTTTGCCTAATAACTATTATCGCGCTAAGACCCGGAACAAAATAAACATGATTGAAAAGTCCGAAAGTCTAAAACAAACCACGCATTTTACCTTTGTATCTGTTTTCCTTTTTACCTTTTACGTTTACAATGCCACCGATAATGCTGTCTGTGTGGCTGAGTTTTGGTCCAATATAATATAAATCACGCCAGAATCGACTCTAAAGAAGTAGAAGATCTGTTTCCTCAAGAAACATACGAAAAAAGGTATGGAAAACATTAATATAGGACTTGCTTTGAAAGGCAAGGCGTTGACCGAGGCTACGGAAGTAGTCTTCAACGAGCCATGTCAGAGATCTTTGGCGGCTAAACAACTCTGTCACCAGGGTGTGTGAGGTCGATCAACGACATTACAATCCACACAATATAATGACGATTACTTAGTCTTTTTTTCAGTGCTGTATTGGTGGTTTTATTAGTGCAGTGTAGTTATTGGTCCCAAGGAAACTGTTACAGGAAAAATCTATAAGCAAATTGAAATAGCTAGTACTAATTTGAATGAAAATATCTTCTTGTACTCAAACACTTCATTCTTGCATGACTGGACAACAAGTTTTGATGCTTGAAAGTTTTCCAGTATAATCTTTAAAAATAGTTTTATATGGGACGAGCTTCGACCAAGATATCTTTAAGGACAGTTTTTTTCCTGACTGATTTCAGGGTTAATATCAATTCAGTTCGCGTACCCTTGAGCGAGGTTCCTTAAAGACTCTTTTCGAACTAACATTAGAGGATGTACATTTTTCACGGCTTAAGCGATTTACCGAACCTTTTTTTATTTTCAGAAATAAAGTAACAGCGTTCGTGACAAAATTGGACAATACGCAAAGTCTGTTGTTAAGAAATTTGCCGAAGAAAATACGTTGATACGAGGTGTTGTGAAAATATAAACCCATGTTGGTTGGGCTATGTCCGGAGTTAGGACTCCGCAATAGGTGGTGGGATCGCATCATTACATAAATAACACAGCATAATAAAAATTACTGTACCACAAACTAGAAGTTTACTTACATATTAGGGTCATTCTCCTGAGTTCCCATTCTCTTGTGACTTCTGTCACCTTTTTTAAAACTGTAAATTTTGCAATTTCATTAGCTGGGCTTCGAAATAAACCCTATTTAATAGAGCCAACCTTTTAAGGCCCACTTTTTAGTAACGTAGTTTCTCCACAAAATTAATCCCTACTTTTAAGATGACAGAAATCAGAGAAGGGATTATTACTTAGTGACAGAACTTGTAAATGTCACCGAAACTGTCCATAATAAATATCTTTACTAATAAATATCTAGACTATCTACCGTTTAAGTTTGTACAGTCGGTCCCGAGACACACTGAATATCAGTCAATTTTCTAGCACACCTTAATTAACCCAAAACGAATGGTCTATAAATAAAATAGCTACGTTCACTTCACTGATCAAAGCCCTCTTTGTAACAAGGTATATACCCACCTACATACAAATAGGTATAGGTTTAGAGCAGGCTTGTAAGTATTGGTGATGATCCACCTCATTGGTCTAGTGTTTAGAGAGTTCGGCTTAGTGGCGGTCTCAATCCGGAGGTTCTAGGTTCGTTTCCCGGTGGGCACCTGTCAAACTAAAACCACTTTGATAGACTTGCCCAGACAATTGTTGCGACACACCTGTGCAAATTCCGACAAGGAAAGTTCCGCGACCTAAAAATTTGATAATTGTGACACCAGCGGAAATTCCGCCAGATGTGTCATAGATAACCTGAAATGCGTTGCGAGCGTAATGAGCAGAACGCAGGCGTGTCGCTACATTAAGGGGCTGATAAGAGCTAAATACACTTCACTTGAGCAGGTTTTTAACGAAAAGTGATGAATATATGGCCGTGAAAAAAAATTATGTGATAATTAAGCATCTTTACAATAATAGGTGTGGAACCCATGCTATGATGTCTATGTAACTAAAATTGAAAAAAATCAAAAGAAATTTACCAGATTCTTGACATATAAGCTTGGATTACCTTACCTTGATTATCCGCAACGGTGTTTAAAATTTCATCTCTTACCGTTGAAATTACGGCGAGAAATTAACGATACAGTGCTGCTTATGAAAATAGCTCAGGGCAAAATTGATAGTCCAGAACTCTTATCGAATATTAAATTGCTAACTCCATTTAGAACATTAAGAAACCCTTTATTGCTTCATGTCCCATCTTGTACCACTCGATATAGACTGAATAGTTTCTTTCCCATAACCATGAAATTATTTAAATCATTGAATCATAACAATTCCTTAGATCTGTTTGCTGGCAGTATAGATGCAACTAAAGGCGTTATGGTTAGTGTTTATAACAATACTTGAAATTTAGATTTTAAGCAATAATGGTGCTTACCTTCTTATTCAATTAGTTACTTAAGATTATTTTTTTATATAATATTTATTTCTTTTAAATTGTGGAAGCTTGTAATTGGCTCCTAGATATTTACTAAGTGTATTATTTTGTAAACACAGCTGTAAGCTACCCACATAAAATAAAATAGAATAAAAATAAAATATGGCCGACTCTGAAACACGATTAAATATATTTTGTACGCCATAAAAAAATCTAAAGTTACCTCTGCTTTTTGCTTTTAAACCGTTTTTCTTAATTACCCATTAATCTATGATTCCAAAACTTTTACACATTATTCAATATATTATGCATAATAATACAGCTGTTTTATAATTAATATTATGGGTACAGATTTTGAGAAAAATGCAAAAATGAGCGAAAAACGTAAAACAGCTCGAATCCGCTCCATTCTAGGCACGCGCATTCTGCCCTTTGTTAGAAAGGGAGGTAATTCAGCTCTTATCAGCCCCTTAAGTTAGTATACTGCAGAGTGAATCACTTGATTTTGGCCGTCCGCAAAACTCGCGCAAGCGCAGGGAGCGGGTGGCATGTCTCGGCGTTCACTGCGTGTCATACAGCACCGCGCTCTTACTAAGCGCGCCTTCCGACCTTTCCGTAAGCCATGACAGAGGCCTTTGGCGGCTCAGTAACACTGACACCAGGGTTTGTGAGGTCGGTCGTCGACATTACAATCCATACGACATGATGATTTAGTGGTTTCTGTAGTGTATTGCCTTGTTGCGTGAGTCATTGGCCCTAGTGGGTTTTTATAGCCGCTTCTTTTTTTCCCACTATGGCGCCACATTGTTTGTGAAGCGATGTAGTTTAGCTGTCGTCATTAAGAGATTTTAATATCCAACAATGAATAAACGATTTTGACTTTGACTTTGAGTACCATTCTCGTGGTGTAAGTCAAGACAGAACTTATGTGAACTTGCTTTATTACGTAAGAGTTCCAAACTTATACTTAAAGGTAGTTCATTTCATTTCATTTATTCATTGCTTTACATGTAGTTACATTCATAGGTCTTATAATTAATAAAAAGATCAATACATGTACCCTGTTAGGGCATAGCAAGTGTCAAGGCCACGCTTATAAATTAAATTCAAATTATGTCCATACAATAAAAAAAAAACCGGCCAAGTGCGAGTCGGATTCGCGCACTGAGGGTTCCGTACCACCACATAATCATAATTGTATTAGTTGAAATTTCAGTAGGTTAATGTGCTAGATTTTTTGAGTCCGACACGCGCTTGACCAAATATTATTATTTGTTGTTATTTTATAGCTTATGAACAATAAACATACCAATGTTCAAATTTGTAAGTGTTTCCGTTTTTAAAAAGAACTAAAACAAAAATCGCCTCAGCGACCATCCAACTTGGCCCCTCTCTTATATGAATGTTCTTGAAACGGGAGCTCACCACAATTGGTTCTATTAGTTGTGAGTAAAGTTGTAATATTTAATAATTTCAGACTTTTCCCTTTATTTGTACTGTGAGACCTAGCTTCTTGCCAAATTTCATAATTTTAGGTCAACGGGAAGTACCCTGTAGGTTTTGGTTTTTTGCATAAATGTATGGAGATGAGGATATAAAAAGCCATATCTTTTGATTGCGTCGTTGTAAAAAAAATTAATTTTCAGATCTTGTGTGGTTCATAGACCCTAACATACGGTATTAATTTCAAGCTGATACCTCTACCCCTTCGTGAGATAAAGGGTCTTGACAGACAGACAGACGGACAACAAAGTGATCCTATAAGGGTTCCGTTTTTTTCCTTTGAGGTACGGAACCCTAAAAAGAATAATAATAATAACAACAAGATCAAATAATACAAATTAAGATTAAAAATTAAAATTAAAAACGTGCCTGTCAAATTATTAATACCTAACCTTTACATGTCAAATTAAAATACATTATAAAATTTTTAAAATTTATTTATAAATTTAAAATTTAATACGTTATATTATAAGCTTCTAAAAGATTCAACTCAGTACTGAATTCAACAACGAAATTGAACTGAGATTTCGGTTATTATAGGTAGCACAGTTGTAGCTAGTAGCATAGGAGATCCTATTGCAAAATTAATCTCTAGAATTTTTCACATTTAAAGATATATGTTGGAATTAGTGCTAGATTAAAAAAAAACTATTAACTCTATGTTGAAGTTTGAACAATTTTAATTATAATCGGGTTTGACTTTCAAAGTAAGGCAGTAGAAATAAAAACCTAAATTTGTTATTTCGCCGCTCTTGAGCATTCGAAACTTTTTTAATTTTAACAAACTATAGGCACCTATTTCTCGTAGCTACACTAAAACGCCAAGTGCTAAGCCATAAATATCAAGCTAAGCGGAACCTGCCTCGTGGAAAACCTTTAATTTATTTCAATGATTTCTGCTCCATGCCGCCATTAAAGCGGATTTAGTTCTATTGAGTTACGTTCGTGTGTCGTGACGTGACCCTTATATTAAAATGGCCAATGGTTGTTTGGCGTAATTTTAGTTTTATAAACAAGCTTTTGATCGGTCTAGCGCTTAAATCGAAGAGATAGAGAGAGAAGAGAGAGAGAAAGATATTTTTCATACTGGGTGTTTTTCGCACCAGAAAAAAAAACCGGTCAAGTGCGAGTCAGACTCGCGCGCCGAGGGTTCCGATATACCTATAGTATTTTTGGAAGCAATAAAGTCCATTTTCAGGACCGCAAAACTAAATTTGTTTGTAAAGGTTTTTTGCAGATTTCTGAAAAACTGTGCAACTTAGAAAGATCGTTTTATTTTTGCTGTAAAGTTTACATAAACCTCTGTCAACTGTAATTAATTCAGATTTTCCCTTACTCAAACTTCGGAGATAAGGGGGGGGGAAATGGTATTTTTTTTGACATTTTTCATCATAACTTGAAAACTAAGAAACTTAAAAAAATACAAAAATATATTTTAAAATGTACAAGTAAAGCCCTTTCATATGATACCCCACTCGACCTAGTAGCGACAATTTGAAATTTGGCCCCCCCTATTTTGGCCCCCTTTACATTAATAATCATACTTTTTTCAAAAAATTTTCATGTGCAATTAAGTTGGGCAACTATATTCTAAAACTATTCCAAATTTCAGCTCGATAGCGTAAGTGGTTGCTGAGATATAGAGGTGTGACAGACAGACGGACAGACAGACAGACAGACAGAGCGGCACCATAAGGGTTCCTTTTTTTTACCATTTTGGTATCGGAACCCTAAAAAGAAATGAGCTGATTTGCTTGTGAAAAAAGAGACTGAGCATGAAACACTATTTGGTGTAGCTATGTAGCTACTACCGATGATGTAGCTTAGCCCCGTAGCCAATCAGGTCGCCTAAAATTATACAGTCAAGTGCACAATGACTAACTACAGGCAAACCTTCGAAAGAAGCGGTTGTTTCCTTTGTGTGTTACCTAAAAACGAAAAAAATAATAAAAATAATAGTACATTAAAATGTAAGTGCGTTATTTTGGATATTACAGCCGAGGCTCAGAAATTGCAGCCCGAGCCGCAGGCGAGGGCGTAATGGAGCCGAGGGTGGAATGTCCAACGCGCACGAGCTTTTTACGACTTTTTCAACACATTTGTGAATAAAAACAAATCAAATTGGTTACCTTTAAAAATACTAAACTTTGCTAACCTTACGTCCACCGCACGTCCACCGGAACATTTTGTCGGCTGCATATGTTCATGTTTTCCTTTAATTTTACCAGCTTTCAAAATTGTATTTAGTGTTTGAGTGTTTTAGACGGTTCAGGAACAGTTTTTTATTTGTAGAAGTCGACACTATTAGAAATAATTACAATAATAAACACTACAAATATTTGTAAAATGGCGCGCATTATTTCTTTTTCAGCGGGCATAGATTATGCGTCGCATGAGGAGGCCCAAAAACACTACCAACTGTGTTATCTTACACCACCAATCTTTTATCAATTATTAGTTAATCTTGTAACCAAGCCATAAAAAAAGTAATTGTCACTCGGTACCCAAACATCCTATTCCATCAACCTTGAAATAAATTATCAAAAATTGAATACCTTGTTACGTAAATGACAAATTTATTGTTAATTAGTTAATTACTATAAATAATTTCATAAAATCAACATTTATTTATGATATTATCTCGAAATCAGCTTGAAAATTTTAGTAACATAATAAGCATAAAAACTCCTTACTCTTGGCCTATTAAAAAAAAAACAAAAATAAAACACTAGTAAAGTAATCTAATGACAAAAAGTCGCGTTTTTAATAAGCTGGACGGTCTATCAAGTATTCTGCTAAATAAACATACGTTTCTTTACATTGAAACTATGTTGAAATTTTGAATGTTTTTAGCAGAATACCAATAGACCATAAATACTTTCCTGATTATTTGAAAGCGCCATCTAGTTTCAGAGAGTTTTATTCTTTTCCGGCAAACGATTTCTAGAAGAGACCCCGGACACTACATACATCGAGCGCGAATTTGAAATTGGAAGGTCGCGTACTTAGAGCAACGCTGGCAACGCGTCAAACCGCGCAAGCCCGTTTCCGGGCTTTGCGCGCAAAAATCGTGTTACTCTATGGTCGCGTAGGCCCGCATACTCAATACAATAAAAAAACAACCGGCCAAGTGCGAGTCGGACTCGCGCCCTTAGGGTTCCGTACCTATCTACCATATAATATACTAAAAGCTTTTGCTCTTTGATTTTAAAAACTCCGCGTCCATTCATCTTGACCCCTCTTTTATAGAAAAGTTCTTGAAACGGGAGCTCACCTTAATTGGTTACTATTAGTTGTGAGAAAAATTGAAATATTTAATGATTTTAGACTTTTCCCTTTATTTGTACTGTGAGACCTAGCTTCTTGCCAAATTTCATAATTTTAGGTCAACGGGAAGTACCCTGTGGGTTCTACTTTTTTGCATAAATGTATGGAGATGAGGACATAAAAAGCCATATCTTTTGAATGCGTCGTTGTAAAAAATTGAAATTTTTAGATCTTGTGTGGTTTATAAACTTTAATATTCGTTATTAATTTCAACCTGATACCTCTTCTCGTTCGTGAGAAAAAGGGTCTTGACAGACAGACAGACGGACAATAAAGTGATCCTATAAGGGTTCCGTTTTTTATTTTGAGGTACGGAACCCTAAAAATACTAAAATCATTATTAAAAAGTCCACATTTCTCTTAAATATAAAACTTAAATGACCACACTAGGCAGGGCCTGTGACGTGACCATTATAACATATTAGTTACACATAAGGACTTATTGCCGGGATACTTAGTTCATGCAAAACTATATAACTTAATTGATAAATTTTCAGACTTGCAGAGTAATTCACAATAAATAAGATAATAAAATGAACAATGAAATTCTTAGAGCAACGCGTCAAATCGTGTTACTCTATGATGAAATTGTAAGACCCCAAACATAAAAACAAACGTGTGTGTGCGAGTGTGTATGTGCGTGCGTCTGTGTGTACGGTGTGTGTGTGCGCATGTGTATAAGTGATGGCTTTTACCAAAGAGATTTAAACCTCGCTGCGCGCTTTTACTGTATATAGGAATAAAAATAGCTTAAATTTCGTCGTAAGTCATATTTATTAATTCTTGCTTCAATTTTCTTTTTATTTCACGCTTTTACAAATACCTTATATCATGTAGTTGTAATATTCTGTTATACATAGAAGGAAACATGAAGGCTCTAAAATTCCTTTTTCTAACCAAATCTTTATATCATCATCGTTTAACATAGTTGTATGCATGTGTGGTGCATGCTTGCTACAGCTCGAAGTATATACAGGGTGTTAATTTAATTGCGTGCCATAGCTTAGAGGGTGTTTCAGTAACGATAAAGGAACACAAAACAAATATTTGAAAAAATCCTTCTTAAAAAAATTATCCTTCTAAAAAAAAATACCTCGCGCTGGCCCTCACGGCGTAGAGGAGCGTCCCCGGGTGGCGGATAGGGGAACGGTCGGTAGTGCAGCATAGCTATGCTACTCGGCTAAGTCCGATGGACTCGCTGACCAACGACGGGTGTGGTCCTCCAGCATTTTGGGGGTTGTGCGGCGGGTTAACGGCCCTCCCACGTCAAAACACAATAGTTACGAAACCGAACAGAGAATATAACCGATCCGATCCCAAAACAAACGACATACGGCGAGGAATTATGGAACTCCGATTAGCTTCGTGGAATGTGCGTTCTCTGTCTAAACCCGGTGCCCTATACCAAGTCAACAATGAATTGCAAAGATATAAGGTTGGTATAGCAGCCCTCCAGGAAGTCAGGTGGCCGGGTAAGGGAGAATGCAATGTGGATAACAAAGCAGTACTTTTTTACAGTGGAAGTGACACTGGACATCATATTTATGGTACTGGATTTATGGTTTCTAAACCCCTAATGGGTAGTGTGATCAGATTTGACGCTGTCTCTGACAGACTATGTGTACTCCGCATTAGAGGCAAATTTGGGAATATTTCGTTTGTCAACGCTTACGCTCCAACTGAAGGATCAGATGAAGATACTAAAGACGAGTTCTATGACAACCTGGAATTAGTCTATGACCAACTACCGTCCTACGACACCAAGATACTTTTAGGTGACTTCAACGCGCAAGTAGGAAGAGAAGACATATTTTTACCAACTATAGGCAAGCATAGTAAACATGCGCGTTCTAATGATAATGGTGTCAGACTAATTAGCTTTGCTTCATCTAATGCTATGGTTATTAAGAGCACTATGTACCCTCATAAGGATATCTACAAAGGAACCTGGAAGTCCCCAGACGGCAAAACTATCAATCAAATCGATCATGTACTGGTAGATGACCGACATAAGGGCACCATACAAGACGTACGTTCTTTCCGAGGCGCTGACTGTGATACCGACCATTACCTTTTGGGGATTAATGTAAGAGTAAAGATTAAAGTGGATAGGATTAAACATAATAAAAAGGAAGAACCTATTGATACAGACAAACTTAAAGACAAAGAACATTCACTTAAATTTAAATTGGAACTAAATAATAGATTTAAAGACTTGGTAATAGAAGATGATATAGACAGAAATTGGCATTGCTTAAAAAATACCGTTAAAAATGCTGCACTGAAGGTACTGGGCCGGAAAAAGAGGAGGAAAAGGAAAAAATGGTGGAACCAGGAGTGCGAGAAAGTAGTACAAGAAAGAAGGAAATACAAAATATTATCGGAACAAGACCAGAAATGGGAACATAAATACAAAGAGGTGAAGACAGAAGCAAAAAAAGTGATTAGAACAGCAAAACGTCAGTACTTGGACAACATCGTGAAGGAAATGGAAACGCTCATTCGAGCCAACGAATCAAGGAAGTTTTATAAAGAAGTAAAGACGGTTAAGAAAGGATATCAACCCACAGCTCAATTTCTCGAGGATAAGGATGGTAATCTTGTTACGGCTAGCGAAGAAATAAAGACCCAATGGCGTAACTACTTTTTACAACTCCTAAACTGCCCCCCGCTCGATGAACCCCTGTGTCGCACTACCGCCGATAATGACAGTGAGGTAGAGCCTCCAACATTCGATGAGGTCCGACAAGCCATATTGAGGCTTAAGAATAACAAAGCCCCCGGTTTCGACGAATTGCCATCAGAGGTTTGGAAATACGGCGGAGGGACAGTTCAATCTCAGTTGTACGAGCTGCTGCCTAAAATATGGGAAGCTGAAAAACAGCCAGTCGAGTGGAATATAGGTGTGATCTGCCCCGTTCATAAAAAAGGCAGTAAAAAGAAGTGCACGAACTACAGAGGCATTGCTCTGCTCCCAACTGCGTATAAGGTGCTATCATATGTACTGCTTAAAAGATTGGAACCGTACGCGGAAAAAATCCTCGGGGACTATCAGTGTGGTTTTCGAACTAATCGCAGTACCATCGACCAAATCTTCCTCCTCAAACAACTCATGGAAAAGAGGTGGGAATATGCACAGAGTATGCACGCACTCTTTGTTGACTTTGCTAAGGCTTACGATAGCATCGACCGGGGCGCCATGTATGTAATACTCAGGAACTTTAACGTACCTAGCAAATTAGTCAACCTGATTGAGACTGCTACAAAGAAGAGCAATATGAAAGTGCGGGTTGAGGGCGAGCTGACGGATGCGTTCGATGTCATCACTGGACTAAAACAGGGCGATGCCCTATCACCTATGCTTTTCAATATAGTTCTGGAGTATGTCTTAAGGAGAGTGTTGATTCTAGACTGTGGACTAAAACTAAACGGCAGGCACAAGGTGATAGGGTATGCAGACGACCTAGCCCTGTTGGGTGAGACAAGCGCTGAGGTACAGATGGCCACTAAGGTGCTGGAAGCGGAAGCGTTGAAAGTAGGCCTAAGGATTAACCACAGTAAGACTGAGTACCTTCACATGAGGCGATATAAAAACACACGCACCAAACCCAAAGACCTAGATGTTGGAGATACTGTGTACAATGGGGTGGCTAATTTCAAATATCTGGGCTGTACCGTCAACGATACTAATACCTGTGACCAAGAAGTCGACATTCGAATACAAAATGCCCTGCGATGCAGTGCCGCTTTGCATAAAGTGCTAGTGTCCAAGCTTCTCAGTAGAGGCACTAAGATCCGGATCTATAAGACCGGAATAAGACCAATATTAATGTACGGGTGCGAGGCTTGGACACTAACGCTTAAAGAGGAGAACAAACTCCTGGTCGCCGAGAGGAAAATTCTCCGTAAAATCCTTGGGCCAAAGTTAAGAAGTGACGGAAGCTGGAGGATTCTTAAGAACGCGGAAATTCAAGAACTTGTGGCTGACCCTTATATAATAGGAGAGACGAAGGCTCACAGACTCCGCTGGCTCGGCCACCTAGAAAGAATGGGGGAGGACCGCCACGTCAAGAAAGCCTTCGTGGGTCAACTGACGGGTCGACGCCCGGTTGGCCGCCCCAGATATCGGTGGATCGACGTAGTGAGCTCAGACCTGCGCGAGCTCCAGGCAGGCGACTGGCGAACCACCGCACAAGACCGGGACCAGTGGCGTATTCTAAGACTCATTTTGGGTCGTTGCGCCAAAGGAGTAAGTAAGTAAGTAAAAAAATTACAACTCCATTGAAACTAAACTAACGCCACCGCGCTTTCACCGAGGCAGCGCAAGAGTATCAAGAAATCCTTTTTTTTTGTGTATGACTCCAATTTTCCCTTCATACTTTAACGGGCTTAGGACCGTCAAAATGTACCTTGTAATACTTACCCGATAAATTATAAAAAAAAAATCAGTGATGAAAAAAAAAATTAAGTAGGTTTTTTTTTATATATTTTTTTGTGTTCCTTCATCGTTACTGAAACACCCCCTAAGCTATGGCACGCAATTAAATTAACACCCTGTATAGTTTTCTAACACTTAATACTTCGGCTTCTTTGTAAAGTTGACTTGTAGAATATTCAGTACAAAAGACCCTCAAAAGGACCACGAGAATCGCGCGGGCGGGTGCGCGCGGGGGTTCGGGGTAGATTGCAAGGAAGGTGGAGAGTGTACGTTCTATATAATTCTTTGTAGGTATACTACTTTATTATGTGCCGTTACCGTAATTTCTCCCCACACAATAACACTGCTGCCGTAAAAAACTGCTCGTTCAGTTAAGCATTACGTTACTCAAGGACTCGGATTCCGAACTTCAAGCTTAAGTATTCTTGTAATTCAAACGTGACGTCACCACAACTTGTGACGTAGGTAAGTGTATTGAAGTTTGACATTGAGTGGGGCTCGTTGCTTGAACTAGAAACTTTTGAGTGTTGTTCGGAACATGTTCAGAACTGTCTTGAGCAGTTGCGCTCTTAGTAAGGGTTTGCTTAAGATGTTCAGATTTCCGTACGAGATCACGAGATCCTTTCAAGTGGACAATTTAGAAATATGCTATTTACTAACCATCTCAAATAAGCTACTTTTTATGCACATCAAGGTACACCGTGTTTTTACTTTCGAGCGGAGCGAGAAAGGTATTGTATTCGTGAAAAAAAAAAGTTTTTCTAATTTTCTCAAAAATATGTTCTATATCACTTAAACATCATTAAAAGCAAGTCTCCCAAAAATGTCCGTCCGTCGGTCGGTCTGTCCGTCACGCTTTGGCCTAGCGGCTTAACGAATAGTCCGATAGACACCATATTTCAAATTTAAGATTTTCTTGTAAATTCATCGAAGGATACTGAGTGGTTTCTTGCTGGCTCTCTTTTTGATGGTAGCTGTCATACAATGGAAATGAAAAATTGCGATTTGCTCAAAAACGGCTAAAACGATCTTGATGAAATTTTGTATGACCAAGAATCTCCATGCAACGTACCTTTCGGTAGTATCCATTGGTCTGTGGAAGTTCATATAAGGGGTGTTCCCTTACTACTAAAATTTAAAAATGTGATTTACTCAAAATCGGTTTCAATGAGCTTATTTAAATGCTTCAAATTGGAATTGTGAATTGGTTATGTACCTAACTGCATATTTCATTTAATTTTTTTTACGTAAATCTAGTATATGTAAGTTGGTATTTCCATATTATTTGTATGGAGTTACAAACTTAAGTTTGCACTTGGTCCTTATTTTACCATCCGCAGCCCTTTATAATCTAGTAGTTAGAGCATTCGGCTCTTGATCCGGAAGTTTCCCGGTGGGTTCGATTCCCGGTGGGGACACTGTCGAATGATGACTCTCGTATAAAAAAATCGTTTACCTTTCATACAAAATACGCTTTTTAGGGTTCCGATACCAAAATGGTAAAAAAACGAACCCTTATGGTGCGACTTTGTCTGTCTGTCTGTCACACGTCTATATCTCAGCAACCACTCATGCTATCGACATGAAATTTGGAATAGTTTTAGAATATAGTGGCCCAACTTAATTACACATGAAATAATTTTGAAAAAATTATGATTATTAATGTAAAGGGGGCAAAAATAGGGGGGGCCATATTTCAAATTGTCACTACTAGCTCAAATGGGGTATCATATAAAATGGCTTTTTTTGTACATTCTAAAATATATTTTTCATTTTTTTATGTCTCTTAGTTTTCAAGTTATGATGAAAAATGACACAAAAAATACCATTCCCCCCCTTATCTCCGAACTTTGTAAAAGAAAAAATCTGAATTAATATCAGTTGACAGAAGTTTATGTAAACATTACAGAAAAAATATAACGCTCTTTCTAAGTTGCAGTTTTTTAGAAATCTGCAAATAACCTTTACAAATAAATTTAGTTTTGCGGTCCAAAAAATGGGCTTTTTTGCTTAAAAAAATACAAAAAGTCAACGGAACCCTCGGCGCGCGAGTCCGACTTGCACTTGACCGGTTTTTTATGAGAAGATGCAGTTTTTTTTTATTATTACTAAAGTAATTATGCACTTTTTTACTTACTTGATACACGATTTGGTAAAAAAACATACTATTTTTTATTAACAGTATAAAACGTGCCAGGTTGCGCGAAAGCAACCCTATGACTTATTGTTTTAGACTCCCTTTTTCATTGTGCACTATCCTCGATAGGTTGCTTGTTGGTATTCGAGGAGGTACGGCTGCCAACCGCCAGTTCTTAGTCTATTAGACTTGCGTTTCTATTTTTGAACTTGGAAATTCTTGTCTTGCAAATCACCGTTCCTGAATAAATCTTTCAAAAAATTATTTAAGGAGACCATTATCGAGACATAGGCCCAAGTTTCGTTTTTCGAATTACTGTTCAAAAATTCCATTATTACTTTGTTCAAAGTCCGGACAACTGATTGCTGGATTCAATGGAATGGAAAACTGATCTGGAGCGTAAAAAAGTGATATCTTGATTCATTTCTGTTTGTTTTTGTTTGGTAGCCGTCTTTTGTGCGAAAATGTGTCTAAAAAGAAGAAAAATCAAAGGAATGGCATAGCAATAGAAATTTCTAACTTAGTATAATGAACAATACAGAATGTTACCAATTTCTTTAAAAGGAAACAAAAACAACAATTTAACACGATAACATTTTTCATGAAGATTACGATTTTAGTAAAATATTTATAGGAAAACATTTCTTGACATCACCCTTAAAAGAATTATTGTACTTTCTTTTGTACTCTGTATATAGGGTGACTTTTAATTAGTTCTTGATAGCAAAATATATGCATGTACTCATAATACTGAACAACTTTTCCCAAGGAACATAGGTCGAAATACGAAAAACCAAATTTGACCTCACATACAAAATGCGCTATCAGCTGATGCAGTTTCTATGGGAGGTCAAAACTTGATTGTCGTATTTCGACCTATGTTCCTTGGGGAAAGTTGTTCAGTATCATGAGTACATTCATACCTTTTTCTATCAAGAACTAATTAAAAGTCACCCTATATAAGGTCCTAATAAAATAGTAAACATAATTTTACTACATTACTCAGACCATGAAACTGAACAACTTTCCTCAAGATACAAAGATCGAAATAAGAAAATCAATTGCTGGCCTCCCGTAGAAACTGCATCAGCTGATAGCACATTTCGTATTGGAGGTCAAATTAGGTTTTTCGTATTTCGACCTATGTTCCTTGGGGAAAGTTTTTCAGTTTCGTGGTCTAAGTAACATGCTAAAATTATGTTCACTATTTCATTAGAAAAAGTTTGGGAAATGAACAAAAAATTTTGCTACTCCATACAACAAAGTGAGTGAAAATGTATAAAGAGGACAAATATTTTTTTATTTTTCAAAAATTTTCCTGTAGGAAAGTTGTTCAGTTTTGTTGACTGATTGTATAATTTTTCCTTTTTGTGTACTTTGATCAATGCACAATTGAGTTGTATTATATAAAATAATAATGTATGTACTAACTTTATTATACAGATACATAACAAGTAAAAAGATTTACTGCAGAGCTGTTGAACAAACTTACATAACTTCGACTTTATATCTTCGCTCTCCATTTGACCTACTTTGCTACATAAAATCTTCACGCTTGACCATCTCTTGAGAAATCCTACCCTCAGTCTCAGTTCCAAGTTGGAAAGAGATTCATACAACGCAATGAGTAAGTCAAGGAAATTGTACCTCCTTGCTACGCTCGGAAAAAATTATTTTACAAAAGAATGACATCTGCCAGCATCAAATCATCATCGATCATTATAAAATATTTAAAATAACCCTTCCAAATTAATAGAACGACACCTTTTTAATCCGCCTTCTATTAACCTTATTATTCAGTGAAAATAAACTGCATTGGGATGAGTGGTAGTTGCTCTTTCTTCCCGATCACGGAAATTAAGCAACAACGTTAGCCGTGGTCAGAACCCAGATGGGTGACCGCTAATGGCGCATATTTAGAGCGCTTCCGTGCTTCGGAAGGCACGTTAAGCCGTTGGTTACGGCTACTGTCACTGATAGGTCGTATAAAGCCATATTAGAGGCCATTTGGCGGTTTCGGATTCAGATTATTTTGTTCAATACAGATTCTTTACTTAGACTTATTAAATATCATAATATCCAGAATGCAATGCAAATAGAGCGAGTCTACGCCGTTTCGGAGCGTAAAAGAAACGACAAGAAAACTCTGACAAATACACTGAAAATTCTGACAGCCAGGTTAGCCACTAACTTGGCAAAGCCTAATCCAGGATTGATCGCTCTGTGTAAAAACTAGTGCCTTGGTCTAATCTTCTAGTTTAGGTAGCAGACTTCGTAAAAATGTAATAGGACGGGGCAATGATGACTGAATCAATAAACACAAAACACAAAAGGCACGTGGCAAGTGACAAAATTAAAGCATTTGTAACCTATTCTAAAGTAGAGCCAACGTAAGAATGCCGTTTTGAGTCTGGTCACTTTTCCTTATGACCAACACACAGGGTTAATATAAGAGTTTCGTACCCAAAAGTGAAAAAAAACGGGACCCTATTAATATGCCTCCGATGTCTGTCTATCTGTATCTCATGAACCGTAAGGTAGACAGTTGAAACTTTCACGGATTATGTATTAATAACATATTATAAAAAAGTCATATTTTAAACATTTGTGACACTACTTTCTTGTCAAATTTTAAAGTGATTCTGTCCTCGAACCAAGTGAGTATTCTGACTCTACGTTCTTGTCAAATTTGAAACTTATTCTGACACTACTTTCTTATTAAATTTTAAACTTGTACTTGCACTTCTTTCTTGAGTACTGTATAAATCTTTATTTTCTGCGCTTTTGGTAAAGTTCGTTATAGTCTGCGGGGAGTTGCGGTTATGTTAGTAATCTCTGTTTTGTTTGACATACGAGTATACAGGGTCTTATAACGTTTCTGCACTGATATTTTTAAAATAAATCAAAAATGTTTGTATGAAATTTTAGATAAAGTCAACCATTCACAGCCATGCGCATTTTGCAGTTTACTGTGTCTTTTTGCGATTTGTCTTACTGAGATTGACACATTTGGCTTTGTACCATTTCTATTATAATCGCCGCAAATGATTAACCTCTTTTTGACCGTACATACATACAACATCACGCTTCCGTCCCGTAGGGGTGGCAGAGACCACTTTCTTCGAACTGCTGCGATCCTGATATACTTCCCTCGATTATTTTAATCTCATCAGCCCTTTCGTACACGCTTACATTTACGTCTACATTTTATCAAGAACGACGTGAATTTAAAAGTATTTTATATTATTTTACTGTCTTGAGAAAATTTACAAGAAGATTTACAACCTGTTTCATTGGTTTTGCTCTCGAGGCCCAGTGATTCTACTTACGAAACCACGCAACTGTCCCAAAGAAAAAGTATTTTTACTGGAAAATATAAATAAATATAAAAACCAATGATTTAGGGTTTGTAAAGTTCCTTTATATTAGGTCTTTACCTATGAAATTGCCGTTTTGTATGGCGAATTTTAGGTAAACTCAATTTTCAGTACTAACATTTTTGCATTTTTCTTAGGAATTATAAATCCAATCTTTTTTATTTTTTAAGCATTATTGAGAAGACATTAAGCTAACAGAAGCTTAAATTTGATTTACGAAAAATATTATCTGTAAAAAAATATAACAAATCTAATGATGAAATCGGACGACAATTAAGACGAACAATTTTCGAACCTTAAATTTTATATATCAAACTAAAAATAAAAACTTTATTTTATGCGTAAATTAATAACCTTGAAGTCAACTTTCAAATATAAGACAAAAGAAAAAAATTGCATTAGTATTATAGGAATTATGATCTCATTAATCTATAAGAAAATTTTGGCAATTTCATAGGTAAGACCTATTATCTCATAGCTGTTGAAGGTCTTCAAAACAGTTTGTGCAAACAAAAGCAGTTTTTACAACTATTCAACGGTAAGGCTGTGCTGTACGCGAATTTAAAGTAATTTGTTAAAGGTGGTAACTAAAATAGAAACTTTAAAGTTAAATAAATCAAATTCCAAAACTTGTAATTGTTAGGCTTATTATCCACCGCACCGATGCCGAGCCGATACGATAACAAGAGAAAAGCGTCGACAAAGTTAAGAGTGACAGTTGACGCTTTTTCGATCAGGCTACGGATCTGACGCGACATCTGACGAGAGTTTAACATTTTTTACCCATCTAAAAAAGTGCCAAGCGCCGCTAAAGAAGTTTTCACTTCAAAATTATATAAACGCGCTGCAAGAGAAAAGAACACAGCACAAATTATTATATAAATTTTATCATCAATGTATTCCTTTAAGGAGTAGTTACACTTATCAATTAAAGTTTTAATTTTTCTGTAAATGTTTTATTATTCGTCATATTTTTAATAGCTTCAGGCAACTTATCAAATATTTTTTTAGAGCCATCTAAGTGTATTTTTAATCTGGAATCGGGAAGCATTAATTTTGATTTCATCTATAATCTCCATTCGAGCTTTGAACCAATGACTTCATACTTACAGTACTTCATACTTCATTGCGTTTTTATAGCCTCTATTATTGTTTTAGATGAGATGGCGAATGGCGGGCGGAATGGGCATCCCGCTGGCCGTCGCTGTCTTCTGTATGCTTCCACTCTTCACGTCTTCCACTGGAGATATAAGTACGTACCGATTGATTTTGTGAACCGCCCCATTTCTTTTCGTAGAAGTCATAAAAGACGACTTAGGGAAGTTTAACTAATTTCACTTAGGGAAGCTTAACTAAGTTAAGTTCTGCGTATCGCAAAATATCAGCACACACCATAAAAGCACTGAAACAAGCAAGGTGACTCAAAACGTCATCATCATCATAACATCCCATGAAACGTCCACTGCAAGAAAGGTCCAGCTTTTTCTAGAACAATGTGGGGGGGAAGAATCATAGTCACTACGCTTGTTAGCGTTGCGCTTTGCACCATTTTGGTGACCGCAGTATGTAAAATGGTACAATCCACAGAAGGACGCTACTACCCATCCACCTGTTCACAGTCCCTTAGTTGCCTTATGCGACACTATTGGTATTATTCTTTGCCGGCACCAAACGGTCCCTAAACTCTCCTCTAAGGCCGGTATTTCACTGGGACACCATGGCAGCGCAACCAGTCGCCGCTACCAACAAAATGTATACAGCTCTATAGAGAGTTACTCACCTGGTGTCCGTTTGGTTGCGCAACCAATTTGGCGGCGCAACCAGCTCGGATGCTGGTCGCGCTACCACTCCCAGTAAAATGTAGCTCTTAATACTGTGGCCGCATCGTGTAGCAACCAGTCGCGCCACCGTGGTGTCCCAATGAAAATAATACCGGCCTAAAGGTAGACCTTGCGTTTTTTTACTTAACAGCAGTGGAATTTTTACAGGGTTTTATGATGAATTTTGTTGTACAAGTTACGAATTCACACGTCCATGGGTCGTCCTATGGCAAGAGCGTAACCATTTACACTCTTAAACTAAAAATTGGTTTAATTAGGGGAAATTTGCCACAAGTTGCGGTTGATATCTATCTAGAAAGACACTACTATCGTCTACCTGATTTACGTAGGCATTTTTACAAAACCCCTAAGAGAAACAAGTACAGGATATAAAAATAAATATAAAACAGTGAAATTTTACCAGGTACGCACGGCAGTAAGCAAATGGAAACAAAACCACTATAAGCTGAACAAGAGCTTTGCTACAAACGCTCGAAACCAGAGACCTGCTCAACATCAGTGTTTTCACCGACGTGCGGCCGCGTGTACATAATCTCATTCATTTATTTTATCGTTTAGTTTCAAGCGTTTAGTGTATTTTTATTCTAATACACAAATAGAAAAACGTATTACATAGCTTTCATTCTAATACACAAATAGACAAATGTATTACAGTCCAACAATGGCGACTCACAATTTATTTCTCAAAACTCCGAAAATCAATAAAGCTGATAAAGTGTGCGCAATTTGAAGAAGAGTCTATTGGGAAAGAACACCGAGCACTTAACTTTATAGAGGCAAAAATTATGAAAACCGCTTGCAGAGTTCGAAACTATGATTTGTACTACACCTCTTTTTTGCTAGCTCAATTGGTAGAAAGAGTCGCCGGATTGCATCCAGTTTCGTTATAATCATATAATATTTAATATGCACTTTATACAAAGAGAAAAAACATTTTTTCCAATGAGACATTTGTTCAAAGAAGCAATTTTAAAGTAATTGCTGACAGGTTTTTCACGTTTATGATTATAACAGATACCTACATTTTTTTTTCCACCTTGGTAGTTTTGTCCTAATGGAACTTTTTTCAAAGATAATATAATCCTATACCGCTTTTCTCTTTAGCCTATTTAAATAGTATCTGGGATCGGTCCGTTACTAGTTAGTTTAAAAGAAGAATCAGCAAATGGTCACCACCTTCGGCGTCCATTAACCAACTCAGAACCAGACCAGAGCCGCCTCGTTTCGCTAAGTACTAAGTTATTGAAAATTTACTTTGAGTTATGTGGCACACAGTACATTTTAAATTTAGAAGTAAAAATTGTGGTAAACGCAGGAACTGCGCGTCGTCCACTCTTTTTAGTATAAATTGTACTACGCGACAGGTCGGCAGTGCGGCGAAACGTCTGAAGCGCCATACATTTTGTCCGCACTCCTGTCATTTTTGTCATGACCTGTCACGTACTTAAACTGCTTTTCGGGTGCTGAGGCGGTCTAATAGACGCCGACCCTGATGTTTTAGAGGAATTAAATAAGTATTTGCAAACTGTTTTATTATTTTACGTATCTAATCTATATGTTTCATACTCGGTGGTAAAGAAAAACGATAGAAAAGTACTCGTCTGATAAAACTTTGTACTAAGAATAAAGCTCTCTTCTTGCAATAGAGTCTTTACTATAGAAACTAGTAATAAAAGATCAACTTTTTCAATGATCGGGACCTTCTTTTTATAAACAAGTCTAATTGTTATTTAGAATGAAAGAATTTCTACTCGCTTAACTTAAAGTTTTTATTTGTTTACATTTTCTGGAACTTTATAAATTGATTAGATCAAATTTCTTTGTATTTCATTTGTTTTCTTTTGAACAAAAAGTATGTTAAAGTCGTAATTATTGTTTAAACGACTATTCATTTTCGCTCGCCAGTTTATGAGTGAAAACTTATGTACAATCGGCGGTACACCACAAAAACGTGACTCAGGTTAGTTCCTTAGAAGTTTGAGTTGAGCATACAATAAGAGGTTGTGGTTTGACGTAGAGCCTCTACAGCTATCTACGTACCTTCTACGGCGTAGTAGAAAGTGCTACGTAATGTTATGTGGAGCCCAAATTGAACCAAGTTCTTAACTTACAGAGCCTTTAGTGTCACACTGCTGGGCCAACTTCTCTCTTTTCCCTCCATTGGTGTGGGGGAAAAGAGGGAGCGAGACCTTTGTGCTAGGACAAAGTTTTCCACAAAAGAGGCAGAAAAATACGTTCAGATATTGTTCGGATTCTTCGTAGTCCGTTTGTTTGTGCGCCAATAACTCACAAATTACTGCACCTCTTAAAACAAAATTCCTACGTTAATATTAGAATTATTTTGATGCATCATACAGGCCTTGTTTCATTGCAATCGGCTCACTCAAACATAAGATGCGCGAGTACAAAGCTTAAAACGGCGAAGCGGCTTGCAACTCACCACAGTAAAACTTAACTGTTTTTTTTTAATGAAAGCATAAACTCTACTCAGTTGAAGATGTGAACACTGGCACGTGCTTCCTAATTAAAGGAGTGATCACACCTAGCTGAATTCAAAGACTAATTTGGCATACATTGCTCGTTGAAGTAAGGATATTGCAATTAACATAACCAAGCCTCCCAGCAAAGTATGCCGAACTAGTCTTTGAATTCAGCTAGGTGTGATCAGTCCTTAACTGTGAATATTTGAGTATGTACTCGGACCATAAATCTAGATACTTATTTTTTCATAGGATTATTTTGGCTTTCCCAACCCTCGGTCTCATGTGTGACGATCAAACACTTTTCATCTCATTTTCACTCCACGTTTCTTTGAGAATATTGTTTAGTCTTATAGTCTAAGTAACATACTTAAATATTTGCAGCTAATTATGAAACACCTAGTATTCATAAAATCTCTATTTTATTACAAACATTAACAATTTTTCAAACTTGTTTGTTAAAATTAAAGTTAAAAATCAATGTAACTCATCAGCAACTTTACAGCTGACAAATGAATGGTTTTTTTAATAAAAAGTGTAATTTAAAAATACTCAAAGGAATCGGCAGGTGATTCAGATATTTGAAACTAATGTGACTACACAACTTTTTAAAGGTCATGTTTCATTGTCTTGAACTGAGGTCAGACCAATCACCCCGATAAATATGAGGCCTTTATCATAACTTCTCGACTATTTAAAAATTATGCAGTCATAGAAGTGAGCAGTGTTTCTTAAAATTCTAATATTTTCTTTGCGAATTAATGCCGATGGGTTGAAGGAAAAACTAGCTAGCTTGATAAAATAAATCCTTTATTTATAATGTTTTTTCATAACGTGCTGTATCTCTGTCTTCATTCCCGAGTTCATATTACCTGAATAATTTGAAATCGTTAGTTATAATTTCATCCATACCACCTAGATAACTGGCAAACTTCCACCGTACGTATTACTAGAAACTTCTTACCACGTACGACCGCTCTATGGAATCAGCTTCATGCGCAGGATTACCGGACGGGTACAACAAGGCAGCCTTTAAGAAAATAGCCTTAAAATATCTTAAAGGTCGGCAGCGGGTGTTGCGGGTGTCTATGGGCTTCGGTGATCACTTACCATCAAGTGACCCGTCTGCTCGTCTGCCTTCCTCTTCTATAAAAAAAAATAGAGGATTCCCATAACAGGTGGTTTTGGAAATAGGCGGGCAGTTTATGTTGGTATAGAATATATAAGTTCCGTAATTGTATAGTTATATTTTAATATGAAATTGCAGAGACTTAACTTGCAATAACCACGTATAGCTTAACAATTTATTTGCAGTTGCATTCTAAGAATTTCAAAGCAGAAATATGGAAATGAAGATTTATGCAACCGCAAAACAGATGGTGTCGCCGTGAAATGATTCATGGTTTCTTATTTTGTCAGCTAGGTGTAAAGAGAAATTCTTGAAGTTTTCTTATAGGGTTTGCACTTTGCAGCATCAATTTATTTTGTAACGTTTCGCGAGTGAATAGGCTCCTTCTGTGTTCTCATCATCATATCGTGTAGGCTGCAAGGTCGATGATCGACCTCACAAACCCTGGTTTTAGAGTTGTTAAGCTGCCAAAGGCCTCTGACATACATCAGCCCGTAGATGGTAGTAGTAGATGGCTTAACGTGCCTTCCGAGGCACAGAACCTTCTAACTTTTCGGACAATCAGGTGATTCATCCTGCTATGTCCTAACCAAACTGGGGAGGTAGCATAAAAGGATTTTTTTTACAGTGTCCCCATCGGGAGTCAAACCCAGAACCTCCGGATCGAGAGCTGGAAGCTCTCTAGACCACGGAGGCTGTTCTGTGTGAGCTCATATTTTCATCGTTGACCTAATTTTTTTCCTCAGAGCAACATTTAGGTTAACAAAAAAAGATATTTATTCTAACGGTTGTGGTGTAATGTATAAATTTTTATTTTTATTTATTTAAAAATGCAACTGTTGTTGATAGATCTAGTTACAATTTTGCCCTTATTTAGCTAAACTAGTCATTAATTTTGTAAATGAGCAATTTGGGCCAGTGATTTCCAAAATGGCAGTACTTCATTAGTGAAAATTTGTCACGAAACATCCATTGCCCTGAGCCATTCATTGATCAACGAATAGACACAGACTGAAATACTAGTAATGTATTAATCGTACAGAATGGACACTCCCCGCCCCTCGCCATTTTTAGGGTTCCGTACTCAAAAGGCGAACCCTATTAATATGCTTCAGATGTCTGAACCGTAATAGGTAGTCTGTTAAAAATTTCACAGATTATGTATTTCTGTAGGCAACGAAGCAGTTGACCCCAACATAAATTTCTCAGGCAGATTTAATTTGACAGGATGATAAAGAATCATGAATCAAATGTAAATTCAATGTCCAAAAAAAATTTTACAAACACAAAATTTTCATACATTTTTTGTAATTTTTGTATGGAAAAACTTAAACTACCGATTTTTTTTTTTGGATTTTTTATAGAAGATAGAAAAATATTTAAAAAAATTAAGATGTAATCTTGTTTTTAGGCGATTTTTGCTCGATTTTTGTTTTGGCTCTATCGTAAAAACGGGATCACTTACAAGCGTGAAAATTGGTATACAAATAGTGCATAAGTTATACAATAACAACACAGAATAAAAACTGGTCAAGTACGTGTCGTCCTCGCGCAAATTTAATACGCTTCTTTGCAAATGTGCCTTCCTGACTAATATGGTATTTTTAGGGTCCCGATACCAAAATGGTAAAAAAGGAACTCTTATGGTGTGACTTTGTCTGTCTGTCCGTCTGTCTGTCACACCTGTACATCTCAGCAACCACTCATGCTATCGACTTGAAATTTGGAATGGTTTTAGAATATGGTTGCTAAACTTGATTGCACATGAAAAAAAAAATGATTATTAATGTAAAGGGGGCCCAAATTGGGGGGGGCCAAATTTCAAATTGTCGTTACTTGATCAAATGGGGTGTCATATGAAAGGGCTTTACTTGTACATTCCAAAATATATTTTTGTATTTTTTTAAGACTCTTAGTTTTCAAGTTATGATGTGCGGCGCGCTAGTCTGACTCGCACTTGACCGGTTTTTTTAAGGTGGTATTTTTATTTTGATAGTGTTTTTTACGTTTGTATTTCCCTTGCGTTGCTACTGTTACTTGTTATTTTACTCCTTACAAAATTTTTGTATGTTACTGAACAATTTTTCCTAAAAAAATGTCATACAAACCTTGCGCCAACAAACGAATATCATAAAAAGGTAGTTTTAACCGAACTGTTAAAATTAAGCAAAATCTTCATTCATTATCTGCTAAGACCATAGAGTAATGCGATTTTCGCGCGCAAAGTTTTGACGCGTTGCTCTAAGGCTAAGTCTTACGGAATTAAAAACCAGTTATGCTACTAGCTTAAGGTCTAAACTGTCTGTTTAAAAAAATACCCTAAAGACATCCTTTGTTACCAGGGCACCATGGCACATCAAGAACTAGAGGCTGGCGGGCAGGCGCCCAGCCAGTCGCTGACGTCACAGCCAATAATTCAGTCAGCAACATCACTGCTCAATTAGGAGGCACTGCTTATTTGCACTGCCTCGTTGGACACTTGAGCGAAAGAGGCGTAAGTAAATAAATACATATTCACACTCAAACATCGATGATTAAGCCGGCTGTTGTCGACTAATTACCCAGATATCAAATATCATGTCTGCCAGCGGCTAGGTGGCACTGACGAAAAACGGTAAACTATTAAGAGAAAATTTTTCTTACAAACAAAGGCAAATTCTAAGAATTTCTGTGTAATAGCTATTTAGTCAATTTGAATGATACTTTCTTTAAGACAAAGGCAATGAAACGTTAGAAGTAATAATAAAATAAAGAAGCCTCGAGAAAACTAATTTTGCAGAAATTAATGTAGCAACAAATCGTGGACCTAAAATATCGTTAAACGCCAATTACTTCAAGACAAATGCTCTTCTGACAAAGAAACAAATTGTTTGCTAAAAGTCGACTAACCTAAATAAGAAGTAATTACGTATAATGACAAATAAAAACAGACTAGCTTCTACGTAGGCGCACAAGTTTTCTATAGCAACACAACTGCAAATATCTCACATCATCTTCTTTGGCATACATGCAATTTGGAACTCTTAATATAGAACACATTCACTGCGGCGGCGCTAGAACAGAACAGTACGGTACAAACTTAGGTCATATATTTTGGTAGATGTGTCGCAGCCAAATTGTATAATTCGCCACTTCACAAAATACCTTGGTATTTTACAAAATGTCGAGAATTTTTTAATGTGTTATTATAAATTTTGCCTCGGCATTTTACATAACGACGCGTAATTCGTTTCTGGTACTCGTACTGCGTTGTGGTTGCAAGGTAACCTGAATGGAATCGGTTAGATTGGGTTTGCCTTATATAACCTAAAATACACAAGTAGTGATCTAAAACAGTTTACAATCTACCGACGCCATTTTACAATTTGATGAACGTATACAATTTGCCAGCCGTTTGTAAACAGTCGCATTCAAGATTCGAACAAACAGGTGTCCCCCCCTCCCATTATAAATTTCAAATTACGAGTGTCCTGAGCCATAAAAAGCACAAAGAGGCAAACGCCTTTTTACGCTGCCAATTGTTCAACAGCAGTCGACCTTACCCAAAAAATTGGAAGGGTACAATGCCTGCTACATGTCACGGCTTATATTTTGCCGTACCAGAAACTGTCTTCCAAGATCTATAAGGACATGGAGATTCATTACATACAAAAAAAATAAAGGGTGTTAGGGACAGCCTTCCGAATACTGAAGGGGCATGATCAGTCAACGACACTGAACATCTTTCAGTGAACAAAACTTTCAGGAAACGAATAAAAAAATCGGCTTCTCCATACAAACTGCCCGATCAAGTTTACAATTTTGTATCGAGACGCGGATTTTTTATCCGTTTCCTGAAAGTATTGTTCACTGAAAGTTGTTCAGTGTCGTTGACTGATCATGCCCCTTCAGTATTTGGAAGGCTGTCCCTAACACCCTGTATATGCAAGCCATACATGCAGTTGGATAGCAGTCCGTCTACCCATGCCCCTAAAACTGAATTGTTCTAACGAACAGTCGTAGTCACGGCACCAAATTGAAACGACTTCGTGTAGAAGACTACTAACTAATTGCTTTGCACAAAATATTAGGGTTTCCAAGCAAGGATAATTTCGTTACGCCTCTCTGAACCTCTCACTGGAAAACTAAAGGTTCAAGTTTACTTTAACTAAAAGCTTTGATCTTTTTATCACATAATTCTTAGTAAAGAAAATTGCGATCATGAGTTATTATTATTACGCACTGGCAATTTTTCTTTAAAGTTCTTATTAAAGTTTTTCATTTGGTTAGGCTTCAATTCAACAGTTTACTTAGAATAGGAGTCACTGAACAAAGAAGTAAATACGTTGATCTACGTTATTTAAATCAATTTTCTAATATTTACGTCAACTTCTAGCTAACGAGAGAGATTGTGTTGACATAGGATGGGTCAAATAATATTGAGAAGCAACGGATATAAAAACTTTATAGCTAAGGTTTGGCTATAGAAAAGGTTCATAGCTTTTGATTAAAGTAGACTGGAGGTAATGTTGCCAGATTAAGCCACAATCACACCTAGCTGAATTCAAAGACTAATTCGGCATACATTGCTGGGAGACTTGGTTATGTTAATTGAAATATTTTTACTTCAACGAGCAATGTATGCCGAATTAGTCTTTGAATTCAGCTAGGTGTGATCGTGGCTTTAGGTATACATGAATATTTTTGACCCCTAGCCAACAGTATGTTAAACTTCAATACCAATCCCAATTCCAATAATAACCCGGTATAATTACCAGACTCATGTGAATTCTAAGACCTTTTATAGCATGTTGCTATACACTCACCAAATTTGCTGTAATTCGAATAACAACCATTAGCACATTGATAAACATGCTATAAATCGGGTGTTAGGTAACACTTCCCCTGAGAAACTTAAGTTGAATACGAAAAAAAAATTTCTCTCATACAAAATGCGCAATCAGCTGGTGCTGTTTCTTTACTAAAAATTTTTAATCGTATTTCGGCCTTTGTTCCTAGGGGAAAGTTGTCCAGTTTCAAAGTCTGAATGCCCAGTTTCAAGAATCACAATGTCAAACTACTATGGGTGACTTTTAATTAGTTCTTGATAGAAAAAGGTATGAATGTACTACATACACATACATAACATCACGCCTCTTTCCCGTTGGGGTAGGCAGAGACTGTGGTCTCATGAATGTACTCATGATACTAAACAACTTTCCCCAAGGAACATAGGTCGAAATACGAAAATCAAGTTTTGACCTCCCATAGAAACTGCATCAGCTGATAGCGCATATATTCTGTGATACCGCATTTTGTATGGAAGGTCAAATTTGGTTTTTCGTATTTCGACCTACTCGTATGTTCCTTGGGAAAAGTTGTTCAGTATCATGCGTACATGCATATCTTTTGCTATCAAGAACTAATTAAAAGTCACCTTATATACGAGTAGAAGCCATTAGCCAGATATTCACAATTATAGACTTTGAAGTTAGCTTTAGGTAACGAAGAAGCATGCAGTATTTCATAACAAAATCACGTGTTATATTATTCACTGTCTCCTAGACTAACACAACTGATACGATAATAAAATTAATTTTATCTTTTTTATTTATAGCAAGTGTCGTGGATTAGGAAAAGGGACTGGCACATACTCAGTTCCGGCAAATTTACATACACCAATGATGAAAGATTCCAGGTGAGAAGTTGATATGTGTAATTACTAATTTTTAATTCTTTTTTGTATCATACCATATTGAACTGTGGTCACCTACAACCGCGGCCCATGGTGCCAGCCGTAACGCTAACAAGCGAGGTGACTATGGTACTTCCCCTCTACATTTTTCCAGCAAAAGCTAGAATTCTGGAGGGAGCTCCCTGTCCTGTAGTGGACGTTTTTTATGGGATGTTATGATGATTTCTTCAATCAGCAGCTTAATTTTTAAATCTGTTTTTAAAGTATAAATACATTTACATTTATTTTTCCATTATCAATCCGTATTTTCCATTCCAATGAAATTCAAATGATCTCGTTTGCAATTTAGGCCGAAACAGATCCATTTTATAGCATTTTCGACTAAATGTGACCGCGAATTTCGGTCATCGGTTCACAATAATCATTTAGGGCCAGAACCGTTAATTTTGTGGTAAACGTTTGGACCCATGTTTTGGTGCTAGATAGCAGATGTGGACAGTTTTATTTCATTCTGTCTAATTTATAGCTTACAATATTATACACGTATTACGTGTTTTGAACACAGAGGCATTATTTTGGACCGTTGTCTGATATTTTTGATATCAAGTACACAAATAAAAAAACCAGTTATGGTAAATGCGCAGAACTCAAAAAACGTACCGCGGGGGAAGGGTCGATTCCTTGTCGACACCTTCCCTTGCTACGCAGCTCATCATAACATCCCATGAATTGTAATTGTAGTTGACTGTCTGCTCGTAGAGCTCAACTCGGCTAGTCTGCCCACCCAAGGCTACGCCGACGACTTAGTAATCAGTATAGTTGGCAACAGCCCTTCAACGGTTTCAAGTCTTATGCAAAATGCTTTTAAGAAAATTGAATGCTGGTGTAGAAAGAATATGCTCTCTGTAAACGCCAGCAAAACCGTAGTAGTCCCATTCACGAAGAGAAGAAACCTGAGAGGCATAACACCTCCTACTCTCTTCGGCAAGACTATCGAATTCTCACACGAAGTTAAATACCTGGGGGTGTACTTAGACCACAGACTCGTATGGAACAAACACATTGACCAAGTTATAAAAAAGGCCAAGACAGCACTTAGCATCTGTAATAGGTTTGCCGGCTCCAGATGGGGCCTGAAGCCTAAGCATTCACTCTGGCTATACACAGCAATAGTGAGACCCATTGTTACCTACGGATGTATAGCCTGGCTCAAAAAGGTAGAACAGGTGACAACCATCAAGACCCTAAACAGCTTACAAAGACTAGCTTGTCTTATGATCACTGGTGTTCTCTCATCAACTCCCACCTTGGCCATGGAAGCGGTGCTGAACCTAACACCGCTGCACTTACATGTCCAAAAAGAAGCACGAACATCGATGCTACGGGCCATAGAAGCAGGCAAGATGAATTGGACATCAAAAACCTTGGGAAATCTGTACAACAGCCTCACCAAACTCCCTATCATGGCAATGCCTTCAGATGTCATGATACAAACTTATAACTTTGATAAACTATACGAAGTTATAATATCCCCAAGGGATGAATGGCAAAATTCTGTACCCGAACATTTTAAAACGGTAGAGCTAGTCTGGTTCACCGACGGCTCGAAACGTGACGGCCTTGCTGGAGCAGGCGTGTTTGGCAAGCGGCACATTTTAAAAAAAGCCACGAGCCTTGGCCGCTATGCAACCGTCTTTCAAGCTGAGATGTATGCGATACTGGATTGCGCGCACGAAAACCTCAATTACTCCGGTAAGAAAATAGCAATCCTATCGGACAGTCAGGCGGCCCTAATGTCACTGAAATCCGATACGATTACCTCCAAACTCACTAAGGAGTGTATAAAAGCCCTCAACCAGCCAGGTGAAAAAACAAAGTTACCCTAGGTTGGGTTCCTGGGCACTCGGGAATAGGAGGAAACGAGGTGGCAGATGAACTGGCAGGAGAAGGCTCTGGATCTAAATTTACTGGACCGGAGCCAGTCCTAGGTATACCTAAATCTGCCACCAGGTTTCAGCTAGGGGCTTGGGCGAAGTGCGAAGCCATCCTAGCTTGGCAAGGTTCAACTGGTCTCACACACTCAAAACAGTTGATCCGAGGCTTCTCAAAGAAATACACATCAGAAGCGCTCAAGCTAAATCGGAATCAATTTAGGATACTCATAAGAGCCCTAACGGGACATTGTAGGTTGTGCAAGCACCTAAACAGAATGGGCCTATACGAAAACCCATATTGCAGATTCTGTGCAGAAGACGATGAAACGCCTATACACCTGATCTGCCACTGTGATGCACTAACTCACAGTAGAAGTCGGGAAACGGGAGGACACATACTATACCCTGAAGATGCTCGAACTCTCAATCCTAGGCAGATTGTCAGCTTCTTTGAGGCTGTCGGTGTGGCCGAGGAAATGTAACATAAAGGGTTGGCTACAATAGATCTGCACAGGTCGCAGTGGCCGTCGGGAATTAGGAGCCCGGCCCCTTCACCCTCAAAACATAAACAAACATAAACATCCCATGAAACGTCCACTGCAAGACAGGGACCTCCCTCCAGAACTCCAGAAAATATGCGTGGTACTTTGAAAGGGATTTACCATGGTCACCACGCTTGTAAGCGTTGCGGCCGGCGACCGCTGTTGTTGGTGCCCGCAGTATATGTAACATGGTACGTTAGACAGAAAAAGTAGATGGATAGCTGGCTTTTACGTTAGACAGAAAGTGTGGATAGATAGCCTGGATGCCTGCAATATCTTACAAAAACCCTACTTCCTAAGATACACGAACCTTATTCTTAGTTTAGGAAGGAAGGTCGAAGCAAACTGGTTGAAAAACACCGTCTTACTACAAAAAAGTTAGACATCTGTTGAACACTTGATTAAAAAAATCGTACCAAATAACTCTGTCAATGTAATTGATGTGCAGAAGTCAAAAATGACTTATTTTCTTATGACTTGGCTTCTGCGCATCAACTAACATAGCCAGTTATTTTGTGCGGATTTTTTTAATCAAGTGTTCAACAAATGTCTAACTTTTTTATGTTTAAGAATCCAATGTAAGCAAATTTTGTAAAAATCACTGTAACCACTTTTATACCAATAAACTTATTTATAATAATTATTATTCATGTTACACAATTCCTATAGATCCTAGCTTGTTTTCCTCTTTTCTATTAGGCAGTCGGGTTATTTTTTTTTTTATAGAAAATGGGCTTACTCTTGACCTCGAGCTAGTCTTGAAGACAGAGATGAGGTCTACGATGGAGCGAGCTTGCCCAGAAGAAGCCTATTCACTCGCGACTTGAATAGATATAACACATATAACAGGTTCGAATACAGCCTGCAAATACAACAAAAATAAAAATAATGCTGTTTCTTTCCAGGTCCTACATGGAGAAGGATCTGAAGACTGGACGTTACAAATAAAGTTCGTCCAGAAAAGAGACAACGGCACATATGAATGCCAGGTGAGTGATAGAGATAGTAGTAATACGTCCTAACAATATTCATTACACAAAAGTTGTTGGACTAAGGCGGTATCAGAAACCGTTACACGAGAATTTAGTAATGCACAAGATGTATCTAATTCACAAAAAAATATTGATAAATCTACTAGGAATTCTGAATACCAGGCAAAATCGGTAAAAACTGACCTTATTTTGAAATCTATCGAAAAAAGTTAATTGAATCGTGTTTTCCTTATATCAGAATGTAGTAATATGATCAGAAACCATAATATATGAAAATGTGATCCACATCGTAAATAAGAATGTCAAATATGTAATCAAATGCACTCTATTTTCATCACTGCCTGCCTTAAGTTTCCTAAATTTTTGTTACACAAAAACCCAACACAACGTTCTTCAAACATTATTTTTATGTTTAAAGGTAACTAAAGGTGACTTTATAATATCACTAAAACTCAATAGTGTTACTTGCTAAGTTTTGGTTTGTACTTTTTAGATTCTGAAGATGCCTAAACAAATAGCAAAACCGGTCGGGAAAATAATACAATAAAATCTGTGAAACAATTAGGAGTGTTTATAACCTAACTGAAAATCCTAGGCAATAAAATACGCCGAATTAAAATTTTTAGAAAAGAGTTCTCAAATATTCATTCAAATTATTTCATTGGAAAAGCTCAAGCTTATAACATCTTACTTTCGGCAAGGGGCTAATAACTAGAAATCCAGTCAGGAATCAGTTTCCGCAAGGCCGCGCGCCGTATCACTGGCATTGTCACCGGATTTAGATGATCCTCCTTCTAGCCGCGAATATGAAAATCTCCAACCTCATTGAATACCTAACTTGATTTTCTTTTCATATTTTTCTTCTTAGACGGAAATGTTGGGATGGAGAAAGTTGCTTTAAAAATCGGAATTATTTACAAGATACATTATAGGTACTGAGACATTTTTCGGAATACGTTATTCAGAATATAAAACTGAATAACTTTTTTAGGGCACAAAAATATGGTAAGATTAGAAAAGATTCACCCCGTGTGGTGCCAGCAAATAATAGCACCAACCCATCTCTACCCGTGGGTGTCGTAAAAGGCGACTAAGGGTAAATGAACCAGAGGATGAGCAGCAGCATCCTTCTGTGTATCGTATCATCTTACTGCGGTCACCAACAATCGCGGTCCATGGTGCCAGCCGTAACGCTAACAAGAGGTGGTGACTATGGTACTTTCCCTCCACATAGCATAAGATGGAATTTTGGAGGGAGTTTGCTTTACTGTAGTGGATGTTTCATGGGATGTCATTGATGATTGAGAAAAGATTCTAACTATTCCATACAAACATTTCGTTGTTGTGGGTTTTTGTACGAAACCTCCAATTTTTTGCCAATTTTTCCTCGTATCACTTAGGTCGTAAACGTACATCATAATATACAGTGATTTTAGAAATCTGTATTTGGTCATGGACTTTTGATGCTGACTGCACTAGAACGATCTGAAGGGTAACTGGCGTGAAATTTCATTATCTTTCACACAACCTTGTATCGCATTCTGACTTGAAATACCGTCTCGAAACTCGGTCTCATGTCAAATGACAATATAATTTCCTATGTTGCACTCTAAATTGAAGTTCTTGCGAACCCTACCTCAAAAATAAATCCAAATAAGTATTTGTACTATACATGATTCGAGCAACACATCCCGCGCAAAGCCCGGTTTTGCTCTAATCTAATCTAACTCAATAAAGACCATATCAATAAAAAAAAATCCAAACAAGAAAGTCCTCTTTATTTAAATGCTAATCTCGTTTGTTTGTGATTCTGTATAGAGTGCTTCCTAATCAACTGAGTTCCTTAGAGTATGTTACTCGGATCATAGAATAGAACAACTTTCAAAAATTGCAAAAAAAAAATCGCTGTCAGCAGTTTCTATAGGACGTTGAATTCTTTTTTTCGTATTTTGATATATGTTCCTCAGCGAAAGTTGTTCAGTTTTATGGTCCTATTAACATACTCAGAGGAATGGAATTGATTAGGATGTTTCTGCTTCGTGGGAAGCATCCTGTATATCAAACTTATAACGCATCTCTGTCGGCGAGGGGTAAACAAAATGAGAACATATTTACATATCACTCAAACGGTTGGGCTTCCAATGAAATTTCGAGAAACACTGCTTTAAGAAACCGTATTGCGTATTGAAACAAAACAACATTGACTTAGAAGTACCAGGCGAATAGAAATTGAAAGAGATCAAAGGCATCCTGATTACGCAACTGAGTCGAAGGCACGTTTCACTGAAATCAGGCTCTTGATGACTTTTCATTCTCTCCGGAAATTCAACCAAAATACATTGACCTCTAACCCTCTTACGATCAATTGCTCGAACAGTATCATTCAAGACATAGTATAGAGCCTTAAAGGCCCTAGCCAATTGGTTGAGGTCAAATCTGAAGGTAGTTAAGCAAATTAATTAACGCAATGTAAGACCTATTTGAACAAAAGGCCTGACGACTCATAGGTAAGAAGTAATATTTTATTGTCACCGAATAGTTAGTCGATCTGTATCTTTTTTATCTGAATGTCAAGTAAGCAATGGAATGCACTAAGAACGAATCTGATTAAAAAGGAAGATTTTTGGAGTAGTTTGGATTCTTCTGCGTAAGTCATCCATCTAACTTAATAACCATAAACAACAGAACCAAATATACGGGTGTTGGCCGCCTACGCAACCGAGTTTTGCAACCAGTTGCGCAAAAGGATTTTATATTCTTCGTTGGCAACTAGTTGCGTGAGAAGAATGTTTCTTCATAATTCGCTACCAGTTGCCAGCAAGCAATAGTTTTTCTGCCATCGCAACCGAGTTACGCAAGATGCTACGGCCTATTGTTCTCTGTAGGATCGAAGAATATACAGGTTGCAAGAGACGGTGTACCGAAAACTGAATGAGCGTGCTAAGTCAACGAAACTAAACAACTTTCCCAAAGAAACATTTCTGGGAACAGAAAAAAAATATTACCTGTCATAAAAATTGCTCACTCTGATGGAACAGTTTTTATGGAGAGGTCAAATATTTTTTCATTTCCCAAAAATGTTTCTTTGGAAAAGATGTTCAGTTTCGTTGACTCACAGTGAGCACGCCCTTTCAGTTTTCGATACACCGTCTCTTACACCTTGTATAAGGGTGGAAAGAGCAAGACGCGTATATTCGGTTGTAGTTAAGTTAGAAGCCAATCTTAATAATTGGGTATTAATACCAGTTTTAATTTAAGTCACATAGACTCACTTATTGTTCTTTCTGAAGAAGTTGCTCATTCATTAATTAGTATCCGTGGTATGGGATGGTTGTCCGACAGCGCAGAATTATGTTTCCAATCAATCAGGACCGGTCGCGGTCACGGCATCAGTCGACCACGGGATTGGCTGAAATTTTCGTTGAAAACTTATTGCGCAAATTACGTATCAAAAATCATAAACCGCAGAATTCGGCTGTAATGGTTCTTTGTCTTAAAAGTCCCATTGTCTTTGTATAAAGTTACTCTTCCCCGCCGATTGTAAGATTGATAATTATTATTTGACCAGAACATTATGATATTTACATACATACATACATAACATCACGCCTTGTTCCCGTCGGGGTAGGCAGAGACCACATGATATTTTGTGTCTTTTATTATGTCAAGTTTATTGAGTTGATTTTCAGCCCCTTGTTATTCCTGGTGCAAAGGTGCCCGTGACACTTGCAACATTGCCTCTTGGAATAGCAAAAGACATCCTTTGGAAATTGAGCTTTAAGGTGTAATAACGAAAAATAATCTACATGCGAGGAGTGCAACAATTAGAATTTTTTTATTGGAATTAAAGAAGTAAAATAATGAACAAATAAAATAAAAATCTTTTCTTTCAGGAAGTTTACCCATATAACATAAATAAAAATTATCAACTTTAAATTATTATTAAATTGCATAGCAACATTGTCATAGTCAAAACTAACAATAGAGGCAGTCTTTTTTCAATGAATTTCTAAAGATATTTGAAATAAATTGAGTTCAGTAAAATTTTCAGAGAATTTTTTTTTAAGATGGGTTTCAGAACTTTCCTTAACGGTCGTATCTTAAAAATGTATCTCGCATAGTCGACCCGACGCTCGCATGCGGAATAATTTCTACTGCGCTAAGCCATGAATATTTTATACCCGCAGTCTGTACCAGCCAAGATGATATTATATTACAATACCCTAATAAGTATACGAACTGCGAAACTCTGTACATACTTACAATGGCTAAAAACATTGAGAAAAAAAACTAGCCAAGTGCCTGTCGGGCCACGCGCAGTGTAAGGTTCTTCAATTGCCTTAGGAATGATTATTTGTTAAACAGGTTTTAATTAATTCATAAACTTTTTCCCTCCTAATGAACAGCGAGGTTCAGCGCCTGATTGCTGTTGCTATTAATATTTTCTAGGAGGGTTAATTATAAACTATAAGGGTTCCTTGTTGACTACGAAACCCTTGAAAGAACAAGCCAAATTCGATTACCACTCACGCAACGAGGGTTCTGCATACTATTAACTACTACTGTGCCATATTTTGTTTAGTGTGACTCGCACTAGACCAATTTATATTATTTGATGTTCTACTACTTACATGCACTTCAATCACACCAAGTTTTACGCCTATGTGTATTATATCATTTTTGAGACACACATAAAAAAATACCCGTTCTTTATGGGGATCTTTTTTATTTCTTGTTTATAATTTGTTAGGAAACTACCACAAAAACAAACATTCTGATAAATTGTATAACTGCCTCCCTGTGACGGTTCATCAAATAAAGCCTTTTAAATATAAGACAGATGGACAGACAGACAGACGCACAACGTACACCTAGCTACTCTTTAGGTACGGAACCCTAAAGATAAACTATAGATAGTAATCTCTATACAAATACTCGCATGATTCATAAGTTAAGTAGCTATAGGTAATATTTCATCATCTTTAGTAGTCGTAAGCACTTGTATATAAATTACAGCTTGTCTTCATAACTTACGAAACGGAATAAATAGGTATCTGAGCATAGGATATAATTTAGCAAGAAGGATATCTCTGTAGCACGCAAATTGTATTGATTAAGGCTATTTTTAGGCATTCATTGCGTATATGATTTATCCATCTACACTAATATTATAAAGAGGTCAAGGTTTGTAAGGAAAATTAGGGAAAGATTTAGATTTAGACAGATTTAAACGCCATGTTACAGAAGATAAAAAATTAAAACATAAATTATAATATCAGCGAGGCAGACAAATTTATGTTTTTAATGTGCGAAAATTTAAGTTCTTTCTTTCTTCCTTTTATTCTTTCATTAGTTTATAAGAACTGGAGGATGGGCAGCAGCATCTTTCTGTGTATTGTACCATCTTACATACTGCGGTCATCAATAACAGCAGTCGCCAGCTGCAACGCTAGCAAGCGTGATGACTATGGTAAATCCCCTCCAAAGTACCACGCGTTTTTGCTGGAGTTCTGTCCTGCAGTGGACGCTTCATGGGACGTTTTTAAAAAAAAAAAAAAAAACAGTTTATTTCAGACAATTGTCCATATTTTGTTAGTAAGTAACTTATAATCTATGTTAGAAAATACATATCCAATTAAAACAATTCAAATTTCAAAATGATGATACAACAATACCATAGGGGAAGTTAGGAGAATAGAAGAGGTAAGTTGATTGGTCATCGGATGCGACACGACAGCTTCATAAGAAATATTACAGAAGGAAAAATTTAAGGGAGAAGAGGAAGACCAAGGCGAAGTTACTGATATCAAATGAAGAAGAAGGTCGAAGTCATGTCGAATCAGAAACTAAAGCATATGGCAGAGAAAATAAGAGACTGGAAGTTACCCCACGGACAATAGCATGTCTAAGTTGAAGAAGATGGAAGGTTTGTGAGTTTGTTTATAGGTAGTAATCTGTGGAACTACAGAACAGATTGTGAAAATTCATTCAATAGTAGAAAGCTACATTATTATTGTGTAACTTAAATACGGGCACAAAGTGAGCATGGGTCAGCTAGTCGGAGAAAATAGTACATTAAGATGCACGTGCGCTATTTTGGATATTACGGCCGAGGCGAGGGCGTAATAGAGCCGAGGGTATAATCACCAAAGCGCACAAGCTTCTTACGACGTTTTTCAACACATTTGCGAATAAAAACGAATCAAATTCACTTACCTTTTTGCGGTTCGGGCTGCGATTCCTAAGCCTCCATTTTTCGTTCTCACAATACTTTCCAACATGGAATAAATACACCACAAAGAGCTAGGTGTATACTTATTCGCCAGCTCATTGAAATAAGCCAAAAAGTCATTCTCTGAAAACGAATTGGCATTTTTGCTGTTCTTCCATGCAATAAACTTTTCGTAGGCAAGAATGTATTTTTTATTTGATTTTGCTGGAAGGAGACTCTCACTTGCATTTTGTGCCCCAGTAATTATTTCCTGCGGGGTTAAATTAAGTTCTTCTTCATTGCTTGAAACCATCGTAGTCACAAAAATCAAAGCAAATGAAATTACTTCTGAAAAATAGCGCGCGGAATTCTTGTTGCGCGCGCATTGCTTTTTTCAAATGAGGAGCTGTGACGAAGCAGTGGCAATGCTCCCAAACAGCGTAGTCATTGAAAAAGCACAAAATCTTAAAATTTATTGCTAACAAAATCAATTAATGTTAATTTGTTGTCAAATTTAACTAATCTCATGCAACAAACTGTTTATATAATATATTTTCATCAACATTAGGTTTAAATTTACGAAAATGTTATAAATATTTTAGACATTAGAACTCCTTGCTCTTTGTTCATTTTCATTTCATTCATTATTTAAGAGCCATGCTCTTGTCGGTGTAGCTTTCTCCATCTGTCTCTGTCTTGTATTAGGTTTTTCAGTTCTCCGTAAGTATTTACCCCCGCCCTCTCTTTCATCCTTTGGCAGTACTCTATTCTAGGCCGGCCGCGGCCTCTTCTTCCTTCCGCCTTTCCTTCCACAATAGTTTTTATAAATGTGTCGTGCCTGATGATGTGACCAAACATTTTTCCTCTTCGGTTTTCTATTACATTTATAATTTCTCTATTTTGATTTATTCCATCCAATACTTCCTTATTCGTCCTTTTCTCTGTCCAGCTTATTTTCTCCATTCGCCTCCAACACCACATTTCGAATGCCTCTAATCTTTCTTTGTCTCTCTTAGTTAATGTCCACGTTTCACAAGCATACAATGCTGTGCTCCAAACATATGCCTTAATAAATCGTTTCCTAAGGTTTAGGGATGTTTTTGAAGTAAACAGTTGTTTCTTATTTTGGAATTTCTGTTTGGCAATAGCAATTCTAGTTTTGATGTCATCTGTACATTTAGAATCTTCTGTTATTAAGCTGCCTAGGTATCTGAATTTTTGAACTTGTTCTATAGGAGTATTTTTAATTTTGATGGTGTTGATTTTGATCGGATGTTTTGCTGTTACTAGGATTTTGGTTTTGTTTTTGTTAATACTCATTTGAAATTTAGTGAAGGTGGTGTCCATAGTCTCGAGTAGGGATTCAAGTTGGTTTCTATTTTCGGTTACCATAGCTATGTCGTCTGCAAACCTAATGAACACTATCCTTTCTCCATTAAAAGATACACCCTCATTAGACTTTTCTAAAATTTCTTCTATGGCGCATTCAATGAAAATGTTAAATATGAGTGGTGAAAGAGTACAGCCCTGTCGAACCCCTTTTTTTATCTTCACTTTCCTTTGCTCTTCCCCTACTTGTACTATCGTTTCCTGATGTCTGTATAGTTGATATATAATTCTTCGGTCTCTATAATCTATTCCTGCTTTTCTTAAAAGCTCCATCATTTTTTTTCAGTTTACTTTGTCGAATGCTTTTTCTAAATCTACGAAGGCTATATATGTATCAAGGCTCAGGTCTAGTCTTCTGTCCACTACTTGTCTCAACGCTAGTATTGCTTCTCTTGTTCCTCGTTCTTGTCTGAAACCGTATTGATCGTCTCCTATGAAATTCTCTACCTTGTTTCTGATCCTGTTTTGAATGATCTTTAAAATAAGCTTGGACGCCTTGTTAATATAAAAAAAATAAAAATTATATAACTAGTGCTATAATATATAATGAGAAAAGCACGCGTTTTTAATAAGCTGAATTATGGACCTAAATACAGTGCAAATAGAGCTGTTTTATGAGCAAATGTGTTGAAAAGATTATTATATAGGGCAAAAATATTGGTAGGTACAGTACAGTCAAGCTTGACGCTTGCAGCATGAATATCGCTACTATAGTGATGAATAATTAGGTACACACGGCCGCACATAAGTAGAAACACTTTTGGACTTTATGGCGTGGTAATAGAGTTGAAAAAGTTTCTACCGACAAGCGGTTGACCGTACACAGTCCACTGTGTCCAGCGTGACGTGCTCTAGACTGTACGTAACATTTAGCAACCACTTCTAAAAATATGTACCCATGTTTTTGGATTTGTTATAGTCGCTTCTTTTTTTTCCACAAAATTGGCGCCCAATTTGTTTGTGAAGCGACCTAAATGTAACTGACGTCATTAAGAGATTTTTAATATCCTACAACGAATAAAGAACATTTTGACCTTTAGATTTTTTTTTGTGTTCTTGTCCAAGAATTTGTTATTTATCATAAATTAAGGCTTATTCACGGGTCAGCTACGAGTATCTTATTTGACGAAGGCGTCAGTTTTAAAAAATAATTATGAACTCCCCCAGTACTAATAAGGCTGATGAATTTGTATGGGCAGAAACAAAAATAAGAATTTCAGACATACATACATTATATGACAGCCCAATTTTATACTACCAATCCTTCAAAATATTGCACACAGATGTTCACCCTGTATAAACAAATATTTATTTCACGATTAGCCTTATTTTGACTTTTGGAAATTATTTCAAAATAATCTGCCACGCCGCTTATCTATAAAGAGAAAAACGAAAGGTTTTTTATTATCTCAAATCAAATCAATCAATCTCTTTTGAATTGGAACAAAACCAAAATACAAAACCCAATTATGTGGGACCTGCTTCTGTAAAAAAGCTAATCAGCTGTTATCATCCCTTTTCATAAGAACAAAAAGGAAGTGGCTCCCAAAAACCTCCCTATTCAGCTTTACACTCACAGAATGGAAGGTCAGACGCCCGTGGAATAAAATTAAAACGATCAAAGCTATATCTACATAAAACCATCCAATTTTATGAATTCGCAGTCAATATACCTTATGTAGGTTGATTTGATTTATATCTATAAAACCTGTTAGTTTGTTTGTATGTAACCTATTTTACGGTTTTAGTAATATAACTTTATTCTGTGGTATTGGTGAGTATTCATAGAAATATTATACTAGGTTATTTTTTTGGACCTGATTTCCTTTTGCCCATTTATTAGTGAGGTTGAAAACAACAACTTTTGTTCTACGACTTTGCTAACAACGCACGAAAAATTTTCAACTTCCCATACAAAATTGGTCGGTCACGTGACCACTTTAGTTTAGAGAGTTGAAATTTTTTTGTGCGTTGTTGGCAAAGTCGTAGAGGAAATCAGGTCCAAAAAATATCCTAGTATAGTTGGTGGATATGAACCCTCCGTAGCCATCGGTCCATTTTTTCGATTGATCTACTTTCCCGATCAGTCCTCTTTCCCGATCGGTCCACTTTCCCAATCGGTCCACTTTCCCGTTAGGCCTACTTTGTTGAATTGTAGCTTGAAAACCCATACAGTGTCTTATTTAGAATTGGGTCTGGTGTGCTCTCAGGTTTGCGCATGTCAGATGGCAGTCGGTCTGTGTGAAAACTAGTGCCCTAGTTTAAATAACCGACACTGAAATATGGAGCAAAACTTTGACCAATTGTTGTTAAGTATAGCATAAATTCAGACAGTCAACGTCAATGAACAAGTTCTAGGAAATTAAAAAAAAAATTAGCTCTCCATACAGATTGTCCAATCAAGTTTACAATATTTTGTGCAGAAGCCAATTATTTTAAACCTGAAACTTTCATTTACTAAAAGTTGTTTAGTTTCAGTTTCGGAAAGCTGCTATATTTTGGTTTCAAGGAAAGACCGACCGAAGGCCGACCTAACAAACACTGTTATACCAAACCGCTCCTTTTGATTAAATTTATTAACTTAACTTTACAATCAAAACCACGGGCGCGAATCTAGCAAAAACATAAAAAAACCGTGAATTAATTTCGCCGCCATGTTTTATATTAAGCCCGGGCGACATAAGGGCCAGTTCCGGCGATGTTAATTAAAAATTTTCGTTTTCGATTCGTCAGGATTAAGCGCTGAGCTTTACAAAATCGCTGAGTAAATATACACTCCCATTGATGGCTTTTTGTAGTGTAAATCTGTGTGTGCGAATTTATAGGTATTGTGTTTGGGATGGAATAAATTATACAGTCCTTTTTAATGTAGTCCTTCGAGTACAAAATTAATTTTCCTTTCTAAAAGCCAGTTGCAGAAAGGAAACCTAACGTTAATGTCACATTAAGTCTTAAAGTGGACTACAAATGAAACTGCTACGTCTGCGTAGGGTAGGCGTAGCGGTTTTACTAAGCGTAGCAAAGGTCTACGGCGTAGCATACGATGTAGCAAGGAGGAGATTCGGTAATTTATGTGTATGTCGCAGGCAAACCGTAAAATTCGCCGTGTACAAACAGCAGGAAAATTGTACACGGTCGGCAAATTGCAAAACGTCGACAGATTGTAAATGAGTTTAGATCACTGGTGAATATTAGGTTCGTTAGTTAAGGTACACCCAACCTAACCGGTCCCGCGTAATGATTTATTATGTAAAACAGTAAATTCTGCCTTATTTGCCTGCATTTATATGTATGTATTATATGTATATCTTTCACGTCTCCGTGGATATCGCAAAAGATGACTAAGGCAACATGGAGTCAGCATCCTTTGAAAATTTATACTTTCTTTTCGAGTTCCGTGCTTCAGACGGCACTGTTTGTAGTCGATAGTTTTGTTTGTTTAGAGGTTGAGAAAGTTAGATGGCAGCCGCTCTGTGTCCTCGTCTAATCCACTGGACTATGCCTAATCGATCATTACCATTACATACAATGTCCATCCTAGCTTTATTAAATTTTTAGGGTTCCGTACCCAAAAGGTGAAAACTTAATCACTGAAAAACGGGATTCTATTAATATGCCTGTCTGTCTGTCAGTGCGCTGTCTCTATTAGGTCAGGTTAGTGGGCAGCCAACCTGACTGTCATAGTTTTCAAGCCACAAAATGGCATTTGACTTAGCTCAACAATCAGTGGTCAGGAACACCAGCTAAACTTGCCTTACGAAGCACGAAACGTGCCTTCCGCTAGTGCAACGAAGACTCAAGTTGAATAACAATACAATCGCATATGAACAAACTAAACAAGTCCCACCCTATTACGTCACAGCACCATATGACGTCACTTGTACGCCTCTCACGTCCACAGCTGATTGTTTTGCGGCCCCTCATGTATAACTCATTGTTTCTTTTACTTCTTTTATTTACTTAAGATTGTCTGTTTTCTGATACTATTCATACAAAAGTTCTTGTTGATTTCTGTAGCCATACTTATAGAAAAATCTAAGCGTTTTAGATTGTTCTATCAGTCTGGTCAAAATGACGGGAGAGAAAAACAATCAAACAGTCGTATTATGTAAGAAAAAAGTAAATTACTGTAAAACCATTAGTAAACAAACAGGTAACAGGCCAAAACAGTACATGCTTGACACTCGCAGCGCTTCTTTAGCTCCTTGCGACTGAAATAAGAATTATAATGGTAAAACCAATATTTTATTTATTTATTTAATATACAATTCATGATAGAATTACAGGTCTTACCCAAATCTATAACATTACCTTTCTACAGTATTAACATAAATAGATTACTATCGCTACGAACATTTTGCTACGAATAAAATTAATAATAACACAATAATTCCTAAAATGTCACTAACCTTAACAAAGTATAAAAATAATAATCACATTTGATATTGAATTGAAATTGAATGATCACAATATCATAATTAAATGTCAAACGAGCAATTGAATTCATTATCGGTCATTTTGTTAGGAAACTAATAGTAATTGCTGTGAATTTCGCCAAAGAACAATTAAATATGTCAATTTCTATTGGATTGCAATGTGGTTTAAAGTAAGGAGGGCTACAGTCAATGGGGCGAATTTTAAAATGTTAGGAAGAGCAAATATTTCGCTACGAGGCGTCAGTCTAAGCCGTGTATTATGACAAATTTGACGTGCTTCTAAATGTACGAGCAGTCTTTAACTACAGTGGTTTATTTTTGTAGTGGGGGAGAATTAAAAGTCCACTTAATATTCCATACATCTTAACACCTTATACCCACGTTTTGTATGAAGAAGGATAAAGGAACAAAATACTCCTAAACCATTTGGATACTCTCAAAGCAATAAAATAGTAAAATATTCCACGCCGCCGGCCGGTTTTTTGTGGTCTGTTCTGTATGTGGAATAATAGATTCAGTCGGCTAGTTTAGTGATTTTGGGCTTAGTTGTTTTTTGTTGGTGTTGTAATTTTTTGTGAGGAATGATAGAAGCAATGAGATGTCTTATATTTATGTCACATTTGAGCAAACGAGGGAGTGGGTCACCTGATAGATAGTAAGTGGTCACAACCGCCCATAGCACCCACTTTAGTCGCATAATTTGATCATCGAAAGATCGCATAGCTCGTCGTCCATCCTGTGAAGCAAGAGTTTTTAGAACAACTGAATTTTACGAGGCAAAAGTAATATTATCTTCAACAATAAAAACCGGCCAAGTGCGAGTCGGACTCGCGCAACGAGGGTTCCGTACCACCACATAATCATAATTGTATTAGTTGAAATTTCAGTAAGTTAATGTGCTAGATTTTTTGAGTCCGACACGCGCTTGACCAAATTTTATTATTTGTTGTTATTTTATAGCTTATGCACTAAAAACATACCAATTTTCAAGTTTGTAAGTGTTCCCGTTTTTAAAATAGAACTAAAACAAAAATCGCCTCAGCGACCATCCAACTTGACCCCTCTCTTATATGAATGTTCTTAAAACGGGAGCTCACCACAATTGGTTAATATTAGTTGTGAGAAAAGTTGTAATATTTAATGATTTCAGACTTTTCCCATTATTTGTACTGTGAGACCTAGCTTCTTGCCAAATTTCAAAATTTTAGGTCAACGGGAAGTACCCTGTAGGTTTTGCTTTTTTGCATAAATGTATGGAGATGAGGACATAAAATGCCATATCTTTTGATTGCGTCCTTGTAAAAAATTTAAATTTTCAGATCTTGTGTGGTTCATGGATCCTATTAAATTCAACCTGATAACTTTACCCGTTCGTGAGATAAAGGGTCTTGACAGACAGACAGACAGACGGCCAACAAAGTAATCCTATAAGGGTTCCGTTTTTTTCTTTTGAGGTACGGAACCCCAAAAAAAACCAGCCAAGTGCGAGTCGGACTCACGCAACAACTGCCACACAGGTAAAAATACCGTTTGGTCAGGGACGCGTAGTCAGTAGTATTCAATTGGCGCGAGTCCGACTCGCACTTGACATGTTTTAAGTATTTGTTGTCTTTTTTTAGCTTACTATAAACATACACAATTTTAACGTTTGTTAATGTTCCCGATTTTTCGATACAGCTAAAACAAAAACAGATCAGTTTTATTAATAAAAGTATTTATTTCTCACCACAGAAGTGTCATTGTTGACATTTTTGGAGTCTTAAACACTTGAATGTGGGAGACTGGCGCCTGAAATAAGTCAAAGACCTGTAGTACAGGTCACCAGGTTCCCATTCCTCGGATTGGTACATATTGCATGGGACTCGTACTATTAAAGGTAACAAAAAAAAAAGATCAGCATGACATTCCTACATAAAAAAGACAACATACTCGTATAAAAGATAGAATAATAAAAGAGAAAAAGAAAAAAAAGAAAAGAGGATAAAACCTTAACGTATTGTAGACACTGAATGCGTATGTGTATTTTTGTGTGTGCATGTGAATGTGTGTGTGTATGTCTGTATATGTGTGTGCGTCTGTATGTGTGTGTGTGTGCATCTGTATGTGTGTGTGGTTGATCGAACATGAAGCTGCAAGCACCACTTCATGAGAACAACAGAAAACCTACCTACCAACAGAACCTACGAAACAACTAATAACTAGCTTTTGCCCACGACTTTGTCCGCATGTTATAGTAGTTTATGCAACTGTCATATAAAACTGGTTATTAAAACACGAGTTTGGGTTCGGCTGCGCCTCGTGTGATAATAGCATCAAACGAGTGTTTTAATACCATATTATATGCAGTTGCGTATACTACTTTATCTTCACTCATACAATAGGTAGGTACTTACTTATAAAAATTAAGCAAAAGTAAGTAAAAAACAAAGGCAACTTATATTATGTATACTACAGTTCTGATATAAGTCTATAGAAGCCGCCTTAATATATCCGCTAGGTCTTCTTCGAAATATACAAGCAGAACATTTTCTTAACATGGTTTTCTTTTAGATTTTCATTCTTTCCCAATTCATTGTAGGTTATGTCGTAAAATGTCCTAGACTAATATGAGAGAAGATCATAAGTTATTGAGTATCTTCTGGTGTGAGTGCAGTATCCTGACTGCACCACTTTATCTACTTTTTCAATAAACTTTCACATTACTTTCACGGGCACAAAATACTTGAAAAAGGTAAATGTTTGAAAATAGCGGCTAATCTAATATCTATTTCCAAGTCCTTTCTAATTTCAGGTTGCGCGCACATATTTTGAGCCACAGATGAAATAATTGTAACTATAGTAACTGTTACTCTAACTGCTCCAAAATAATAGGTTGTTTATATGGTACACTTTGTAATATGCTACTGATATTTGACAGCTACTAAGAAAAACTGATATATTACTAACGGGCTCTCTAAAAGACCTTCTATTCAGTCTTCTTAAAAAAGTTTAGACTCAAGGAGAATTGTATCCAAGTGTTATGTAATGATTAAAAAATTAAATTACGTAACACCTTTGCAAAATTTTCATACAAAAATCGTTACGTAATGGTAACTTTTTAATTTTTTATATATACTCTGCGTAATATACAGTCTTACGTATCAACTTTTTGAATCATATTTCAAAGTTTACGACATGAGTGTAGATAAAATAAAATATACACCAGTGTTTAAATCAAACTACTAGCAATCAAACAATAGAAGTATCATTAAAATCGGTTCAGTAGTTTTTGCGTGATGCTCGCACAAATAAACAAGCAAACAAACAAACAAAAAATCCAATAATCTGATATTTGGATGCAGGGGCATAAAAATAGCATAACGTGATATTTTTTCTATAAACATCTTCAATGTAAAAACAAAATCAATTAACGATTTTATAACAGTATAGAAGAAACCCTTATCAGGAAGCTCAAAGTCACCCAAAGGGTCATGGAAAGGGCTATGCTCCGGAGTCTCTCTGCGGGATTGAATCAGAAATGAAGAGATCCGCAGAACTAAAGTAACTGACATAGCCCTGCTAAAGTGGGCAGTGGGAAGGGCACATCGCAAGAAGAACCGATGGTCGATGGGGCGTAAGGGTTCTAGAGTGGCGACCACGTACCGGAAGACGAAGCGTTGGCAGGCCCCCCACAAGATGGACCGACGATCTGCTAAAGGTCGCAGGAAGCCGCTGGATGCAAGCAGCGCAGGCCCGCTCGTCATGGAGATCTTTAGGGGAGCCGTCCAGCAGTGGACGTCTTTAAGTTGATATGATGACGATGATGATGATAAAAGAAAGACCTACTTTTAAAATCTTCCTCATTCGCCTGTCCTTATACTTTATTATTTTTGGTCGACGCAAACCATTTAAAATATCGCAGTGCAAGCACTTTTTGAAGCACTTCTTCATGATGAAGCACTTTTTTGTACCCGGTATGGATAGCTATAACGGGTTAAGATAAAGGATCTTATCTGAAGAGCGTCTTTGGTAGCAGGAAGGAAGCAATTCGCAATATCTGAGGGTCAAGACGACGCCAGCGGCATCTTGTTGCCTCTCTGAACTAGCCGACAGGGCCGGAGTTAGGTTCAGATAAGAATATATAAGTTCGAATTGTCCCGTGTGGTGCCGGCAATGAATAGTATCATCCCATATATATTCGTGGGTGTCGTAAGAGGCGACTTAGGCTTATAAACTGGAGGACGAGCAGCAGCATCCTCCTGTGTATCGTATTACTTACTGCGGTCACCTACAACCGCGGTCCATGGTGCCAGCCGTAACGCTGTCAAGCGAGGTAACTATGGTACTTTCCCTCCACATTTTTCCAGCAAAAGCTAGAATTCTGGAGGGAGTTCCCTGTCCTGTAGTGGACGTTTCATGGGATGGTATGATGAAGAATATAATAATAATAATCTGTTGCGGTCATTATCATACCGTGTGTCTAATAAGGTCGATGACCGACCTCACAAAACCTGGTTTTAAAGTTATTGAGCCGCCAAAGGTCTCTTGCGTACTTTTGAAAGCACGGAATCATCTTACTTTTCAGTTAAGTTATGCAACCCGCAATGTCCTAACCAAAGGAAGTCTCAAAAAGTGTCTTTTTTTGACAAGTGTCTCCACCGGGGCTGGTACCCAGAACCTCCGGATCAGCTTGACTTATTCTTCTTTGCGTATCGATGGCAAGCGTCATATTTTGTAGGACCAAAATTATTAGCAACCTTCAACTCGTTTATGCTTTCCCAAATACCATTTCATGTTTCTCCGCCTGAAGAATACTTATAACCTGCGCCACCAGCGACGCTGTCTTATCGCTATGCCCTGTGGCCGTACCATTTTTTTTAATAGTAAATGGGCTTACTCTTGACTTCGATCTAGTCTTGAAGACAGAGATGCGGTCTACGATGGAGCGAGCTTGCCCAGAAGAAGCCTATTCATTCGCGACTTGAATAGATTCTGGTTATATGAACTCAAAAAAAAAAAAAAAATAAGATTAAACAAAATTAAAAGTGTAACAAAATTTAAAGATGTGAGCAAAGTATACAAAACACTCAAGTGGAAATGGGCAGGACATATACTAAGGGAGAAAAAGGAGAAATGGACTAAAATAATAACAGAGTGGTACCCCAGAGATGGTAAAAGAAGTAAAGGACGACAAGTAAAACGTTGGGAAGATGACCTTAAAAAAGTAGCAGGTCCAGAATGGACCCGAATCGCAAGAGACAGAGATAGGTGGAAGTTTTTGGAGGAGGCCTTTGTCGAAGGACAAGCTGTTGTTCCAAAACCGATTGTCAGTAACAAAGATATGTAAATATTGTAAAGCAGCAATAAAGGCTTATAATAAAATATGAACTCGGGAACACAGACTTTAGCCGTGCGCATTATAAAAATGTTTCAAAGCGCTTTGTGCGAATCTGCGGAATATCAACCAAGTATGGGTGATAGCCTGCGGTGCGTATCGACTTCCGATGGTAGAAGGGAGATGGTGGAATAAGCTCGTGGAGCTCTATTTACTAATTTTATTAAAGCACCTTAACTCCTGAATATCTTAGAGCAATCTGATTTAGATATTTTCAAACATATAGATAATGTTTTCTTGGTATCTTCTACGCGCTGCTTAGAGATAGTGTTGTATAGTAATATCTCTTGCCAAAGGATTGTGTAATATCAATATTTTTTATTTTTGCCTTTAAATGTTTAGCTGCAGCTGTAAATTAAGATCTATTTTAATAATTAATAAAAAAATACAAGTCTATAAAACTGGGTCATCCTAGCTCCATCCCTGCGTAACAACCTCTCAATATTCCAAATAATTTTCCTTATGCAAATAGGGCGATCTCATCTGCATGCAAAACCTTTAGCCTTTAAACATTCAGCTGAACGATATTTGCTGCTGTTATCTTTACCCCTTTAGACTGTATGGTAGAGGCCTGTTTAAGAATAGAACATTTTGTTTCGAAAAAAGAGAAATAATATTATGCAATCAAAATTTATGATTGTGCATCAAAATTACTAACTTTGCATCAAAAATAATCATTATGCAACAAAAAGATTTAGGTTCGTTAGCCTTGGTTAGGTTGTCTGGCGACCACAACTGAACCGGAAAGAAATTTGTGGCTTAGAAAAGTTTTATTTAGTTGCACGTTGTTTGTGGCCGAGTTATTAATTTAGAAAGTAATAATGGTATTAAAAAAAAGTCTAATGGTATTAAAAAGAAGTCTGTTTCATTAAGACCCCCGAAAAAATATGGCGCTTCAAAAAGGCTCCAGTCCTGAAAAACAATAACCGGCTTTAGCCGCAGCAAGTTTTTTTTCTGTAACAAGTGAGCAAACTGTCTAATTAGTAGCATAATTGACACTAACAAGACAGCAAAGCGCGTTGGTAACCTTGACAACTAAGGTGGTGTGTCTCATGTGCCAGTAATTTCACTGGCTCCCTTGCCCTTCAGATCAAAACACAGCAGTGCAAACACTGCTGTTTTAAGGCAGGAAAAAGCAAGGGGGTGGTACTTCCCCGGACGGACTTTGCACAAAAGCCCTACCACCTTCAGGATTACGAACAATTAAGGTAAAAATACCGCTGTCGACGACGGAGGTTGCCTGCTAGCCTGATGCTGGCAGGCTTCTGTAAATATGTATATTTAAACTTAGACGTAAGCAAATTCCAAATTACGACATTGATTAGTTTTGGCAGTCTCTCGGTCTCTACTTGATTTACTACTTATATTTACTGTGTGTTTTACCATTTTTAATTATATTTATTAACCAAAGGAGCCGTCTTCTAATTTCGCAGCCAACCAGCGCATAAATCGGTAATATTTTTGGTCCTTTCGATCCGTGTTTTCTTGCGAAATTCCAAATTTTACATATCAAAATTTGAAAATGAAGACACGCTCCCAGACAAAGGCACAGTGTGGTGAGGCAGATAATGCCTCCCGCACCTCACACAGTACCAGGGTAAGTGAGCGAACTAATTTAAGTGCCAGAAAGGCAGCAGAGGCCCGTCACCTCCGCCGCTTGGCAGACCTAGAGGAGCAGCTGGCGGAAACTAAGAAGAAAGCCTTGGAGGCAGAGTATGAGGCGGAACTAGCCGCCATCGGCTCAACTGCAGGCAGCATCGCTGTTGATCCCGTCGTAGTCATCGACACGACAAACCCACAGCTCCCTGCTACCGAGCCAACCCCTCTACCACCAAATGAGCCCTCTTCACCCGCTAATCACCCTCTACCACTCACTCATACTAATGTTAATCAAGTACCTTTGAGTCCCGGAGATGGGCCGGGACGTTTTACAGATTGGTTGTGTGATGTACAACGCGAGTGGGAGGCAAACGATGCCCCACCGCATCCACCGCAGCCCACCCACATCCACCCTGACTCCAACAGCAGCGTGTTGGCTCTGGCCCAGGCTATCGCAAGCCTAACGAGGGAGCAGATCACCGCCGCTACGAGGAAGCCAGCAGTAGTGTCATCGCTGCCTACCTTCGCTGGAAATCCGCACGAATGGCTAGCTTTCAAGCGTCAGTACGACGATACTAAGAATTATTTCTCGCCAACTGAGAACCTGAATAGGTTAAGGCTAAGCCTCCATAACGAGGCGCGCGAAGCAGTTGCGTCCTTACTTTATACTGCCGAGGACCCTACATGTATAATCGACACACTTCGCATGCGCTTCGCCAGACCCGAAATAATTATAAATTACGAACTTAATATTTTAAAAATCTCTCCGAAACTAAATTCTGAATTTTTCGGTCGTGATTTAAATATTTTGGCATGTAAATTAAATAACTTTTTGGCAACAATAAATTTTATGAAAGAATTTGGCTATCTGTTTTCACCTGAATTGTTTCAGTGTATATTAGGCAAATTAACACCATTGTTATTAGCAAGATGGCAGGACTATGCTGCTGACTATGAGGCTGCCCATCCTCTGGCTCCTCGCCTAGAAGTTTTAGGTAAATTCCTAACTAGAGAAGCTGATAGGAGTTTAAGGTTTGGCCCAACACAGCCTTTCTCTTTCTCAGCTCCTACTTTCCCAAGAGAAGGGACCAGTGGTTTTATCCCACCTAGGCCTAGTCCAGCAGTGGGTCTTAGTAACCCGAAGCAACATAACATACCAGCAGCAGATATAATATCTTGCCTCTACTGCAAGAAAGCTCATTCAGTCAAGGTGTGCGATAAGTTTACTGCCTTGGCTGTAGATGATCGATGGCAGTGGGTGATGAACCACAAGGTATGTGCAAGATGTCTCAAAGACAACCACCGGTGGCGCACTTGCAAGGCAAAACCGTGCAGTCTATGCAAGAAACCTCATCATAGGCTACTCCACAAAGAGAGACCAGTACAGCACGAAAGGCCTATGCAACCGTGTCACAACACAACAACCATACCGACATCATCATCATCACAACCCATCCCCTCACAGTCTGGAACCACATCTGCTGCCGTATCACCTTCCTTGCCGTCCGCGACCGCCAACCCTGTATATACTACAAACATTCCTAGTTTTCAGCCAGTATACCTCAAAATTGTTCCAATAACGCTCTTCGGACCGAAAGCCTCAGTTGATACTTATGCACTTTTGGACGATGGCTCCACCGCTACACTGATGGATACGGACATTGCAAAACAGATTGGTGCAGAGGGCACACCAACAGAGATCAGTCTCGAAGGCGTTACAGGAACAAAATCAAGCATAAAATCATTCATTTTTTCTGTAGAGCTGAAACATTCATCTGACATAATAAGTTTGACAAACGTCCATACCGTGCCAAACCTGACATTGACGACACAGTCAATCAAACACCAGGACATTGATAAACTAAATTACCTTTCAGACCTCTTTCCACAAATTTACTATGTTTCGGCGACCCCAAAGGTTTTAATCGGTGCAAATAATTGGCATGCACTTTTATCAACGGAAAATCGTATTGGAACTCTTTCACAAACCATAGCATCAAAGACAAAATTGGGCTGGGTACTTTTTGGCGGGAACACAAAAGTTAACTTAGAACCTTATCTAATTAACAACGTAACACTACAAACTTTTGACGATACCAAACTAGATGTTTTGATTCGGGATTATTACAAATTGGAATCGTTAGGAGTTTGTAAAGCGGATCCTTATACGGAGTCTGAGAAACGCGCGCTACATATATTAAACGAGACCACGCGACGGCTACCAAATGGGCGGTTTGAAGTTGGTCTACTGTGGCGATCGAACATATTTGATACCGGTCTCCGAATTTTGGGTATGTTTTGGTTACCAAAATCAGACAATTTTATGTTTAAAAGTTCGATTACCCAAAATTCTATCAAACTTACTAGACGATCGGTTTTAAGTGATCTAATGAAAATATTCGACAAATTGGGCATTCTGATCCCACTTACTATTCGCGGTCGAATACTTTTTCAACAAACGTGGCGGACAACGAAAAGTTGGGACGAAGAGCTCTCACCCAGCGAGTGTCGCCAGTGGGGGGGGTGGTACGAGGCCCTTACTAATATCGAATCTCTGAAAGTGCCTCGCTGCTACTTCCTTTCTGGCGCGATCGCTAGGTTAGACCTCCATACCTTTTGTGACGCCAGCGGCTCAGCCTACGCTGCTGTCGCATACTGGCGCTCTATCTATGAGTGCGGAGAACTCAGAAATTTTGTAGGACTTATCGTGGAGCCGGCCGAACCGCTTCACATCCCTCTACCAGATGTGAATCGATTCAGCAGCTGGAGTCGATTCTTACGCTCTACTGCATATGTTTATACATTTGGCGCATTGTTGTTACAGCGCAGACGTCAAAACGCAGCCGGTGCAACTTCTGTTCCTCTTGTCGATGACGTCACTTTATCTTGTGATGATTTACAACTTTCGGAGCAGATGATTTGGCGACAAGTTCAAAGGAAGACGTTTCCCGAGGAGTACGAAATCCTTCGCAGGTCTAGTTCTCTCCCTTTGAAATGTAATATTCGAATTCTGAACCCTTATATCGACGAAGAACAGTTGTTGCGGATGCGTGGGCGAATTGACAACGTTAACAACGTACAAATTGTTAAACACCCTCTCATTCTTCCCGGCCGAGACACCGCAGTACGTTTATATATAAAATATTTACACGACAGGTTCGGTCATGGGAACAATGAGACGGTGCTCAACGAATGCCGCCAAAGGTTCTGGGTAATAGGCCTTCGAAACGTCATACGTTCCGTGGCACACCAATGCACATTTTGCCGTAGAAGAAAAGCGTCGACCGCACACATCCCACCGGAAGGTACCTTACCTACAGAGCGTCTGGACCATCACACTCGCCCGTTCACTCACGTCGGTCTAGATTATTTTGGACCCCTCATGGTAACGATTGGACGTCGACACGAGAAGAGGTGGGTCGCCTTATTTACATGCATGTCCACTCGCGCCGTCCACCTTGAAGTTGTGAATGAACTTACAACAGATGCCGCGATAAACACGCTCCGCCGCTTTATTGCAAGAAGGGGCCGCCCAACAACAATCACAAGCGACAACGCAACTGCTTTTCACGGGGCGGCTAATGAATTGCGTCGAGCATTGCTGGAGGAACAGAGCGAATTTTCAACTCAGCGCGGCATCATATGGAAAAACATACCGCCAGGAGCGCCCTCTATGGGAGGTGCTTGGGAGCGACTGATTGGGTCCGTGAAGAGAAGTCTGGCAGTAATTCTAAACCAGAACACTCCCAAAGAATGGACTCTAGTAACACTTCTGGCGGAAGTCGAAATAATTTTGAACTCCCGACCCCTGACCTACGTTCCAACCGAACCAGGAAGTGAAGAAGCTCTAACTCCGTATCACTTCCTCATTGGCGCTTCTTCAGTAGATGCTCCCGTCGGACGCTGCGATCCATCAGACCAGTTTGGAAGACGTGAGTGGCGGAAATCTCAAGCCATGGCGACTCAGTTTTGGAATCGTTGGGTGCGCGAGTATCTACCTCAGTTGCGACGCCATCATTTTACAGGAGCCAGAACAGAAATAGAAGTAGGAGACCTGGTGCTAGTGGCTGATCCAAACATGCCACGGAACGTATGGCCGTTGGGGCGGGTCACCCAGAAGCTGACCGGGAGAGATGGGATCGTGCGTGTGGTAGGCGTGCGAACCCAAGGTGGCGTCTTACGACGTCCTATGCGAAAGATCGTTCCTCTCCCGATCCGCTGAGCCTGATGGGCAACCTGCGCCGTCGGAGTACTTTTGGTGCCACTGGTCGTGCCACCAGGAGGGGGAATGTCGACGACGGAGGTTGCCTGCTAGCCTGATGCTGGCAGGCTTCTGTAAATATGTATATTTAAACTTAGACGTAAGCAAATTCCAAATTACGACATTGATTAGTTTTGGCAGTCTCTCGGTCTCTACTTGATTTACTACTTATATTTACTGTGTGTTTTACCATTTTTAATTATATTTATTAACCAAAGGAGCCGTCTTCTAATTTCGCAGCCAACCAGCGCATAAATCGGTAATAACCGCCTTAGTCAGGGATGCGCAGTCACGCTGAACTCTATTAAATGCGCGCGAGTCTGCCTTGACCAGTTTTATTATATTGTGTTATTCTATACCTTATGTACTAAAACCTACAAATTTTCACGCTAGAACGTGTTCTCGTTTTTACTTTAGAGCTAAAACAAACACACGTTTCTTGTGTACCCTTATTTATGTAACTTTTCATTAGTTTTATTATTTGCTTCATAATCTGCTATAATAACATATATTCTGTGAAAATTTCAACCATATAGCTACTGCGATTCAAAAAATATAGCCATTTAAAGGTCAGACAGACAGACAGACGACGTAGGCTTAATAATAGGATATTGATGGCACCCTTTGGGTACGAACCCTAAAAGTAAGATATCTGATCTAGCTGTATTCTTCTGACTTTGGCTGACAACATCCAAAGGTACAGTCAAGATCACTTTGAGTTTGACAAATTGGACTGTGAACCATTTGTACACCAATAGCTGTAAGCAACGATCATTAATTTTCATAAATACATAAGTCACATTCAAGATTCGAACGAAAAAGTATCCCCAATTTGTGTTCCAAATTTGAAATTTTAAAGTAAAAGTTTCGCGAGCCACTAATAGCAAACTGAGGCTTAAGCCTCTTTTTATGGTGCCATTTTTTGAGCAGCTATCGTGGATCTGCTAATGTATGATCAGGCTATAAATCTCAGCCTTGGAGCTTATGTCGAGCTGTGAGTGTCAAGCTTGACCTGAGTGTCAACTTTCGATATATCAATACGATACTACTTCGATGCAGTTGAATTCTTTTCTGGGAATTGTGAAAGGCGACTAAGCATAGCGAGCTGATGTCTCATTTTCAAAGTATATAATGTTGCCTACAATAAAACAGTTACAAAACAACTAACTTGATAGAGAAGCATAATGTTTGTGTGGAATAGTAAACTGATATTGTAACCTATAAAACGTTATGGCTTTCATGTCGTTAAGATGTTTGTTTCTGCGGAATAGAGTGGCTACAATCGACAAATAACAATAAAACAGATACAATCGCCAATGAATAAATAAAAATAATATATAAGAAATAGACAAACAAAGAGGAGCCCTTAATAACAGGATGGACTGAGACTTACCTGATGGCAATACACTTCGCTTACTGTCACGTATTGACAAACTGACATTTACCTTACTTATTGTACCTATGACTGCTCATACTGATCCTTCTTCTGTCAGCTCCTGGGTACTTACGTCATGTGTGATTGATTGCGCTTCCTGTATAGACTAGGCAACGAAGCGGATCGTTGTATGAAGACCCCTTGAAGACCCCCGCATTAAATCCTTCATCGAGTGAGGATTTAATGCGGGGGACTTTACTGGGGTATTACACTAATGAGACAAACCTTCAATAAAAAAAAATAAAAAAAAAACGGTACTTTTAATTTTTCCATACAAAAATTACAAAAAATGTATGAAAATCTTTATTGTACATTTTTTTTATTAATATTTTGAATTTACATTTAGTTCATGATTCTTTATCATCCTGTCAAATAAAATCTGCCTGAGAAATTTTTGTTGGGGTCAACTGCTTCGTTGCCTACACTAGTAGGAGTTCAGGTAGGTAACATTAACTAAGTGTAACCACAACATACACACCCGTGGGTGTCGTAAGAGGCGACTAAGGGTTAACTGGAGGATGGGCAGCAGCATCCTCCTATGTATCTTACATCTTACTTACTGCGGTCACCTACAACCGCGGTCCATGGTGCCAGCCGTAACGCTAACAAGCGAGGTGACTATGGTACTTCCCCTCCACATTATTTCAGCAAAAGCTAGAATTCTGGAGGGAGCTCCCTGTCCTGTAGTGGACGTTTTTTTTTTCATGGGATGTTATGATGAACCACAACATTGTCGACCCCGAAGACAAGAGCATCTTGGAGACTTTTATACTAGCGTTCTCTCTATGTGTCTAAACCCCAGTGTGCACTATGTCTGAGTATCACAATGTAAGTAATGAATTGCGTATTGTAATCTAACCTCATAACTTAGGGTCAACATATCAAGTGGTATACTTAGCTCTTAATTGCGATGCTCCTGACAGAACTGCTGGAACGCCATGGTTTCTTCTATCACTATCTGCACATGACGCGCGCCTATAAACTGTCAACGTAAGAAACTAACACGGTCGAATATTAAAGCCAACGCGAGATACTTTGCTCGGTCGGTTGCATTTTTCGATGACTGTTGGGCGTCTAACAAATCACGCCACACCTGTCAAACACACTTCCTGCCTAAACTGAGTTCCCATTCGAATATTTGTTAGTTACTACTACAAGAACCATATTCTTGACCCGACCACTATCCGACTAAGGTTAGTCAGTCTTCTTCTTCTTTTCGTATCAATGGCAAATGATTTTATAGTAACTTAGCCCAAAAAGTGGCTACAGCAATAGCTCTTTGGTTGCCTTCAAAAAGGTCCTCCCTGGTGCAAGAAACTGAGGAGGTCAGTGAAACCACACCATCTTAGTTATCGAGGGCAACGCGCCTTATCAGCTTGTTAGTGTCAAACTATGCTACATCAACAACATCACGTCAGTAGAAACATTTTCGACTTTATGGCGTGGTAATAGAGTAGCAAGTGTTTCCCCTGACGTGCGGTTGACTGTACCTTGAAATCGTTAGAGCCGTTTTCGAGTAACCGATTATAAATATTATAATATCTCTTCTCTTCATCATAACATCTCATAACATGTCCACTGCAGGACAGGGAGCTCCCTCCAGAACTCCAGCAAAAACGCGTGGCACTTTGGAGGGGATTTACCATAGTCACCACGCTTGTAAGCGTTACGGCTGGCGATTGTTGTAAAGTAAGGCCATGGTAATAAGCACAGAAAAATAAGGGTACTTAGAAGGAGGATTAAAGAAATAATTCGTCACAAGGTAGCGAAGGCGTCGTTCTATGGATTTGACGGGTTATTTTGAATATTTCCTAGTGATCACTGATAGTTTGACATAAAATAATGGGACATGTTGGCAGATGTCATCCCATAGTAAAATAAATTAGCAAGGTATCTATTCCGAGCGAAGCAAGGAGGTCCGAAATCTTTGGTAATAAGTCTTTTTTGACAGCTTTCAAACGTATGAAAAATTACTTATAACCTTAAAAGAAAAATGAACTCTGTGCGTTGGTCTCAGAACAAAAACCTCCTTGCTTCGTCAAATTTCTTTGGCGTTGGTGTTATGGAAATGTCAAAACGGACTTCTTACATTGGCTCTACTTGGTGACCGCAGTATGTAAGAAGGTCCAATACACAGAAATATGCTGCTACCCATCCTCCAGTTCATAAGCCCTTAGTCGCCTCTTTCGCACATTTAAAACATAAATTGGTCTGTCTGGCTGATTTTATAATTTAAGTTTTAATTTTTTATTCTGTGTAATTTGGCGTTAAAGTCTTTCCAAATCTAAATATTTTCCTACTTTTCCTTACAAACCTGACTTCTTTGTAATATTAGTGTAGATGAATAAATCAGATACGCAAAGAATGCCTAGGTCTAAATAATCGTAATCAATACAATTTGCGTGCTACAGAGATATCCTTCTTGCTAAATTATATTCAATGCTCAGATAGCTATTTATTACCCATCCTCCGGTTCATAAGTTCTTAGTCGCCTCTAACGACACCTACGGGTAGAGATGGGTTGGTACAATTCTTTACCGGCACCACACGGACTTGTTTGCTCACTTGTACAATAAACAAATGGAGACTCTACTTAATTCGACCGAGCTTCGCTCTAAAATAATCTATAGGGCATACGAAACGCGTTTTTCTTTCTAAACCTCAAAATTCTTCATGTAATTTTCACACACGAACCCCCCGTATAGTTGCTCGTATAAAAGTGCGGGCAGTTAATTGAAATATTATGACTATTATAGGAACCTGCCGACAGAAATTCCCCAGCTGAAATCACCAGAAAGGATTGAATTACCTCTGTCGTCTCTCTTATTTTTGAAAGTGAAATAAACTAGTAAATTCTCAAGACTTATATACTTATTTATGTACTTAGTATCTGTATTATTCATGAAAAATGCATCCTTTTCCCATATTTTCTTCAATTTTCCACCTACAATCTTGTTTACATTGCATTCCAGGTGTCAACACGAACGGGGATCGTGTCGCATTACGTTCGTCTACAAATAGTGGTGCCCGAAGCGTTCATACTCGGCTCCGGCGAGCACCACGTGGATATGGGCAGCGTTATTCATCTTATCTGCATCGTGGAAAAGGTAAATAATAGTATATTATTATACAAGGGAGGTAAGTAATCAATTACACCCTGAATTTTTATTGCACACGAGCAAGCGAAGCTAACCGAGATTAAGAAGGCATTATTGTACAATTTTGCACGAACAAAATATAGGCAGTGCGTCAGGACTGCGTTATCGATTTTGGATCAAATTTCAAAATTCAGTCATCTCACATTACCAGTTAATATGCATACCCGTTAATGTGCATGCAAAGAGCCGAAGATTTCATACTCGGCTGAATAGAGCACCTAGTAATCTAACTCTTAAAATTAATTATAAACTTCTACTGTCCGTGTACCTTTGTGTACGTGTACATATAGTGATCTGATAACACTGTACTTACTCGGTAAACCACTACGTCGTCAGCGGTAAATTTGTCTCACTAGATAACTAGACTAGGATGAATTTCAGAATTTGGCTCTCCTTCTTAGGGTCAGAACTTAAACTGGACCAGATCTGACAACAAAGTTTTTCTGGGCTTTTGAACTCCGCAGAATTCAAAAATCAATGTTGTCAAGCCGAAATCCTACTAATTCAAAAAAGTTAAATAAAACCTAGGCTAAATTATGGCAAGAGGTTTTTGTTTCAAAAGTGTTCGTCTTCCTGAACATATCCATAAAATTTCCTGTCAATCCCATGTACGCTCCTCCCTCCCCACCCTCATACAAGTCCCTGATTTTAGTTTTTTTCATTTATCTCAGAAACGGTTAAAGGTATATCAAATTTGTTAATATAAACATAATCGTTATAAAATTACCAACCAGATGACACCGGTTTTATTTCAATGTGACCTATAGTTGAAATATAGGGTTAAGTTTGGACTTACAACTGAGTACCTCTTAGCTAGCTGCTGGTGATTGTTATCTAAATTAGTAGGATTTCGAATATTTTGGTTTTGAAAATCACAGAATTCAAAATTCTGTGCTGTCAATTCAAAATCCTACTCATTTGGACTTTTAATGAGCTGTTTTCACGGTTAAGAGTCCACTGAGTATTCAAAGGCGTCAATAGATTGCGCTGAAGACAGTTGCTAAAGAAATTAAAATAAATCTGTCAAGATGAAGCTTGAAGTAAATAAACCTCCTTACGAAACACTTACATCAGATAGAAAAAAAGAAGTTGACAGTTAAATTTTCCTACAACAACGCTATCTATCAAAAAAATAATACTTTTTTTTATTTTTTTTAAAACCGGCTCATTCGGTTGGTAATTTTATAACGATGAAAGTAACGTTAGGTAACGAGTTTCATCTAAAATCAGGGACCCGTTTGAAGGTGGGGAGGGGGAAGCGTACATGGGATCAACGGAGAATTTTCTATTTATGTTTTGGGGGGACCTAAGAAACACTTTTAAAACAAGAAACCTTCTACCGTAATTTAGCCTAGGTTATTTTTCGTCTTTTTTGTACTAGTAGGATTTCGGCTTGACAACATTGATTTTTGGATTTTATGAGGTCCAAAATCTCATGTCAAAAATGGTCCCGTTTTAGTTCTGAGAAAATTTAATTATCACTTATCTCCTACTCTATAACCGTGTTCGAAAGGATAAAGCCACTCAAATATCGCAGGTATCGAGACCCTTTGCTTACACCACTTTTACGGGCTGGGCATTTATGGAAGAACTTTTAAAACCTATTTGGATAAAATCAAATCGCTCCAAATAAGATTTATGAAACTTTTAGTAAACAAAAGAATTAAAAACAAGTGTAAAGCTAGTGATTACGAAGAACTATTATTTGTATGTAAAATGCTACCTATACATGACAAGTTCGTACACTTCATGTTAGTTGATCAGTTTTATTATGAAGATTTTAAAGTGTATAAAGCTAGGCCCCAAAGAAGTGAACAAAAAAACTTTAGTGATCCCTAAATTTAATAACAATTTTGGTCAAAGGTGCAGAAATATGTTATACCTAAATTATTAAATGATATACCTATAGATGTTAAAGACTGTGAAACAAAAGGTTTATTTAAAAATAAAGTCCTAAAATACCTAATGGAAAACATAAGTAAAAAAATTTGTTAGTAAAGCCTTATTTGATTAGTTAGTAAGATTTAAAATTTTGAATTTAATTGTTTTGGATTAATTTGCTTAAGTATTAATTATTATTTTTATTTGATTTAAAGGAGCATACACTATTGCCGACAAACTTTAAAAAGGTTTGGCAAAATGTATTTATGTAAGTATATATTGCTAAAATATTAAATAAAATTATTTTTCCTTTTCATTTAATTAAAATACACCTGACGTCTAATCTAGGATCCATCTTTATTGCGCCTCTATCTGAGGGAAAGATCACACGATGAGACCGCAAGCGCTCGAAAGAAAGGTTACTCTATTTCACAGTCAATAATTATTGTATCGGGCAGATTGACATGCAATGCAATTCCGGACGTAAACTAAAGAATCAGGTCGTTCTGAATACTTTGGCTAATAAAAATACCGAACTCTCCCAATACATTTACATACAAATGTCGTAACAAGTTCACATCTATTGCCTATCAGACGAAAGGGCCATAGTTCCCATAAAATAGCATATTTTATTCGTGGGACGCAGTAAAACAAACAAGCCATTTTTACGATTATTTCGCGACTATATAAAACGTATGGCGATGTTGTAAACTTGTCATGTTAGGAAGAACAATGTAGGCCGTCTCTAGGCTGGCTTGAGCACTAGTTTTTGTTCAAGATTTGAATTATTTATGACTTTCTTGGAGGCGCTTTTATCGGCTTTTCGGGTGCCTTTATGTTTCGACACGTAAGTCATTCGGGAATATAAAAATTTGAAAGAGAATAGATTAGGTGCCTTTGTAACGTAAAAGTAATATATGAGAAAATGCTGAAAGAAATCCAGGCTGGACACGTGTATAAGATTATAAGAAAGGTCTCGGTTAAAGGTTTTACCGGTTCATGTAAAGATTTAACGTGCGCTGGAGAAGTTTGGCTCTGACGGTTATTTTCTGCGCATGGGTGACAGGTGGAGAGCCAATGAACGATTCGCCCGCCTCTCCCCGCGATTCATTTTTTGAGTTCTGCGCATTAACGGTCAGTCAGAGCCTGCGCACGCTATACCACTTTATAGTATCAAAAGTGGTCGAGTCATCGATGAGCGATCGTTTGCACTGATAACATTATAGTTTTTCGTGCTCTGGAAGGCACTCTGAGGTGATAATGCCTTAGGACCTCAAATATCCAAAACAATGGCCAAAACACGTATATTCAGGTAAACAGGGACATTTTTGTACATTTTAGTATGTTACTAGGAACGAAAAATTTAAGAACTTTTTCAAAGAGAGATGGGATCGAAAAACAGACAATAATTAGCTTATTCCGCCGAACCCTTTCCGCCATAGCGAATCCAGACGTACCACAGGATATCACCTGCACTTGGTTGATATTCCACACATTCTCACAAAGCACTTTGAAACATCTTTCATAAAGCGCACAGCTAAAGGATGGAGTTCGCCTCTGTATATGTTCCCAATCTATTCAATTTGCTAGTGAAAAGGCTTCTTCTGGGCAAGCTCATTCCATCGTCGACCTGTCCTCAGGGCCAGATCGAGGTCAAAATCAAATAAAAATAAATCTAGCTTTTTTAAAGTTATTTTGATTTTTGTCCCGAGTAACACATAAAAATTAGGTCAAGGTACCATAATAATATTATAAAAAATTACCAGAATCATTTACCTAAGCCAGAAATATAGCTAGTGAGTAGGTAATACAGCTGTAACTGTAACTCTTGACGATATTTTTCACGTTTGTTTTTATGGAGCCTTAGCTTTTTATTACTGCGATTTGCCTTCATTTCGAGCCAATCGACATTTTAGCGCTCGCAATAATAATTTACGTAAGGAAGTGCTGGCCCTTAAATTTATACCTCGGCGAAAGATGGAGCAGGAGCATAAAATTTGAATTATGGTTTTGGCTTGCGTTTTTATTTGTTACGAAGAAATAAACTGGGTTGTCGGCACGTTTACAGGTTGTGTTACAAGTATTGCTGAAGGAGTTGAGTTTGACGAAATTTAGACTTCTTTTTTCTTACATTTAGGTTGGTTTTGCACCAAAGGTTTGTGAGGACCTGATATAAATTTGAAAGCTGGAAAGTTTAGAGCTGCTTCGCTCGAAACTCTAAGGGTGCTCCTTTACTAAAGCTGTGCTAGATAGATAAACACTTTATGGCACACATTTACAAAACCAAAACAATACATTTACAAAAGAAACAAAACTAAATGTGGGCAAAGGCAGCCTTATCACTGGAAACGATCTCTTCCAGACAACCTAGGTAGCTAATCTGTGAGTGAGAACCAATAGGATTGCTCCATTTCCATTGCTTTGAGCTGGCTAAGAGCTATTACGCTAAGCTAGGAAAATGGAGAAATGCTATTAGTTGGATTTTTTCCAGCTCACAGTTTCACAACGCTACTACGCACAGCTCTGGTGGCAACCACCCATAAGCTACGCCTGCACCTGCACTTAAAAAGTTTACAAACTATTTTATCCGACATATTTATGTCGCGTATTGAGAAGGGGACAAATTAAATGTGCCTAACTATTGTACGTAAAATCACTCTATTTTTGGAAAAAATAATAATAATAAATAGGTAAATACACTATAGGTAAATACACACAATAGCACACGAATTGCCGACGTGACCCACGCAACCGCCAAGCTAAAGTGGGACTGGGCTGGTCACGTAAGTCGCATGCCGCTGGAACTCTGGGCCAAGACCACAACTATCTGGCAACCGCCAAATAACAGACGGCGTCGAGGCCGACCACGGCGCAGATGGCGCGATGAACTCGACGCTTTCTGTAAAGACTGGCAACAAGAGGCTCAGAGTAGAGACCAGTGGAAGGAATGGAGGGAGGCCTTTGCCCAGCAGTGGGACAGAAATGGCTAATAAGATAAGGTAAATAATAAATTATTTATTCATTATAAACAAAGAGTGCTCAAATCATGCTCAAATGCTAGGGGCAGGTGTCTTCTATTAAGCTCAACGCCTGTGTTAGGAGGCACCGCTCTTCTATATCTAGGATTTCGCGTTTAAGGAATAAGAAAATTAAAACTTAAGTTATAAAATTAAAGGTAAGAAAATTAAAACTATAGTTAGAAAATCAATGAGGCATTAGATTAAAATATAGTTTCAATCATAGGTTTTTCAGTCTAGCACCTCTTACTTTAGAAAAAAAATATACTTCTTAGGTGGGTACTCACTTACATTTGTTTTCTTTCTTGCTTTCTTTTTCTTAATTTGCTTACTAGTTATTTGCTTAAGATTGTTCAGATGTAACTAGCGTTATTTGACAAGCGATAAGAGCAGCAGTAGAAAGGCGCTGGCCAAGAATAATTAATGGACGGCCCAATTCTGCGACATTGGAACTTATTACATGTGTACCCCAATGACAATTATAAGTTTTACTAACACTAGGTTAAGATATCTTACTAACACAATATGGACTTGTAATTTAATTTATTTATAATTATTATTATTAAGTCTGAAATAAACATTTTCAATTCAATTCAATTAACGTGCCACCAAATTTGAGTAAATTTTTACCAAATAATATTCACCAAATTTGGTCTACCAAAATGGATGAATGTACACCAAATTTCCTTCTGGCACTTCGCCGACCGCTGCCGCGGCACGCTCGCTCCGCTCGCTCGGCTCGTGCGTTCTGGTCGCAAGATAACCTAACACAACCGAACCGGTTACCCAAATTTGGTGTACGCTCAGCCAATTTGGTGTACATTCATCCATTTTGTCTGAAGTGTATTGAGGTATAAAAAAATATTTTGGGAATCATTTAATTTGTTGCCATAATTAATTGATCTTTTTAGGGTTCCGATACCAAAATGGTAAAAAAAGGAACCCTTAAGGAAGGGTCGACTTTGTCTGTCTGTCTGTCTGCAACACCTCTATATCTCAGGAACCACTCATGCTATCAACTTGAAATTTGGAATAGTTTTAGGATATGGTTGCCCAACTCAATTGCACAAGAAAAAATTTAAGAAAAAGTTATGATTATTGCTGTAAAGGGGGCCAAAATATGGGGGGGGGCAAAATTTCAAATTGTTGTTACTAGGTCGAATGGGGTATCATATGAAAGGGCTTTACTTGTACATTGTAAAATATATTTTGCTATTTTTTTACGACTCTTAGTTTTCATGTTGTGATGAAAAATGACAAAAAAAAATACCATCCCCCCCTTATCTCCGAACTTTGTGAAAGAAAAAATCTGAATTAATTACAGTCGATAGAAGTTTATGTAAATAAAAATAAAACGATCTTTCTATGTTGCACAGTTTTTATAAATCTGCAAAAAACCTTTACAAACAAATTTTGTTTTGCGGTCCTAAAAATGGGTTTTTTTGCTTAAAGAAATACAAAAAGTCAACGGAACCCTCGGCGCGCGAGTCTGACTCGCACTTGACCGGTGTTTCAAATAATATTGTTTTATACCCTTTCAGAGCCCAACTCCACCACAATACGTCTTCTGGTACCACAACGACCGAATGATCAACTACGATGCAACACGCGGAGGAATCACAGTCGAGACAGAACCAGGGGCGCGAACGCAGTCCAGACTGACTGTACGAGGAGCAACTCTCAAAGACTCCGGGAACTACACGTGCAGCGCGAGCAACACTGAACCAGCGTCCATTCACGTGTTCGTGTCTGAAGGCAGTGAGTATCTTTTAAGAATATTTCAATGCCAGGCAACACTTCGAACACTCCATTGGTATTATGTGATTGGTATTAACACAGTCCGGACTTACCGTACGCACGAGGAGCCACTCTCAAAAACTCCGGGAACTACACGTGCAGCGCGAGCAATACTGAACCAGCATCCATACACGTGCGTTCGTGTCTGAAGACAGTGAGTATCTTCATAGGAATAGTTTAATGTCAGGCCAAACTTTGGACAGTTCACTGACGAGCGTGAAACCACCATCTGTTAGTATCCTCGTGGTGCCAGCCCGCAATGAAAGACCGCAGTAACGGCCACAACTGCCACAAGACTAAAGGGGGAGGTGAAGTATCAAAAATCTCGGGGGCGTAGAGGGGTATACATACATCTTCGTTTGTGAACCAGCATGGCACGGAATGATGTGATTGGTATTAACCCTGCCTGCCAAGCTGAAGGTCTCAGGTTCGAATCCTCGTTACTCGTTACCCAGTCAAAGACGAATCTAAGTCTAATCGAATGCGTATGTTACTCGGATAATACAACTGAAAACCTTTCACCAAAAAATATAGGTCGAAATCTACGGTCAAAATACAAAAAAAAAACCGGCCAAGTGCGAGTCGGACTCGCGCACTGAGGGTTCCGAACCACCACATAATCATAATTGTATTAGTTGAAATTTCAGTAAGTTAATGTGCCAGATTTTTTGAGTCCGACACGCGCTTGACCAAATTTTATTATTGGTTGTTATTTAATAGCTTATGCACTATAAACATACCAATTTTCAAGTTTGTAAGTGTTCCCGTTTTTAAAATAGAACTGAAACAAAAATCGCCTCATCGACCATCCAACTTGACCCCTCTCTTATATAAATGTTCTTGAAACGGGAGCTCACCACAATTGGTTACCATTAGTTGTGAGAAAAATTGTAATATTTAATGATTTCAGACTTTTCCCGTTATTTGTACTGTGAGACCTAGCTTCTTGCCAAATTTCATAATTTTAGGTCAACGGGAAGTACCCTGTAGGTTTTGCATTTTGAATAAATGTATGGAGATGAGGACATAAAATGCCATATCTTTTGATTGCGTCATTGTGAAAAATTGAAATTTTACCCTAATATATGGTATTAATTTCAACCTGATACCTGTACCCGTTCGTGAGATAAAGGGTCTTGACAGACAGACAGACAGACGGACAACAAATCCTATGTTCCGTTTTTTTCTTTTGAGGTACGGAACCCTAAAAATAAACTCCAATAGAAACAACTGATAACGCATTTTGTATAGGAAGTAAATTTTTTTACGTATGTTCATTTGGGATAGTTAGTTAGTTAGTTTTATAATCCGACTAACATTGTTGATTTGGAAGCACCTTATATATTTATGTATTTATTTATATTCTGTTGGTAGGTAGGATAGGACACAAGGCCCTCAGGGATCTTAATGTGGAATTAACGACTAGGATGATAAAGAAAACATATGTTACTGTTACAAGCACCACTGCATAATTGACCGCCGCCATTTTGTGTTTCCAGGCAACAAGATGGCGGCGATTCTGCGCCGCAACACTAGCGCTATCCACGGGATCACATCGAGCGCGACCTGCTTGCTTCTTCTGTCCTCTGTGCTGGTACATTTCGGCCTGCGATGACGGTAGAATACGCGGTGTGCAGTTAAGTGTATGTAGGTATGCAGTTGGGAGGGTTTAGGAGCGGGCGTTGTAAGTAAAAGTGCTCGCGTACTTCTGCCTTCTGGATTCAGATTTACTGTTTTAAGTTCCTACCAAGAATATTTCTCTTACATTGATGTGGGCTAAAATGCCCACGTGGACAAAAAATCTATGATTTTAACAACTCTTCGGTTACTTCAACTAAAGTCTTGGGCCATAATCAACATCATCACTAAGTATGGGAACAAAAACAAGAAAATTAAATTGCGAGATGTTAGGCAAGTTTGAGTAAGGGGGTCTTTTTGTTATTCCAAGTGCTAAGTGGGTATCCTAGCTGCATTTTTTCCATACACATCCCTCCCTGGATGCCTGTAGAGCTTGGTCGAAATGTAGAGCGATGGTATTTTGTTTTTAATTGATTTTAAAACAAAATACCATCGCTCTACATGCCCCTGTCGGTCTAAAACAGTTATCAAAAGAAATATAACTGACCAAAAACCTGAAAATGTGTGCCATTTTTCCGCCATATTTAGAAGACTTCCAGAAAATTCTGAAAAGTTTGAAGATAAAAGAAAAAAATATTGAATCAGCTCAGTTTTGAAGAAAAAATAAGGGGAAAGCGGAACGTCGTTTTGTAGGTAAAATCGGTCTAAGCTGTTGGATGTCCCTATCGCACACTACTGGAGGATTAGCGCAGCGCGACAACAAGTTTGTAGAAATACCTATTCCTCGAACTAGGATATCCTCTTAAGGAATGGATCTGGAACTTAATAATCGCTAAGTACTTTTACACAACGCTCAAAACCCCTATAAACCTTTAATTGAATAAAAGAGACAAAATGTTCCCTTAGTTATTTGATTGTATTTAGTCATAATAAGTAGATCTATACAGTCATTGTGTAAAAGTTCAAACTTCATCAGCAATACGTAAAAAGTACCTGTAAGACTTCCCTCCTTCAAAACTTATAGTTTCAAAGTGAAGTCAATTATATTTCTAATGTGTTTTCATAAAGAAACTATTTATAAATGACGTAAGCGAGCTAGCAAACAAATGATTAATACACCTGATTACACCTACTTAATTAACACAATAACATAAAACAACACAATACGCCAAAAACATAATAAAAAATGCCATTTGCCAAAACCAACAAGTATTTATGTAAATAAAATGCTTGTTCATTTTGACAGTTCGTTACTTATAGAGAAATTTTATTTAATAAATCTTTGTATTTAATAACTTTATTAGGACAACGTGTATGCGTTAAATTGTAAATTTAAAAATTAAATCAATAATTATAATAACAGTGTAAATTCCGAAGAGTTTGAACTAGTGTAATTTGCGATTTAAGCAATTTATTATAATTATTATATAATTAATTAAAGAAGTTATTTGGCACCTATGTATGAATTTGTAAATTTTTTGTAAAAGTCTAGGTTTAAAGGGCAAACTAGGTACTTTATTTTGTCCAATTAAATATGTTTTTCTTTATTTATAACGTAACTTAACTAACTTAACCAATCAATCTTTGGACCAGTGAACTAGATCAGATCCTTCGTTCTACTTACATGTAAATATTTTAACTTTCCTTTTTATTAGAAAATATATGCTACCGAAACATATCTATCGAAAAATCTCATACTTTTCAAAATTTTTAAATAGGTGCCAAGCTAACGTAGCCCAATATCGTAGAAATATAATTTTACCATATTCTAATAATACAGTTTTATGGTAAAATTATGGAAATTATAGGAAAATTATTATTAAATTATAGATACGCAAAGATCAGTATACTTGGACTTTAAGATAAAACTATGAAGTGGAAGACATCAGTTAGTCCAATGTAGATACGGTAAAACTAAGGATTGGCCGAAACTATTTTCATATTATGCTTAAACGAACTTCGGTAGTTTTAACGGTTTTGAAATTACGGAAATTTTGCGATAGCACAGGACCGATAGCCACATTCGAAGCCGAATTTGAGCCGCAATATTGAAACCAGCGAAGTTGTGTACCGAATGTACGTTGTGGCCGAAGTTCTGATTTGGCCCTAATTCGGCCCATCACTAGTATTTTCCTTTCACTAAAGTAAAAATTTTTGTGTAACTTTAAAACTTGATGACTGCCATTTTCTGTATAAGTAGTGTTTTCTTATAGGTTGCGGATATTCATTGTGGCGAAAACGAATTAGAAAATTACCTAAACCAAACAACTTGCTGACAGACCTTTATCAAAAAACCTTGTGCAAAAAAGAGGCAGTGTCGTTGATTTTAAAATACACAGTAATAGTTAGTCAATAAAAATATAAACCACGTGAACATTCGCAAGCAGTATAGAATTAAAAAAATGTTTGGGTGTCCATTCTCTAAGTTTTAAAGATTTCTGCGTATAATTGTGTTGTTTTGGCATTCACTGCGTATAAAACTGTCCAAAAGGAGTCAAAATGGTTTTGGCATAGCAACACTCGAGTTCTTTTGTAATGAAATTAGGTAGGTGTACCGTATGGACAGCCAACTCTTTTTGGACAGATTTGTAACTTAAGTATGCTCAAGCCACGTGTTAACACCTCGCGGCGCGCACGGCCATAATGTAAATATTTTGTAGACTAGCTGAAGCCATCCACATTTAATAAAATTGTCTAATCCTGGGAGTTTGTTATTCTATGTAAATATATAATTAATAACTTATAATATACGATGGTTAGAGTATAGCTATAATAGGTAATCTATTGTAAATAATTTGTCAATGTTATTAAAATTACTGTACAAACGATTTTGGTGATCCAGTATGCAATAAATATTTCTTCGGAATGTATGTTTTTTGTTTCTTTTATTTACCCAAACGAACTAGATAGATACTAAGTGTCTAGTTTTTAATGAAAGGGGTTAATGAAAGTAGAGGAAGGAAGGGAAGTATGTCAAGATAAAAGCAGGTAGAGGGCCGTGGTCTCCGCCTACCCCGACGGGAAAGAGGCGTGATTTTATGTATGTATCCATAAGGAACCAACGGGACCCCTTACCCTAAGCCTACGTCGTCTATAAGGGTGTGAGGGACAGCCTTCCGAATACTGAAGGGGCATGATAAGTCAACGACACTGAACCACTTTCAGTGAACAAAACTTTCAGGAAACAAAAAAAACTCGGCTTCTCTATACAAACTGCCCGATCAAGTTTACAATTTTGTATGGAGACGCGGATTTTTATTTTTCGTTTCCTGAAAGTTTTGTTCACTGAAAGTTGTTCAGTGTCTTTGACTGATCATGCCCCTTCAGTATTCGGAAGGCTGTTCCTAACACCCTGTATACAGCACTTCAAAAGACACGACAGGCAGACCTGTCTTTCAAGCCTTTATAGGACATGTCATCTTTTAAACTGTAATAGCTGGCTGATTAAAACTTCACATTATATCGGATGCCCTGTTTCACCAATCGAGATTTCAGATAAAAGTTGAAAATAGGAAGACTGAAAATGTAGCTGAAAATAAGACCAAATATAATGGTAACATCCTTTATTTACTTATTTTCCCAACAACTCAAATCCACTACATTGATCAATAATAAATATCCGATTGTTATACATTACTTCACAATACTTTTGATTCATAAGAATTTGGTATGATATTTACTACATTACGTATAAAAATAATAAATTATGCTTATGAACAAATAAATACATCATTTGCGTTAAGGCAACCTTTACAAATATTTCACAATATACATAATAATTATAATAAAATTAATAATGGAACAAAGATTGCGCGACATTAAAGCCCGCGTCACACAGAGGCGGTAGCGGAAGCGTTCCGGGGCCGGTTTTTTTGTAAAGTATGAGTTCTTATGCACCCTGTCACATTGAAAAGCGGTCGCGGCGCGGTATTTTGTTCCCGCCAAACCGCCCCGGACCGCTTTCGCAATCATACCGCCTCTGTGTGACTTGAGCTTAAGAGGCACAGCAGACGGCTGACTTTTGTCCGTGACAGTCCGCCAGTGTGGCCGGTACTACGAAAATTATAGTTTTTCTTTTTATCTGAACATCCTCTTTGACTAAATAACTTTTTGAGAAAATCTTTAAAATGAACAACTATTCAAGCTGTTTTCCGACCAAATCAATTCCGACGAAACTACGCGCATTGAAGCGGAGCGTTTTACTCATGTCAATAAAAACACATTTCTCATGTTAATCTATAATTACGAGTATATCGGAAAAAATTGCAGTACCGGCCACACTGCCTCAAAATGTCTACCTACATTTTGAGGCAGTGTGGCCGGTACTGCAATTTTTTCCGATATACTCGTAATTATAGATTAACATATAGATTAACTCGTAATTATAGATTAACATGTAACTGTATTGATTCTTGAGACAGACATAAGTTTGAGAGGCAGTTGCGCTTCTCTCAATATATTTTTTTAAATCTATTTCTCTCATGGCAAAGAAAATGACAGCAATAGATAGTTTTAAATTAGTGTAATGTGACTGCCTATGTTTTTTATTTAGATTAAATGCAAAAAAAAAGGTTTTCATGATTTTTGGAATACAGACAGATCGACACGATCCGTTCAGGACAGAAGGACCGCTCGGCGGTTCAAAAACTTCGCGGAACGACATGTCGTGCAGTGGACTAACATTAGAAATTCTCTTGAAAAACTGTAACTTTAACCCTAGAATTAAAAAAAGTTGGTCAGTTGTAAGCAAAGTCTGAGAACATTACGAGTTACCCGCAAAAAGGTTTTGCATTATTAAAATTCTTCTTCCTTGAGTTTCTCATACGACACGACAGTCGCCTTTCCCTTATTTTTTAGGGTTCCGTACCTCAAAAGAAAAAAACGGAACCCTTATAGGATCACTTTGTTGTCCGTCTGTCTGTCTGTCTGTCTGTCAAGACCCTTTATCTCACGAACGGGTAGAGGTATCAGGTTGAAATTAATACCATATATATGGATCCACGAACCACACAAGATCTGAAAATTTCAATTTTTTACAATGACGCAATCAAAAGATATGGCATTTTATGTCCTCATCTCCATACATTTATTCAAAAATGCAAAACCTACAGGGTACTTCCCGTTGACCTAAAATTATGAAATTTGGCAAGACGCTAGGTCTCACAGTACAAATAATGGGAAAAGTCTGAAATCATTAAATATTACAACTTTTCTCACAACTAATGGTAACCAATTGTGGTGAGCTCCCGTTTCAAGAACATTCATATAAGAGAGGGGTCAAGTGGGATGGTCGCTGAGGCGATTTTTGTTTTAGTTCTTTTTAAAAACGGGAACACTTACAAACTTGAAAATTGGTATGTTTATAGTGCATAAGCTATAAAATAACAACAAATAATAAAATTTGGTCAAGCGCGTGTCGGACTCAAAAAATCTAGCACATTAACTTACTGAAATTTCAACTAATACAATTATGTTTATGTGGTGGTACGGAATCCTCAGTGCGCGAGTCCGACTCGCACTTGGCCGGTTTTTTAGCGCATCTTTCAATTTAAACGATGCCTAAATTTTGGACGTGTTTTAGAAGGATACTCGGTTGACCACAATAACTTTCCAGATTTATTTCGGCGCCATCTAGCTTCAAAGAGTTCATGCTTTTCCTGGTTATGATTTCTAGTAGAAGACCGTCAATTGTCCATGGTATGAGCTACTTTGGTTTGTTTTAAACTTGCGCACTTCTCATACATGTTTATTTTATTTCGGGCCTTACTATTCCCGACGTTTCGGCTCAGTTGCATCAGCCGTGGTCACGGGTAGACTGAAGAGAGGTGAACTACGCAGATATTATTGTGAGGGTAGACTCGAAATCATCTACCCTCATTTAAAATTATTGTCTCGCACAGGTTTGAATGTCACGGCACACAACACTCACAACGTCGGCGGACCGGTCCGAAGATGCTACTGGGTTCCATGTCACCGATAATTTAAAACCATCTGCTCTATTGAAAGTTTTGTATTTTATGCATTGACGTAAGAAAAAACGCTGCGCTTCTAAAGGACCTGAAGCTATTGTCTATGGAAAACTTAACTGATCAAGTTAATGCTGTTTCTTTCTAACTAATCTTTGTTTAGAAAGGTTGAAAAAGTACAACAATATTTTATCAGTGTCGAAACTTTTTTTTCCGATAACGCTTTGTCGCCAGTTCGCCATTTTGATAAACGGTATACGACAGTACGTGGGCTGTCAGATCCGTATACGTGTTCGACGATTTTATTATTGTAAACAAAGAAATGAGTTTTAGAGTATTTTATATAATTTGATTTCTTTATATAGGCTTTGGCAGGATGCCTAAGTGTTCCATTGTGTGGTGTGGTGCAAGGAGAAACAAGAACAACCCACAATTATCTTTACACAAGTCAGTTGGTGTTTATTTCCCTTTTTGACTACTATTTCACATATTTGTCTGATCAAATTTTTAGGTGTAGCGGTATTCAACTATAAAGTAAACTAATTGATATTTATTTTATGTTTTCAAGCCGCTATCGGCTTTATTTCATTACAAAATGTTTACATACAAACAATGCAAACACATAGTGATGTAATCAAGCGCAGCTGATATCGATATTACAATATTCTCAAATTCTCATATAAGTAAAGTAAGTGAGTAAAGTAGCCTGTTTAAGTGAGCTTCTGAATTGCACGACCTGATACCACCATCCCCCTTCCTCCTACGTGGGAATAGAAGTGGATTGGGGTCCCATCTCTTTGTCGTTGACATACCTCTTATTCAAAGTGGCGCCATGGTGGGAAAAAAAGAAGCGACAATAAAAACCCACGGGTTCTTTTAAGTATGCTAAGGAGTGGAATTACCTCTCTGCCAATCTTTCCCCGAAAAATATAATGTGGATCTTTTCAAGGCTAGAAGGAACAGGTAGGTGAGCATGTTACATCTTCGATCCCATCGTCACTTACCTCACCTATTCATAAAAAAAAAATATTTGGCACTAATATTCTGAATGGGCATATTTGGTTAATCAGATATTGATATATTTATTTAAAAAAAAAGAGGCTTAACAATTAAGCAGATTAAAATATAATTAACGGATTATATTTTTTATAACGGCCAGTTGGACAACTCTTTTTACTTTCGAGCGGAGCGAGAAAGGTATTGTATTAGTTAAAAAAAAAATAATCTAATTTTCTCTAAAATTTGTTCTATATCACTTATACATCACAAAAAACATGTCTCCCAAAAATGTCCGTTCGTCGGTCGGTCGGTCCGTCGGTCGGTCTCTCCGTCACGCTTTGGCCTAGCGGCTAAACGAATGGTCCGATTGACACCATATTTTGAATTTAAGAGTTTTATGCAAATCCTTCGAAGAGTTTTCAGTGATTTCTTGCTGGCTGTCATTTTGAGGGTAGCTGTCATACAACGAAAATGAAAAATTGTAATTTTCGCAAAAACGTCTCATTAATTGATTAAACTTTGCATGACCAAGCATCTCCATTTAAGGTATTTTGCGGCAGTATCAATTGGTCTGTAGAAATTTATATAAGGGGTGTTCCCTTACTACTAAAATTAAAAAATGTTATTTACTCAAAATCGGTTTTGTTGAGCTTATTTTGATGTTCTACGATTTGGATTCCAAATTATTTTTCTACCTGACTGCATATTTCATTAAATCATTTTTACATAATTTAGTAGGTATAGGTAAGTTTGTATTTTCATTTTATTTGTATGGAATTACAAACTTAAGTTTGCAGTTGGTACTTCCCCTCCACATTTTTCCAGCAAAAGCTAGAATTCTGGAGGGAGCTCCCTCTCCTGTAGTGGACGTTCATGGGATGTTATGATGATGATGATGACTTATTTACTCATTACTATCCGCAGCGTTTATAATATAGTAGTTAGAGAATTCGGCTCTTGATCCGGAGGTTCTGGGTTCGATTCCCGGCGGGGACACTGTTGAATGATGACTCTCGTATATCGCGAGAAAGTTAGTGCAGTGCTGCTGTACCATTTATTTTAATTTGTTTTGAAATTAAAACAGAAAGAGACTGCAAAAGATTTAACAGAACTGAGAGGCTTTGTGCAGCAGCAGTCCGAACAATATTTTGGATTAAATGTACAGGAATTTAATAATATGTGTAACCTTTTCTTGTAGATTCCCACGAAATGAAGCTTCTAGAAAGAAATGGACAGATATTTTCGGTTTAGATAACATAAACACAAATTTACAAAACACATGTTATATAAGTTTTGTATTCTTTCCTTGCAATTCCGGGGCAAACCGCTAGATACTATTAAAAGAAACGTTGTGTTTTCCAGATAAAAAGTTCGGTTCCTGGGCCTTGCACAGTGGACTATAATTCACCATCTACTTCTGATGGTACATGTATTACAGCACATAAGAGTATGATAACAGATCCATCCCCTGGCACCTCCTCAAAACTCGTCTTGCCGGTACGGTGATTGTCATGCTATTGGTGTTTCTAATTTGACTTATTTTATGTAACAGTTGTTAAATTTACCGGCACGATATCTGTTATACTATTAGATATTCTTTGCTATTAGTGCAACTCGAGAGTGAAAGGAAGTGGTGGTAGGAAGTTTTCATCCTGTACTTCCTCAAACAGCTCGGGCGGGTGCTCATCGTCGCCGTCTTCGTCAGCTACCGATGGTGACGAGTTCTGGCATCCCTGACCGCAGCAGTGCTTGCACATAAACGAGCGATTTCAACCTGCCTGCGACAAGAACAGGCTCCAGTGCAACCCATCTTACAGGCACACAAAATTGTGTTTAGGAGAGGCAAGGAAGCAACGTCTCATAATTAAATGAAAACCGGCCAAGCCTGACCTTAGCCGTGGACAGACAGACAGGCGAATGGACATGACGAAACACTAAGGATCCTTTGTTGATTTCGCACTCCTAAATAAATATTTTGTTTCAGGCCCAAGAACTATTGATTAATAAATTAAAGAAGAAATGTAAAAACCAAGCCAAAAAAATTAAAAGACAATGTAAAGTTGAGAAGGCGGGAAAAAAAGATTGCACGTTTTGCCAGTATAATAAAAGAATTACAAGATAAAAGACTAATTAACACGGAATCAATAGCTATGCTTTCAGAGTGTTATGGGCCTGTAGACTTTTTGAAGCGACAAATTGCAAAGTCGCAAGGTTTGCCGGTCGAAAAGCAATACTCGGAAGAGCTAAGAAAATTTGCCATAACTCTGCACTTTTTCTCACCTAAAGCTTACGAGTTTGTCCGACGCACCTATAACACCTGTTTGCCACACCCTCGAACTCTAAGCAAATGGTATCAGCAAATCAACGCAGAACCAGGTTTTTGTCAAGAAGCTTTCAACACATTGGAAATGAAAGTTCGAATGAGCAAATTTCCAATTGCTTGCGCACTATCATGATTCTGAGATACAGATATCACGGAAAAAAGATGACAGAAAAAATATCGTATCGCAATTATCTTAATAAAATAATTTTATTTCGAAATGAATAATTACGTTCAGTCTGAATCAACCAGGTCACTCAAAAAGTATTGCGACTTACATTTTTAAACTAAAATACTGCGTTATTTTTCATCAACCCGGATATTTTAGCAGGTGGTTCTGCCCATAAAACTTAACATGATTTCGTTATAATTAAGGCCTTTAAATCACTTGAAATAAAAAAGACTGCCGGTATGGATGGCCTAAATAAAAAGTTTTATCGAAATGGGTTCAGCAGTTTTTTGTTTTATTTCATATTAGGCCTTACTGTAATTTCCTGAATTTTGGTATGAAACCTATACAGGGTGTCTCAGGAAACTTGTACTAGTGAAGGTCTGGAGTTGGCGGACTTTGGATGGGGTTTAATTGAATATAGGTATTGAGGTATATTCGCTGGTACAGGTTCCCTGGAACACCCTGTTTAAACAAATTAATTAAATGAGATTTTGTATATAATATGTATTTCTACGAGCAATGCTAGCGCATTTATATCATAACTTACATTTACAAAAATTACATTGTGTAATAATATCAATTATGAAACTCGAGTTACATAATTATTAATATAATACAAATATTTTTTATCATCATCATAACATCCCATAAAACATCCACTGCAGGACAGGGGGGAGCTCCATTAAAAAAAAAAAACGCTTGGTTATTTGGAGGGGATTTACCCTAGTCACCACGCTTACGAGTATAAGCGTTGCAGCTTGCGACCGCTGTTGTTGGTGACCGCAGTATGTAAGATGATACGATACACAGAAAGACGCTGCTGCCCATCCTTCGGTTCATAAGCCCTTACACATCATCAAGCTTGACATATTGAACTTTATACCGTTCTTATTTCAATAGACGTACGGGCTAGAGTTATAGTAATAGGAGATGAAAGTACTGATGGCGAGGCGAGTGAGCTGGTCTGTCAGCAATATATCTATCTATGTCTACTTGTACGTCCCCGACGTCGTCTGCCAGCCCGCATATCGATAAAATATCGATTACAAGTTAGACAGCACTACTAAACACCGCCATGGTCATGTACACTTTTACTTCTACGTGGCACGCTTTTGCCGAGTATATGGCATATCTATAAACGCCCCCTGGCGTAGTTTCCAAAATCTTTGATTTTATGCGATCTATTACTGGGTTCTATGTCACCGATAATTTAAAACCATGTTCTCTATTGAAGTTTTGTATTTTTTTATCTCAATAGCTTCAAGTATCGCGCTAAGTATCAGCTACTTTATCACTGACAAAACCTTCTTGGCTCTCGGTCCATCCCCTTTGCGACGCGATTTGCACGTAAGTATCCTATAACACCCGTTTCAAATAAATTTAAGCTAAAATTGTTCTGGAATTAGCTAATTTACAAGCCTCATAAGCCTTTAACGCTGTCGTTGTCTTGATCCTGCTGTTTGATAAGGTTCCAGTAGAAACCTTTTTGTTTCTTTAGTTGGTCGTGGGTGCCCATCTGAAAAGGAAAATGGTAGATTTGGTAGTTTTTAACATCTAAAAGACCGACTTGTTTAAGTCGCAGTCATAGCTTAACTATAAAGCAAAAATCCATAAAGATACTTAACTAAGAAACCTGATTGGCGCATGGGTTCAGGTAATGAAAATGAATACATTTAAAAAATCATACTCGTACACTATTATTACACCGGGTATTTTAAGAGGAGGAGACATAGGTTAGTATGGTAAGTTAGTATGGTGGAGTTTATATGGGAAGTAATTTTTTTTTCGTATTTCTACCCATATTCCTTCGGAAAAGTTGTTCAGTTTCATGGGCTGTTGTTCAGTTTCTTAAACTATTTGAGGTGATAAAAAAATATAAGTACATTACAATTGTAATCGGTTTCTCGAAAACGGCTCTAAATTTTTCGATGAAATATGCTATACGGGGGTTTTCGGGGGCCAAAAAGCGATCAAGCTTGGTCTCGTGTCTAAGAGAATTATTTTTCTCTGTTTTTGAGCATTTCTTGAAAAAAGCGCGATTCGGAAACCCTTCAGCGCCATCTGTAGGTTGGTGGGCTTTAGTAAAGATTATACAGAGCGAAGCTAGGTCGCCCAGGTACTAAAGTTTTATTGCAGGTATCAAAAGGACTCATATCATAACTAAAACTACACTGTCTTATCCATATGATAAAAATGACGTATAGGTGCTCGATCACTTACAGGATTTTACGAAATTCGTCGCTTAATTGAATGAAGGAGCGGGTGGGTTATTATAACTGCAGTTTTGAGTTTTGATATCATGTCTGTCCGTCCGTCTGTCTGCCTCGCTACTTGAGTCCAAAGTGTTTGTTTACTAGACGTCATACTCGTATTATTATTTTTCGTTATCCTCTTTAGCTGCGAGGTTTTGTTGGGTCCAGTAACACTTAAATAAATATAGGGCCAAAGAACTCTTGGTGTGGTATTTATAAATCCCTCTCAAGTCTAAAATTGCACATAAGATGTAAAATTTGTATGTGTAAAGAATATCTTGAGAGCAATCTCACACTTAAGAGGGATCTTTTAATACGATCCTTGGTCACTACTTTAAACATTCAGGATAGTTACATTACTTAACGCTTTTAATGAAGTTTAAAATTTACCTCAACAATCTTCCCCCTATTGAGTACGACGATGATATCTGCATTCATGACAGTCGACAGCCGGTGAGCTATTACAAGTGTGGTTCGACCTTTAGCTACTGCTTCTAACGCCGTCTGGACCACTTTCTCACTTGCCGAGTCTAGGGCACTGCAATAAAGAAAATGACGTCAGTATTATGAAAAAAATTATAAAATATATATGAAAAAAAAAATAGATTTTCTCAAACATACTTCAATATTCTCAGACTTTTAGGTCTAGACCATTTTTTAATTATTTCTTAAACTCGCCAAACTAGTTTGCTGGCAAGATTCGCTCATTCATTACCATATAAATTTTTAAACTAAAGAATACTTAAGACTAAAATTACCTCCTTGCAGTTTTATCACGTTGGGGATAAAACAGCACCCCAAGATATTGCCGGCACCACAAGATATTACAAGTTTACTCACCTGGTGGCTTCATCTAATATGATAACGGGCGGATTCTTGAGCACGGCTCTGGCTATAGCTATCCTCTGCTTCTGCCCCCCACTGAGCGACATTCCTCGTTCCCCAACGAGCGTGTTGTACCCGTCAGGAAAGCTGAGTATGAAGTCGTGAGCGTTGGCCGTTTTCGCTGCTTCTATTATCTGTAAAAACTTGAAGGTATTAATAGAACGCAAAACCTGCTTAATTGATAAATTAGACGATTCAACTTAACATTTATTTGTTCTCCATTTTAGTCTAGGAAACGAAGCGAATCATTGTATGAAGACCCCCGCATTAAATCCTCAGTCAATAAAACTTTGCTGGGGTATTACACTATATGAGACAAACCTTCTATATAAAAAAAAAATCTGTAGTTTTAATTTTTCTATACAAAAATTACAAAATCTGTATAAAATTTTTTTTGTTATTTTGAATTTACATTTAATTCATGCATGATACTTTATAATCCTGTCAAATAAAATATGCCTGAGAGAATTATGTTGGGGTCAACTGCTTCGTTTCCTACACAATTTTTTATAGTCTCGGCGGTAGTAGGCTTGTTTTTTAGGGTTCCTTAACTAAAGGGAGCCCAGAGGAACGCCTACGTAGTTTGTCTGTCTGTCCGACTTTTAAAAGGTTGGTTCTTTTGATCCGTAATATCTGGCGGGTAGAAATTATTACGGGAATCGAACCCAGACAGAACCTGAACAGAAGAGTGGAATTCTCTGCCTGCGTCTGTGTTCCCGAGTTCATATAACCCGAATCTATTCAAGTCGCGAGTGAATAGGCTTCTTCTGGGTAAGCTCGTTCCATCGTCGACCTCATCTCTGTCTTCAAGACTAGATCGAGGTCAAGAGTAAGCCCATTTTAAATTAAATTAAAAAAAAAACAGATCCAGAGCTGAACGTCCAACCATTAGACTACGGAGGCTGTTTTTGTTCTGTTATTTTGATGATTTTGTTGACTGGCCCGTTGGTCTAGTTGGTAGTGAGCCTGCCTTCTACGTCGTGCGTTGCGGGTTCGATTCCCGCCCTTAAGACGCATAAAACCACATATAGATCAGACGACTTAGTGTGATGTGTCCCCCTTATATTTATTTTTATTTTTTTATTTATATAAACATTCACAGTACACCTACATAAGTTTATATGTGTGTATACAAACCAGAGGATGGGCAGCAGCATCTTTCTGTATCATCTTACATCATCATCATCATAACATCCCATGAAACGTCCACTACAGGACAGGGAGCTCCCTCCAGAATTCTAGCTTTTGCTGGAAAAATGTGGAGGGGAAGTACCATAGTCACCTCGCTTGTTAGCGTTACGGCTGGCACCATGGACCGCGGTTGTAGGTGACCGCAGTAAGTAAGATGTTAGATACAAAGGAGGATGCTGCAACCCATCCTCCAGTTTATAACCCTTAGTCGCCTCTTACGACACCCACGGGTATGTCAGGGTTGGTACTATTCTTTGCCGGCACCACACGGGACATACACATTACATACTGCGGTCAAAAACAACAGCGGTCGCCGCGACGGTTACAAGCGTGGTGACTATGGTAAATCCCCTCCAAAGCACCACGTGTTTTGCTGGAGTTCTGAAGGGACTTCCCTGTCTTGCAGTGGACGTTTCATGGGATGTTATGATGATGATGATACAAACCTCAGCATCACTGGCGTTTGGCTTTCCGTATCGAATGTTCTCCTTGACCGTGGTAGCAAACAACACCGGCTCCTGGCCTATCAAGCCTAGTGCACGCCCGCGGAGCCACTTGCAATCCATCTCTTGTATGTCTGTGCCATCTATGGATACTTGGCCTTCGTTCACGTCGTAGAATCTGAAAATCGAAAATCAGTGCGACCAACCGATTGCGGGCAAACCCCGGCTGAAGTAATCTTCTATCTGTATATACAATGTGAACATTTAGAGAGATAATTCATATTTTGTTTGCTCCCGAAGCCAAGTGATATTACTCATGAAAGCATGCAAATTTTCCAAAAAATAAAAATAGTCATCAATAACAAAAACGTCCCTGTGGTTTTAACTACCCAAATAGGGCTCTATCTCTTTCTAGCTTACCACTGGCGCGGTTGCTAGAAAGAGATGGTGGCACCTTTAGATTTTGTTTTCAAGGATGGAAATGTTCCTTCACGTAACCCTGTGGTTGTAAGTGGAAACACACGTGTAATATATTTGGTCTTAATATTTATTTGTAATCGGTTTCTCGAAAACAGCTCTGAACATTTCGGTGAAATTTATTATACGGGGGTTTTCGGGGGCGAAAACGTCTCATGTCTGGGAAAATTCGTTATCTCCTTGTTTTTGATAATTTTGTTAACGTAGCGCGTTTCAGAAACCCTCTGTTTGTGAGTAGCATTGCTTGCTCACCCGTGGATATTTTAATTTTGAAGGTTTCATAATAATAGCACGATCCGAAACGATGTAGACTCGCTCTTTTTGCATTGTATTCTGCATGACATTCAATAAGTATTCTGTAAAGAATCTACATTGAATAAAATTATCTGAATCTGAATACTAGCTGGTGCCCGCGACTTCGTCTGCGCAGGTTTATAAATTGTAGCCTATGTGTTATTTATAAATTGTAGCCTATGTGAACGTTGTGGCGTAAAAGAAGACGTAGTGACTAAAATTGAGAAAGGGATGCTGAGATGGTTTGGTCATGTAGAGAGGATGAATGAAGGGAGATTGGCGAAAGAGATCTACAAGGCGAGAGTGAATGGAAACGTTGGAAGGGGAAGGCCTCGGCGAACGTACCAGGACCAAATTCAGGACGTTCTGAATAAAGGCCAGGTTAAAAGTACCCTAAACCGACGAGCATGTATGAAAGGATTGATGAAAGTACAGGAAGCAAGGGAAGTATGTCAAGATTGTAGCAGGTGGAGAACTGTGGTCTCTGCCTACCCCGACGGGAACAAGGCGTATGTATGTATGTGTTATTTTGATGTATAAGCTATATTATTGTACAGTTTCATTAGAATCCATTCAGTAGTTTTTACGTGAAAGAGTAACAAACATCCATCCATCCATACTTACAAACTTTCGCGTTTATAATATTAGTAGGAGTAGGATTCATTAATAATTGTTAATAATACTATTTTTATTCACGTTTAAAGAGTTTTAGGAGCTTATTTTAATGTTTTCAACACCGAAAATCGGACGTCCACTCACGTGCCCCTGGGTACCGGTTGTACCCAAGTTTTTTTTTCAGTAGATTACCCTCGTTTTTCGCAAAAATACGCAAAAATTGACTCCCAAACCAACCCCAGTAAGATCCCGGATGCCGTATACGGGATGCCCGAAATCAAGGTTGTTTTGGGCTTTCATTTTTTTTTTGCGCGGGCACGTGAGTGGATAAGAATTGCGGTAAGTACTTCTACTCCTTACTAGATAGCGCTGTATGTGATAGTCTTTATACAGAGCAAAAGTCAGTCACTCAGGTACTTACCTTTCTAGCAGAGCAGCGATGGTAGATTTCCCGTTGCCTGATGTACCGACAATGGCTACCGTTTTTCCCGCTGGGATTTTCAAATTGAATTTTTTTAATACAACCTGTTGATAAAGTAATCAAATAACAGGCGAAATCATTAGCTTAATTATAATAATAAAAAAAAATAATAAAAAAAATCTTTATTTTCACCACAAAGTAAACTTAAAAATAAAATTATATAGTTGTGCACAATCTAGTTTTTCAGTTTTAAGTTTGTGTTGTGGTGAACTGGTGCCCGAGCTAGGCTACGAGGCCTGTATTGCAGGTCACCAGGACTCCACCCCATTACACGAAAGCGAACAGCTGTGCGGTGTATCCATGTGTGTGGCGAGTGTTCTGTGTGAAGTGTGTGTATGGTGAGTGTGTGTCAGTGTGTGTATGGTGAGTGTGAGACTGTGCGAGTGAGAAGTGTGTGTAGAGGTAGTGAAACTATTGCAGTGTTTTAATAACTCTTCAGTTTCTGCATAAGTTAATTGTAGCAGGTAAGTCTTGACTGTTTTCTTACAGTTATATTTATTTAGTTGTAATAGTTTAAGGCTGTAGTTTAACTTATTATATAGATGGGGACCTAAGAAAGTAAAGGATTTCTTTGCGAATTCGGTGTTGCATTTTTTGCTTTCACATACTCTGGGTCGGTGCCTAGGGGTTATCTGTTGAAGGGAGGGATTGAAATATAATGACTGTAGCGTGAAAGCAGGACGGAGCGATATGTAAGATATTGGAGCGACAGAGACAAGTATCGCTCCGACCCGCTCTCACGCATAGCTCTATCCAGTTGACATTCCAATCAAACTACGTTATTTCAACTGTGAATGCTCCCTCGCCCGACTCATTCAAAAGGAATATTAAAGCTCATTTCTCTCTCTTTCTGGCTAACCTTTTTCTCTCGTCCTGTGATCTGATGTTGGTTGTTGTTCGTTGTATCCTGTTGCTTGTTTATATGTATTTTATGTATGTATAGTTTATGTAGTATATACGTATGTAATATGTATGTAGTATATTATTGTGTAGGTATATGTATGTATTATTAACAATATTAGTTAAATATACAATATTCACTTAGTCTACGGTTCATCTTTGTGCACCGCCACCGCATTATTGTAACTTTATTTTTCCTTGCACCCCAAGGTTGCCTGGAAGAAATTGCTTTTTAGTAATTAGGCCGCCTTATTGTTCTCCAATTTTATGTCCACATATGTTTTTGTACTTGTTGTTATCTGTGTGCAATAAAAGAGTATTGTATTTTATTGTATTGTATTGTATTGTATTGTATTGTATTGTATTGTATTGTATTGTATTGTATTGTATTGTATTGTATTGTATTGTATTGTATTGTATTGTATTGTATTGTATTGTATTGTATTGTATTGTACCACTGTATGCTTCAGTCGAATTTTTGTAGCTTGATTAGAAAGACAGCAGTGTGAGCGCAGGACGGAGCGAAAGTCCCATAGAAACTGCATCAGCTGATAGCGAATTTTGTAGAAAGTTTAGTAGAAAAGTCTTACCGCTTCAGGTCTCGTAGGGTAAGAAAATGTGACATCTTTGAACTCGATATCTCCTAAGAACTCGTGGAATCTGATTCTCTTTGTGCCCGAAGTATCCATCTTAGGCTCTTTATTTATGTACTGAAATAAAAAAAATACTTTCTAGAAATCACAACTCAACAATTTACTAGGAATACTACTACTTGTTTAGCCATATAACATAGCCTTAGTTTTTAAAAAGAAATAAGTATTGAAAGACGATGCTCACAGAAGATAGCATTTTGTATCGAAGGCTTTTATTTTCTTTTAAGACCATAACAATTTCCTTGATTAAAAAATTTTGCATGTTTTGGGATAATACGGACTACGTCATGAGTCACCACGCTTGTTAGGCTGGGCGTATACCGAGACGCCGGTGGCGCAACCACTCGCAATGCAAGACAGAGCACGTCTTCCTTTTCGCTTTTTGTTACGAAGACAACTGAAGGATAGAAAACTAAACTAGGCCCGTAGACTAACCAGTTTCTATTATCGTAAACGGTAGTAGAATAGAATGTAGAAATGTGTAGGATTTACATTAGCTATCACGTGACCTCGCTCTCCCCAACCCAAATGATCAACTAAAGAGGCACCAAATGTGGGGGCTTCAAAGGTAGGGGCGCCAAGTGGGGGCTCTAAATGTAAGGGCATCAACTGACAAGGCGCCAAAGGCGGAGGTGCTAATATTGGGGGCGCCTCAGTTGGCGCTCCAAATTGTGGTTCCTCGACCTATGAAGCCCCACATTTGGCGCCCTTCAGTTGGTATCCCCACCTTTGTAAGGGGGAAAAGGGGGGATTGGACTTGGGTGGAAGCTTGATACTTGACTGTACCTACCAACAAAGACATGTCATTGGACGAAATAAAACTTGGTAGCTGGTCCATCACCTCGCTTGTTAACGCGGGTGGCAACCGCAGTACAGTATTTCGCTACGCAGAAGAATGCTGCTATTTTTCGGTTGGTTCCACCCTCCATCTAGTCGCCTTTCAAGACACCCACGCGAAAATATAGGGTACTAAAAAAGACTTTTTGTAAAATCTTACCTCAAAAACGCGTCCACCCGCGCTGATTCCCTTCACAACAGAACCGAATAAAAGACTCAGTTGCGCCACAGAACGTTGCACTGTCTGTGCGTTGACTAGAAATGCCATGACGTCACCCGCCGACATCTGACCCGTGGACATAAGATGGCCACCCATGAACATCGTAGCTAGGACCATACTGAAAATTATAGGTAATTATTTTACAAGGGAGGCAAGTTATCAAGTAATATGCGTTTAAAATGAGAATAGCACTGTGGTTTCTAATCATCATAACATCCCATGAAACGTCCATTACAGGACAGGGAGCTCCCTCCAGAATTCTAGCTTTTGCTGGAAAAACGTGGAGGGGAAGTACCATAGTCACCTCGCTTGTTAGCGTTACGGCTGGCACCATGGACCGCGGTTGAAGGTGACCGCAGTAAGTAAGATACAAAGGAGGATGCTGCTGCCCATCCTCCAGTAACCCTTAGTCGCCTCTTACGACACCCACGGGTATGTATGGGTTGGTACTATTCTTTGCCGGCACCACACGGGACACGGGGTTTCTAATAGTAGTGCAAAACTAAATCGAAACAAAGTGAAGTTAGTTTGGCAGCTACTACTACACCATAAGATTGCACCGCAAATCCATAAACGCAATCCTGTTCTCATTTCAAAAGAATAGTACACCTGAGATATTTAGGAAGATGGGATGGCTCAGCCAAATACCAACTAGCCGCACTTGACTCGATAGATCGCAGAGCTAAGAAGCACGTTGGTGATGAGATGCTGGTGAAAACCAAGTTTCACAGTCTGGCCCACCGTCGCAAAGTTGCATGTCTGTCGGTCTTCTACATATTGTACTTCGGAGAGTGTGCTCAAGAGCTCCACGAGCTTATTCTACCATTGAGAGTCCAAACGCACTGCAGGATATCACCCTTACTTGGTTGATATTCCACACATTCGCACAAAGCGCTTTGAAACATCTTTTATAATGCGCACGGCAAAAGAGTGGAATTTTCTGCCTGCGTCTGAGTTCATATAACCCGAATCTATTCAAGTCGCGAGTGAATAGGCTTCTTCTGGGCAAGTTCGTTCCATCATCGACCTCATCTCTGTCTTCAAGACTAGATCGAGGTCAAGAGTAAGCCCATTTATGATAAAAAAATAAAAAAAGAATAATAAAATAAATAAATAAAATAAAAAGAACTTTATTCACCAAATGCACAACATAAATATAGTGGTAAATAATTATGCTTACTCTAAGTTATACAATATGTGATTGGTGAAAAGGAAAGACACTCAGCATGCTGCTGGTTTTCAGTATCCCCCTGAGACGCTTCTTTGGTACTACAATTGAAATCTTGATTTGAATGACAGTAGTTTGACAGCACTACGGAGCAACGCGCAAGATATTAATAAACGTATCGCTCTGTCCTGCTCTCACACATTGCTCTGGCCTGCTGTCGCTCGTGCTTGCTAGCTTTAGCAAAGGAAAAGGAAATGCACAGCTAAAGTCGCGAGTGAATAGACATCTTCAGGGTGAGTTCGTGCTGTAGTCATCTACACCTCAGGGCTAGATTGATCGAGGTCAAACAAAAATAACAACATCGATAGCAAAAAAACCGGCCAAGTGAGAGTCGGACTCGCGCCCTAAGGGTTCCGTACCTATCTACCATATGATATACTAAAAGCTTTTGCTCTTTGAATTTAAAAACTCCGCGACCATCCAACTTGACCCCTCTTTTTTAGAAAAGTTCTTGAAACGGGAGCTCACCTTAATTGGTTACTATTAGTTGTGAGGAAAATTGAAATATTTAATTATTTTAGACTTTTCCCTTTATTTGTATTGTAAGACCTAGCTTCTTGCCAAATTTCATAATTTTAGGTCAACGGGAAGTACCCTGTAGGTTTTGCTTTTTTGCATTAATGTATGGAGATGAGGACATAAAAGGCCATATCTTTTGATTGCATCGTTGTAAAAAATTTAAATTTTCAGATCTTGTGTGGTTCATGGACCTTAATATTCGTTATCAATTTCAACCTGATACCTCTTCTCGTTCGTGAGAAAAAGGGTCTTGACAGACAGACAGACAGACGGACAACAAAGTGATCCTATAAGGGTTCCGTTTTTTTATTTTGAGGTACGGAACTCTAAAAAAAGAGAAAACCTTAACAAGTAAGTATAAAAAATATCTACCAATTCAAAGTGTTTGATTATATTTACCCATTTAGAAAGAGATTGGTGCCAGCCTGAAACATTCCCACTCCAAGTCCTAACTCCATATTCAAGTCTGCGGCCAGTTCACATTCTTCCGCGAACATTTTCGCTTCGTTCTCTTCGCCAGCGAATGCTCGCACAGTTCGCATGTTAGATATCGCTTCTTCGGCTACGAGAGTTGCTTTTTCTTGCTAAAAACGTAAATGAAATCGTTTAAAAAAAACTCTGCGCTGCCAGAGTAATTATTCAAGCAGTTTGTTCCGATTTATATATGCTTTACTTCTTTGATGGTTGCACTTGCCAAGTGAAAGGGAGCGAGCGGATTTGGGTGCATACTCCAAGATAATTAGATTTTGGCCTAGACAAAAATCGGAACCAAGATTTTCTTTTTGTGGTTTATGAAGTCTTGGAAGTAATTACATAATTACTTAAAATTAAGCATATCACCAAATGGGACAAGGCGGCAGATTAAAAAAACCCTATTATATAAATAGTTACTGTGGCAAAAATGCCAACTAAACGAAATGTTTTCTGGGCTCGTTCAATGATAAACTTTTAGTATTTTACATACTAATTAAGCACCTAAGTTCTTAGGTAAAGCTTAAATTAAAAAAATCACACTAAAAGTTTTATTTCTTTTTGTCTGCTCGGGCAAAATACATAACTATCTCGTGACTTTTTGTACTTCAAAATTTTGTTGTACTTGATCAAACAGTCATAAAAGTGAACAAAATATGTTAAAGCTTTACAGTGGTATAATTATTGAGGGTTTTCTCTTTGGCCAAAATAGTTAACTGAATGAAGTGTTTGATTATACTCTAAAACTGTACTTACATTGATTACTTTGAAAATTAAACATTTCAGGCAATAGCGTATCTTTTTATATAAAAATTACATTATAAAACGCTTTATATCGACCCTAAAGAAGTTGAAATAAAGTTCATAATTGACATTAACATAGTACACGGCTCGTGATTGCACGGTACGGCAACGTCGCATTGCTTCGCTGTTTTTTTCGGTACGCGCTTCGGAATTTAAAGTTAAATATGAAAGATGAAATATTTACATCGGTTGTAGTAAGCTGAAAATATTTTTGATCTTCTAATCTAAATATATAAAACAGCATGTCCTGACCGACTGACTGACTGACTGATTCATCAACGCCGAGCCGTAACCGATAAAGCTACAGATGTGAAATTTTGTAGGTAGTTTTTTTGTACATACGTCAAGACTACCCATTAGGAAAGGATTTTCCGAAATTCATCCCCTAAGGGGTTGAAAAATGGGGTGGAAGTTTGTATGAATATTCTACAGGTTTGACATGAGACTCAAAATAATTGTGGATTTGATCTAATGAAAGGGAAAAACCGGCCAAGTACGAGTCGGAATCGCGCACCGAGGGTTCCGTACCACCACATGATATAAATTGTATTAGTTGAAATGTCAGTAACTTACTGTAGTCGATTTTTGAAGTGAAAACTTCTTTAGCGGCGCTTGGCACTTTTTCAGATGGGGAAAAAATTATTAACTCGCATCAGAAGTCGCGTCAGATCTCGGATGAAGTATAGAAATGGATTTGAAAATAAGCATACCAAGTTAGAGCAGGCTCAATATATACAAAACTTCTAAAGTGTGATAAAGACCAAAACATCTTTTTTGTCTTTGTTATAGCAGGCCTGTCTGTGAAATAGGCAGCTTTTTCCAAGATCAAAGGAGTGCGACTTCTGTAAACTTGTTTACTATTATATATTCTGTGGTCATAGTCTCGGCTTTTTTTGTTGTGCACAACGTGATATGTGCACGACAGACTTGACGTACTGGTTTTGATCGTTATTTAAAAGCGAATCCTAAATGTATGAGATCTACATTTTGGATGACAGCTGTCAAGACCCTAGACTACTCATGTGCTGAGACAAATGATAGGTCTCGGATGACAGCTGTAAAACTAAAAATCGCTATAACTTGAAAACTACAGACCCTAGACTACTCGTGTACTAAGACAAATGATAGGTCTCGATGAGATCTACATTTCGGGTGACAGCTGTCAAACTAAAAATCGCTATAACTCGAAAACTACTGACCCTAGACTACTCGTGTGCTGAGACAAATGATAGGTCTCGATAAGATCTTCATTCCGGATGACAGCTGTCAAACTAAAAATCGCTATAACTCGAAAACTACTGACCCTAGACTACTCGTGAGCTGAGACAAATGATAGGTCTCGATGAGATCTACATTTCGGATGACAGCTGTCAAACTAAAAATCGCTATAACTCGAAAACTACTGACCCTAGACTACCTATTATATATTCTTTATTGCGCACAAATAACATAAAGTTGTCAAATGAAAATTGTTCACAAAGGCGAGCTTATCTCTTTAAGAGATCTCTTCCAGCCAACCTATCAGGTGTGGAAGAATGTCATTAAAACGGGCACAAGGATGTGCGTTAATAATCGTGATAAGAAATTTTAAATTAAAATAAAAGTTTAAAATACAGTAAAATAAAAAATAAGGATAAACCTACTTAAACTACACACGAATATACTTATACCTAATCACAGTATATTAAGGCATATATAAAAATTGATGAACTTACTTAAAAATACATAAAAATAATACATAGACATAATACATAAAATAAATACATTACTCAAGATGATTGCGATAAGTAGTGCTCTCTTAATCGCATCTTAAACGATGTTACTGATGGACTGCTTTGTATAGCTTTTGGAAGTTTGTTCCATAGTCGCACAGCATGGGAAGAAAAGGAGTTAAAAAAGAATTTGGTGTTCGCTCTAGGACACTCCAACATCGTAGTGATGCAGTCGCGCCTAGAGCGGGGATCAGGAGGTAAAAGTTGGAAGCGGGAGCGAAGATAGTCAGGAGTCGCAGGGTCATTCAGGATCTTATACAGGACAGAAAGGACTACTCGTGTGCTGAGACAAATGATAGGTCTCGATGAGATCTACATTTCGGATGACAGCTGTCAAACTAAAAATCGCTATATTTCGAAAACTAGTGACTCTAGACTACTCGTGTGCTGAGACAAATGATGTCTTGATGAGATCTACATTTTGGATGACAGCTGTCAAACTAAAAATCGCTTTAACTCGAAAACTACTGGCCCTAGACTACTCATGTACTAAGACAAATGATAGGTCTCGATGAGATCTACATTTCGAATGACAGCTGTCAAACTAAAAACCCCATAACTTGGAAACTACTGACTCTAGAGTAGTCGTGTGCTGAGTCAAATGATAGATCTCGATGAGATCTACATTTCGGATGACAGCTGTCAAAGTAAAAATCGATATAACCTGAAAAATACTGACCCTAGACAACTCATGTGCTGAGACAAATTATACGTCTCGATGAAGAAGTATGCGAGCAATGGCGCGTTTGACCCTTACAAAAAGCATAATATTCAAAAATTCAAGTTTTTACTTCTGCCGGCGCTCTCGGAGTGCAACCCGTCCTTTTTTGAGTCCGACTCGCACTTGATCAGTTTTTATGTTTTATAGCTTATTCAGCATGAGATACAGCCCACTGACAGACAGTCAGACAGACATCGGAGGCACATCACTCGTGGTGTGAAACATCTGCTGGTGTACCCCAAGGTGGCGTCTTGTCCCCACTCCTTTTCGCTATCTTCATTAACTCTATGACTTTCCCAATCAAATCTTTGTACCACCTGTATGCCGACGATCTCAAAATATACTCTCAAGCGGGAATTAATGACCTTGGTTAGGCCGTATCTGATATATTGCTGATCTGGCTTATGTCTCAGAATGGAGTAACTCTCACGGATTGCAAGTGAATCCAAATAAGACACAGGCCATAGTAATTGGCAGTCACTGGTTCATTTTAAGGGTCGACTTTGGATCTCTCCCTCTAATCGTCTTTAACGGGGAAAGTGTTCCATACGCCCAAACTGTGAAAAACCTTGGCATACTTTTTGATACCACACTTTCGTGGAAACCACAAGTGGCGGAGTTAAGTTGAAAGCTTTTTGGTGCGTATGGATCACTGAAAAAGCTGCGAAATTTCTTACCGACCAGTACAAAGATTGCTCTTGCACAATCGTTACTCCTACCTATCTTGGATTACGCTGATACCTCCTACCCTGATGTCCCTCAAAACTGCATAAAAAATTATTTTGACGATGCCAAAAAATAGTCATGAAATAGTCATAAATAGTCATCATAAGGAAAATAATAGTCGCGTTACAATTCTAGTTATAGCTATGGTTTTCTGAGGATTATGGGCATAGGCTGTACACAGAATCCTCAGCTTTGATGCAAGCAAACCGTGGGGACTATCGACTTGGTTTTTATTTTAAAAAATAGTCATGAAATAGTCGTCTTGACTTACAAATTCTCGAAAATAGTCGTTTAAGGATTTCAGAGTTACAGGGGTAGCTTGTTGAGGATTCTGTGTATTGCATTTCACGGACGCAGATTCCTGCAGAACGTTTAGGTTTTTCTGTTTGATACTGATGTCAAAAAATAGTCAAGAAATAGTCGTATCAAACCACAATCACTTTGTTCTGGTTTACCTTGACATCACGGAAGAGATGCTTAACAAACTGCAGCGGCTTCAGAACCTGTGTATAAGGTTTGTTTTTGGACTGAAAAAGTACGATCATGTGTCGTCCTTCCGAGCTCAGTTAAAATGGCTGCCCATTCGCCGTCGAAGGGATGGTCATATTCTCTCTCTACTGTACTCTATTCTATTCCTTCCTTCCACCCCTTCATACCTCGTAGAAAGATTTCAATTTAACATCTCTCAAGATCGTACTCTACGCTCCTCTCTTGACCTTTCCCTCTCTATACCTTCACATATAGTACTACAAATTTTTACCACGAATTTTTCACAGCTACGACCATCACGACTCTGGAATGCACTTCCCACCGCGCTGAGGCAAGCCCCCTCACTTGACATTTTGAAAAGAAATGTTAAAAACCACTTCCTTTCACTGTCACACCTCTCGTGATCTGTGGTTGCATGTTGTTGTTCGTATTTTCAGGTTTATGTGTTATAGGTTTATATTAAGGTGCATTCGGGTAATTACGAAACGTTTTTAGATAAATTGACAGCGTGACAATTTATAACTGACTATTAAAAATGTAGTTGAGTTTTTAGTATCAAACTCAAAATAAATGGGTTCTTGAATATGTATACTAAACCACAACTTGAAGATAGTTTCCAAAATTTTACCCAGTAAGTAGATAAAAATGTTTTAAAATTTGGTTTTCATTTCATTGCACGAGTTCAATTCCGAATGAATCGCGGAAAATTCCGATTGACACTCAAAGGTCGTTTTTATTCTATTGTGGTATAATGAACATATTGCTTTTTCATTCATGTTTAGACTCCCAAAAATATTTAATCGTAACTAGTCATTAAACAGCTTAAACGTATTTATATGATATTTATAATTCGGATTTACCCGACATGAAATCTGTGGGGAAAATCTATTTTTTTTTATTATCGCTTCTTTTTTCCTTCTATGGCGCCAATTTGTTTGTGAAACGATGTAGTTTAGCTGACGTCATTAAGAGATTTTAATATCCAACAATGAATAAACTATTTTAACCTGACTTTGACTTTGATTCGAAATTACCCTTGTCGGTATAATCCGAAAATAACTAAATTTCTTTGGCTAGACCGGTCTGAATCCATTTACCAATGCAATAAAACGAAAATTTGCAAATGAAAAGACAATCAATTTAAAAACTTACCAGAGATTGAAGTTACCGACGTCCGGGTAGTTCCGAAAATGCACAAAACGAGGGAAAATTTCGGTCGAGGACTAAATGGCTTGTCATGAACGTACGCTCGCGTTTAGCAACCGGAGTCAAGTGAAGCGGGGGAGCGAGTTAAGATGATCTCTTGGTAAGGAAAGCCAGAACAAAAAATAATGGCGCATTTTATAGAAATGAGACATTATTGGAATTACCCAATTTTCGGAATTACCCGAATGCACCTTATATGTATGTATATTTATATGTTTATCTATCTATATATCTATAAATATATATTTATTACATTATTATAGGTAGGTATTTTAAATATGTAGTGTTTATGTATGTTTAATTTGATATAACTTTAGGTTTATTTCAATCTTTATGCACCGTCCCCGCATCTCTGTTAGCTTAATATCCTGCACCCAAAGGTTGCCTGGAAGAAATTGCTGTTTAGCAATAAGGCCGCCTCGTTGTACACCTATTTCTAATATAAAATTTATATTTTTCACAAAATTTCGTATGCAATAAAGAATATTGTATTGTATCAATAGGGTCTCGTTTTTAACCATTTGGGTACGAAACCCTAAAAATGAAACACGTCTTTCAGCATTTTTATGAAATCATCCCTCATGGGGATGCAATGAGGGGTGAAAGTTTGTATAAAAATTCAAAAGTTTTGATATAAGATGCATAAAAATTTGGATTTGAGTTAACGAAAAGAAAAAAGAGAAGCGTATCAGCATTTTTTAGAAACATTTCCCAAGGGGGAAAAATGGGGGATGAAAATTAGTAGGTATGTAAGTCTTCCAGTTTTGCTGATAGATGTATTAAGTTTGTGATTTAGGCCTATGAGAAGAAAACAAGTGTTTCAGTATTTTCGCAAAATTTTTATCAAAGGTGAAATGAGGGATGAAAGTTTGAATGTAAATTCTATCGTTTTGACATGAGTAAGACGCATAAAAATTTGGAATTGACCTAATGAAAAGAAAAAATAAATACTAAAATCTGTAAGTATGCACTTATTTTCTCGCAATATGCGAGAGTCATCATCACCATATCGTATGGGTTTTATGATCTATAACCGGCCTCACAAACCCTGATGTCAAGAGTTGTTAAGCCGCCGAAGCCCTCTGACTTGGCTCACCTAAAAAATAATACCGTAGATAGATAGTAGCTGGGACCCACGCCTAACGTGTTTTTCGTAGCAAAAACTTATCTAACTTTTCAGACATTCAGATGATTCATGCTGCAATGTCCTAACCTAAATGGGGAAGTCACACAAAATTACATTTGATTGACTGTGTCCCTAACGGGTCCGAAAGCTCTAACTGCTAGATGAAAGAAACTGCAGAAAGTGAAAAAAAAAAAAAAGTACCAACTGCAAAATGAATAAAGAAATACAAACATACCACTAGATTTTTGTAAAAATTATTAAATGTAATATGCAGTCGGGTTCAGAATAAAAATTATAGAACATGACAATAAGCTCAATAAAACCGATTTTGAGAATATCACTTGCGTTTACATTTTGGTAGTTAGGGATGTATGAATTTACACAGACCAATGGATACTCCCGCAAGATACCTTGAATAGCCACGCAAAGTTTCAATAAGATCGTTTGAGCCATTTCTGCGCAAATTAGGTACAATTTTTAATTTTTTAAAAATGAGAGCCAGCAAGAAACCACTCAGAATCTTTCGATGGATTTGCATAAAACTCTTATATTCAAATATTTTTAAGTTTTAATAATTCCTTTAGCCGCTAATAATTGTAATATCATTGGCCGCTAGGCCAAAGCGTGACGGACAGACCGACTGACGGACGGACATTTTTAGAAGACTTGCTTTTTATGATGTATAAGTGATATAAAACATTTTTTAGAAAGTAAAAAAGAAATACGCTTGAACTGTAAACAAGACTTTAAACCAAAGAGGTTGTGTTCCTAATCAATATCACAATGTCAAAAACATTTTCATAGTTACAGAGTATTTATAAGTTTCTTGCTATTTATTACAATATTTTCCTATAGTAATTCTTATATTGTTTTATATTAAAAAAAAAATATAAACAGTGTATCTAAATGAACCTCTTAAATATTTTCCGTCCAGAGCAAATTGAAGGATTCTAAAATAATACCCTAAACGCAAATTCATGTATTCAATAGGTCACCAAAGAATATTTTGCATCCGTGTGATACACTCTAATCCTGTACTATTAAACGAGCAATATTTGTATAGCAATATATACTCGTATAGGTAAATTTGTAATCGGTTTCTCTAAACCTGCTCCAACGATTTAGATGAAATTCACCATACGGGGGTTTTTGAGGGCGAAAAATCGATCTAGCTAGGTCATGTCTGGGAAAATTCGTTTTCCTCGTATTTAACGACACATTCAAAAGATACGATAACTTATGTCCTCATCTCCATATGTTTCATAGGTTATGCAGCATGAGATACAGCCCGCTGACAGACAGACAGACATCGGAAGCATATTAATATGGTCCCGTTTCTCACCCTATGGGTACGGAAAATAAGGAACTATAAGGTCTGAAATAATTAAAGTTTACAACCTTTCTCACAACCACTTAACGCTAGCTTCCTTTCAAGTACATTCTTTTTAAAGAGGGGTCAAGGGCAAAAGCTTAGCACGCTAGACCGACTCGCACTTGCCCGGTTTTTTGTAACACTGCATATCTTCCCACAATGATATTTTCTCTCTTCAATGGACAGTTTGAAGTGTTTTTGTTTGTGCAAGCAGGCAGCCAGACACTTGCAGCCCACTCTAGCTACTTGGACTGTTGAAATAAGAACACTAAAAAGCCTGATATTATGTCAGGCTTGACATATTCTTGACATTACGTAGAGGAAAAAAGTCTCGGGGTGCACGGCACGCCATACCGGTTCTCGCTCGCTTGACGCGATCTATTGAATTAAAAATCAACTTTTTTAACTTTTTATAATTATGCTTAATTTTAAAAATAAAGGAAAGAACACATGATAAAAACTGTAATTAAACAAAAAAATTTCAGTTGGTATTTTTGCTTCAACATTAAATACAAAAATATTTAACTTTAGATTAATATGCTTAATTTTAGGTAATTTGCTCAAAAACTGTCCTGGACAGCCTATCAAATTAAAAATAATTTGGTTGCCATTTTTGCCTAGACTTTTATGTAACTTGCATACAAATTTGCTTATAAAAAAATATGCGCGGATATTTTTTGCTTAGTTTTAATTGAAGTAGGTACCTTGGAACCCACATCAAAAGTTTACCCCATCAGATATTAGTTACGATTTTTGGCTTGACTTCACATGCATAAACAAACAAAAAAAATGATTTTATGGAGAATCTAAAAGCCAGCCAATTCATTAAAAAATATTTTTCACATAGATGTTCCACCACCTATTACAATATATAGCAACTTTATAGTAAATCGACGGTTTCGATTTATGTCCAGCCAATTAAAAATTACAGCTTCAGGACTCGGCCTATGCATGTTTCCTTTTGAGTAAAAAGGAAATTGTATCTTTAATATTTGGCCCATAACTCAAGAGGTCCGTGGATAGAAAACCACGCTCTGCTACCAAAAATATTTGAGACACGATCAAGTCCGCATACACCCATAAGTAAAACAACGCAGTTCACACAGTAATTTCTTTTGCGCACATGTAAGTATTTCCCCCTGCAGTTTACCCCGGTAGTTACGATACGGCTTTCAAAAGCGGATTTACAAAGTCTTAAAAGGCCGGCAACGCACTGACATCGCCTCTTCTGGCAGCAGTGACACCATTGGGTGAGCCATTTGCTCGATTATCTGTTCTAACAAAAAAACCGGTCAAGTGCGAGTGGGACTCACACGCAGAAGGTTCCAAATCGGAACTTCCGATATACCTATAGTATTTTTGGAAGCAATAAGTCTATTTTAAGGACTGCAAATCTGCCGCACAAATTTAAAACGCAGTACGTAATTTTTGTTGAGTTGAGAAAAATGATTATAAAGATTTTTTTTTTGTTTTTTTCTGTCACCACTTTCACGGTCTCTTGTTGCTTGCAGGATGTCATTTAATAGGTAGAGAAAAACGCGTAGTTTCATATTTGACAAAGATAATGAGTATTTTTAACGTATTTAGCATTTCATTTGCAAAAATGTATTTATTATTAGTAACTCGTCACTTTTTGGGTAGGATCCACAAGTCAAGAATGCAGTAGGTGGGGTACGTCCAAACTAATATTATAAAATCGAAAGTCAGTTTGTTTGTTTCTCCTTCTTTCACGTCAAAACGTAGCAACGGATTGACATGATTTTTTGCATGGTGATAGTCATAGGTTTAGAGAGTGCTTTCAACTACTCTTTACCGCGGGAAAACATCTCATTCCTATAGGAAAATACGTTTTATCATAGCCATACGTCATTTCTATTGATATGATTTACCAATTCCTTGCTTAACAATGATAATAAGTGACGTGATTTTTTGCATGGTGATATTTGAAGGGTCCATGCTTGCATAAGGCTGTTTTTTACCTCGGGAAATAATGTATTCCCATGGGAAAATACGTTTTATCATAGCCATACGTCACTTCTATTGATACGGTTTTCAAATTCTTTGACGTGACTTCTCAGATGCATGATTCCTCAGACAGATTGACTCCATATGCTCCTTTTACCTCAGGAAAACATCTCATTCCGATGGTAAAATAAGTCATAATTAAGCCACACGTCAGTTCTAATAATACTGATCGTACGTCTCACACTCATGACATTGTTAATAAAGGTGAAAGTTTATACGACTTTTATTCCTCACTAACCAGTCACCTTCATGAAAAAAAAAAGACAAATTCTTACACAACACAGATCATAAGTCTGACACTCATGACATAGTAAATAATATAAATTTTTATGAATACTTCCTCTCTATTTATTAACTCCCTTTATTGCAGTCTTTTTTACGTTCACCTGTAACGACTGACTTTCACGATTGTCTCCTTGGATTAACAGAAAAACAACGTCCTTTGGAAAAAAAAAACCAGCCAAGTGCGAGTCAGACTCGCGCTCTAAGGGTTCCGTACCTATCTACCATATGATATACTAAAAGCTTTTGCTCTTTGATTTTAAAACAGTTCTTGAAACGGGACCTCACCTTAATTGGTTACTATTAGTTGTGAGAAAAATTGAAATATTTAATGATTTTAGACTTTTCTCTTTATTTGTACTGTGAGACCTAGCTTCTTGCCAAATTTCATAATTTTAGGTCAACGGGAAGTACACTGTAGGTTTTGCTTTTTTGCATAAATGTATGGAGATGAGGACATAAAAAGCCATATCTTTTGATTGCGTCGTTGTAAAAAATTTAAATTTTCAGATCGTGTGTGGTTCATGGACTTTAATAGTCGTTATCAATTTCAACCTGATACCTCTTCTCGTTCGTGAGAAAAAGGGTCTTGACAGACTGACAGACAGACGGACAACAAAGTGATCCTATAAGGGTTCCGTTTTTTATTTTGAGGTACGGAACCCTAAAAACTGCCAAATTCTTACAGGAACAGACATATGCTGACACTCTTGACATAGTAAATGTAGGTGAAAGTTTATATAACTTTTATGAATACTTCCTTTTTTTTAGGTTCGTCTGTTGTTACAGAAGCCAATGAATAAGTATTAACTCCTTGGACTATTACAAAATCAACTTTACAAAAAAAAGAAGAAGTCAAGAAAATAATTGCCAAAGTCTTGCACAACACGGGTCAATTATATTACAATGGTCAATTATTATAACTGACACTCATAACATACTCATAATAAATAAAGGAGAAAGTTAAAATGATTTTTATGAATACTTCCTCGCCACCCATTCACTCCCCTTATTGCCTACTTTTTAAGGTTCGCCTTAAACGATTGACACTGAAAATTGTCTTCCCGTCCCTTGGAAAAAGACTGCCAAATTCTTATACGTTACTGATCACGCGTCTCACATTCATGACATTGTAAAAATTTATATGACTTTTACTAATACTTCCCACCAGTAATAAATTCATAAGATAATTAAATTTGTAGTAAAACAGCTTTTACGTAGGGATCAAGAAGGAGAAGCGTTTCGCAAAAAATATTTCAGTTAAGTTAGAGTTCTGTTTTTCATAAGATCCACGCGGACGAAGTCTTATATTTTGCCAGTTCGCTTGTTTGTTTGGCTGCCAATAATTTACCTACTAAGGAACCGATTCGAACAGAGTTTACAAATTTTGGCCGAGCCTATAAATAAAGTACAGTTCATCCACAATAATCCACATACTGCTTTATATACTGTCGGATATACGAATGACGATCACTCCTACTAAAGAATGCAGTAGTTAGGATACCTGCATTTTTAATAAGATATTTCAGAACTCAATTAAACAGATCGCTTATGATAAACAACGTTTGTATACGTACTGCGTTTATGATAAGGACCATTAAAAATATATATATTTCGAGCCCTTACCTGACTGCAGTAAGTATACGAACTGCATTTATGATTACCAAGTGTATACTACAAAAGTGACGTACTGCGTTTTCGCTTATCAGATCTACCACTTCTAGTCCACTTAGAAGAAAAAGGATCTTTGATTCATGTAGATCTCGTCACGGCGATTCCAAATATGTAATTAAAAAAAAAAATTTTTACGTACTGCGTTTTAAATTTGTGCGGCAGAAATCTAAACTTGTTTTTAAAGGTTTTTTGCAGATTTCTGAAAAACTGTTCTGCTAACAGAGATCGTTTTGTTTTTGCTGTAATGTTTACATAAACCCCTATTTGGGCCTCATTTCAAAGAACAATAAAAATATTTTTAAATTCTTTCGTTTTCAATATAGTTGGGCGAGCATATTACAAAATTATTCCAAATTTCAAGTTGATGGCCTGAGTAGTTGCTGAGATAAACAGGTGTGACAGACAGACAGACAGACGAAGTCGCACCAGAAGGGTTCCGTTTTAAAAAGAGTCCACACTTTCTGGTTTCTCGAACATATATAAGCTTTATTTACCTGTTGTTGAGCTTCTCTGGACAGTTTCCTAAGCAAGGACCCGATAAATGTGCCTCCAATCACAACGGACGGCACACAAACCATCGTCAGACCGGTCAAATGCGGAGATATCACTAGCAAACTCACTGCTGAACCTACTACCTGAAAATGTATTGAAATATTTCTAATAAGGGCACATCACAGGCGTCGATGTTAATGGTATCTGGGTCGTACAGTCAAGACAGTCACATTTACATTGGACGGTTCTTATTTTAATCACCGTAGGGGCTAGAATCGCGCTGCATGTGTTGGCGCGTATCATTATCATGACATCCCATGAAAGGTCCACTACAGGACAACAAACTCCCTCCAAAACTCCAGCTTGTGCTGTAACAATCTGGAGGGCAAGTACCGTAGTCACCACGCTTGTTAGCGTTACGGCTGGCTGGCACCATGGACCGGGGTTGCTAGTGACCGCAGAACGTAAGATACGCTGTTGGCCATCCTCTGGTTCATTAACCCTTAGTCGCCTCTTACGACACTCACGGGTAGAGATGGGTTGGCACTATTCTTTGCCAGCACCACACGGCGCGTATTAGTAAGCGTATTTTTTTTTATTAGCCGCCGCATATCCCAATGCTAGGCAAAGGCCTACATACAACGTGTTAATGGAATAAGCGAAACCCTCGTACACCCCAACTGATTTTTATTAAAATAAATCCATTCCCGTAAAAAAAAACTTATTTTTTTTTGTATCTAGATGTTGTTATTTTAAAGTTTCATCGTTATTCTAGTCCGCGAACTCCGCGCAAGCCACGCCCACTTCCCTCGCGCCAGCGCGCGTATCCACAGAAATATTTAAAATAGCAGCGGCAAAAATTTAAATTTAAAAAAATTACCCCTATCAAAAACGTGTGAAATTGATTCTACTCTCGATTCTGAACAAACTATTTTCTCAGTTTTGCTTTTTTTTTTGTTTTATTTTACTTTATTTTATTTCCACACAATAATCGTCTAGGAATCTATCGCTGCTATTTATTTCAATATGTTGATGTTACATAAAAGCCGATGAAGGATGGCACACCTTTAGAACTGCCCTGCGCGCCCTTTTACCTGGTCACGCGAAGACCTTTACAATGCCACTGATATTGCTGCCTGTGTTGCGGAGTTTTGGTTAAATACAGTATGAATCACGCCAGAATCGACTCAAAAGACGAAGACATAAAGGTATTGAGTAGTAACATCATACCTGTGTTACCGCTCTTAAGCCTCCAGAAATAGTCTGCTTGAATGAACTCTTGAAGTCTTGTACATCTACAGTTAATCTGAAAAAAATAAATTCAAAATTTAATGATATTGTTCATGTCATTGTTTGATCAGTATTTTTAAATTCAAAAAGTGAACACCAGGTCGAAAGTGATCACTTGACACATGGCTGGACCATTGTGGAGAAGAGAGACTACAGACAAAGAAAGGTGGCGAGCACTGGAGGAGTCTTTTATCAAACGACGAACGACGACGAGTATAGTTACCTTCATAAAAAAATTAAGAAAATTCATCATGATGACAAAAAATGAAACAAATAACCTGTTCACCTATTAACTAACTCTCCGGTCCTCTCCTGGTCAAAGAAAGCCATGTCCTGGTTGAGTATTGACACAAACAAGTCCTGCTTCATCTGTGAGGCCACTTTCTCGCCAACCTGAGACAGTAGGTGGATGTAGAAGAATGTGAATGCTGCCTGAAATTTTGAAAAAAATTGTCGATCAGACCGCTAGCCACTTCAGTATGTACAACAGTTCACGACGGACCAGACCTTTTTGTTTTGCAAACAAAATCATACCCTCAAATTCATGTTAAAAATGAAGATATTTCTGACTTTCTGTATTTAAAGGGATAGAATAAAAAAAAATCTGTGTGTGTGTTGTGGTTACAAATGTGTACATAAATCTTTTCTTAACTTAAAACTGTTTGTTGTAAACATGTCTGACTCTTTCATCAACTCTATTATAAGTTAAAATAACTCTTTTCAGTGCATATTGTTCTTCATTCTATATGTGCAGCCTGTGGGCTAGATATACTCAAAAATCCTACAACGCCCTTCGAGTTCAGTATAATAACGCATTCAGGGTGCTATTAGGGTTGCCCCGTTACTGTAGCGCATCAGGGATGTTCGCGGATGCGAAAGTAGATTGCTTCTATGCAATAAGGAGCAAGAGAAGTGGATCCCTGGTGCGCCGCGTGCGGGGCAGCTCCAATACCATTCTGAACATGATCGCGGGCCGGCTAGACTGTTGCTACGTAAATCATTGCTGCACCATTTCAAATGGGATGGGGCAGCGATGATTTACGTTTTTCAACTTTATTATTGACTTCCTTTTGTTTTTGTCATGTTTTGTTTTACTAACATAGTTGTAAGCTTACTAACCTCATGAGTCTTGGTTACTTGAATAAAAAATATATAATAATAATAATAAGTTATTTTTGTGTAGGCATCATCTGGTTAGTAGAAAATCTGGGTCATCCTGTGGTCATCCTGTTGAAATGAGGATCCAAGCAACCAAATAGTATCTGATATGGCTTTTATTGGCTTTCTTTCTGTCCTCAGAGATAGGTCGAGGTCAAGAAGAAGCCACATTGAAAGTACAAAAATGTGACATAAGATTTGAACAAGAGCAATGCTACATACATACAGCATGAATTTGCATTGTTTTTGCTGCTTTACCTATGACAAGAAAATTACGCAAAAAAAAATTAAATTCTCTACTGAAGTGGTCACGTGATCAACTCATTTTTATGGGAAGGCGAAAAAGATTTTAACGAATTTTAGAGTAGAATCACTGGGCTTCAGGATCAAAACCAATAAAAATTCATGCTTTGTGTCACACTTCTTTTTCTTGTGAAGGGTAAGCAGAGAACACCCTTACACCTGCTATTATCTTTAAATACTTCCTTCACTTCTTGTACTACTTCTTCTTCTTTCTTCTTCTCCAACTTGTCAGTACAGGGGACTTCTGACCCAAGGTTCTTCAGAACTTCAGAAAAGAAAAATTTACTTATTTATTGTAATTCTTTAGTACCTGTCCAATATACAGAGATATCAGCTTCATAGCAGGAATTTTGATTTGTTCCATAAAGTCCTCTTGTGTTGTCTTCATGTTCGCCAGGACATTTACTATCACACCCAACATCGCTGGGATGTAGACGTTCAGAAATGCTACAGCTAGTGCTGACTGGAATAGGAAGAGAAAAGCTATCAGAAAGTGTATAATTTAATTTTTTTCATATCTTATGAACAATCTCAAACATTTAAATACTCAATCTGTGTCATGTATACTAAATCATGTGTACCGTATGCAAATAACCCCAAATGCATATACCGCCTCCGTTCCATCGTGGGTAAAAAATCAGTAGGGGAGACCGGGTACGATTGAAGTAGGTCATGATTGAAACATTGCAATTTTCTCAATAACCATAGTAACTACGCATATGACGAAACACTCGTGGGTCGATCGGCCATCTCCGGAAGTTTAAACAGTTACGCTCGAGCCGTGACCAGCGCCTGTACAAGATTTTCGCGCAAAAAAGTAAATAACTTGCATGATATAACTTTTGTCATAAAATCTGATATACTTATCTTACAGTTATTGTTTTTATTTTATAGAGTGTCAGTTTGTTATTGTGGAGTGATTTTTTCACAATTCCTGATTTGAATTGAAGTTGATTAAGAATAAATTTTGACTTTGAAGTAAAAATTGCCGGCTGGGGACGATTAAACCACATAGTCTGGGTACTGTTGAAACGTTTCAAATGTCCTCGTGTTTCGATCGTCCCCAGATTGTTATAAGTTGTTAGGTGGTCGAAGAGACAAATTTTTTTTAGTTTGAATAGTTGAATAATATGAAATGTTAATAAAATATGATTTTTAAAACAGATTTTTTTATTTTAAGCGATTTAGGTGACAATATAGGTGACCTATGTCAGATTTTTAAAATGCCACTTCCGTAAAAATTATGTTATGGTTGAAACATTGTTATAATTGAAACATGCCCTTTTGTATGAGATAAGATTATCTGTTTTTACTATGATTGTATGCCGTTTTAGCTTAATATCACATTAAAACTGTGTATATTTAACATATTGGAACTAATTAGTATAACTGAGATCTCTAAAAGAACCTCATATAAAAAATATCCTAGCTTATAGCTTATAGCTTTTAAATTTGAAAATATGTGAAGGATCATAAATTTTGATATGTTTATGCTAGGATTATCAACTTTTTACAACCTTATTGAATACTTTTATTGAGTCAAGATTGACTGTAGTTCGTTGCAAAACTTGTTTTGTTTCGATATTATTAGAGTGTTTCAAACGTCCACGAGGACTGTTTCAACCGTCCCTAGTACGGGGTCAATTGAACTATTCTCCCCTGTCCTCTTTTAAAACATGATTTATTTATTTATTTTATTTATTTTTATTTTATCACTTTGTCTCCACCACTTAAATATTGACAGCTATAGAGTAAGCAATGCTGTTGTATTAGCTGTCACTGTCTCTCTAAGGTTGTCACCACCCCTCCTGTACAATTTCAATACTACAGGAATCTATTTAGATAAGCACTTGACCTTAAACTGTTTACTCGAATAGAAAAAAATATGACTTGATATCATGACACCCATTTTTTCTATAGAATATGAATTGTACCTTATAACATACTTACGGCAACAGCTGCCAATAACAACCACTTGTGAGGCTTAAGGTAAGCTAGAAACTTCTTCCAGTCAAATTTTGCACTGTCTTCATTTATGTTCGGCCGTCTCTGTATTGTTCTAGAATTTTGGGCTTTACAATATGCCACTCCATTATCGAACAGGATACGGGCTGCTAAGCCTAAACTTACTCCTGTACATAGTTTCCATGGACTACAGATTAAAAAAATGTTCGTCTTGGCAGTTTTTTCACTACAACTTTTGACTTCAGAAAAATAACGCTGAACTACTTTTGTAGGTTTATTTTTTACCAAATTTGTAAAGTAAGAGTTGTTTTTCACTGGAAGTAACCTGAAAAATTAGGTTTTTAATAAGATATTTTGTAAAAAATAGCAGAAACATTGGATTTTAGGTTAGGAAACTTTACCTTTGTCTAATCAATAAACATGAATGATTTTGCAGTAATTGCCACATTTTAATAAAAGAATGTAATAATTTCTAAGGAAAAGCGTCACAATAACATATTTTTTTATTGAGTTAACGCGAAATTACGTGATGTAAATCGAACGAAGGTTCAATCATTGACACTTTGATTTGACAGACATCCATCTGTCTGTTGCCGGCTCCAGACTCTCGCGAGGCGCCTCGCACAAGGCTCTCGCACGAGTCTTGGCGAGTGAGGCTGCAGGAGTGCTAGCCATCCACACTCTCGATTTCTTCAGTTGCCCGCTTCGCCTACTAAAAGATGGACGTAATTCGCAAAGGAAACTTATATGTAAGGTACTGTACTGATCTGAAGTCCCTTCATATGGGATCCTCAAGTCAGATACGTGAAAGTTTTGGCCAAGGTTGATCGTCTAGAATAATATCCTTTAAGAATATTATATTTTTTCTGAATCCTACGTCATTCCGTTTTATATCCTTATAATATTTTGTAATTTACAGATTCTGCTCGGTGGAGAGTGGTAATAGAAGAATGAAAAAAAAAAACACACTTGTTAATTTAATACTTATATTAGAATATAATCCTAATCTTTACATGTCTAATTTGTGTTATTTAATTTTATATTGGATCACTATTTATTTAAATTTAGTCTCATATTGACTGGAGTAATTCATCGGAACTCATGTAGATTCATCAATTTAGGAAAGGTTTCATCTCTTTTACAATGCAATATTATTATAGCCGTTAAGTTTCTGAAAGGAAACCTATATTAATATAAATGAAGTAATAAAAATAATGTGGGGACAATCCCCAGGTTTGGAGCACCACCTTCGCCCCAAACAGCTCGTCCTAGGCTTCCTCTACCCTAAGTCCTAGGTCCGAGGCATATCATCACCCAGTTCACGATGACATGACGCTAAACTACCCTAACAATCCAACTGGATCGTCAGGATTCTGATCATCCTCGCGGAGCCGGAAATCCCATCGAAAACTTAAACTACAGTAAAGACTAGGGTTAATGTATGTGGAGAGTGGAACTAACTAACCACAGTACAACCCAGACGGTGATGATGTCTCCCCCCGGTATGTTCATGCCCCGCGTCAAAACCCGACTTCCACGTGGCCCACCTTTAAGGGACAATCACTGACTCATCCAGGGTTCACAGGGTATTTGACTATTTCTTTTAGTCACCCATACCAGAGCTGGTCACCGAGCCCGCCAGGCACACAAAGCATACAGTCTTCCTTTAGGAAAACAAGGCACTCCACCAGGGTCCATATTGGGGCCATTTTTATTCCTTATTTATATTAATGACCTCCCTACTGTAGTGAAGAATCTGTCAAAGATTGTGTTATTTGCTGATGATACTTCATTAATATTCAATGTAAGTAGAAAATCACAAAATTATAACGAAGTCAATGATGCACTTGGACAGATTCATGCATGGTTTACTGTTAACAATTTAGTCCTAAACGCCAAAAAAACTAAATGTATTAAATTTGCACTACCAAATGTAAGGTCTACTTCACATAACATAGTATTGAATAATGAACCATTAGATTTTGTAAATAGTACAGTTTTCTTAGGGTTAATACTAGACTCTAAACTTCAATGGGGCCCTCATATAACGGCTCTTTCTGGTCGATTGAGCTCGGCTGCATATGCTGTCAGAAAAATCAGACAACTTACTGATGTAGCTACCGCAAGGCTGGTTTACTTTAGCTACTTCCATAGCATTATGTCTTATGGCTTACTGCTTTGGGGCCGAGCAGCTGATATACATTCAATATTCGTTTTACAAAAGAGAGCTATAAGAGCAATTTATTGCCTGAAGACTCGTGATTCCCTGAGAGAACTGTTCAAGGAAATCAACATAATGACAGTGCCATGCCAGTATATCTATGAAAATATTATGTATGCTAGAAAGAACATTCATCAATTACCTAAAATTTGTGACAGGCATAATTTTAATACTAGAAATAAGCACAAAATTGATCAACCATATACTAGATTAACTAAAGTCAATACATCTTTCGTTGGTCTGTGTGTACGATACTACAACAAAATACCTGACAATATAGTGCAATTACCTGAGAGAAAGTTTAAAGAATGTGTAAAGCAAACGTTATATAAAAAAGCTTACTATAGATTAGATGACTATATGAATGACAAAGAGGTATGGTGCTCTGATATTCCAGCGAAACACAAGAAACACATTGTAAAAAGCCGACTCTTAAAGTAGGCCGTGCTGCAGTGGTTTCTTGCCGTTTCTTTTACGCTGCCACAGCACGATCCGAAACGGCGTAGACTCGCTCTATTTGAATTGTATTCTGCATGACATTCAATAAGTATTCTGTAAAGAATCTACATTGAATAAAATAATCTGAATCTGAAATCTGAATCTCCTACAAAATGAGCTCTTCCTGTAATCCTTCCGGGCAGACAATGATCGACATCATCGAATCCCTTAGTTTGTTTTGAAATAAGTTAAACTGAAAATAATTAGCCAGCTCCACACGTCCAAGTGTGAAGTCTGTACTAGATACGGGTATAGTATTATTGCTTGCATGGCCAGCCTAGATCAATAACGGTTTTATAACGAGAGATATAAAGAGTTTGAAGGGCAACTTCCCTCCCCCCAGTCACTGAGTGACTTTATTGCACCAACAAGGTCTCCGTATATCCTTCATAGCTCTCACTTGTGATGCGTAGCTAAATCTCTTTTCCGTTACCAACCCACGCAGGACAAGAATTATGTAGAGTAACCCCAGTCTAAACACTCATTTAAATAAAATGAATTGCATCTAAACTATAATGGGATTACCCAGCATATTTCGAAGAAGAACATATAAGAAGTAAGTATGACAAAAGATTACTGAAGGTAATCCTTAAATAAAAGTGAAGTTTGATGACCAGAACCGAGAAGATACGGGATAGTAGTATCTAAGCTAGGTTGGGCCAAACATTTATGATTTAAGATCTTAAGGGAAAATCAAAAGCATCGAGTATTCAAAACCAAGAACACTGGGAGAATTTAGCGTAAACAACACTAGCTAAAACTCGATGTTCTTTTAAAAAGAGGACTCAAAAGAAGTATTAAAAATGGGATTATTGTATATACTTAAATATTCGGAACATAACTACAATGAAAGAAACTAAACATTATAATTTTCCGTTCCATTATTATTTTTAAGAATCTATTTAGTAATGTTAAAGGTGGTTTCACACTGAGTCAAAGAATAATTTTAAGTATGATAAATTATGACAAGTTTTATGAAGGAAAAATAAAACTTAGAATCTTATAAGGTTTAGATTCCTGTATGATTCAATGAAGATTAAATAGATTATTTAACTACTTTAGGATGACACACATAAAGTTCAGAGGTCCCCCAAGGTCAGAGTGTCGTACAGCCGTCGCAGCCTTACGGGCGAACGTCGTCAACACACTTTACAAGAAGCAACCCACGAACGAACGTAATGTCTCCATCAAGAATATTCTTCCTTTTGATTCAAGACAATTCTAATTTATTCCTTATAAACAATTTAATGTCATTAGACTAAACTAGAATGTCCCTACACAAAAGAAGAAGGTTTTAAATTATCTAACTACTCTACATTTGGTAGACCAACGCAAAGATCAGGAGGTCCTCCCGTGGTCAAACGACGCATCCAATAATGGGCGAGCGTTGTCAGCACATAACACAAGAAACACCAATTCCAAAATCCAACGTTAAAACACCTTGCTAATATCCCTCCATTTGTACCGGAATAACTCCAATTCATCCCACACATACAGATGGGAGAAATCAGGATGAATCAGCGAAATCTCACACAAATAGAACGAGAAGAACTTTAGTATCAGACCCTTTTAGGCTTGAGGGCTCCGGCCCAAGGATGAATAAAATAAATAAATCCGAAGGTCGATATTATCAGTTAATCTTAGGCGGATACTCCAGTGACACGCGACATACATTTGCCACAACCAATATAGCGGACATCGGGGACACATGTCACGAGGGCATCCATCCATGCTTGGTCGAACTAAATAAACCTGAGAGCAAGTATTTCTTAATCTCAAAATCTGGGACCCCTAAAAATATGATAGTTAAAGGAAAGATAAGCACCTCCTATGAGCCCGAGCACTGAGATGTAGTAATGCTCTCAGCATGTTCCAATTTTGGGAAATCGAGGCAAAAGGTTCAAAATCACTTTCAAAACAATTTATTACTATTTGAAATAATATTATTTATTATTTTCAAACTATTTAAACTTACCCTTTTTATTTTAATATTTTGAACTGACGTTCTAAATCCTTTTGATCTGACAAAGTATTATTTTTAAATTTTATCATATGTTGACACTAGTATATTAAAAACTGGAATTTTGATTTAGGGCCAAAGATTTTATATTATTTTCTAAAAAAAGTAATTATTTAATGTTTTAATATTTTCTTCCATTTTGATTTTGGGTTTTGATTTATTTTTTGTTAGAGATAAAAAATTTATAAAGATTTCAAAAATAGCGTCTAGCTTTGAGTAAAACTAAATCAAAATGATTTATTTGTTGACTATTTGACAATAATGTCAAATGAGACAATTCTGCCTAAAAAAATATAAAAAATATACATCGTCTAAAGTCTCTTTGAAATGATGATAAAAATATACATCGTCTAAAGTCACTTTGAAATGATGACAAAATATACAACATCTAAAGCCACCTTGAAACGATGACAAAATATACATCAAAGTCCAGTTTCTATGATTTCACCAAGGACTATTTTAATCAATTTCTCTGTAAAGGAAAAAATTAATCACAATGAAATTTACATTACCTTTACAATCCAAGCAATACCTTTTTTAGCCTTCACGTTTTGTCATTTGTGGTTTGCTATTCCATGTCTATAGAGTTCTTTGTAATTCCTGTACCTGTTTAGAAATAGAACATTATCCTGCCTAGCTATACGCGAACAAAGACATTTGCAGAACTAGTTGTAACGGAACTAGCTTCGTCCGTACAATTTCACTCAAAACTTTAGTTGATCTTAAAATCATTTACAATACTAAAAGATACTGAACTTTGAATTAATATTTTCGTAATTTATTTGATCTACGGAACTCTAAAACTTCTTCAAATATTAAAAAGGTTGAATATGTATTGGAAGTGAGCAAAACAAAGAGTTTTATAGTTGTTTGTAATGCTGAGTCGTGATTGGATGGAAGAGTTTGTGCAGGTTTGAATTTTATTTAAATATTTTGGAACAAGGAAGCGTCAGTTTTTCTATGCGAGCGGAATGGAGGAGTAATTTTAGTGAAAAGTCAAAATTTCCAAATGTAAATTTGGAAAAGTGAAAGTTCAGGAGCAGCAGCAGAGAAAGAAGATTTCTACGAAAAACACAATAAGCTAAGTATTTTAGGGTGATTTGCCTCTCAGTTAGATAAAATAGGCTCAAATCTCGTTTTAGGATTCTAAAGATTTCATTCAGGGATTTCCATTGAAAATGGCTTTTGCAAAGGAGTTTTATTTCAATGTTTTATTTTTTGTGTTACCTTTTAGCAGGACAAACAGAGCTCTGGAGGTCTGAACGGATTTTGTGAGAAATATTACGGTATTTTAAATATAACCATATATTCAAGAGATGGCAAGGCATCTTAAAATCTTAGTTTAATTTTTCTTTAAACTTTACAGGAGGTGCATGCAATGAGATTTACCTGAAATTTGTCTAGTAAGTGATTCAATCCTAAGAATATGGAGAGTATCAAAATCTACTCAAATTGCTGATTAGTTCACTTCACCTCAGTTCGTCTATGAGAACCTAGGATGAACAGGAACAGACTGGTAAAGTAGCCTTTGTTCATATCTGTACTTTCTTTTTCACCCGGACCGATAAGTATATGACAACTTTCCCAAGATTGGTATGAAAGTTTAGATTGTTTACATCATATATTATATACTTAAACTTGGTCAAACTTCTCTAAGTTTTTGTTTAATACAATCAATTTTCCAACATAGGAAAGATAAAAAAACAATAATTTTAAAGTTAAAATTTACAAAAACAAATATAAATTAACTTTTCTGAAGATTTATTTTAGAGTAAAGTTTTATTGGTTCAAAATGTTTCTACAGAATGGAGATATCATACATTCAAATATGCAAATTGTTTATTCTTTTACTAAGACTACAAGCTTAAATAAATAGCTGATAATGTATGAAATTGTTTGAGAAAATACAATCTCAGTATATTAGTGATATACCATATGGAGTCATTATATACACAAAAACAGTTTTATGTTTCATCTAGTACATAGTATCAAAGAACTTTATTTATTCAATATCAAAACAGATTGAACTAAAAGGACTAGAAAAATATCAGTCTCTTTCATTGTCAAAGTTAAACTAAAGAAAAATGTAATAAGATAAATTACAGTTTTAGAGAAGTTTGATTGGTTCTTTTATGAATTATGTTTGTTATTTTGTTTTTGCTTGCTTCCATACATTCAACTGAGTAAATAACTAAAACATGGGTTTGGTATAATAAAATAATCTCTATTTTAGGGAATGATTTTATAAAATAATAAGTGATTAAATACTCAAAATTCTACTTCAATTTAAAATCTACTTATTTGCTTTTATTCGACGGAGAAATAATTTAAAACATAGACTAGAAATATTCAGGTACATATTTATTTTTAGGGAATTAAATTTATTTTTAGGATATCATATTTATTTTATTACGGTTCACACTTAGAATTTCTGGGTTGCTACTTAGTGTGGGGTATTTTTCTAGACGATTACTCTAAAGGCCACTAAACAGATTAAAACGGACTCAATATATTTTAGGTTTTCAGGTAGATCAGAACTTGCGCTAGGATATATTAGATCATAGTTCAATTTTATTTTTCTAGGAATAGTTAGACTTAGTTAGGAATTAGTTAATACTCAATTCAGTTATACATTACAGGTTTTTCATAATCTTTTAAACTTACATACTTTTTCATAGAATAGATTAATAGATAGGTAGGTAGCTCATTACAATTTGGTGCCGTGACCAGGATATGATCCAAGCTTATTAGGGTCATTACAATTTGCTGCAGTAGCCCAGGATGAATTTCTAGCTATTGTAGTCTAGGTTGACCAGTGATCTGGCTTTACCCAGTTACATTTTGGTGCCTCTTCCCAGTATGTGAATTTTGAGTTACTATAGGTTTAGTTATACTTTTTCCTTTTTGTAAATGGGGAATATTTAGGCTTTGTTGTAATATGTTTGCTAGGTTAGAATTTAATTATTTACTTATTAGGGAGAATTCAATATTCTTTTAGCAAAATTTGCTTGATTTTAGGGTAGGTACATAAGTAAGCTGATTTAGAATCTAATTTGTTACTAAGAATATGCAAATTGACTAGGTTAGGCATCATCTGTTGTGAGTTTCAGACTAGATTTTAGAATCTTTACCTTACTGCCGCTATGTTATTTAAAAGCTTATTAGAGTTTAGTCAAAATCTGTGATAAAGAGTGACAACAGATATACTAGTCCTGTTACTTATCGGATAAGTACTTACTTATAAATTGAATGATTAATAATAACACTTTAGAACACAATACACTTTTATTTTATTACAAAGGGGCACACAAAACATTTAGTCTCACTAAAAAAAAAAGTTCTTCAACACTGTGTGAGAGTCACTTTTGCACTTAATACTTTAACTTTCTTTGGGTTTGAGTGAGTCGACGGGTTGATTTTCAACTGTGGTTGATATTATATGGGGTTTCTTGCGGTTGGCTTTCTTTTACTTATGCCAAAGTGTGGGCTTTGTGTTCGGGTGTTATGAAGTTCATAATTCTCTAAAAAAATACAAACATTAGGTTAATATCTTATTACAACAACTGTAAAGGTAGAATTTTAAGTTCTTTTTAGAGAAAACAAAAGGTGCTTACTTGTAAAAGATTAGATATACATTGAACTAGTCCATCAAGCTGTCTTGCAAGTATTTATAGATAGGCAGATTTGAAAATCACTGTGAAACGAATGGAATAGTTAAATCATCATAGTAGCAACTTGAAATTTCATAAAATCCTTCATTTTTGTTTGTGCAAAGTACCTTTGGAGATGTTGAGTTTAGCATCAAGGTTAGCGGACACAACACTGAAGTTTTACAATGTTTGGGTGTTGTCTTATTGTTGTAATGGCTTGGAAGTTTTAAGCACTATCCTGAAATTGAGCGAATGCATGTATATTACTAAAAAAATAGGCAGGTTAGCTTAGAACATTGATTTCACATAAAGTAGGGTTATACAAACTGAACTTCACAGCGGAAATTGCGTTTGCGGTCAAACGATGTTGGATTAATAGACAGTAAGTTAGATTTGGTACAAACTTTTGACTTTCTATATGCAATAAAAATGGTTAGAATCAGAGTTAGATATGGAAATAAAATAAACAAATTGAGACGCAGACTACGCTGTTCCAAATTGAGTAAACGTTACTAAAGGTGTTTGTGGTGTTGATAAAGATCTAAATTATTTGGCACGTTCACGGTACTATTGCAGTTTTAGTGCTTTTTCTTTTAATTTTTAAATATCTCAACAACGCCTAAGTTATTTCATCAAAATTTTATGTCAAATTCATATTCATTACCATTCTTTTATTGATTGAGTACTTTATAGCAGATTGAGGAACATTTTGGAACAGGGTGTCGGAAACTCAAAGTAAAAAAACTATAGAGTCCGTCATATACATGTTCAGTATGAGCTAGTGAAGTGTAAAGCGTCTCACTGTCGCCCATTCTAGTCGGTCAAAAAACTTAGTTAAGTTTTACAAAAATCAAGATATCTTTTAAAATCTAATGTATTAGTATAAACTTTGTTTGCGAAAGTGAAAATATATCGTTTTTTTACTTGCGAATTGATCATTAATACTAAGAACGGAAGCGTAAATTATCCGTAATAGTAATTTAAATTGTTATTTTAAACACCGTTTCTTTTCCTGAATGGTAAGTGTTTTCACCAGAAAAACTATGGTAGTAGCATTTATTAGTTCCATGTCACATATTTCTCAGAGTGAAGGAAAAAAAATTACGTTTTTAGGATTCGGAAAAAAATCATACATTTTAGTATGGAGGTTCCTCGCAAGAAAGTGCTACGCATATGGCTCTCTTCTTAGCAGAAAGAGCTGTTACTTAAACCTCTTTGGTCGGAAAGTTATTTTTATTTTTAAACGAAGCATGGCATTCGCTTTAAATATGTATCCTTTTTCGCCACTAGTTAAGTAACTTCATAAATTAGATTGTTTTTGAAAAATTTTAAGGTATTAATTTAAATATTTAAGAAACTTTTACACATGGACGCAATTTAGTGGAAACATTTTATTTGGCGCTTGGTTATGGGTTTGTTTCTAGAAGGGGACGTTGACAAACAGTGATTTGTGCAACTTTCTCTGTTTTAATGGGATGTTGAGGGGTGAATCGTTTGGTTGCTCGAGGTTTGAGGACTTCTTGCTTCGGAGGGCACGTTAGATCATTGATTTTAAATTCAATTAAATTTTCTGAGGTAGTTTCTATGAAGACAGTTTAGAGTGTTTGAGGTTCAATAGCTTTGACATTGGGATTAGTGTAGTCGGTCAACGATTTTAGAATTTTCATGATATAATGATGATGAGACAGAATTGTAACTTTAGAAATATTAAGAAAATTTAAGTAATAGGAATACTAATTGTTTTTCAAAGCTGAGCGAACTAGAGACTAGGTCTATGTTTCTTCAAATGCAACAAAAGTTTTATTTTTATAATTTAGCTAATTCAAAACATTTCTGATTTGAACTTTCTTTTACTAATTAAAAATTTTAAATATTTTTTTTTTTAATATGTGGTTATAATGTTGCCAGAATAGGTAATTTAAAAAAAAACAGTAGAATTTATGATTTGATTAGAAAAGAAAAAAAAACAAGTGCGATTTTTATTATGTAAGAGTTCTTATTGAATATTTTCTTACGCAAAGGTTACATCACAAGTTAAATTTTGATTCTCAAAATGAGCAACGCATTTTGTGATTTAATTTAAATCGCTCATTTATTCGTTTATTTATTTTAATATAATTTTTTGTTTATGTTGATTGCTTTATAAAACAATCATGGAATGTAAACAAACAGTAAAGTAAATAAAAAGACTTGTACAAATAATAAAAAAAAATTCTACAGTTAACTTATGACAATTTTTGATTATTAAAAAAGAGGGGTTATTCAAAAATATAGTAGGAAAAATGGTAAATAAATGAAGGATTTCAAAATTGGTTGGGCAATATCTGACGCTCGACATTTTGACAATCAAGATTGACATTAAAAATTTTTGTTCAATTAAAGCATATTTAAAAAACTTGTAGAGTTGCGAAAGATTTAAAAATATTAAACGATAAATTGAATTGTTTGGTAAATGTTCTTTCGTTAAATTATGTTTTAGGTTATTTTAGGGTTTTATTTCGATTCTTGGGTCTGTTTTAATCTGGAACGTGGTTGTTATTTCAGCCACAATTTGTTGACGTGAAATGGAGAGTGTGAACCGTTACGATTTAGGAATAGTTAATTAGGAAAATAAACATTCAAATAATTCATTAATGTAGCATAAATTCAACAAGTTTTTCAAGAGTTTTAAATTTGGGGGGTTGTTTAAATAAATTCGAATTTAGATTAGATAACAATATTCAATATTTTAGCCGAAAACTAAATATTTTTAAATAATTGTACTGACATTCGAAGACGGTTTTACCGATTTCGACGAAATTTATCATGTGGGGTTTTATGGGATTAGAAAGAGTTTGATTTAGATAAATTTCATGTCTGAGAGAATATCGCATTATAAATAGAATTTTACAACGTCATTAGTCGGCGGGGGTAATTTACCTTGAACACCTGTTAATATTTTGATGTTGAGATGGTTATTTTAGAGTGGAGGCTGGGTTCTAATTTTTATAATTAATTGACATTGCTTCGCGGCAGAGTCGTAGCACAATTAATAAAGAAGTTTTTGCATAATAAATGTAAGGTCATCGACCGACTTTTTATATCTGGTGGAAGAGTTTTCAAGGTTTTCTAGGACATGGTTGTTCAAACGATTATACAAGGAGTGTTTTCGGGTCTGGGGGTTGAATAAAATAAAATAAATTTAAATAAAATAAAATAAATTTAAATAAAATGAAATTATTTTAAATAAATTTAAATAAATTTGAATAAAATAAAATAAATTTAAACAAACTTGAATAAAATAAAATAAATTTAAATAAATTAAAGTGGAATAGTAATAGGAAGGGTTTGAGAGAGAGTTCGATGATTCACTTTTAAAGTATTGTGCTAGACGACTTGTTTACACGTGAGTAATCCGTTGCGACAAGCTGTCGAGGAGTTTTATTTGAAAGGATCTTTGGGGGACCGACTCGTAAGTCCTTGGAAAGAAAGATGTTTTCCTAGGAAATCGTTTTGATTTGTGGACGGACTTATAGCCGCATTCCCAACCTTCCTGGCAAAATACTTCTTCCATTTCAAATAAATTTGTATGGTGTAAATCGAGGGTTGATGGGGTAAATTTACAATTGGTGTTATATTTCTCTTGTGAATTATTGCATCAGTTGCGTTTAGGAGTTAGTAAGTTAGACATTGAAAGTGATTAATAATGAAATTAATTAAGAGTTTTGCAAATTTAAATAATTAAACTAATTTTGCGCAGCGCCTGGGTGTTTGTCTGAGCAGTTTTCACTTAGTGGCTTTATCAATTGCTTACTCACATATGTTTCATTGGGGGGGACCAGTGGTTCGTAGTAATAGCGTAAAAGAGTACGGAGAGGAAGATGAGAAAGGTAGTATGAAAATTGTAAAAGTAATTGACAAATTGGCTTATGCGTAGGCACATGACTATTCTTGCATAATGCGTAGGGATGACTAATAGTATGGAGGGTTGCAATGAATTAATGGATTCTCAACCAGTGAACAAAAGGTTATTGACTGTCGACCCTGAACATTACACTTACAACGAAGTATTTATGGGATCATAGGTGTTAGGTTAATTTTATGTGACATTGAGTACGAAAGTTATTTTGATGTCCAACATGAGCGTTAATGCTCCCTGTAAATGACTTCTACTCTACACGAAGCAAATAGCTTATATGCAATTTCCCCACACTGCACATGCTCCAAAACAAAGTGGAGGCGATATTGAGTCAAGTATTAAGCTGCGACAATTGATTGTAAAACAGTAATTTAGAGGACAGAATTAAATATATTCTCAGCAGGGGTGTTTTTGACTATCCGGGGGTAAAATCTGAAAAATAAAAACAGTTTGCCTTTTGAATTAAGGAGATGTTAAGAATTCTGACATTCGGTCAAGGAGATCTCGCAAATCTTCTCCTTGTGATGGTATTATTTGGTTCGCAATACTCGACATTATCTGGGGTATAACCAATATGTTAAAGTTTAAGCTCTTGAATTCATATCGAAGAAATTTTTCTTTTGGTTTAAAACTTACACCACAACAGGATCTACGTGTGTTCATTTTATGGGTTGAGAGTTAATAAATGTTAAAATTTTATTCGTGAAAATTCAAATGAGAAAATTTACTTCGGAGGACGCTTAGGCTTCTGCGTAAATTTTGGGGGTTGGCTGTAACGGAACTAGCTTCGTCCGTACAATTTCACTCAAAACTTTAGTTGATCTTAAAATCATTTACAATACTAAAAGATACTGAACTTTGAATTAATATTTTCGTAATTTATTTGATCTACGGAACTCTAAAACTTCTTCAAATATTAAAAAGGTTGAATATGTATTGGAAGTGAGCAAAACAAAGAGTTTTATAGTTGTTTGTAATGCTGAGTCGTGATTGGATGGAAGAGTTTGTGCAGGTTTGAATTTTATTTAAATATTTTGGAACAAGGAAGCGTCAGTTTTTCTATGCGAGCGGAATGGAGGAGTAATTTTAGTGAAAAGTCAAAATTTCCAAATGTAAATTTGGAAAAGTGAAAGTTCAGGAGCAGCAGCAGAGAAAGAAGATTTCTACGAAAAACACAATAAGCTAAGTATTTTAGGGTGATTTGCCTCTCAGTTAGATAAAATAGGCTCAAATCTCGTTTTAGGATTCTAAAGATTTCATTCAGGGATTTCCATTGAAAATGGCTTTTGCAAAGGAGTTTTATTTCAATGTTTTATTTTTTGTGTTACCTTTTAGCAGGACAAACAGAGCTCTGGAGGTCTGAACGGATTTTGTGAGAAATATTACGGTATTTTAAATATAACCATATATTCAAGAGATGGCAAGGCATCTTAAAATCTTAGTTTAATTTTTCTTTAAACTTTACAGGAGGTGCATGCAATGAGATTTACCTGAAATTTGTCTAGTAAGTGATTCAATCCTAAGAATATGGAGAGTATCAAAATCTACTCAAATTGCTGATTAGTTCACTTCACCTCAGTTCGTCTATGAGAACCTAGGATGAACAGGAACAGACTGGTAAAGTAGCCTTTGTTCATATCTGTACTTTCTTTTTCACCCGGACCGATAAGTATATGACAACTTTCCCAAGATTGGTATGAAAGTTTAGATTGTTTACATCATATATTATATACTTAAACTTGGTCAAACTTCTCTAAGTTTTTGTTTAATACAATCAATTTTCCAACATAGGAAAGATAAAAAAACAATAATTTTAAAGTTAAAATTTACAAAAACAAATATAAATTAACTTTTCTGAAGATTTATTTTAGAGTAAAGTTTTATTGGTTCAAAATGTTTCTACAGAATGGAGATATCATACATTCAAATATGCAAATTGTTTATTCTTTTACTAAGACTACAAGCTTAAATAAATAGCTGATAATGTATGAAATTGTTTGAGAAAATACAATCTCAGTATATTAGTGATATACCATATGGAGTCATTATATACACAAAAACAGTTTTATGTTTCATCTAGTACATAGTATCAAAGAACTTTATTTATTCAATATCAAAACAGATTGAACTAAAAGGACTAGAAAAATATCAGTCTCTTTCATTGTCAAAGTTAAACTAAAGAAAAATGTAATAAGATAAATTACAGTTTTAGAGAAGTTTGATTGGTTCTTTTATGAATTATGTTTGTTATTTTGTTTTTGCTTGCTTCCATACATTCAACTGAGTAAATAACTAAAACATGGGTTTGGTATAATAAAATAATCTCTATTTTAGGGAATGATTTTATAAAATAATAAGTGATTAAATACTCAAAATTCTACTTCAATTTAAAATCTACTTATTTGCTTTTATTCGACGGAGAAATAATTTAAAACATAGACTAGAAATATTCAGGTACATATTTATTTTTAGGGAATTAAATTTATTTTTAGGATATCATATTTATTTTATTACGGTTCACACTTAGAATTTCTGGGTTGCTACTTAGTGTGGGGTATTTTTCTAGACGATTACTCTAAAGGCCACTAAACAGATTAAAACGGACTCAATATATTTTAGGTTTTCAGGTAGATCAGAACTTGCGCTAGGATATATTAGATCATAGTTCAATTTTATTTTTCTAGGAATAGTTAGACTTAGTTAGGAATTAGTTAATACTCAATTCAGTTATACATTACAGGTTTTTCATAATCTTTTAAACTTACATACTTTTTCATAGAATAGATTAATAGATAGGTAGGTAGCTCATTACATAGTTTATACTTAATTATGGGAAAAGGAAATCTTTATTACTATCTACAAATAACGACTCAGATTAGAAACACAGTATGTTATAATTCTCGCAGAGTTATTAATGTTTACAAAAGAAAATCATTAAGAGGGAATAACAATTTACTTAAAGTATCACACAGTACAAGCCTCTTATGATCCCGCAGGTAGATCTGTAAAGCTGCAAATATTCTCCATTCAACTCTTCCTCTTTTGACATTGAAATCTGATTTTCTCAACGTTATTTAGCTCACACAACCTGGAAGAAACTATAAATTTCATTAAGTCACATTTCACCTTATCTCAAATACACACAACAACTTTGAACCGAAAATAAATAAAAGATGGAAAACCACAAAATTGAATACTTACATAACGTTAGTTTCACACCACTTATTCCATACAATTTGGAATCAAATTCTGAATGTTAGCGTCTTGAAATTATACGCAAATAAACCTTCCTATACTATATCCTACACGAAGCAAACCCTATCTTTATCTCAATTGAAGGAACCCACAATCCAGGATCATAGCCTCCTTCAAAAGATTCGTCACATCAGCTGTATGATGTCTATTTTTCGCGAGCTACAAAATAAAAGATTATAACTCACAGAAATCCAGTTTCCTATCGTCTTTCCTCTCACAGACGTCTCAAAGATACAACCAGAATATTTGGAGCGTTTACCGATTCCATCCATCCATTTTTCTCCGTTTTCATCCAAATTTTTTTTTTAACTTCACCCCCCCAATCTTTCACAACTGTCCCCGGTTGTCCTATTTCTTTTCTAATCATATCGAGCTAAACTTTTGACAGTTCCTCTAAATAGTATTTTATGCATTTAAAAATTTTTTTAGGGTTCCGCAAGTGCACAGTACCTTGAAACTTGGCTCATAAACAGGAATAGGATCAATAAAGATAAATAAAAAAATACCAATTTTTTTCGGCCATAAATGACGAGGTTTTAAAAAATCGTTTTCGTCAAATATTGATAGGTTGTATGGCAGAATGTGATGAGTAGTCATTGCTTATTGTAAAAAAAACTAACAGCTGTATAAACCTTAGACTATATAATACTAACAGTACGGATTAAAACCTGCTCATGAGCTTTGTGTGCGGTTTTAGCGCGCTAATAGTCGGTTCAAAACTTGCTCGTATTCACTCGTTTAAGCGACGTGACGTCATCAGTGACGTCACTTTAGCGCGCTATCATTGCATACGAAAATGAGGTAGTGCAGCGTGTGCGAAACGTCAAATTCATAAGACATTTGTCATCAATCTCGTTTTCGAGAGATTTTTTTCAACTTTTTTGGGGTTTTTAGATTTAATTATCTTATCAAATAATCATTATCTCTCAATAATTTCTTAAAACGCAAAACAAAATCAAAATTTTAATTTTTCTCAGTGACATTGACATAAGCGCGCTCTAGTCTGGTTTAAAACTGTATTCGACGAATGCACGCATATAGAAATGAACCGACTATATTCAGAGAATGTGATGTGTGCGTTGAATTCAAGAAACAATCCGTAGTGTAAATAAACCGACCACAGACTACTTAGAACAGTTGTCAGTTTTTTTTTAAGACTGGCCATGGCTACGTTTCATTCTGCCACGACCTATCGATATTAGACAAAAACAAAATTATTTTATAACTTTATTATTTGCAACAGAAAAAAAATCGTATTTTTTATTTTTACTTATTGACCTTATTCCTATCTATGAGCCAAGTTTCGAGGTACCTTACAAATACGTTTCCTATGCGGTTACTACGTTAGCCACTCTTAAGTCGCCATTAATGATTTAGGGCTCCCGCACACGACCGAGAATCGGTGGCCGATTTTTTGTCGGCATCCCGCTCTGACGTGTTATCACCTGAATCTTCCCTCCTTGTCCTGGCCGATAATCGCCCACCGATTCTCGGTCGTGTGCGGGAGCCCTTATTTTTAGTTTTTTGCTGCTGTATAGGTAGGTAAATTTAATTCTTTGCTAATCCGATCCCATGCGTCGTTCATTTTAGTTTTTTCCTTGTGATATAGCTTTTTTTTATTTCAAATAATTGGTTCTATTTGATAAAATTTCACAAAAGTGGTACACAAATCATTACTCCACCCCTTAGTGATAAAAAACACGTGGATCCTTTTAAAAACAAAGTGAGCGAGCACGAGAGTGTGGTCGATTCCCTCGCCTCACCCCCTCGCGTCCTTTGACTCGCGTCCGAAAAACCGACACAAAACGGAGCGCCAGCGAGGCGAGGCGAGGGATGACGAGGGGACACGAGTGCACTGTCCTCACTCTTGTGCTCGCGTTCCCTCGTGTTGCCTCCTGGAGAGTCTGGATGGGGCATGTAGTCTGATATGATACCCCACGTTCCAAATTACGCTAACAGCTGCCTTAAAGCACATAAAAGCAGTCTAGACTTAGGAGCGCTCTAAAGCACTCGTTTGTTCACTGCCAATTATTGATGACGTCATCGTTTCTGCTATCAGTGCTTATTCCCACTTATTTGCAGCAGGCCGACGTTCCTCTGGTTTTGTTTTCGATGGGTTTGTCACTAATGAAAATGAGTGGATTTGGCGTGCATTTTGGAGAGATGAGCTCAGGCTTTGCTAAACAAAAAAAATGAAAACTGACTTTTTGACAGATGAACTTGTGATTGCGCTTTGATCCATTCCAAATTAATTAGAGTTATGAAAATGTGCTGCAGATCAGAATAAGGAAAAACCATCATAGTGCCACCATGTAAAAAATAAGAAAATGATTTAGTCAGTGTGATTGCTGCTGTCAAATGCCTGTAAAACTTTTCCTTGGAAAATGTTCATATATGTTACTGTCTTAAAAAATTAAATACCCATCTACACTTTAAAAAATGTAGTTGATAGACGTCAAGGATAACTCCTTTGGGCCACCCGGCGGCGGCCCAAGTCCCAAATACGCTACCTCTATAACCCCGCCAAATATATAAAACACTCCACTAAGCACCGCAGAATAACCGTCTAGCTCTGCCATACAAAAATTCGCAACAACCGTGCAAAACAAAGTGACATTGCGAATTTGCAATTTTTTCCCGCCAATAGACCTACTTACATTGGTTGGGTATTCAGTGCGCGGGAAGTAATCGCTGATATTTCCGAACGTAGCCATTCTACCTCTATGGTTTATATGTCATTCGAAAGGTAATTTTATAAGGTCTAAAGTCACTATACATGTCAAACCAAAATAAACCGTATTTTTTCTGCAATAAGGCAAAATTCGAAAATCTATTTCCGGGTTCACATGTGAACCCGCTGGGCTTGACGAAAGGAAGCTTCGGCACGGTGCTTCTGAGATGAAGCAGTGTTTGCTCAATTCGGAACACAGCGATAGTGTAGTGACAGCCATTGACATGTTTTACGAAGATAGTTTTTTCGTCCAATGGAATTTTCCATCACTTGTTGAAAGATCGGCTAGATGGCGCTGATATATGAATAGCACGACGTATAGTACTTATCTAGTCCCTGATAGCACGGCTGTAGAGTTTGGCCAGCGAGTCGTGTCACAACAAAACCGCGGCAAATTTAAAAATTACAAGTTGTAAACCCTGAAAATACTATAAAATAACAATTTGATACTTTTGGTTGGTTTTCAGGTGGTAACTTGTGGTCTTAAAAACCAACTAAAAGTATCAAATTGTTATTTTATAGTATTTTCAGGGTTTAAAACTTGTAATTTTAAAATTTGTCGCGGTTTTGTTGTGACACGACTCGCTGGCCAAACTCTACGTATAGTACTTATCTAGTCCCTGATAGCACGCCACAGCTCGGGAGTACGGGCGAAACGCATAATAAACGCGCCAAAAAAAAATATACAAAAAAAAATTGCCTTGGAGGGATTTATATATAATTATAACTACAGGAAAGATAAACAAGTGCTTTTTATTGCTAAAAAACTTTATTGTTTCTTTAAAATTTATATTTGAGTTGATTGAATGAAAGGTAAATTGCGGCTTACGATTTATGACTTAAAAAAACTACTTACTTACTAGATCTCGTTCAAACCAATTTTAGGTAGAAGTTTGCATGGTAATCATAGATAGTAATGTATAATTGTATACCTATCATATATTTATTTAGTTTTATCATTCTCTTATTTTAGAAGTTACAGGGGGGGGACACACATTTTACCACTTTGGAAGTGTCTCTCGCGCAAAATATTCAGTTTAGAAAAAAAAGATATTAGAAACCTCAATGTCAATTTTGAAGACCTATCCATAGATACCCCACACGTATGGGTTTGATGCACGGAAGTTTGATGAAAAAAAAATTTTTTGAGTTTCAGTTCAAGTATGGGGAACCCTGTTTATTGTTTATTTTTCTACTTTTGTGTGAAAATCTAATGCGTTTTACATAATACATCTACTTACCAAGTTTCAACAGTAGGTATAGTTCTTAGTTTCGGAAAAAAGTGGCTGCGACATACGGACGGACAGACAGACAGACATGATGAATCCATAAGGGTTCCGTTTTTTGCCATTTGGCTACGGAACCCTAAAAACCTACTCAATAATTTTTTTCTTACCTATCTGCATTACTTCGAGGTTCGAGGCGCGGTCCCCTGTAAGTAAAACAAGACTTCAATTCTTGAATACTTATCAGTTGTGATATGTCCCCAAACAAAAAATAAACTTCTCTAAGGACCTGGCACGAAGAGTATCGGCCGTATTCCTGTGGCGATTCCCTCCCGCGATTCCTTCCCTGTGGGACCGCTCCAAATGTGCCAGAGTTGGTTACCACGGGGTTTTAGTCAGTAAGACTCTGACATAACAGTGTCGTTCCCCCGGACGGCAGTGTATCCATGACGGATTTAAAAAATAAAAAAGGTATGGTAACTAAGAGAGCTCAAATTCCACTCCGGTTACAGCATTAGTTTGTAAGGTTTTTTTCATATTTCATTTACGAATTAGTTCTTCCGTAAAAGTCTCAATTTTTAGGGTTCCGATACCAAAATGGTAAAAAAAAGGAACCCTTATGGTGCCGCTCTGTCTGTCCGTCTGTCTGTCACACCTCTATATCTCAGCAACCACTTATGCTATCAACCTGAAATTTGGAATAGTTTTAGAATATAGTTGCCCAACTTAATTGCACAAGAAAATTTTTTGAAAAAAGTATGATTATTAATATAAAGGGGGCCAAAATAGGGGGGGCCAAATTTCAAATTGTCGCTACTAGGTCGAGTGGGGTATCATATGAAAGGGCTTTACTTGTACATTTTAAAATATATTTTTGTATTTTTTTAAATTTCTTAGTTTTAAAGTTATGATGAAAAATGTCAAGAAAAATACCATTCCCCCCCCCTTATCTCCGAAGTTTGAGTAAGGAAAAATCTGAATTAATTACAGTTGACAGAAGTTTATATAAACTTTACAGCAAAAATAAAACGATCTTTCTAAGTTGCACAGTTTTTCAGAAATCTGCAAAAAACCTTTACAAACAAATTTAGTTTTGCGGTCCTGAAAATGGACTTTATTGCTTCCAAAAATACTATAGGTATATCGGAACCCTCGGCGCGCGAGTCCGACTCGCACTTGACCGGTTTTTTTTATATTATCTGTATCATAGTATACTGAAATGTGCTCTTTCCAGAGCCTTTAGTTAGCTGCAATCGAAAATCGATTTTCAAGTAAATTCACAGATGGTCAAGTGCGGGCATGCACCCTCGATTTGGCGCCAAATACCGCCATGCCATGCCGCCATTGTTTAAGATAAGTGGCGTGAATTTAACGCAATTATTTTGTAGTTTTTGTATTGTGCAGTTAGAGATTCATTTGATTTGACGTCATGTAGATGGTGGTGAATATTTTGTCAGCTGGTTATACAGTGGGTGACCGACTTTACAAACGGTAGATTCTAAACAACTTTTCGCAAGAAACATAGGTCGAAATATGAAAACATCTTTGATCCCGGGATCGCCAAACAGGTCCGAGAGTGAAAGCCCTAGTGGTGACCGACTTTACAAACTTAAACGGTAGATTCTAAACAACTTTTCGCACGAAACATAGGTCGAAATATGAAAAGATCTTTCTTCTAGTGAGGTTCCAAACTCTTTTTACAGTTGGCTGCACATCAGTGGTAACACTTTGTCACTGAGTAAGTGGGTCTCTGAGTTAGTTGCGTAGCACTTGTCCAGCTTAATTTGTTACATTTGACATTCACATGTTGCCGGGTGTAGGTACTTACTTAACTTTAAGTTAAATCTCTCACAAAACTCTACCGCACATATTCTATTACTTATTATCAAAATAAATGATTTGTCCGTATGTCCAAACCAATATTTAATCTCAAAACGAATAATGGTTTGGAATATCCTCTAATACTGTAATTTATAGTCCGGTGGCTGACGTCAAAATATGCAAGTATTTAACTAACCCCTCCCGGCTGCCAAATGGTAAAGGCGTGATGGCACAGAATGCACTGGGATTAAGTCAGTTTTATTACTTGTGTGAATAGGGAAAGGTTAGGTTTGGAATTCCGCGAATTTTATTTATGTAGAGCATTTAAATCGTTTGGTTTAATGGTTGTTCATATTTTCCTTTTTTCTGTCGTAAGCGACAAGTCGTGAGCCATAAATTGGTCGGTACCTGCTGTTAACATCATCAACCACAAGTTTGTAGAACTGCCCGAGCAAGAGCTTTTTTCATTTCAAAACTTGATAAAAATTGAAAGTACCAAATTTTCATAAGAATTTTAAATATACGTAGTACCACTTTTGGATATGAAGCTTGCTGAACACGATGATGCCATTTTGTCTAACCCGTAAGATGTTAAGAAACAGACTGTACCTAATCCTTAAAAAAAACTAGTTAAAAAAGTACAAATTACTAATTTGGAGTAACAACGGATAAAGCATTCTATTGAAACGTCTCTACATCGACATATTATTACATACTACACACGTCACACATGTCTACTGCCTATTGTTTTAAAGCTCTTTGATGCACAGCTGATAAATTAAATTAAGCTCTATGTCGTATAATCGTATTATACGGCACTTGTCCTGTGCAAGTGTTTAATGAAGCGGATTATAGAACGTTTAGCTCCTGGTGTAACATGCATGCTGCGATGCGTGAGCGCTAAAATAGTGCTTTATTTTTTATTTTTTAAAGGAGTTTATGGCTTGGTTGCTAGGACCTTTAAGCCAAGTGCTTTATTTATTAATATAATTTTATCTAGTGCTGCGTGTCATCCGTGTGGTGCCAGCAAAGAATAGTAAGTACCTAACAATCCATCCATAGTACATTAAATTTTGATTTTTAATTTATGATATTACTATTTCTAATTTCTTTATGTAATTTTATGTTTATGATGTGTTTTTTTTTTATTCATTTAACTTGATAATGATTTTTTGAATTGTAATGATGTTTTTTAATTAGAGTTTAGTTATTAGTCTAATTATAAATACTTGTAATATTCGCACACAGAAAAACTGTTTTATGATTATGAATAAATACATGATGATGATGATCTCTACCCTTGGGTGTCGTAAGAGGCGACTAAGGGCTTATGAACTGGAGGATAAGCTCAAAAACAATTAGATCATGTTATTTGATTAGGTAGGTACAGTTAAGAGTTCATCAACCTTGACACTTGAAGCGCGACTATAGCATCTAGAGCTTTTAAAATAAGAACGTATTTAATATTTTAAAAGCCATAACAAAATAATGACGACCACCCGTAAATCCACAACCCTAGCTTTTTGACTTCATAATACCACCTACTCAGCAATTTCTAATTAGGAACTCCAAAAAATTATTTCTCCCTTCGTGAAATAGCATTTAGGTCCAAAATCGGGTAACTCCATGTCAAATATATTAATTTGTATATTACGATATCACAATTTTAGTATTGCAGTTCTATGAAATAAAGATTTTCCTTGTCATCATAGTTACAGGGTAGTAAATCGTGTAACTGGATTTCGGGGTAGGGAAAAGCAGTGTTGTTTAGTTCAGCAATACGCTAACAGATGGCGTGACCTGGTTAATACCACACATTCAAAACGGATATTTGGGATTCACTTTTATGATCGACTACTATAGTTTTATTTGTTTGTCTACTAAGCGTACTTAGGAATACAAGCATATTCACGGTATGCGCACCCGATTTATAGCTTTATTATTTTTATGAAATTTCTTTGTGTTTGTATATCTGTCGCAGGTACTTTAGTATCATACTAGCGGCCCGACCCGGCTTCGCACGGGTACTATTCTACGGGTAGAGTGGTACCTTTTATTACGATATGGTTGAACATATCTAAAATTTTAAAAATCAGGCTTCGGACGACCGTCTCGGGTCGGCTATCAACGGACGTGGGCGTGCGCTGCGCATCGAGTGTGAAACTTATTCTAGGACTTTAATTAGAGTGATTTTAATATTGTGATATCTTCTAAGATATTTATTTAAATAACATGGTGTATAGGACAATTTTGATCTGTGTTGATTGCTTATTATTACTAACCTTTTAAATTAGATAAGGATCCGTACCTTGAGGGCAAAAATACGTTAAAAAATACCTTCTTTTGAAAATCTACTTTTTTGCTATAAAAAGTTGGTTACTGTGGGTAATCCTTAAAATATAGATAAATACTATCGCGGACTTTTCTTTAGAGCTCTTAGAGAGCAACAATTCTTTCATACATAACTTTTATATAAATGAAACCATTTACGCAGCGCACGCCCAGAAAACTCTCAAGAGGCACGTTTTTTTCCGACTAGATCGACAAACATCATCATAGTTCAGTTAATTTGCACTAAATATAAATAAATTATAACCTTAAACCTTTCTATTTAATAAATCTATCTATTCGTGAAAACCGGATCAAAATCCATACTGTAGTTCCTAAGTTTAGCGATCACAGACAGATGACGCACGACAGAAAAACGTTTCGGGGGACTTTCTTTTATAATATGTAGTGATGATGATAAATAGGAGAATTATCTGTCCTCAGGACAAGATCAAGGTCAAGCAAGAGTAAGCCCATTGACAATGAAAAAAATTAGGAGACGAAAAAAGTTTTTAACGAAAAAATTGTTTTCTTCGGAAAAGTTGTCTGTTATCATGATAGAATCACTGGGCTTCCGGAGAAAAACCGATGAATGAAAACGCTCAATGATAGGTAGCTTCTTTATTATACAGGTTGTTAGGGACGCTGTACCGAAAACTGAAAGGGCATGCTCTGTCAATGAAACTGAACAACTTTCCCAAAAAAACAATTTTGGGAAATGAAAACCATTTTTGATTTTTCCATAAGTCCCTCACACCCCGTATTACTCAGTGTAAAAAATATGAAAACCACCGCATACATGTGACGTAAAGTAAATATTTACAATGGGGTAAGCTATCCATCGACCAAGAGAGATTATATGAGATTTTTATTGTGAGAACAAGTCTTTAACAACTGTTCGAGCGTGCTGTACAAACAAATTTGTTCTCCTTAATGATGGGAGGCTGTCAGTCAAAAGATTTACACATTTATCCTTACATTTTAATCCTAGGATTAGTGGTTAGTTTAGTAGATAGAGAAAATTCCACGAAAGAATATGATAAACATTTTGCACTTAAGATGAGTTTTCCATTATTTTTATTCTTACAATACAAATATACTTCACCTACTTTGGACAGTGGATATTCAAGATGCCGCAGTGGTATGCCCTTTACTCGTTTGCTAATGAGTTTTCCTCAATTTTATGAGGCATACTTACGTTGCTATAACCTTAATCCTCACATAGATAAACTTTTAGACTATCTTCTAACAAAATTGTCTCAAATATCCACATTTTTATACTTTTGTTTTAACATATTTATTTGATTGTATTTTAAAATATAAAACAAAGGTTGTTTTGATTATTCTTTCATAGAATGCTCTTTAGGTACGTAGACGTGGTCATGGACTATCACAGATAGTGGCTTAGATTTTGACAACAGCTTTAGTGAGTTTAACATGAGGCTTAATATAGGGAATCAATCATAACATCCCATGAAAACGTCCACTACAGGATAGGGAGGTCCCTCCAGAATTCTAGCTTTTGCTGGAAAAATGAAGAGGGGAAGTACCATAGTCACCTCGCTTGTTAGCGTTACGGCTGGCACCATGGACCGCGGTAACAGGTGACCGCAGTAAGTAAGATGTAAGATATAAAGGAGGATGCTGCTGCCCATCCTCCAGTTAACCCTTAGTCGCCTCTTACGACACCCACGGGTATGTATGGGTTGGTACTATTCTTTGCCGGCACCACACGGGGAATATTATGTTATTATATTAAAAGCATATTACGAGTACCTTCAACGTAGCCCACGGCCACGACGAAGAATATTATTAGCCTCCGTTAGCTCAAACTTGACCCCTCTTTACTATGAATGTCCTTGAAACGAGAGCTCACCTTAATTGGTTGTGATAAGTTGTGAGATAAGTAGTTGTAATATTTAATTATTTTTGGTTTTTCTTTGCTTGTGCTAGCTTCTTGCCAAATTTCATGATTTTTAGGTTAACGGAAAGTACCCTGTAGGTTTCAGTTTGGTTAAGACTGCACTCCGCGCACACTAGCGCCGTCATCAGAATTTAATTAATTTCTTTAAATTAGAGACCAAAATTAAAAATTGAAGAACGGCTAAGTGTTCTTTGTCAGGATAGCGTTATTTTATACTATTACAGTTAGCTTTATGATATTTTGTTTATTCAAAACCCTTAAAACGGAAATTGGTGGCCACCGCGTTCCGTTCAAAGGATTTTGAATAAACAGGATAACATAAAGCTTATTGTAATAGTTTAAAATAACGCTATCCTGACAAAAAACACTTAGCCGTTCTTCAATTTTTCATTTTGGTCTCCAATTCAAAGAAATTAATTAAATTCTGATGAGGGCGCGAATATCGAGATCAGAACGTAAATGGCCGTAGGTACATTTTGATTGTGTTATTGTAGAAGCTTGTAACTTACACATCTTCAAGGGTCCATGGACCATGGATCTGATATTAGTCATTCGTCAGAAAAAAAGTCTTGATAGACAGACGGACGAAAAAAAAAGTGATCATATAAGGATTCCGTTTTTTTTTTCCTTTTGAGGTACGGATCCCTAAAACATAAACAACTAGACAATTCCGGGTTTTTATACTGTTTCAATTACACCTTCATCATCACTATCACTCTTGGAGGAGCTACCTATCACAACATATTATTATTATTATATTATATTATTATTATAAAAGAAATAAAAGAAAGTCCCCCGAAACGTTTTTCTGTCGTCATCCATCCATCATGTCTGTCTGTGATCGCTAAACTCAGGAACTACTATATTGATTTCGATTCGGTTTTCACTAGTAGATAGATCAATTAAATAGAAAGGTTCAAATTTATAATTCATAAATATTGAGTGCAAATTAACTGAACTGCGATGATTTTTGTCGATCGAGTCGGAAAAAAACGTGCCTTTTTGAGAGCTTTCTGGGCGTGAGCAGCGTAAATGGTTCCATTTATATGAAAGTTTTGTATGAAAGAATTGTTGCTCTCTAAGAGCTCTAAAGAAAAGTCTGCGATAGTATTTGTTTATCTTTTAAGGATAACCCACAGTAACCAACTATTTATAGCAAAAAAGTAGATTTTCAAAATAAGGTTTTTTAAACGTATCTTTGTACCCGTGCGAAGCCGGGGCGGGCCACTAGTGAATAAATACAAAAATGTAGGCTGTAATTGAAGTACATATAAAATATTATTTTATCCAGCCGCTTCCGTCTTTTACAATTAGTAACCTATTGCACAAAGTCAATAATTTATCGCTGTATCATGTTTTGTATTTTGAAAGTAAAACTGTTATAGTTAACAAATTAAATAAATTGAACAAATATACAGGGTCTTTGGTAAATGTCTGCAAAATTCTCGGGTGGTTTGCTCTACCCATGAAACTGAACAACTTTCCCTAAGGAACATACATTTAAATACGAAGAAAAATTTTCAACTTCCCTGCATCAGCTGTATGGAAGGTTTTTTTTTCATATTTCGACGTAAGTTGTTCAATTTCGTGGGTAGAGCTACTACTTGAGGTTTGCGCTATGCAGACATTGACTAAAGACCCTGAGAAATCGCTGTTTTCACTACAGAGCGAACCAAAATTATATTCATTTCAATTCAATTCAATTCTTTATTTCTTAAAACAATTTTTACATTGTATTAGAAAAAGCTTACAACTAATTTAACGCAAGTACAGTTACATTTTTAACTAATAGATAAATTTAACAGATGAGAATGTCAAGTAGGTAAAATTATAATTTAAAATAAAATACTAGCTGTGCCCGCGGCTTCGCCCGCGTAAAATTCAGACAATGTGCAGTCTCTCCCTCTCCCTATCTCCCTCCCTCTCCTTCTCCCTCTCCCTTTCCCTGCCCCTAACCCTATCCCTATCCCTAACGGCACTTAACCGCTCTCCCTATCCTTATATAAACATACAAACGACACCCATATTAATTTTTAGACATTTCTACCCTATCGCACCCCAACCCCATCCCCAGGGGTTGATGGTATTTCACGTCCAACACGTTGGATTTCAAAATTGTTTTAGTTTTCGTAATCAGCGACCCAATAAACCATACAAACGATACCCATATTTGTTTTTAAACATTTTCACCCCATTTCTTTCTTTTAGGGGTTTAATTTGGGGTGGAATTTCAATAACAGTGATGTACGTTCCACAGAATTACAACCCTGATGCCTAAATAATAAATTTAGTGGATTTTACTTTGAAAATGAAGGATTTTAACTTCATCCCCCTTTTCACCCCTTAGAAAGAAGAATTTTCAAAAATCCTGAGACACGTAAAACCTAATTTTTTGTTGTCAGTCTAAATTCAAATTTTGAAGATCCTAACTTCAAAACTGACGGACTTTCATACAAATTTTCATCCCTTATTTCACCCCCTTAGGGGATAAATTTTGAAATAATCTTAAACACTTACTTTTTATTTTTCACCAAAAGCTCAAAAACAAATTTCTATAATTCTACTTTTAAAAATGCGAGACTTAAAGACCAACATACGGAAAAAATTTGCCCCTTTTAAACCCCGTTGAAGGGTGATTTTTAAGAAATGCTTAAACACTTGTTTCTTTATTTATCACGAAAACCTTAAATTCAAATTTGTGTGAATCTAGCTCAAGAAACAAAGGACTTTCATACAAACTTTCATCCCTCATTTCACCCTCTTAGGGGATGAATTTTGAAAAGGATGGATGGTTTTGAAGTACAGAAAAACCTGTGTACAAAATTTCAGATCTGTAGCTATAGCGGTTACGGCTCGGCGTTGATGAATCAGTTAGTCAGTCAGTCAGGACAAGCTGATTTATATATTTAGATAGATAGATTCTTTACGTATCTTAGTTACTTAGTAGTAATATTATCTACTAAATTCTTCAACATCATCATGACATCCCATGAAACGTCCACTACAGGACAGGGAACTCCCTTTGAAATTCCAGCATTTGCTTAAACAATGTGGAGGGGAAGTACAGTTATCGACAGGTCAAGCTTGACACTCGCAGTGCGACTCTAGCCCGTACGGCTATTGAAAGAACGGTACAAAGTCCAAAATGTCAAGCTTGATGTGCTCTTGACTGTACTATAGTCACCACGCTTGTTAGCGTTACGGCTGGCACCATGTACCGCGGTTGTTGGTGACCGCAGAATGTAAGATGATACGATACACAGAAGGATGCTGCTGCCCATCCTCTGGTTCATTAACACTTAGTCGCCTCTTACGACACCCACGGGTAGAGATGGGTTGGTACTATTCTTTGCCGGCACCACACGGGCCTCTACTACATTACTTTCTGAAAAAAAAACACATCTTTGATCCACCCAAGAGCTTAATTTAATTTAAGACAATATTATACTACCCTCAATTACAGTCACAATCAAAGGCCTAAATTCTTAACACGCCACTTTCAACCGCGTAATTCCCTTTGACTGAACTTATATCAAATTCATAATAATTTGAGGAACAATTATGTTCCTTTCATGTACCACCTTTGTGGCGTGTGGAGCTGGTAGTGCAATCGGCGAGGGAGTTAAACAAGGAAATAACTCCTCCTGAGCTAAAGTTTGCAAGACGAGAGGATGAAGTCGACAATTGAACAAGTAAAAAGTGTAAACATATTTGGATCTCATGGGAATCGACCAGCTTTACTAATTCAAAATAATTATTGTCATGTCCTCAAAAGATAAAACTACTCGTTGATTGGAGTATAGAGGCCATTGCGTCCTATTTCGGCTTTGAGGATTTAATAGAGAGTTACCTCAAAGAAAAATGTACTTACGAACAATTACACCTACGTATGTAACTATGAGGCACTTGGTAGAGCTGAGTCAGTTGCTAGGGATGGGGTAGAGCTATCGATAAGGAAGTTATTTCGAAAAGTGTTTTTCCCACTTATTAGTGAGGTCAAAAGCACCAACTTTTGTTCTACGACTTTGCTAACAACGCACGAAAAATTTTCAACTTCCCATACAAAATGGGTTGGTCACGTGACCACTTTAGTATGGAGAGTTGAAATTTTTTTGTGCGATGTTAGCAAAGTCGTAGAACAAAAGTTGTTGCTTTTGACCTCACTAATAAGTGAGCAAAAGTAAATCAGGTCCAAAAAAATAACCTTGTATACGGTCTTTTATTACATATTATATTACTTTCCAGCTGAAAATATTGCACATAATTTTTATGTTATTCAGACCATAAAACTGAACAATTTTCCCTAAGGAACATAGGTGAAAATACAAAAAAAAAAACAAATCTGAACTCCCAATGAAACTGCATCAGCAGATAGCGCATTTTGTATGGAAGGTAAAATTTTGTTTTTGAAAGTTATTCAGTTTTTTGGTCTAAGTAACATGCTCAAATTATGTTCACTGTTTCATTAGGACCCTATATTTAAGCATGCAAAAATTGTGTATAAAAGATAGCCCTGCAGTGGGACAGTCCAGGCTAAAGAAAAAAAAAGTTTTAATGGATGTCATATTTTATCATCAGGCTTTTTTAGAGTATTTGTAAACTATTATCGATATAGTTGTTCCCCCATCCCTAAACAAACGTCGCCCGCCGGTTGGCCTTTGTGCTGGTTCTCCAATGTTCGCTTTGTTACTCTGAAAAACGTCCGCCGCTTTTGCTGGCGGTACACACTCGCGAAAATACAGGGTCGATGTGCATCGTTACTTCGTTAGGGTATGAGGTATTAGGTCCTTACCTATGCGATTGGCGAAATTTTTCTTGCAGATTAATAAGATCATAGTTCCTATAATTCTATAGCTATTTTCATTATTTGTTTTATATTTAAAAGTTGATTTCAAGGTTATCAATCTACGCATTTAATATTATTTTGTTTCCTGCACCCAAAGGTTGCCTGGAAGAAATTGCTTTTTAGCAATAATTGTGCTCCGTATTTCATTTTGTATTTTTTTTTTCTTTTGTAAATTTTGTATTTCTGTGTGCAATAAAGAGTATTGTATTGTATTGTATTGTTCTATTTTTTAGGTATCTAAAATTAAAGGTTCGAAATTGTCCGATTTCGTCATTAGATTTGTTATATTTTTTTACATATAATATTTTTCGAAAATTAAATCTTTAAGCTGAATGTCTTCCACATCATGCTTAAAAAAAATTATAATCTGGATTTTTAATTCCTAAAACATGCAAAAATGTTAGTACTGAACATTTAGTTTACCTAAAATTCTCCATACAAAACGCCAATTTCATAGGTACTCGTACTGGCTAAAATCAATCCCAATTCAACTATATCCTTTGACATTATAAAATAGATCTTTGGAGGATGGGAAGCATTTTCCCCATGCTTGTCATTTTAGGAATGTAGATCAATCGGGAAAGTAAACCAACTGCACCTAAGGGACGTATTGCACTATCTATCGTATTGTGTTCGCCTAGCGATCACCAGTCGCAACGCTATGCTTAAGGTGATTACAGCCCTCAAATTAGAAGCTACGCGATCGTCAATGCAAATATAGACTTTATTGACACGTATATAGCGTTCATATAAGAGTGCTCTTCAACGTGGCTGTTACGACCAACGTCGGGACTCTCACCCATAAAAAAGGGGTTTTTATTGATTTTATACCACATTATGAATTATTTTTTCAAATTTTTTACTTAAATTTCAGAAACCGTAAAATTTAGAATTTTTCGGTGGAAGAAGCATCAAAATCGTTTTAGACGTTTAGGAGCCTTCGAAGCAATAGGATGTTTTTTGCGTAAAATAAGAGGAGAGAGAAGATTTTTTTCTGGAAAACTAACAGTTATAATAAAAATAATCTACTGAAAAATTATTGTTTATCATATTTATTATCTCATGTATATTTTTTTGTAACGATTGGACCATCCGTTCGGGAGAAGTTTGCCTTCAAAGTAAGCTCATTTTTGCAATTTGAGGGTTATAATCGTCTTAAAGGTGTGGTGACTTTAAATGTGCCCTTAAAAAAAATATGTTATCGTGTTACACTGACCATGAAACTGACAATTTTTCCCAAGAAACCTTCCAATAGCTACATAGTTCAATTCTATTTTTATCCGATTTTAATAAGTGACCAAGCTGTAGACAGAATTGTTAGTATTTTTGTTGAATTGTTGTAGTTCTCCATGTACATATTTTGTTTTTTTTTTGTTGTTATGTGAGCAATAAAGTGTTCTATCTATCTATCTATTTATTCAAGGAAATACCCAAAGGGTGTGAAGTACGGGACCCTATTAATATGCCTTCGATGTCTGTTTGTCTGTCTATCAGCGGACTGTATCTCATGAACCGTAATAGATAGACAGTTGAAATTTTCACAGATTATGTAGAGAAGTATCTGTCGCCATAACAATAAATAGAATAAATAAATGGTACAGCAGCACTGCACTTACTTTCTCGCAATACTCAAGGAAAAACTATCAACCGCAAACTTAAATTTGTAATGACATACACATAGTATGGAAATACAAACTTTTATTTACGTTTTTCCAAAAAATGTTCGAATGAAATATACAGATCAATTCAGAATTCAAATTGACAAACATTAAAACAAACAAACCTCAAACGATTTGGAGTCAATCACGTGTTTAACTTTTGGTAATACTGGAACACCCTTTATATGAATTTTTACAGATCAATGGATACTAGCGTAGGATATTTGCATGGAGATTTAATTAATTTCCCAACACATGTTCCTTATGGATAATCGTTCAGTTTAGTTTACTGAGCAAGCCCTTTCAGTTTTTGGTACACCCTGTGTACTAAATTTTATTCAAAAATATCATAAAGAATATCCAGTCAGGTAGACAACCAATCCAGGATTAATATTATAGAAAATTTTAATAAACTCAATGGAACCAATTTTGGGTAAATCACATATTTACGATTTGGTGGTACAGGAACACCCCTTATATGAAACTAGCTGTTGCCCGCGGCTTCGCTCGCGTGGATTTCGTATTTAGGTTGTTACCGGTTTTCCGAAGCAATGAGATATTTTAGTCCAGGGAAATTATTATTTATCCCATCATTTCGGGGTAATTTTTAACTAAGGAAAAACAGGACTAACCCTGCGCAAATCAATGAATATAATTCAAGATCCAGCTGAATTTTATATAATATACAGGCGTTACTCATAAATTACTCAGAACAGAGAAACTTAGCAGCAGTATCCTAACAGATGTAAAGAGAGAGATGATAGACACCTTTAAGTAATATTTCAAAACAGAGCCAATTCGCAGAAGTAATTGAGAAAAACTAAAACCCTCTCACCCCTTCCTCTCCCCCTCCCCCTCCTCCCTCTCCCCCTGCCCCTCCCTCTCCCTCACCCCCTTCCCCTCCCTCTCTCCCTCCCTCTCTCCCTCCCTCTCCCCCTTCCCCTCCTTCTCCCTCTCCCTCTACTTTACCTGTACCTGTACCTCTACCTCTCTACGTCTCTGCCTCTCTACCTCTCTACCTCTCTGCCTCTCTACCTCTCTACCTCTCTACCTCTCTACCTCTCTACCTCTACCCTCTCTACCTCTCTACCTCTCTACCTCTCTACCTCTCTACCTCTCTACCTCTCTACCTCTCTACCTCTCTACCTCTCTACCTCTCTACCTCTCTACCTCTCTACCTCTCTACCTCTCTACCTCTCTACCTCTCTACCTCTCTACCTCTCTACCTCTCTACCTCTCTACCTCTCAACCTCTCAACCTCTCTACCTCTCTACCTCTCTACCTCTCTACCTCTCTACCTCTCTACCTCTCTACCTCTCTACCTCTCTACCTCTCTACCTCTCCCTCTACCTCCACCTCTCCCTATCCTTGACCCTATCCCTACCCCTAACGCCAATTTAACCGCTATCCCTAACATAGAAACGAAACCCATATTTATTTTTAGAGATTTCAACCCTATCGCACCCCAACCCCATTCCAAGGGAATGATGGCATTTAACGTCCACCACGTTGGATTTCAAAATTGTTGTAGTTTTCGTAATCAGCGACCCGATAAACCATACAAACGATACCCATTTTGGTTTTTAGACTTTTTCACCCCATTTCCCTTTTTTAGGGGTTGAATTTGGGGTGGAATTTCAATAACAGTGATGAACGTTGCATAGAATTACATAATTAATGCCTAAATAATAAATTATGTGGATTTTACTTTAAAAATAAAGAATTTTCATCTTCATCCCCCTTTTCACCCTTAAGGGTGTCGAATTTTCAAAAATCCTGAGACACGTAAATTTTAATTTTTAGTCGTCAGCCTAAATACAAATTTTGAAGATCCTAACTTCAAAACTGACGGACTTTCATACAAACTATCATCCCCTATTTACGCCCTTAGGGGTAGAATTTTGTAAAATCCTTTCTTAGTGCACCCCTAGGCCTCATAAGGAAACTACATGCCAAATTTGGAATCTCTAGACCCAGCGGTTTGGGCTGTGCGTTGATATGTCAGTCAGTCAGTCAGTCAGTCACCTTCTTCTTTTATATATATAGATTACACAGATCAATCGATACTGGCGCAAGATATCCTATATGGAGGTGCTTTGTCATGCAAAGTTTCATCAAGATTCTATGAGGAGTTTTTGAGAAAATTTAATTTTTTTATTTTCGTTGTATGACAGCTACCCTCAAAATGAGAGTCAGCAAGAAACTACTTAGAACCCTTCGATGGATTTGCATAAAACTCATAAATTCAAAATATGTTGTCAATTGGACCATTCGTTTAGCCGCTAGGCTTGAGCGTGACGGACAGACCGACCGACCGACGGACCGACCGACCGACCGACCGACCGACCGACCGACCGACCGACCGACAGACTGACAGTTTTGGGAGATTTGTTTTTTACGATGTATAAGTGATATAGAACACATTTTTGAGAAACTTAGAAAAACTTTTTTTCACGAATACAATACCTTTCTCGCTCCGCTCGAAAGTAAAAATAGAGGGCTTCCTTACTAAAAACGTGTTTTTTAGGCGATTTTTGCTCGATTTTTGGTTTTTCACAAGCGTAAAAATTGGTATGTTTATAGTGCATAAGCTATGAAATACAATAAATATTAAAAACTTGTCAATTGTATGTCAAACTCGTACTTCACATCCGCGTGTATGCGCGTCCATAACTCAGACGGTATTTTGCCTTACTGGTGCGGAACTGTTGGCCGGTTTTTTTTACCCGTTGATGTTTTCCGCTGAAGTCTGAATCTACAACTTTCGTGTTGAGAGCCCAAAGAATCTACAAGACTGAAAAGGCAGTCCAATAGAACTGAGTAACGCAAGTACCTAAACAAAGAAACATGGAGGGCTAGAGGAATATTTTTTCCGACGAGCAATTTGTTGGATTAGGGCCGGCCTAATGAATTTATCCCAACCCAAATGGTTACAAATGTCTGCGTCTGGAACTGTTGTCCATTCTGTGCACCTACCTACCGAAGTATACAACAACTCTAACTATTAGCGTTGTTGTATACTTCGCGTTAAGAATGCAGTAAGTCATTAATGCAAATGCAAGGTAAAGGTGTATTCACAATGGAGTTAAAATGAAACAAAAAAATCTTTTTTACTTAATTTTTTTTTTTCGTTTTTAAGGTAACACATAAAGGAAACAACCGCTAGTCATTGTGCATTTGACTTTATAATTTTAAGCCACCTGATTAGTTATGGGGCTTGGCTACCAGCGGCGGAAAGCTATGAGTCACTGCATTCTTAAGGTGGACGAAACGGTTGGCAGTTTTACCCATATAATGGAACAACCTCTCGTTCTTCAACAACTCGTATAAATTTATATCTTTATTTTGTTAATTAACAAAAGTTGTAGAATAAAAGTTGTTGTGGAACTTCTACCACAGACGTTTTGTGTTAATAGAGTTTCATGTTGTATAATATGTCTAAATCGATGTGCAATAATCTTACTCAAAATCTAGGATGATTCTAACAGTTAAACGATTTTTTAAAACTAGCAAATATCTGTTTTACGTCACAAGATTATCATTTAGGTACTTAATAGCGTCATAAACATTATGTACAACAAATTCCGGATCTTGTAGTCACGTCTTCTATACGAGCAATCAGCCCAATAACGACAGAGAAAGGTCCGTTCGCGAGCCAACATTATGGTTGACAACGTTTATTACAGACAATATATAAATATGTGTTATAGAGTAGTATGTCCAGGCATTCGTCCCTACGACGACGGGACATTATTGACTCGTCCAATAAGCGTGCGATGTCCGCGCGCCTTTTCCTCGCTTGTGATAAGTAACAGTGGAAAACGCTTTTTTTGTGAATTTCCTAAACCGAAGTCCCATGCTAGGCGCCAAAAGAGAAAAAATCTTTCGAACACAATATATCGGTTAAAATCGGCGTGACAAGAACATTTGTGACTAAACAGAACTTATAGAAGACACGTATCTGGGCCGGAAATCTAAACAAAACCTGAAAGGGTAAAAAAACGGTGCTAGTGCGGCTAAGAAGTTGCTTTGATCCGCGTAGCGGCCAAAAAGTATTCACTCTCCAACCACAGCGCTCAAAAATCCTTCCTACTTAATACATATATATATATATATATATCTATACATATAATAAATGAGTAGAAACCGCGTGCCTGTACTTTTGATAAATTTATAAAAAAATTAGTGTAGGCGATAAGAAACGACCAATAGAACTCAAAAATATGTTTTCTGAACTTTTTGTCTGTCTGTATGTTTTCGATAAACTCCGAAACTACTGAACGGATTTTCTCGCAGTTTTCGCAGATAGATTTAGCTTAGCTCTGAGCAACATATAGGCTATGTTTCATTCAAATCGGTTCACTCAATCAGAAGCTACACTAATGTAAAGTATCAAATTGCCTGTACGATAATAACTCACAAACCGATTCAAACTGAGTTTTCAATTACGAGTTTGGCTTACTTTTGTGCAACATAAAAGTTTAGTTTCATTGCAAACGGTTCACTCAAACAGAAGGTATGCTAAGTTTCATGCGGCGGCGCAAATAACTCACAAACTATTGAACGGATTCAAGCGGGGTTTTCAATAAACTGTCAAGCTTACTTCTTTGCAAACGGCTTTTGCAAACTTTCATTGAAAACGGCTCACTCAGACAGGTGCGCGAAATTTCCAGTGGAGGCGCCAATATCTCACAAACAACTGAACCGATTAAAACGAGGTTTTCAGCAACGTATTTGGCTTACTCCAAGCAACATGTATGCTTAGTTTCATTGCAAAGAGTTCACTCAGACATAAAATACACTAAGTTTCAAGCGGCGGCACCAATAACTCACAAACTACTTAACGGATTTAAATGGGGTTTTCAATAACCTGTTTAGCGTAATTCTTTGCTATGTATTAGCTTATTTTCATTGAAAACGATTCACTCAGTCAGAAAATGCCCGAAGTTTCAATAGGCGGCGCCAATAGCTCACAAACTACTGTACCGACTCCAACTGGCATTTCCATGACGTGCTTGGATTAGGTACTTCCGTGCAACATATAAGCTTAGGTTAGTTGAAAACGGTTTACTTAGATAGAAGTTATGCAAAGTTTCAAGCGAAGGCGCGAATAGTTCAAAAACTTTTGAGTAGATTCAAACGTGGCTTTCAATATCGTGTTTGGCTTACTTCTGTGCAATAAAATAAATAAGCTTAGTTTCATTGCTTCAAAGTTTCAAGCTGCAGAACCAAGAACTCACCTACTGAACTGGTTCAAAGTCAAACGAGGTTTTCAATGACGCGTCGGGCTTCATTCTGTGCAACATATAAGCTTTATTTCATTACAAACGGTTCACTCAGACAGAAAGTTCGCGAAATTTTAAGCGGCCGCACCAATACCTCACAAACTACTTGAACGACTTAAACGGGGTTTTCAACAACGTATTTGGGTAGCTTTCGTGCAATATTTGAACTTTTTTTTATTGCAATCGGTTCATTCTAACAGATAATAGGCGAGTTCAAAGTTTCAAGCTGTGAAACCGAGCTGAAATCAAACAAAGCTTATAATTTTTTACGGAAGAAAGCCAAATACGTTGTTGAAAATTCCGCTTGATCCGGTCCAGTTGTTTGTGTAAAAGTCGTGGGTACAGCTAAAGATTGGTAAAATCTAGATTTAGTTTTATTGTAAAAATAATAAAAAAAAATCCTGTTTCGGCATGGCGGTGCAACAAATGTAAAACAAATTATGAAAGTTATAAAGTTTTGAAAACTTAGGAAGTAGGTACTTATAAACGAAATACTTAAAAAAATAAAGAGAGAAGTGAATCGTTGTTTTTTAGGAATTGTCTTTTAAGGGGAGAGATAAGTTACAAAGATTGTACGGAAGTGAAGTCCAACAGTTTTGTATGTAGGTACATGTAGAGTTAAAAGCATGTGAAGCTAGACACGTTGGACTTTGTACCGCTCTTTTTTCAGTAGCCACAGAAGCTAAAGTGACTGAGCCTCAGATTTAGTTAGGCTTTGTTTTGTATAAGAAATAACAAAACCCGTATCATAGTTACTCCGCGTGGAATTCGACTATGGTTTTACACTTACGAGGATACTGGGCGACCTAACAGTCCACACGTAAACAAGAGGTGTTTAATTTACTTACAAAAATCCGTATTATCGGTACTCTGTATACCTAATAATATAAAGGCGAGAACTGCACTGTCTGTCTGTCTGTCTGTAACGCTTTTATGACTAATCCGATAAACCGATTGTGATAAAAACTTGGTACGAAGATAGTTTGAACCATGGGAAAAGTCATTAGCTTCTTTTGCTGAACCCCACGCGGACGGAGTCGCGGGCAACAGCTAGTATATATATATAACTTTCGCGTTTATAATTTTATATATATATAAAATTATAAACGCGAAAGTTTGTAAGTATGGATGGATGGGTGGATGGATGTTTGTTACTCTTTCACGTAAAAACTACTGAATGGATTTTAATGAAACTTTGCACACATATAGGTTAGGTCCTGGAACATAGGCTACTTTTTACCGCGGAAAAACACTTCATTCCCACTGGAAAACGCATTTAATGCGGATAAAACCGCAGGTGGAAAGCTAGTTTAAAATAAGTTCACTTGAGACGTAAAAAAATCTGTAGGAATACAGATTCTTACTTTGGAACGATGGCTAGTAGTCACTATTTCGTAGACGTACATTTTTTGAAGTTTATCAAATATACATCTGTATCTATCTACATATACTTATAATAAAAGAGTAGAAACCGCGTGACTGTACTTTTGATAAATTTATAAAAAAATCAGTGTGAGCGATAAGAAACGACTAATTAAACTCAAAAATATGTTTTCTGAACTTTTTGTCTGTCTGTCTGTCTGTCTGTATGTTTTCGATAAACTCTGAAACTACTGAACGGATTTTCTCGCGGTTTTCGCAGATAGATTAAGCTTAGGTCTGAGCAACATATAGGCTATGTTTCATTGCAATCGGTTCACTCAGACAGAAGGTATGCTAAGTTTCATGCGGCGGAGCAAATAACTCACAAACTATTGAATGGATTCAAACAGGATTTTCAATAAACTGTCAAGCTTACTTTTTTGCAACATATTAGCTTACTTTCATAGAAAACGGCTCACTCAGACAGGTGCGCGAAATTTCCAGCGGAGGCGCCAATATCTCACAAACAACTAAACCGATTAACACGAGGTTTTCAGTAACGTATTTGGCTACTCCATGCAACATGTATGCTTAGTTTCACTCAGACATAAAATTCACTAAGTTTCAAGCGGTGGCCCCAATAACTCACCAACTACTAAACGGATTTAAACGGGGTTTTCAATAACATGTTTAGCTTAATTCTTTGCAATGTATTAGCTTACTTTCATTGAAAACGATTCACTCAGACAGGAAATGCCCGAGGTTTCAATAGACGGCGCCAATAACTCACCAACTACTGTACCGATTCCAACTGGCATTTCCATGACGTGCTTGGATTAGGTACTTTCGTGCAACATATAAGCTTAGGTTAGTTGAAAACGGTCCACTCAGATAGAAGTTACGCAAAGTTTCAAGCAAGGGCGCTAATAACTCATAAACTTTTGAGCAGATTCAAACGTGGCTTTCAGTAACGCGTTTGGCTTACTCCTGTGCAATAAACAAGCTTAGTTTCATTGCGAAAGGTTCACTGTGACAGAAGATACGCAAAGTTTCAAGCTGCAGAACCAAGAACTCACATACTGAACTGGTTCAAACGAGGTTTTCAATGACGCGTTGGGCTTCTTTTTGTGCAACATATAAGCTTTATTCCATTGCAAACGGTTCATTCACACTGAAGGTTCGCGAAATTTTAAGCGGCCACACCAATACCTCACAAAGCACTTGAACGACTTAAACGGAGTTTTCAATAACGTATTTGGGTTGCTTTCGTGCAATATTTGAACTTTCTTTTATTACAATCGTTTCACTGAAACAGAAAATGGAAGAGTTCAAAGTTTCAAGCTGTGAAACCGAGCTGAAATCAAACAAAGCTTATATTTGTACGGAAGAAAGCCAAATACGTTGTTGAAAATTCCGTTTGATCCGGTCCAGTTGTTTGTGTAAAAGTTGTGGGTACAGCTAAAGATTGGTAAAAATCTAGATTTAGTTTTATTATAAAAAAATCCTGTTTCGACATGGCAGTGCAACAAATGTAAAAAAAAAATTATGAAAGTTCTAAAGTTTTGAAAACTTAGGAATTAGGTAAGTACTTATAAACAAAATACGAATCATTGTTTTTTAGGAATTGTCTTTTAAGGGGAGAAATAAGTTACAACGATTGTACAGAAGTGTAGTCCAACAGTTTTGTATACAGGTACATGTACAGTTAAAAGCATGTGAAGCCACGTTGGACTTCGTACCGCTCGTTTTTCAGTTGCCACAGAAGCTAAAGTGACTAAGCCTCAGATTTAGTTAGGCTTTGTTTTGTATAAGATATAACGAAACCCGTATCATAGTTCGTCCGCGTGGAATTCGACTATAATTTTACACTTACGAGGACAGTGGGTGACCTAACAGTCCACACGTAAACAAGACGTGTTTAATTTACAAAAATCCGTACTATCGGTACTCTGTATACCTAATAATATAAAGGCGAGAAGTGCACTGTCAGTCTGTCTGTCTGTTAAACTTTTATGACTAATCTGATAAACCGATTGTGATATAAACTTGGTACGAAGATAGTTTGAACCATTGGAAAAGTCATTTGCTACTTTTTCTGAACCCCACGCGGACGGAGTCGCGGGCAACAGCTAGTAGACAGTAAATTGAAGTGCATTACCACCTTAAAAGAACTTTCTAATAAGGATTCTGCTTTTAGTTTCATACTAGTGGTAGCCAATGGATATCCTCGTCTAAGTACATTCCGGCTTTTGACTACATGCACAATGTTTCCAGCGATCATAAGACTCTAAGCAATCAAGTAGATCACACTATCACCAACGTGACTTTGCTATATTCCCCAAAAAATTCGGTAATTTTACTCAAGAATACTAGGAGGCTAGGGGGACGTTCTTGCCCTTGAAGGTTGTAAAGAAGAAATTATTTGCGAGAATATTTAAAAAAGTCTCACTCCACACTAATGGTACCCAGTAGATATCCTCGGCCGAGTACATTCCGGCGCGTGATTAAATGAGCCGCCGGCCATCGCACTATATTGCCGGCAATCGCAAGACTACACGCACTCAAGTAGATTGCTCCCTCACATTTACTAGCCGTTCACTATAAGTTTTTATCATATAAATTTTTATATAAATTATTATAATAAATCTTGGAATAAAGTGGCAGAAGTAAAATTGGCTTAACAATAAGTGTAGCGACACACCTGCGCAAATTCAGATTCAGATAATTTTATTCAATGTAGATTCTTTACAGAATACTTATTGAATGTCATGCAGAAGACAATGCAAATAGAGGGAGTCTACACAGTTTCGAATCGTGCTTTGGCAGCGTAAAAGAAACGGAAAGAAACGGCAAAAAACGGTGGCGGATCTTTCAGACGCGGAGAGTTCCGCTCATTACAATCGCAACGTTTCTTAGGTTATCTATGACACATCTGGCGGCAATTCCGCTGGTATCATACTTAACATATCTTTCGGTCGCGGAACTTTCCGCATCGGAATATCCGCAGGTGTGTCTCTACACTAAGTGAATTCAAATTACTGTACAAAAGTTTTCTTTTTGGAACTTACGTAAGGTCTACTGAACTGTATGTACCTAAGCGTTTAAATTTTAACACTTATAGAAGGACTTACGAACTAATGGATGAAAGAGGTTAATATAGCACCATAAACTATAAAAACTGCATTAGTCTAGTACTGCATAATGCAGGGTGTAAGGCACGGTGTACCGAAAACTAAAAGGGCGTGCTCATTCAACGAAACTGAACAACTTTCCCAAAGAAACAGTTATGGGAAATGAAAAAAAATATTGACCCCTCCATACAAACTGTGAGCAATTTGTATGGAGAGGTCAAAATTTTATTTATTTCTCAAAAGTGTTTCTTCGGGAAAGTTGTTCAGTTTCATTGACTGAGCAGAGTTCAGTTTTCAGAACACCGTCCCATACACCGAAACATCTGAATTATTACACCATGCTTAAAAAAACGTTTACAATTAATTTCATGTAAGGAAGAGGAGGAGGTATGGACTGCCTATTTATATTCCTCATGAATCGTGATTCTCTGATAGACCTACCTCTTTTAACTTAGTGAGTTTATCAGTAACCTGATAACCACAGAACTTGTAACAAAATGGCTAAGATTCCCTATATTTTTAGATTAGGTTATCAAAAACATCAACAGATATCAACTTCTATACTTAAAATAAAGACAAGGCAAAGAACAATGTTTAATGTTGTATTTATGAATGTAGGATATATTTTACTTAAAATATGGACGCAAATGCTTATATTTCCAACATTGTTTACCCACATACTTATATTCTTCAAAAACAATTTTACGGCGAACAATTTAGGCGTACGGATGCGAAACGGCATTCCAAAACAGAGCCAACAAAATTTCCCCCAAAAAATGCCGAATGAAAACGAATTCCCGACAGTTAATCCGCAAAAGAGGTTCTTCAAAAAATATCCTCGAATTTCTGCGTTCAATGTGTGGAGGCTCTGGAGGTCCTCTTTTCAATGAGGATTGAAGGCTGGTGGTAATCCGTCAAGAATCGTCACTATTGTCGTTGGAACGGCACCTAGACAGCGTATTAATCCTGCCTTTTCAAGACAAGAGATATCCATCAATTGTCAACATTGGACTGGGGACGACCCCACTTTACCCCCTTGGGGCGTCCCCCTACCCACACAAGGAACACTGGCAAAGATTAAGAGTTTGAAAAAGAAGACAGTTTTTCAAATAAAGATATCAACTTCAACTAACTAGTTAGATTCTGATTGAAGTGCATTGGTTGCTACAAAACTTGCAGATTAAAAGTGCGAAATTAAAAGAAATTGGATTTTTTGTATCTGCTGTACCAACCAGTAGTGAAAAGTATATTTAAGAAAAACGACAACATTTTTTTTCTTTGTAAGTAGGAGTTATGACTATTGTTTCAAATAGAAAAAAAATAAAAGGCTTAACCGTGCTACGGCGTAGCAGTGCTACGTCACAAGTCGTTTAGTAACGACATTCGTAATTTGTTAATTTCGTACTCACTGCGGAGTTGGCTACCTAACCAAAGATTTCTCGACGACAATGGTTTTCACACAGAGCGACTGCCATCTGTTCTCTGCAACCCAGAAAGGAAACGTAACCCTAGTTTTGTTTAGGTTAGTACAAAAATATATTTTTTAATTCTAGGTGAAAAATGATCTTCGGCGTGTCTACCCGTTTAGTCTTTGCCACTTCCGTACGTAGCTATACGCAAGCGGAGCTAGTGATTGTCAAAATTTGGCTTCGCTGTACAAAGCGCTATTTACCAAGCGGGGAGGCCTTTGTCTCGGCGTTACCCACTCTACATAATATTGTGAAAGTTCTCACAATACTCTGTTTGCCAGGCGGCATTATGAGACTTTTTGAAGGAAAAATACCTCCCTTTGAGGTGTTGGATTAGTTCGGAAACTCCAGTTTAATGAAGGGTTTTTGAAAAGAGCGTAATTTTGGTAGGATTCGATGTTTATTCGCTTTGTTTCGGCTTTAGTTTTCTAATAAGGAAAGTTTTGGTGTAATCTGTTTGTGAAATTTGAGTTTGATCTATTTTTTAAATAAGTAAATAAAATATCCCAATACTTAATTTAGCTTTTTTTACAACGTGATGTTTATTCAAGCGAATATTTGATCTTGTTTTTTGTAAACACTTTTTCTTTATTTGTGTGTTATTGAAAATGTTTTATGATTATCAAAACATCATGGCATTGTATAGATTAACCTTGCTCTATTTAAGGAATACTATTAGTACAGTCAGCTGCACGTCTGTGGTAACACTATGACCGTAAGTGGGTCTCTGATTTGTAAAGTTGTTAACGTAGTGTTTGTTCTGTTTACTGGTTCTGTACGTTACCACTTTTTGGCAGCCGTGCGTATTATTATCGTTAGTGTTTTGGGCTCTGCATAGTGCAACATTATAAAAAAAACCGGCCAAGTGCGAGTCGGACTCCTGCACTGAGGGTTCCGTAGCACCACATAAACATTATTGTATTAGCTGAAATTTCAGTAAGTTAATGTGCTAGATTTTTTGAGTCCGACACGCGCTTGACAAAATTTTATTATTTGTTGTTATTTTATAGCTTATGCACTATAAACATACCAATTTTAACGTTTGTAAGTGTTCCCGTTTTTAAATAGAACTAAAACAAAAATCGCCTCAGCGACCATCCAACTTGACCCCTCTCTTATATGAATATTCACCTCGGGAGCTCACCACAATTGGTTACTATTAGTTGTGAGAAAAGTTGTAATATTTAATGATTTCAGACTTTTCCCATTATTTGTACTGTGAGACCTAGCTTCTTGCCAAATTTCATAATTTTAGGTCTACGGGAAGTACCCTGTAGGTTGTGCATTTTTGATTAAATGTATGGAGATGAGGACATAAAATGCCATATCTTTTGATTGCGTCGTTGTAAAAAATTTAAATTTTCAGATCTTGTGTGGTTCATGGATCCTAATATGTGGTATTAATTTCAACCTACCTGATACCTTTACCCGTTCGTGAGATAAAGGGTCTTGACAGACAGACAGACAGACAGACAGACAGACGGACAACAAAGTGATCTTATAAGGGTTCCGTTTTTTTTCTTTTGAGGTACGGAACCCTAAAAACCGGCCAAGTGCGAGTCGGACTCGTGCCCTAAGGGTTCCGTACTCATCTACCATATGATATACTAAAAGCTTTTGCTCTTTGATTTTAAAAACTCCGCGACCATCCAACTTGACCCCTCTTTTGTAGAAAAGTTCTTGAAACGGGAGCTCACCTAAATTGGTTACTATTAGTTGTGAGAAAAATTGAAATATTTAATGATTTTAGACTTTTCCCTTTATTTGTACTGTGAGACCTAGCTTCTTGCCAAGTTTCATAATTTTAGGTCAACGGGAAGTACCCTGTAGGTTTTGCTTTTTTGCATAAATGTATGGGGATGAGGAAATAAAAAGCCATATCTTTTGATTGCGTCGTTGTAAAAAAATTAAATTTTCAGATCTTGTGTGGTTCATGGACTTTAATATTCGTTATCAATTTCAACCTGATACCTCTTCTCGTTCGTGAGAAAAAGGGTCTTGACAGACAGACAGACAGACGGACAACAAAGTGATCCTATAAGGGTTCCGTTTTTTTATTTTGAGGTACGGAACCCTAAAAATATGTGTTTGTCAGGTTAAAAATTAAAAAAAAAGCATTTGATTTAAACGAAGTTCAGCCACAGTATAGTAGCTACTGTAGTTAGCTTTGTCTGAAAAACACCCAACCCACAAACAAAGCAAAATAGCTTAAATTTAATTTACCGCCGTATTATTTTCTCCAAAATCATTATCCATTTACGGTTTCGCAGGCAATTGTTTTAATCCGATAGCTGCCGCGGCCCGATGTGGAATGAAATAATTTAATAGCCCCCTCTGCGCCACCCGTTTCCAAGATGGCGGGTGGGCGGAGCGTAGGGTGGGCCTTCCCGCCTCATTTGAAATTCGAAGCCGAGCTTTTCGAACGTGTGCTCGCGTTCGAATTTCAACTGGTTTTCGGCCAATTAATTTGGCATAATTTGGTTTGTGCATTGTTCGGCACGGTGGCTGTTTGCAACTACCCTCATTGTTATTTAAATTGGCGGTTGAAGTATTCTATACGCCACTTGAATCATTAATTTTATTATAGCAGGTATTTAAATTGTCTTTATGTTAAGTTCAGCCTAAAATAGGGTTGCGATTTCGTATCAAGGGTCTCTACTATAGAAAGTCATAAATTCCAAGTAACAATGGAAATACCGTCAATAAAAATAGAAATTTATAAAATGGAAATTATGCTGTAAAATTAACCATGGAACTGAACAACTTTCCTTAAGAAATATAAGTAAAACATCTATTTTGGAACATACAAAAAAATCCTTGCCTTCTCATAGAAAAAGACTCTCTCTATACAGGGTGTACGGGACAAGATGTCAAAAAATTAAAAGGCTATCGATGAAACTGAACCACTTTCACCAAGAAACGTATTACCGGAAATAGGTAATATCAGCAGCTTCATACAAAAACACACATTGTATTGGACAGTTTGTATGGAGAGGTCGATTATTTTTACGTTTCTGTCGATATGTTTCTTGATAATAGTTGTTCAGTTTTATCGACTGATCACGTCTCAAGTCCTTTCAGTTTATGCCAATCTGTCTCTTATACCCTATATTTATTAGGGTTCCGTACCTCAAAAGAGAAAAACGGAACCCTTATAGGATCACTTTGTTGTCCGTCTTTCTGTCTGTCTGTCAAGACCCTTTATCTCACGAACGGGTAAAGACACACAAGATCTGAAAATTTCAATTTTTAGGGTTCCGTACCTCAAAAGAAAAAAACGGAACCCTTATAGGATCACTTTGTTGTCCGTCTGTCTGTCTGTCTGTCTGTCTGTCTGTCTGTCAAGACCCTTTATCTCACGAACGGGTAAAGGTATCAGGTTGAAATTAATACCATATATTAGGATCCATGAACCACACAAGATCTGAAAATTTAAATTTTTTACAACGACGCAATCAAAAGATATGGCATTTTGTGTCTTCATCTCCATACATTTATTCAAAAATGAAAAACCTACAGGGTACTTCCCGTTGACCTAAAATTATGAAATTTGGCAAGAAGCTAGGTCTCACAGTACAAATAATGGGAAAAGTCTGAAATCATTAAATATTACAACTTTTCTCACAACTAATGGTAACCAATTGTGGTGAGCTCCCGTTTCAAGAACATTCATATAAGAGAAGGGTCAAGTTGGATGGATGCTGAGGCGATTTTTGTTTTAGTTCTATTTAAAAATGGGAACACTTACAAACTTGAAAATTGGTATGTTTATAGGGCATAGGCTATAAAATAACAACAAATAATAAAATTTGGTCAAGCGCGTGTCGGACTCAAAAAATCTAGCACATTAACTTACTGAAATTTCAACTAATACAATTATGTTTATGTGGTGGTACGGAACCCTCAGTGCGCGAGTCCGACTCGCACTTGGCCGGTTTTTTTACAATGACGCAATCAAAAGATATGGCATTTTATGTCCTCATCTCCATACATTTATTCAAAAATGCAAAACCTACAGGGTACTTCCCGTTGACCTAAAATTATGAAATTTGGCAAGAAGCTAGGTCTCACAGTACAAATAATGGGAAAAGTCTGAAATCATTAAACATTACAACTTTTCTCACAACTAATGGTAACCAATTGTGGTGAGCTTCCGTTTCAAGAACATTCATATAGGGTGACTTTTAATTAGTTCTTGATAGAAAAAGGTATGAATGTACTCATGATACTGAACAACTTTCCCCAAGGAACATAGGTCGAAATACGAAAATCAATTTTTGACCTCCCATAGAAACTGCATCAGCTGATAGCGTATTTTGTATGGCAGGTCAAATTTTGTTTTTCGTATTTCGACCTATGTTCCTTGGGAAAAGTTGTTCAGTATCATGAGTACATGCATATCTATCTATCTAAAGTCACCCTATATAAGAGAGGGGTCATGTTGGATGGTCTCTGAGGCGATTTTTGTTTTAGTTCTATTTTAAAAACGGGAACACTTACAAACTTTAAAATTGGTATGTTTATAGTGCATAAGCTATTAAATAATAACAAATAATAAAATTTGGTCAAGCGCGTGTCGGACTCAAAAAATCTAGCACATTAACTTACTGAAATTTCAACTAATACAATTTTGATTATGTGGTGGTACGGAACCTTCGGTGCGCGAGTCCGACTCGCACTTGGCCGGTTTTTTTCTTATTTGGACATAATGTTGTAAAACTGTTCAATTATAAGGTCGCCAACAGTTTACATTTTTGGGAAATGTCTCAGAACAGCTTGTATAAAAACTGCCATCGTCAACTTATCTTGCGTATGGTCAAAAGCAAGTCAAGCTTGACACATTGGACTTGCGACACACCTGCGGATTTTTCCGACGCGGAGAGTTCCGCTCATTACTCTTGCAATGTTTTTTAGGGTTCCGTACCTCAAAATAAAAAAACGGAACCCTTATAGGATCACTTTGTTGTCCGTCTGTCTGTCTGTCAAAACCCTTTTTCTCACGATCGGGTTGAGGTATCAGGTTAAAATTGATAATTACTATTTTTCTCACAACTAATAGTAACCAATTAAGGTGAGCTCCCGTTTCAAGAACTTTTCTATAAAAGAGGGGTCAAGTTGGGTGGTGGTGGAGTTTTAAAAATCAAAGAGCAAAAGCTTTTAGTGTATCATATGGTAGATAGGTACGGAACCCTTAGGGCGCGAGTCTGACTCGCACTTGGTCGGTTTTTTTTAAGTTACTCTATGACACATCTATCGGCATTTTTGCTGGTGTTATACTTGAACTTTCCGCAATGGAATTTACGCGGGTGTGTCGTTACACTTAGGAGAAGTCGCCCTGCACTGCAAGTACCTAAGTATTAAACTTTGACTGTAAACAGAGTGGATTTGCAAAAACTATCCCCAAACATTTTGTATGAAAATTTTGCGCAAATATTTTTTTTATGTCAATCGATCCCATTTCTAAAACTGATCATAAACTTCTAAGCTTCAAAATTTCAAGAAAAGTTATGGATGGTCTCTTAGTCCATTTTCTTGTAGCTGTATCGGTACTTGCCCTTATTGTTGTCCCATTTCGAAAATCCACCCTGTATGCTTAACTTTGTATGCTACTTTACGAACTAAGTTTCACACTAGCTAGTGCATACTAGAAAGAAACAAGAAGTACCTAAATAAGTTCATATTTACCGCAGCTTCCGCAAAGCTAGTAAGGTTGCAACTGTTTGCAAGTTTCAAAAAAGTTCTCTTTGCACTTCAGTTCAGCTGCGGCTCATATTATGTGGCAGTGGCAGTTAACAATACAGAGTGTAGCAAAAAGGGCATCCAGCCCTGAAGGATGTGAATGTGCCAGGAACATAGGTCGAAAAACCAAAAAGATTTTTTACCTCCCATAGAAACTGAATCAGCTGACAGCACATTTTGTATAAGAGGTAAAAACATTTTTTTCGTATTTCGACCTATGTTACTTGGGGAAAGTTGTTCAGTTTCATGGGCAGATTCATCCTTCAGGGTTGATATACCCTTTCTGTTACACCTTTTATAACATTCTGCGGCCGTGAGAATGCCTGGAAAGTAATTCGTAACATTTCCTTTAATTTCTTTGCAAAATCCGTGGTACAATTTTGGGGGGAGATGTACACACGGCCGCACGTCGGTGGAAACACTTTGATCTTGAGTGCGCATTGCTGGTGGTGTACTGTCTGCCGTGCATACCATAGTCGCCACGTTTGTTAGCGTTGTGGCTGGCTCAATGGACTGCGGTAGATGGTTAACGTAGCGTGGTGGTACAGACGGCCGCACGTCGGTGGAAACACTTTGACCTTGAGCGGGTCTCTGGTTTGGAGTGTTTGTAGCGTAGCGCTGGTTCAGCTTACACTGGTTTTGATTCTACGTGCTTGGCGCCGTGCTTATAAAAAAAAATATTTATTTACTTTAGCAAGTTTTTCTTACAGCTAATAGCAGGAGCTCCCTTTTAAACATAAAGGGCTTTTAATGCTTGTACCAGGGAAACATTTCATATTTATGATACACAAACAAATGCTTCTATTCATCATCTGAATCACAACCCCTTAATCGCCTTTTACGACAGCTACACATATCAGCCGGCATCATTAGAATTGATTATATTATTTTTCTTATATGTTTCTTTTTTTGAGAAATATTGCTTTGCAACTTTCGTTCTTCTGTGGCAAGTAGTTGCAGGTGGCGGTTTACAGTAGAACATATCTGCGGTCCTCAAACGATTTTAGGCAGGAAAGTTGCTCTACTTAGAAATTAGAAGGAGAGTTCCAAAGAGGCAGACATGAGCAAATCATATAGAAATTTGTCCTTCATCACCCTTACTATTAAGGAACACGTAATTTTTAAAGTATTTACGTTAACGTATACGTGTGGTTCGTCGAGTAAAAATAGTTTTAAAGGACAGTCAGCTACATATCAGTGGTTAGTGTCACCACTCAACTGCAGCTGACTGTCCTTAAACCACATATTTTACTCAACGAACCATACGACTGTAACTTACGTAGCCGTTAACGTATACGTATGTACGTTTTTATATTACTGACACTCTTCTGACTTCTAAGATTTGTAGCTTAGTGCTCGTTTTTCTTCTACTGGTTTTGTCACAATTTGGCGCACACGTCCAACGTGGAGGTCTGCAGCGGATAATTTATTATTAAACTGTTTATGGGCTTACTCTTGCTTGACCTCGATCAATTGTAATTAATTTAATAGAGCCTATACAGTTCGTTCTGTTCAATGCCCGGAACGTCTAGGCTTTATATGAATTATGCTCTGAATGATTAGTGTTCTCAGGTCTCAGAATAAAATCTGAATCTAATGATTGCGCAAGTATATAGACGTTAGTTGCTTATTCCTTATTATTGTTTTTAAGAGACTAAGTGCAACCACTATTATTAAAAAACATAGCGAAAATCGAAAAAAAAATATTCGACTCTCCATAAAAAGTTATTATATACTCGTACCTATAGTTAGAGAGGAGTTAGATATAAGTAAAACTATTTTTATTAGTTATGAAGGTCATTGATTTAATTGTTGCATTAGCCCTTAAGCATGATATAAAAACAAGAGCTTCTCACTGTGGTAGGGCTACTGTACAAAGTCCGTCTGGGGAAGTACCATCCCTGCCCATTTTCTGCCGTAAAGCAGCAGTGTTTGCATTGCTGTGTTACGGTTTGAAGGGTAAGGGAGCCATTGAAATTACCGGCACATGAGACATTTCATCTTTGTTCTCAGGGTGGGCAACGCGCTTTGCTGTCTTATAAGTGTCAAATTATGTCACCAATAAGACAATGAGTGTCATGTTCGGTAGTGACCACTTACCAGCAAGTAGCCCACCAGCTGGTTTGTCGACTTGTGACATAAAAAAAGCTTTAAGTTAAGGTAGAGCTACTTGTCAGGCTTCCTCCCAATTCAGGTGCGAATCGAACACGATTTAGCCATCAACGAGGCGTCGTCAGTCGCACCCCCCTTCCCAACTCCCTGTTTAGCCCCCCTCCCCCCCGCCACCCTCCGTTGTCTCCAATTCAAATTGAATTGAGAGTTGCACTTGCTTGAACTGTGCACGCCGGATGCGGCTTCCGTATGAAGACATGTCGTAGAGTGAAGTGAAGAGTACAGTCGGTAAAATGTGCTCTACTACTTTAAGATTGAAGTCACTGGTTCAAAATTTCACGTCATAAAATAATAACGATAATTACACTCAATAAAATAGCGCTACCCCTTATCTCCGAAGTTTGCAAAGCAAAAAATGTAAATTAAGTATTAAAGTTTTATCTATAGAGATTTAATGTAAAATTTATAGCAAAAAAAAAACGATCTCTCTAAGTACCACAGATTTTCAGAAATCTGCAAAAAAACTTTTAAAAACAAAGTAAGTTTTTCAGTCCTAAAAATTTACTTTATTGCTTCAAAAAATACTATAGGTATTAGTTAGTTAGTGGGCTCCTGTTTCCGCAATTAAACACTTGTTTGGTCTTTTTTGCGTGCAAATATAATACTATAGGTATATAGGAAACCTCAGCGTGCAAGTCCGGCTTGCACTTGACCAGTTTTTTTGTTGTCACTTGTGTAGTTTTGTTGCTATCCTTATGAATAAATATTATTTACACTTCTCATGCTCGAAAAGTTGTAGTTTATGCTGGGTATAGGCAGCCAAAAATTGCATTTTATGCACTTGGTCAAAAAAGTAATCGCGGTGGCCGCGCCCGCGTCCCATAGACCATCCACCTAAAGTAGAATAACACATTTCAGACATTTAGAGAGTACTTTTACGTTTTATTTCCTCTTAATCAAAGTGACAAGCAGAGTTTATAACTCGACCGTAAAACACTTTATCCGCGGCTTAATTATTCGCAATCGAATAGGTACGTAAGCCTTAAATAAAAATTCATGTTTTATGCACTTGTTGTAAAAAATACTATTATTCATAATAAAAAAAAAACATTTATTTAAACTACTTAATACTCAAGTCGATCGCATAAGACTCTAATGATTAGAGCATATTTGACGAAGTCGCACTTTATCTATTGATTCCTGTTTTTATCGCCTCGGCTGGAACTTCAGGCTGAAACTTAACCAAGTCCTACATAATAATATTTTAATTTGCTAGGTGCATTTACCAAAGGGCTTTGCGATGCAAATGAATGTCTCATGCATAATGGAAAACTCTCCATCCAAGCCAAGCCACCACAATTTAGTCGCTTCGCTGACTAACTTATTTACATATTAGTCTGGCTTGCTTGGCTTTTATAAGTATTCATTGCTATTCAGCTAGGAACAAGATGGAGGGAAGTGTTTGAAACCGAAGGTTCATATTCTGAGACTTTTTAGAGTTCCGTATCTAAATGACGTAGGTAAGAGATGACAAGTAAACGATTTCTCAGATTGTGTGTTATTTTGGCGGATAATAATTATATCATGAAAATTATAAAAACAAAAAATAAACAACACAACAAAACATATTTTTTTTAACAAAAAAAATATTTTTTTAGTATTTTTTTTATTTTTAAATTTTAGCTGTGTTTGGCTGTAAAACATACAATTGTGAACTTTCAGGACTCCATAGGCTACTTTATAGTGTAAACGCCAATTATTTAAAATTGGTCACATGCGTCGCCCTTCTAGCTAACCGTTATATCTCGCAAACTGTTATATCTGCACTGACAATGCCATTAGATCGGTCTTATCATTATGCACAAGTTCTCTCTAATCGTCATTTCTGTATCGTTGACCGTTTCAAAGATATATCGTGTTTTTAGTTTGCAATATCTGCATATGGTGGTCATTTATGATCTTGCTATTTGTCGTATGAACATAGACCAGTTAGCAAGATCTTTTCTAGGAAAACTAGTGGCTTAAATTAAGAAAATTACTGTCTTATGTACATAGAGCACTTAGCGAGAATATATTAATGCAATGTTTATATTAATATTTACACTTATAACTCTCTCTAGAGGAAACTCTATGTTTGAAATGTAATAAGACTGCATTTATACTTGGTTGTGTTATAGTTGCCTACACATTACTTAAAAAACTTACAAAGCTAAATAAAAGCACCTACAAAAATGTTGATTATAAACCCGAATGTTAGAAACTTAATGTTGTATTTTAATAAAACGGTCACAAGCAATCGTTTCATTGTTTTTAATGAATGAAAACAATGGTATAAGGTAGTTTTATTTATATGTTTAGACGAATAATAGAAAAATATTAACGTTACATCTGACTTTCTTACCCGAAAAACTAAAACAAAGTTCTCACAGAGTGTCATATCTGCTTAGAATGAGTATGAATAAATAAATAGAGACGTTTGAGTTATCCGGATTATATTAGCTTAAAGAACTAGCTTAGAGCTGTTACAATACATCATTAAGTAATGCATAGTATAAACAATAACGTAATTATAGCAGCATGATTGAAACGCGAAACCGAAAATGGGTTGCCTGGGAAAAGTAACAATTTCGGGTTGTAACGGTTAGCTAGAAGGGCGACGATGTGAGTTTGACTAAACCACCGTAGTTATGAATTTACCACAAAAATTTCAAACCAGGTTTCGATATTTGCAACCTCGATTCGAAGTTTGACTTTCATATTCATATTCATATATATTTATTGCATGCCACAGTATACAAAGATGGAAACATTACATAGAAACGGTACTTGTGACACCCTGTAAGGGTGTTGCAATAGAGACGCTAGCCTATTAATAAATATCTTATATAGCAATCCTTAACATTTAAATTAAATTACATTTACAATTAACAATTCAAATTCAGTAAAAACAAAACAAATTATTTAACCTAATTATTATATCTATTTTTATATTATTCATATTTTTAGCAAGAAATGCAATGTAGAGACACCTTTATCCTAAAGTACAAGGTATCGCACATGTTTTTATCACCTAGGTGGTGTGGAAATAGTGAACGCCATTTTTTTTCTACCGCGTAACGTAAGCTAACTCATAACATCCCATAAGACGTCCACTGCAGGACAGGGAGCCATACAGAACTCCAACAAAACCACGTGGTGCTTTGGTGGGGATTACCATAGTCACCACGCTTGTAAGCGTTACGACTGGCACCCGCTGTTGTTAGTGACCACAGTATACAAGATGGCACGATACACAGAGAGATGCTGTTGCCTATCTTCCGGTTCATAAGCCCTTAGTCGCCTCTTACGACATCCGGAGGTAGAGATGGGTTGGTACTATTATTTGCCGGCACCACACGGACTTATGATTACTTAAAAGTTATACAAAATTCTAGTTAGTAAAGCTTTGACAAAAAGGACATACATTCAAATTCTTTGTAATGTAAATTAAAAAAAAAAACAGCCAAGTGCGTGTCAGGCCACGTAAAGTATAGGGTTCCGTAGTTTTTTTTTTAAATTTTTGATCACAAAGCAGGTTTTGATAAAGTCATCATATCAGTCGAAAGACGTCCACTGCTGGACATAGGCCTCCCCTAAAGATCTCCATGACGACCGACCGGTCCGGTTTGATAAAGTATTTAATAACGATCATAACATATTTTTCAACACATTTGCTCATAAAACAGCTCTATTGGCACTGTATTAAGGTCCATAATCCAGCTTATTAAACACGCGTGCTTTTTTCATTAATATAACTTCACTAGTGTTGTAATTTCTGTCTTTTTTTTAATCGGCAAGATGCAAGGAGTTTCTATATCTATAACATTCATAATATTTTCATGAATAAGTAAACTGTCTTCGATAATATGATAAATAAATGTTAATTACATGGAAATACTTATATTAATCAACCAACTTACTACAAATTTGTCTTTAAAGTAACAAAATATTCAATATTAAATAATTCATGGGAGTGAGCCTCAGAACAAAGACCTCCTTGCTGAGTAAGCTGTTTGACAGGTTAGTGTTTTATTTTTGTTTTGTTTTTTATAGCGGCAAGGTGCAAGGAGTTTCTATATCTATAACATTCATAATCTGTGTCTTCGAAAAAAGTAATACGCACAGATATTTCTTGTTGTGAAATGTGTTTAGTGTAATTAAAAAATAAATGACTTCTACAAATAAGAAAAACAGTGATAAGTGTAGAACGTCGAAAATACTTGAACAAAAACACAAGTCCGGTGTATCGGGTGACCTAGAAATGTGAGGAAAACGTCTACGAAATTTCCTTAGGAAAAAAAGGTAAGCGATTTTGATTCGTTTTTATTCGCAAATGTGTTGAAAAACGTCGTAAGAAGCTTGTGGGCTTTGGTGATTACACCCTCGGCTGCGGCTCGGGCTGCAATTTCTGAGCCTCGGCCGTAATATCCAAAATAGCGCACGTGCATCTTAATGTACTACTTTACCTCCTAATGCTCAGCGAGTTGCTAGCGGCTGATTGCAATTTTTATTATTTCCAGTTTTTCGACTATAACTCATTAACCTGTGGAGCCTACTTAGCTGTGATAGTTTTACTTTTAATTTCATCTTATTTACTACTACTGGGAATTTTTTCATATTTCCAATACCAACTGTTTAGCTGGCAGGGAGGGGGGGGGGGGGAGGGCACTCGACTCCAACAAAAAATTGCGTTTTAATTCTAAATATTTCTCAAACGGATACCTAAATTGAAAAATTACACATGCAAACTCTCATTAATTTTAAAAGACCTATCCAACGATGCCACACTCTATGGGGAAGCCAAAGAAAAAAAACTCACTTCCACTTTACTTTTACTAAATTTCAGCTTTCTAGTACTACGGCTCTTTGAGCTCAACCGCGGACAGACAGTCAGACAGACGGACATGACGAAACTATAAGAGTTCCTTTTTGACTACGAAACCCTAAAAATCCTCAGGATACCAGAATTTTCTCTAGATATTTTGCCCAATTTTTTATAACGTAGATATTTTATGTGGTTTCTATAAGGCATGTAATATACCTAGTTGTATATCGTGGATGAATATTACTCAGTATCATTTATTGCTTTAGCATTTTAGAGACCGCTATACGTATTTTATAGCCAAAGCTCAGAGTTTGGAGTGAATTGGGAACCAGGCGGGTGCACATCAATAATGCACGCAAGCGGACAAATCACTTAGCGGAGCCTACTGGAACATCGGATTGTAGGACGAGTGGGGGAAAGGTAGGTATAGGTACGTATCTACCTATTCTACTGAAAACAACAAAATTAAAACAATACACCGCGCACTAGCGATTTTGTTGGCCAACAGTTTAGTCGCAATCGTTCTCCATGGACAAATCGCCAACTTTAAATCGACAAATGCGCGTACTACCATTAGGGGTCCATACTGGGTTGCAATTCTCCTAAATCTTAAGCAAGTTAAGAGTTCCTGTCGACTATCCGGCGAAATTATTAAAAATTACGACATTTTATCGTGATACATTGACTGATTTATTAGAAAACACGTTGTTGTATATTGCAGAAGAATCGATGTATAGAGTTATTAAAAGGGTTCACGCACACAGACACAAAACTCACACACACACCAGTAACACGTCAGTAAGAAGGTAAGAAGGCTATGGTTCTTTTCACTTAGTTTCTTAATTTATCTTCTTATCTTTCTAAAAAAATACAATTGCTTCGAAACATCGCAATATGAAACAAATAAACACAAGCAGTCAAGAAATACTATATACTACATTAAAACTTTGTGTATTGGAGGTCTGAAGTTGGTAAAATTGGTGTTTTGCAAAATCGGCTACAATCAAAGAAAATACCAGTCGGCGCAACTGGCTCAGAACGAAACGTAGTTCGCCAGGTGTTCACTTTCTGAAAACGATTCGTAATTGGTAAGTTAAATAACTGCAATCTGATGCAAAAAAGTTCACAGTATAATTATCCATTCTAAGTTTAAAACTTTAAAATTAAAAATATGCTTCATACAATAAAAAAATACTCATACTCTACTGAAATGCATTTAAAAAATTACAATTACAAAAAGCAAGTAGTAGCATAAGCATGTTCATAGGTGGTAACACTACGTACAGAATAAAAAAATAACATGGATGTGATGTGACGTCGGTTCGAAACTTTAGTTTTAATTTGGGAACTTTTGAGTCTTTGATGGGGAACTTTAGCAGAAAAATAATAGCTATCACTGTTACGTGAAAAGGTAATCATAAAAGGAAAAATTTTTAAAAGTACCTATTACATAAATTAGATAAGTTTTCTTTATGATTATCCCCATCTAGCAAATTCATGCTTTTGATGTATTGGTCTATTGGTAAGTCGAAAGGTTCCATTTGATAACCGCGCCGCGTCTCGACCACTTTCCGTTCCCCACAACAAAAAACTCCTCATGGCAAAGCTAAAAAAGAAAAAGGTTTTCAAACGGCGGCACTTCCTCTAGCTAAAAGTGCACCTCATTAACATCCGCGGGTTGCACTCCAATCTCGATCCGGTCCATCATCACCTCGAGACCGAGAAGCCGCACCTATTCTTTGTAACAGAGAAGCAGATAGCAACACCGTCAGACGTGGCGTACCTCAACTACCCGGGTTACTCGTTGGCACACAAGTTAAGAAAATGGGCAGGGGTCTGTATGTAAATCCGCGATGACATTTGCTATCGGAATCTCCGTTGCTTTAAGGATTCAGGGTTGTCAACGTTGTGGATTCTGGTGGACACCGGCATTGAGAAATCTCTCCACGTCGGTGTTTACCGGTCGCACAGCGGTGACCAGCAGACGACCAGGCTCTTTGAGCACCTGATGGAGAAGGCGGATTGGGCCCAACAGCAGTACCCAACAGCACAGCTTCATTTTCAATTGTGCCGATCCAAGCACCGCCGCACTCGATGGTTATGAAAAAGTCGGTGAATTTATGTATCTTTGATCGATGATAACCTGTGATGGGAGCTGCACCGCTGAAATTCGTCGTAGAGCTGGTATGGCCAAAAATGATTTGGAAGAACAGAGTTATTCGACGTACGACTAAAGCTGGGTACTCATTAGCGAGCCGTAACCGTAACCGTTGCATGTATTGTAACCAAAAAAAATAGTGTGTACGTTGTTCGCAAACCTGCTGCAAGCGGTACGCTTGCGGCTCACAGCGAGCCGACGCTTACAACATAGGTACTCATTTCTGAACCCGTAACGTTGCACGTAACTGTAACCGTTACTGTAACCTAAAACATAGTGTGTACGTGGTTCGCGAGCCTGCAACGAACACTACACGAGCGGCTCGCAGCGAGCCGACGATTGTCGGTTTTTGGTGCGAATCAAAGGGCGCTCGCAGTGCGTTCGTGGATGTCATAATAGAGGTTGTTCCTAGCCGCTGCGAACCAGCTATACACGGTGTAAATAAAAGTACCGATTTCCTTTTAACCACATGTTCTATAAGTAGAATATAGAACAATAATCATGTTTAAACAACAAAAAAAGAATAAAAAAAACAGAAATAAAAAATTTGTATTTGTATTTTTTTTAATTTGTGTCAACCCTCGCGAGGGCACAGCGCGCATGAAGGTACCTATTTTTCTTGTTTACAATTGGTGCGCACCGCCGGGTGGGAGGAGCGTGTTGTGATTCTTAGAACAGGGTTGGCAACTTGAACTTTTTTTTTCATAGGAAGTATTTTATTTTTATGTTATTTTTTTATAATTAATATGTTCTATGTACTTTATTCTAGTTACACAACATGTGGTTAAAAGGAAATCGATACTTTTGTTTGCACCCTGTATATTCGAGTTTTTCTTCATCATAAGTGAATGGTCAGAGGATAAATGTCTTTTGCTGATAGATGCCAACAGGGTTAATAGTGTACGGTCAACCGCTTGTGGGTAGAAACTTTTTCAACTCTATTACCACGCCATAAGGTCCAAAAGTGTTTCTACCGAAGTGCGGCCGTGTGTACTATTGAACCCTAAGGACAAAGATTATTACAAAAAAATCATTAGATATTCAAAATCAGTTACATTCATTCTCGTGATGTAATGACCACTAATTTCATGATTTTTTAACATTAAAAGTAGATCACTTCTTTCCCGATACATTCTATACAAACCAAAACTGCGGATAGATCCGGCTTATCAGTGGCCTCTCGTACTCACTAGAACCTCGTTACAGTATTACAGTTACAGCTCTCAAAATGAGTACGCTCGGTGAAAGCGTTCCGGCGACGTCGTGAGCCTAAACTGTAACACGCGTACGCACTAGAACCTCGTTACTGTATCACGCATGTTACGGTTACGGCTCGCTAATGAGTACCTGGCTTAAAGTTAGCTTGGTTTGAGCTCTGGTATTCTCCACATTTTTGTACGATGCCGAAACTTGATGCGTTAAAAGCCGCGATAGCAGTAAGATCGACGCGTTTGAGATAATAATATAATAATAATATCTTTATTAAGTTTTAAGTAAGTGCAACATCAGTATGTTATTGACTTTTACATTATCACCTAAGGCTTATGTTGTATTACTAAAGGCTGGTATCAGCTAAAAACAGCTGACATCCATGCTAGGTCATAAACCTGTGTTATATGTAGATGCCAGCCACTTTTCCGGGTAATAAAGCATCACGGTTTGAATACAACGCCAATAAAATTGTCTTATTCAGTGAGTGTAGTCACTGTACAAAACAGAGTAACATAGCGAGAGTAAGTACTATTTTGTCTGTCAGTCAGTTTCACAAAGCGTCCAGCCATAGCACCTGAAAATTCAAATTATTTTGTCATTAATCTCTCAGCAAAACAAAAATAGCGAGGGGCTGTTATTAATTTATGGGAAAATGACTGTAAAGAAGCCTTGTGCAACAGCCCGTAAGAAAAGAAAGATTATCTATCTATATACTATACTAAGTATAAATTTAGGTTATGACTAAGAAACACAATTCAATTGTAAGCAATTGTGAATGGGAGCTACAGACTGTGAGCGTGTTTCTATATGTGTGTGGGTTGTTGAGTATATGTGTGTATGGATGTGTGTGTATGGGTGTGCGTGTGTGAGGGTATGTGTGTGTGTGGTGTTGGCGGAGATTACTTCGCATTAGTCCGTTTGTTATACGCCAACACCAATATTTTCCGGATTAAAGGTTGAGCCTTGGCACACTTGTTAGTTAGGTAGACTAGTGTTAATAACGCCCGGGAGTATGTGGCTAAAAGCAAGGTATGGGGTAGGGGGAGGCAGTGGCGGCCCTAGAAAAATTTTTAGGTGGGGCGAGATCTCATAATGGCGCCCCCTAGAAAAAAAAATTGGTGCTCTTTCTACTGACGCTTGTTGCTTGCTTACCTACCTGTGATTGATTACGCCCTGGATACCTAATAGTTGATTACAAGTTCTAACTGAGCAGTATGGGCCAGCAATGCAGCGAGGAGTGAGACAGAGAAAATTCATCTCTCCTGAACCGTTTCATTGGATTGGAAGACGTTTTTAAGTAAATGTTTTTAAGCTAATTGACGGGGAAGAAGTCAGTACCTATCGCCATTATCTTCTATTTGCCGACAATATTATAGTATAGTAGTAGTAACTCGGGAAGTTTCGCGATACCTTCTTGTCCAAAATACTGCAGTGTCTCAAGACGACAGTCTCTGTACAGTAAATGTTGCTAGTGATGACATAGGACCGAAACGTGGTAGTTCACGATGTCCATAAAGTCTTACTAGAAAACACGAGGTAACCCAACGGGCTATAGAAAGAGCAATGCTCGAGGCCTCTGTGAGATCGAGTCAGATTAAAGGATATCCGCAGAAGAACTAAGGTAACTGACATATTTAGCTCTGAGAATATAGTTAAACTAAAGCGGCAGTGGGCAGTGTAGGTACTCTGCGAAAAAGGAACTAGTCGTCATGGACTATGGTCCTGCCGTGCAGTGGACGTCTTTCGGCTGATGTGACGATTATGTTATCGGCCAGCAATTGGATTATTCCGACCTAGATGACCAACTTCCCAGCTTATGCGCCTACATATAGTTTTCGTAAGTCGGAATCAAAGAATTTGGATTTTCGCTCTTACTCATTTATGTTTGGGCGGGATAATCTAATTTCAACTATTTTCAAAAAATGAAATTCCGAAATCATACCAGATTTTTCCAAAACGATCATTAGACATACATCTAGCAAGATACGAAGGGCGTTGCCCACAAATTTGGGCAGATGCCTGCAAATTATTTTGAGTTTAAGTCGAGTCAATTAACTTTTATAGGCTCTGCTGACTGAAAATTACACGTCTCATTTTTCCACTTTCGTTACTCAACTGATTTGCAAACCAAGGCAACAACAAGTTCAACTTCATCTTCGTTCTTCTGCTTTTTTTCTTTTGCAACTTTGTTTAAGGCGGATATTTGAAAATTCTGAGAAATTTTTAGCAATCATTATTCGTTTGGTAGATCCATATGAATGAATGAATGAATGAATACATTAGTTAAAAGGATATGCAAAAAAAGATAGATATTAGACAGGGGGCGCAGTCTTGTCGCTTGAAAGAAAGGGATAAAGTGCGCAATCCGCAACGCATTAGATTGCAACAGATATACTGTGCGTGTTACCAAAACTAAATGACGTAAGCGCCCGACTTTTTGTAAAAACTATAAAATAAAATTTTAGGTGAGTCATATGATAGCAACTACGAATACCTTTCTGTATACTTAATTTCACTACTTAAAACACCTCATATTCCACAAAAAGCGGAAATAATGAAAATTGAAGAAACAACTTTGGATTTTTATTTTGTCGAGCCGATTTTCACTTATCGTGTTTTGGTCTTAGTGATATGGTCACTTGTTTCTTGAATGGTCAAAAAACATCCCTGAAAATCACGACAAGATACTAAGTAAATAAAAAAGGACGGGTTGCACTCCGGGAGTGCCGGCAGAAGTGAAAACTTGCATTTTTTAATATTATGCTTTTTGTAAGGGTCAATCGCGCCATTGCTCGCGTACTCCTTTGATGTCACTAAATAAAAACCTGTATTGTAATAACAATACGGTTGAAAGTTGACGCATTTTCGATCAGGCTACGGATCTGACGCGAGATCTGACGCGAGTTTAACATTTTTTACCCATCTTAAAAAGTGCCAAGCGCCCTAGAGTAGACTGAATAACTTAACGATGAGAACAACATATTATGGGTGGGTACGCCTGTTAAAAATGAAGTGATGGTTAACCTGATTAACATTAAAAATTACAAGGCCACTCTTCCCCGTCGCGTACGCCCTAGGTCACCTATATTTTTTTTTACTCAATTCTGCGCCCCCCCTATTTCGGCGCCCGGTGCGGTCGCACCGCTCGCACCGCCCTAGGGCCGCCACTGGGGGGAGGGGGTAAAGTTTTCCTTATCCCCGAGACTGTGGCTTGTCATAACTGCAAATTTATAGCTACTAGGGCAAGTTTAATATCGTTTTTAGCTAAATAAAAGATGGTAGATTGTTTTCTGAAACAAAAAAGAAGCATTTCCATACAAAAAAATATAATTACAGTTAAAAATATAAAAAAATAAGTACAATATGTTTTTGTTAATGGCCATAAAGTTTTAACGTGTATCGGTATCCGTTTAAAAATATATATTTTTGAAATCCCGCATTCATACAGATCTCAAAAATATAAGCTTTGTAGAAAACTTTTGTAAAAGAAAATGTAAAAAAAAAATATTTAACTCAAAGCAGCAGTGACGTACAAATTCTTAGAAAAATACAGGACAACAAAAACGAATTTATATGTTGGTAAAGACCAGTATCTAGTAAGAATAGAATTTTGTTTTTAAATAATAGAGGGCAATTCCAATTTTTTTATATAAAAAGAACCTTGAACACCCTTGTATGAACCCTGTGCACCTAAAGTTATACTGACATATTTAAACTTATAGCTGAGCTAAACATAGTGACAGTTTCGAGTCACTTAAAGGTCTCTAATTAAAGTATATACTTTCGGGCTTCGTTTACCGTAGAAAATGAACAGGATCTAAAATAAATATTTACGGTTATAATATTAGTTGTTTGATTACCTAGTTTCATGAAGTTTATAATATCTGACTGTCATATAAAATTAACACAAACTTTTCAATTATGAAAAATGCATCGCTGTTTCTCTGCCTTCATAGGCTGCCAAAAAACCTTCTGTGGCATTGGGGAAAGTGATCCATGTTTCCGTCGCACTTTTTTTACCTTTCCCATTGAAATTGGAAACGGTATCACATCCCGTGGAGGCATGGAACAGCGGAAGGATTTTTGCTTTTTGTGGTCCTGTAAACAAATAATCTTTATTGCCTGTTGTGACAGACGTTGAAACAGACGTGCTTAAGGTAGGGCACCTACGAGATGGTCAGAAACAATAAAGAAGGCAGTGGGCGGCAACATGCAGCGGTCGGTTCACACATCATATTATCGCAGTCTATGGAAGGAAAATATATGTGGTCACGATCTTCATCAGTGAGGGACCGAGGAAGAAGAGATACTAAAGTGGTCACGTGATCGACTCATTTTGTATGGGAAGGTGAAAAATTCTTTTCAACTAAAAATTTTTTTCTTCGGTGAACTTGCTTGTTATCATGAATAGAATCACTGGGCTTCGGGATTAAAACGAATAAAAAATTACGCTGTATAAGGGTTATTTTATTTTCATTTTTAGTTACGGTACTCTAAAAAGGACCTTGGACGCTCCTTTCCGTGATTGGTGTTGTTTAGAAAACCTACCCAAATACAATTACGCACTTTTTGGAAATACACAGATGCTAACAGATTTGTGCAACAATTTTAATTTTTTCATAATTTTTTTCTATTCCGGAACTTTTCACGTTACATAACGAAACAAACTGAAATGAGCTTATGGCAACACTGTTAATGTCAAATCAATCGAACAAAAAAAAATTCCGTTGTTGAATGTTGTTTTCGTGGTACCTAACTCTAAACTGCTCGCCCCTGGACACCAACAACTGCTCTTCTAATGTTTGACCCCTGTTCATCCTACCGGACCTTGTTTTACCTGACGATTTGGAACATGGCTGGCTCTGTAAGGAGTTGTAGTCACAAGTTGTTGTGTCCCGAAATGTGGAAAAAGCCGTGAGTAATCTAAAATTATAATTGAATTGAAATTTAATTTGACACTCCTAAAGCAAGCTGACATCAGTATGGTAACTAAGCATTGTAGGTATCACTCATATGCTGATCACTACGTGACATTGGCGGAATTGTGAACACACAAAAGCCACTCATCAAAGATTGAATTGACATTCAATTGTACCTACCCTTTAGCTCTTGTTTACCATTATCTTTATTTCTGTTGGGAACGCCGCGTTGCACGCAGACGAGTGATCGGATCTCTTAGATTGGTATCACCCATTAACCCAGGAAAACGGACGGCATGGCAGTCTTTGCTTTGATCTTCAGCCATGAGACGGCCAGTCTAGGTGGCGAGCTGCTCATTGCTTTCATCATCCATCCCCCCTATATAAGGATATAACATAACATCACTAGGTCACCCAGGCAAATTCAACAATGTACATTTTAATTTTTCCAGGTGCAGACATTGTTATTCTCCATGCATTTCTTGATCCAACGACAGAAAAGGAGCGATTCATTACTTGGGTAAATGCTGTTGCAAAAAATATGGCATAATCACCTTGAAAAAAAGTATTCAACTTGGACAACAAGATTATCTTATGGAGCTGTTCCTAGCATCTAGCTAGCATGCCTGGTAATTTTTAAATGACTTAAACTTTTGTTATTCTTTCAGTTTTCAATATTTCTGAACTAAAACTGTTTTAACATTAGTGATTATCTACTTTTCAGGCTTCAAAATTTTGAGAGATGCAACAAATATTGTGATAGAAAGAATGCATGCGGTACATCTGGTGTGGCCTCTACATCATCTGCTCCTCCTCCAAAAAACTTCAAGTCAGAATTTGTCAGTGCAGAAAAATCTTTAAAAGGTAAACAAATTATGCTAAGATATTTCTGTGTTTGTTTGGAATATTTGGGGGTTGCACAAGACACCACTTTTTTGCATTATGGCTGACACAATGAACTGCAGTGGATGTTGACTGCAGTAGGTATGGTAGTACGATGGTAGTACAGAATGCCCAGTCCGCCCATTCTCAGCCACCTTTTACAAAACCTATGAGACAAGATGGGGTGGAGCTGTGTCAATCAATCCTCTGCAGAACATCATGGTCTACTTTTGTATGATGTGTGTAGAATATCAGTCTGAATCATACGGCAACATTCTTGATGTAGTCATCTTGTCTATAATATACTTTTTACTTTCGAGCGGAGCGAGAGATTGTATTTGTGAAAAAAAGTTTTTCTAATTTTCTCAAAAATGTGTTCTATATCTTTTATACATCATAAAAAACAAGTCTCCCAAAAATGTCCGTCCGTCGGTCGGTCTGTCCGTCACGCTTTGGCCTAGCGGCTAAACGACAGTTCCGATTGACACCATATTTTGAATTTAGGAGTTGTATGCAAATCCATCGAAGGGTTCGAAGTGGTTTCTTGCTGGCTCTCATTTTGAGGGTAGTTGTCATGCAACGAAAATGAAAAATTGAATTTTTCTCATAAACGGCTCATAGAATCTTGATGAAACTTTGCATGACCAAGCATCTCCATATAAGATATCTTGCGCCAGTATCAATTGATCTGTTTAATTTCATATAAGGGTGTTCCTGTACGACCAAATACTAAATATGTGATTTACCCAAAATTGGTTTGATTGATTTATTAAAATTTTGTATAATATTAATCCTGGATTGTTTGTCTACCTGACTGGATATTCTTTATGATTTTTTTGAATAAAATTTAGTACACAGGGTGTACCAAAAACTGGAAGGGCTTGCCCAGTAGACTAAACTGAACAATTATCCATAAGGAACAGGTGTTGGGAAATTTAAAAAATCTCCATACAAGAATCCTACGGTAGTATCCATGGATCTGTAGAAATTCATATAAAGGGTGTTCCAGTACTACCAAAAGTTAAACATGTGATTTACTTGAAATCGTTTGAGGTTTGTTTGTTTTAATGTTTGACAATTTGAATTCTGAATTGATCTGTATATTTCATTCAAACATTTGTTTTTGAAAAACATAAATAAAAGTTAGTAATTCCATACTATGTGCATGGTATTACAAATTTAAGTTTGCGGTTGATAGTTTTTCCTTGAGTATTGCGAGAAAGTAAGTGCAGTGCTGCTGTACCATTTATTTACATAACATTTGCTTTATAAATTCTTTAATTTTTTCTCAGGGAATTGAGCTACATTTTCCGTTATTTTGTTGTAAATTGTACAAAAAGACTAATAAAGATGTTTTGACTTTTGTTCATTTACTATGTGGTTGATCAAGTTAATAAGTACTTATTTCTCTTATAAGTTATGCCTGTCACAATTTTTAGGTAATTTAGAATATTCTTTCTAGACAAACAACTTTTCAAAAGAAACATTTTTGGCAAATGATAAAATATTTTGACCTTAAAGTTTGAATGTAGAAGTCGAAAGTTTTTTTATATCCGAAAAATGTATCTGTGGAAAATTTATTCAGTTATGTTGACTGAGTACGCCCTTACAGTTTTCGATACACCGTCTCTTACACAGTTTGTATCGGTTAGTTGTTTGTGATTTTTCTAACATTTATTTTTTTTTTGTTTCAGAAAAAGATATTTTAAATTTCACCGCAGGAAGTCAAAATAGCTATCCAAAAAATGAAAAATAGGAAGGCTGCCGGACCGGATGAAATTCCAGCCGAGCTGTGGAAAAACCTAGGAGACACCGGTGTGGCATGGTTGACTAAACTGTTCAACGAAATCCTTATAACCACCATAGTACCGGACATGTGGAGATCCAGTAATCTGATACCATTCTACAAGAATAAAGGAGATGTTGCGGACTGTGGTAACTACAGAGGAATCAAACTAACTTCTCACAGCCTTAAGATATGGGAGTGTGTCCTCGTAAAAAGGTTAACAAAAATTACACCTAACCAGTGCGGATTTACCAGCGGCGTAGGCACCACTGATGCCATTCACTCAGTGAAAATACTCATGGAAAAATACAAGACCCGTAAACAAGATCTTCACCTGGTTTTCATTGACCTCGAAAAGGCTTTTGACCGTATCCCGCGACAGCTGATATGGCAAGCATTGAGAGCGCAGCTAGTGCCGCAACAGTATATTGAACTTGTCAAAGATTTGTACAACAATATAATCACAAAAGTGGTCAGCCCAGCCGGAACAAGTGAATCTTTCGAGGTCAAAGTAGGTGTTCACCAGGGCTCTACCCTTAGCCCTCTTCTGTTCAACCTGGTAATGGACTATATTACTGCAGACATACAGAAACCAGCACCGTGGTCACTACTGTATGCCGACGATGTTGTTCTTATAGCCGAATCTTTGGTAGAAGTACAAGCAGACTTGACATTATGGCAGGAGTCCTTGGAGAGGAGAGGTTTGAGGGTCAGTAGACAGAAGACCGAGTATATGCTCTGCGACTTTTCAGAAGCCAGTACAGGCACTATTTCCTGTCCATCTATCGAAGACCAACCTCTCAAAAGAGTCGAAGAATTTAAATATCTCGGATCCATCGTAGCACCTAGGGTGTGTACAGAAAAAGACATAAGGAACAGAATCCAGACAGCATGGTTGAAGTGAAGATCTCTGTCGGGCGTCCTGTGTGATCCGCGCATGCCTATTAAAATCAAAGGCAATGTATACAAAAGGGCAGTAAGACCAGCTCTACTATATGGGTCCGAATGCTGGCCGATGAAAAAGTCAGATGAACAAAAAATTCACGTCACTGAAATGAATATGCTCCGTTGGTCAGGAGGAGTCTCTAGAAAGGATAAAATTAGAAACGAATATATCCGTGGTACTTTCAAAGTTGCCCAAATACAAGAAAAACTCAGAGAAAACCGACTGCGCTGGTACGGACACGTGATGAGACGAGATGATGACCATATAACCAAAAGTGTTATGAATATAGAGGAGAAAAGAAGAGGCCGTGGACGACCACCAATGACCTGGCTACAAACTATAAAAAATGACCTGAGAAGCACAAACACTAGCGAAGAGACAACCCGCAACCGCACGGTGTGGCGCAGAAATACTAGGAGGGCTGACCCCAAATAAATTGGGATAAAAGCCAGGAGAAAGAAAGAAGAAAAAGATATTTTACCTAAAGTGTCAGGAAACAGCAGACGTAATTTTATTTTTTGACCTATTGTTTGACTCCCTTAATGGGAGTTTTGAAAATTCAAAAAAACGAAGCGGAAAACCTCTTCTAGCCGCATTAACGCCAAGATCTCAGCATAGTACGGTATGGTCGAAAGCAAAAGTAGTACTAAATTCCATGACATTCCTAGTGAATAAAAAAGAAACAACAGTACCAACAATAAAAAACTTTTTACATACTGTTAACAATATCGAGTATTTAAGGGATGTACTTTTTGAAAATTACAATATTAAATCAATATTAATGCGACATTTTAACCAAGACCCGTTCGAAAACTTTTTTGGAGCCATAAGAAGCCACGGTTTTAGGAACACAAACCTATCTCCACAAGCTTTTGAGATCGCGTTTTCTTACCCTGTTATTAAACAATTAGACAGGGGCGCATTCACAATTAGACCCGGGTGTCTAATTGTGAAAAAGATACATGTAAAAATATGTTTAAATCTATGAAAGAACTTTTCAAGCAAAATGAAGCAAATAATACATCTCTTGAGATAGATTTAAGCTATTTAGAAAAAGATATATTTATACCTTATGAAGTTAAGTGCGATAACCCAAAAAGAAAGGCACACAAGCAGTATGTAACTGGTTATTTATTTAAAAAAACAAAAACTCACATCTTCAAAGACTGTGTTACATGCAAAAACAACTTTTATGATAAAAATAAAAACAGTGAGTTTTTGAAAAGTAGAGAATACAATAAAAAAAATGAAAAGTTGTTTTACCTTAACAAAGATTCACAGGAAATATTTTCGACCATTCAGGATGTATTAGTTTGGGTAACTAAAACCCACACCAAATCAGAAAATATAAAATTGTACGCAAAAACTATTTTAAGTATTGAGGTAAATACTAACTTTATTAACTGCATTGAGCATAAAGAAAAAAATGTTGATTTATATTCGATTTAGCGTGTAGATTTTTTTATTTTTAACTGGTGTAAAGATATAAATAATATTTTAATGACACGCTGCCGATCTGATAATGATGATGAAATGAAAATGCTTGCTCTTAATTATTCAGGGTGTAAGGTACAGCCCTCCGAATACTGAAAGAGCATGAGCAGTCAACGTAACTGAACATATTTTAGCGAATAAAACTTTCAGGAAAAGAAAGAAAAAATCGGCCTCTCCATACAAAATTGCAAACTTGATTGGACAGTTTGTATTGAGAAGCCGATATTTTTTTTCCTTTCCTGAAAGTTTTGTTCACTGAAGGTTGTTCAATTACGTTGACTGATCATGCATGCCCTTTCAGTATTCGGTATTTTCAGTATTCGGAGGGCTGTCTCTTACACCCATTATAAGAAAAAGAAATAAACGTATGAAAAATAAGGCTCGTGTTTTAATTACTATTTTATCCACATTTTATTCTGCAGTTCCAGTTGATGCTGATAATAGTAGATTAGTAGCCAAGGGCAGTAAGGCATCAATTGCAGCCCGATATATTTAGGCGCACGAGCGCAGCGAGGGCGCCTATAGTTCGAGGGTGCAATTGATGCTTACACCCGAGCTAACTACTCTGCTTTACATCTCGATTGTGAGGTAAGTAGGTACTTACTTACTTACCGCCCTAGGGCTTTTAGGTAAGTACTTTCTTACTTACCGCCCTAGGGCTTTTCTAGCTACATTATTACCCTAGAGCGCTAATTGGTCACCTACAAGCCCCATTAAGGTGGTAATAAGGACCTACTTACCGAATATGAGAGATGTAGGTAAATGTAATTTTATCTTCATCTGCTCTGATGCAGATAATTTACATTTTATCACCATCAACTGGGTATTTATTCATAAATTTGGATGATTCATTAGCCCTACAGGTTCGTTTCTAACATAGTACTTAATTTAGTCAATTTGCGCTAAATGGCGCTAATTATTATATATTTACTGCATTTGAACAGTCAAGAGCAGGTCAAGCTAGACACAATGTATAATATAATTTAATCAAATTACTGTGACTTGTAAAATCTTAACTTTATCAATAAATTGATTGTTTTGAGCTTTGTACCGTTCTTAATTTGATTACTAAGGCTAGAATTGCTTTGCGAGTGTTAAGCTTGACCTGCACTTGACTTTACCTATTAATACGCAAAGCTAGCCCATCTGACTGAAGCTGACAGATAAAATATCTGTTAATACCTAAAATATTAATTTATAAATACCTATTATAGAGTTCACAAAAGAGTCAGTGTTTTGTAAAGAAACTTTTTTCTTATAAAAATAGATTTATTTCCAATTATACGAGGCACACGTTTGTAACCACAATACACAGAGGAACACTTAGTCTATCGTTTTACATACAGAAAGTCAGAAATATCTACATTTTTAACACATGAACTTGATGTTTTTATTTTGTTTACAATACACCTATTTCCTGATCTCTGGTATATGCTGGGAATGACAAAAAGTACAGAATATGCTTTTAAAATATTTATTAGTTTAAGATAATAAGATATTTTCATTTCTCCCCAATAAGTAAGAAATTAGAAGTGGCATATTTGGTAAATCTGACCAGTAGTCATAAAAAATCTTAAGACTCTTTGTAATATTTTTGTATAGATATTTGTTTTTCAAAAAAGCTCTTTACAGCTTACAAAATAACTCGGGCTGTGACCATTAATGTGCAGAAGTTGAAAAATGAGTCGCGGGGGTGAGCGCTGCATGTGGGGGAAGGCTAACGAATCATTCATCGGCTCTCCGCCTCTCACCAATGCTCAGAAAGTAACCATCATAGCCCGACTTATCCTGAACGTGCTATACCTTATCTAATAATTTGTTAGCTTATTCAGTTCCCAAATATACCCTACAATTTTTACTTTATTACTTACATTAGCATCCAAGTAGTTTTTTAATGGGCTTTTGGTACTGGGGCGTTGCAAAGTTGCTAAGGATGCAGAACGGGCACAGGTGGATGAAAAGACAACCCAAGACAGACTTGCTTGGCGCCGCAAAACGAGGAGGGCCGACCCCGAATAAAGGGACAAGGCACGGAAGAAGAAGAATTACAGATTTCTCGAGAATATTTACTCTTTTCATTGCTTTTGTTTCATATTTGTTATAATAATAATAATTAATATTTATTCGACCAGTGAACCATCAGCGGTTTGACTGTCGAAGACATTGATCTGAAGATCTTAGATCCTGTGATTTTTCCCTGGTGGACGCTAAGCCACAGTTTGGAATCAGATCATTGGGTAGTACATTTTTTGAACTCATCCAGACACCCGCTCAAGGTTAAAATGATTTCACCGACGAGCAGCTTTGTGCAACTAAGCTTCAGAGATTTTGCTCGTGCAATATAATATGTGTAGTGTGGTAGTTTGATTAGCTTTGTATGCATTCACTATCATTCACTTCACTAGTATTGTGTGATTTGAATGGTCCAGTCAGTTGCACTAATTCTATTCCAATCTTCACTTCTGTTCACTTATAGGTGGTAAGAGAGACTACTCATACATTAGGTATAACAATACCTTTGTGCCCATATTAGGTAGGTTTATTTATAGCCCTGAAAGATTTTCACCCTGTAAAAGAAAACAACAATGTTTTACCAAAATTTTGATTGGGTTAAAGTAAACATTCAGTTTTATTTTATCCGTAGGTTAGTTACTTACTGTTAAAAGGTTTTGTTTAAGTATAATATATCACAGATTTAAAAAGGAGAGCGTCTCCTTTTTTATAATTTCTAAATAATTTTTGTAACTAGGTAAATAATGGCCGCCATTGTGGATGCGTGAGAGTGCGTGACGTATTTTAGATAAATGTATCCATCTCTTTCAGTTTCATAGCGTCGTTTATCTTGCATATCTTTCTCTCCTTTCTTAAGTATAAAATTTATCCTCGAGTTGAGTTGACAGATATTTTCTTTTCTAATTTTTACGCTGCTCGTTGTGTATAGAATAAATTTCTAGTTCTTTTAGAAAGCATGCAATGTACACGCGCTTTCGCCGATAGCAAATACCGGACTCTTAACATTAACTCAATGTTAAGAAATTTAGGAGAATAGCGACCCTGATTCCGAGACCGATCAAACTATCGGCCAACTAAAAAATCGCTAGTGCGCGGTGACTCTTAAGCCACAATCACACTTTCCTAAATTCAGAGACTAATTCGGCATACATTGCTGGGAGGCTTGCTTTGTTAGTTCCAATAGGTATCCTTACTTCAACTAGCAATGTATGCCGAATTAGTTTCTGAATTTAGGAAAGTGTGATCGCGGCTTTACTTTGCTTTAGAAATAGTTATAGAAATCAGAAAGATATTGTCTTTATTTGCGTTTGTTTAAAGGGGACCTTTGTGTGTAATGGGATTTCCTGTCGCGATATAAAAATAAAATCAGAAATGTAATTTAATGATGCCTGATTTGAAAATAAAATAAAATACTGTTTCCATCTGAAAAAGACACCTGCGAAATTGCTGTAAAATAACCATTAGAAATTTAAATTTATTTAAATAATTTTGTATCAAAGATCGTAAAAGATGAAACTGAGCTGTGCTGTGACGTCGTAGATGTTATTTCATATCATATATCATATCTATATATGACAATGTAATGTCATACAAAATCGATAATATGGAAGATGTTCGTTCTAATATTCAATAATAAAAAGTACTAGACTAGGTTGTTCTCATGCCGTGAAGCGGTGTCTTTTTACCCGCCGAAAAAAAAAACGGAGGAGGTTCTCAAGTCAACGCGTATATTTTTTTTTTATGTATGACCACGCATTACTTTTTACAGAGTAGTCAGATTTTGATCATTCTTTTTTTATTGGAAAGGATATACCCCGAACTTGGTCCCACATAAATTTGAAAAAATATTCAACCCTAAGGGCAGGAACACAGGGGATGATTGATTGTTCACTGACTGATTGTAATGTATGACCACGCATAACTTTTTTCATCCCATCTATTCGAAAATCGCTGAACGGTTTGTCAATAAAGGCGAACAAAATAGCTGTTTTCTGCAAGAGACTTTCGTAGCGGGTAAAAATGGGATTTAAAATTAGAATTTGAATTTAGGTCCACCATAGGGATATTTTAGGTCAACCATAGAACTCGAACCAAAATATTGTATGAAAAATTATACTGGCTGGTTGCACTATTAAAATTATTATTAATATAAAAAAAGAAATATACTTGAAATGTAAACAAGACTACCAACCAAAGAGGTTCTGTTCCTAGTCGATACAAAAATGTCAATAACATTTTCAGTGGTTTCAAATAATACTTAATATGATTTTTAGTATTGTACATACATACATACATAACATCACGCCTCTTTCCCGTTGGGGTAGGCAGAGACCACAGTCCTCCACCTGCTACGATCTTGACATACTTCCCTTGCTTCCTGTACTTTCATCAATCCTTTCATACATGCTCGTCGGTTTAGGGTACTTTTAACCTGGCCTTTATTCAGAACGTCCTGAATTTGGTCCTGGTACGTTCGCCTAGGCCTTTCCCCTTCCAACGTTTCCATTCACTCTCGCCTGGTAGATCTCTTTCGTCAATCTTCGTATTATTGTTTCATCAAGAAATAATATTGTAATGGTATTTTTTGTTTAAAATTAATGACGAGTGTGACTTAATGAGCCTCTTATTCTTTTCTCTTAGAGGGAGATGAAAAGTAGAGTGTATTACGCGGCAGCAAAAATATTTTTACCTTGGGCGACCTATTGAATCCCTCGCTACGTTCAGGATTCTACTTTAGAATCCCTCGCCATGCTCGGGATTCTACTCAAGAATCCTTCACTTCGCTCTGGATTCAAAATAGCGCTCTCGCCTTAAAAATATTATTTTACAGCCTTGTGATACAATCTACTATTACAGAGTAGTCCAATTTACCCTAAGGGTGGGAAAATTTATAGTCACAAAAAATTATAAAATAAAAACTTTTTAACAAAAAAATTAAACCGCCGAAAAAACTGAAAAGCAAAAAATAATAAAACTTTTTTATTTAACCTTAATAACAAAGTTCTTAAACTAATTTAAGTATACCCGAGTAATTTTGAGTCGGCGCCAAACAAGCAAATTAATTAATTACGTAAAGCGTGATACACGGCGGCGGCGCCGACTCAAAATTACTCGGGTATACTTACATTAGTTTAAGAACTTGACCTGTGTGGTGCCGGCAAAGAATAGTACCAACCCATACATACCCGTGGGTGTCGTAAGAGGCGACTAAGGGTTATAAACTGGAGGATGGGCAGCAGCATCCTCCTTTGTATCTGACATCTTACTTACTGCGGTCACCTACAACCGCGGTCCATGGTGCCAGCCGTAACACTAACAAGCGAGGTGACTATGGTACTTCCCCTTTACATTTTTCCAGCAAAAGCTGGATATCTGGAGGGAGCTCCCTGTCCTGTAGTGGACGTTTCATGGGATGTTATGATGAGTTTAAGAACTTTGTTATAAAGGTTAAATAAAAAAGATTTATAATTTTTTGCTTTTCAGTTTTTTCGGCGGTTTAATTTTTTTGTTAAAAAGTTTTCTAATACATCAATGGTCGCTTTGAGTAGTTACTACAATGTTTCTCTCTGTTTGTGTGTTTTTTTTTTCAGTGCTTGCCATCCGTGCTACACGGTGTAAAAGTTAGTTATGACATACGATATTTTTTACTTTAGAAACTACATGACTTTTGGGCGGAAACTCGATTTGCCTACTACATTGTTTAAATGTGTTTCACTACTAATGCAATCCTATTTTGTGAATAAACAGCTATAAAGGGTATAAGAGACGGTGTACAGAAAACTAAACAAGCGTGCTCAGTCAACGAAACTGAACAACTTTCCCGAGGAAACACTTTTGATAAAGGAAAAAAAATTTTGACCTCTCCATACAAATTGGTCACTCTGATCGAACAGTTTGTATGGAGAAGTCTAAAAATGTTTTCGTTTCCCAAAAATGTTTCTTTGTGAAAGTTGTTCAGTTTCGGTGACTGAGCACGCCCTTTAATTTTTCGATTCACCGTCCGTCGTAGGGTGACTTTTAATTAGTTCTTGATAGCAAAAGATATGCATGTACTCATGGTACTGAACAACTTTTCCCAAGGAACATAGGTCGAAATACTAAAATCAAGTTTTTCCATAGAAACCGCATCAGCTGATAGCGCATTTTGTATGGGAGGTCAAATTTGGTTTTTCGTATTTCAACCTATGTTCCTTGAGAAAGTTGTTCAGTATCATGAGTACATTCATACCTTTTTCTATCAAGAACTAATTAAAAGCCACCCTATATAACAAACTCCATAATTCCAAACTGCATAGAACTATCGGGCCAATTCAATCGATGCATGATTAACACTACCGGATGAATCGGACAGCCGAGCTTCGACGTGATGTTGCATTATTAACTTGCTTTCGACATTTTACCCGGTTTATGGACAATTGGTATTGGTACTATTCTTTAACCGGCACCACACGGACGTACCAACCCATCTCTACCCGTGGGTGTCGTAAGAGGAGACTAAGGGCTTATAAACCAGAGGATGTGCAGCAGCATTTCACCACCGCACCACTCGCCAGAAGTTAAAATTTCATCCATACCACCTAGATAACTGGCAATCTACCACCTTACGTTTTACAAGAAACTTCTTGCCACGTACGACCGCACTGTGGAATCAGCTTTCTGCGCAGCTATTTCCGGATGGGTATAACAAGGCAGCCTTTAAGAAACGAGGCTAAACTAGCCAACAAATATCTTAAAGGCCGGCAGCGCACCTGTGAACATCCTGGTGTTGCGGGTGTCTATGGGCGTCGGTGTACACTTACCATCAGGTGACCCGTCTGCTCGTCTGCCTCCCTCTTCTACAAAAAAAAGTATCTTTCTGTGTTTCGTACCATCTTATGTACTGCGGTCACCACGTACCACGCATTTTTGCTGGAGTTCTAGAGGGAGCTCCCTGTCCTGCAGTGGATGTTTCATGGGATGTTATGATGACTTTTCTTCTTATTCGCTTCTGGCACTCTTCACTCACACTCATACCTAACGGACCTGTGGATCTACGAGTTTTCTATGAGTTTATTATTTTTCGACTGTTATCAACTGACGCGGAATGTTAGAGTAACATACGAGTAAGAAGGTAAGTACTTATTTTTTGCAACGATAAAAATTAAACCACGTAGGTACACACAGCCGCACGTCGGTAGAAACACTTTGACCTTGAGTCTCAGGGTTTGAGCGTTTGTTGAGGAGCGCTATTCCGGTTTTACTGGTATTGTTTTTATGTGCTTGCTCAAAATAAAAAATCTAAATCGAATTGTTCTTAATTCATTGTAGGATCTTAAAAATCTCTTAATGACATCCTACCTATTTTGTGCGTACCTATTTTGTTTTATTTTTGGATTCTAGTCAGCCATTTTGACTAATCCACATTGCGTGTCCAAAATAAAGAAATGGCGCGAAAACAAAAGACGCGCGGAAAAGTCAACGCGTCCTTTTAAAATGGACATTCTTCATTACAAAAGTGGATGGCGTTCAAGAATGTGAGGTCCTTTCTTTCATCGCTGCCGGATGAAGTCTTAATGAAAATACCTTTTTGATGAAGCTCGATGAAGTTTTCTTTTTTTGTTTTAAAAGGAAAAGAGAGCCTTTGTTTTGCGGGTAAGCGCGGCGCCAAATGAAAAATGTTGAATAGTCTTTCTTCATTAGAATAGATTCTTTTGAACCTGCTTAAATGCCGTTTGCATAAAACTTAAGAATCACCCCTAACTTGTTTAGGACACTCCTAGCAATAGTTTGACGGCCTTTAAGCAAGAACTTGGGCAATTCTTAAGTATAGTGCAAACGGCCCTTAGTATATTAAAGTAGTTAGGTTAGGTTGGTACTTACAATTACAGGCTCTATCTCAAATTAGTATATCTTGCAAACCACACTCTCCATCATAAAAAACTTAAATCAAAATTCAAAAACAACAAATTCAATCCTAATAGCATTTCCATGAGAACGAAACTAAGAATATTGTCAAATAGTGCCCACTCGGCAACTAATATCCTATGAGCAAAACGACAAATAAACTTCACCGCGTTAAATTTGCCGTCGGTGCAAAGTTATCGAGCTCGTATTGTTACTGTTTAGAAGAGAATAAGGGTCGTAATACAATTTCAGTAGATATTGAAGAGTGAAATGGTAAGTTTGTACAACTGTAGTGAAACATGTTGACAAGTTAGAAGGGGCGTTTTGGCAAATAAAAAAGCAATATTGCTAGAGTGGCCACGTGCCGCGGCAGTGTATGGAGCAATATTGAGATGGTGTCGCGATAATTGATCATCAATTTGTAGTTTAGTTGTTTTGATGTCGATAGTTTTCTATCAGTCCTAGCTTTTAAAGTGGAAAAAAGTGATAATTAAAATATTTGTCATAATTAACGTTCTATGCCAAAAGTAAGAGATCTGGTTCCTAAACTAGGAAGTAACCTGTACTTTTGACATACTTATGGTCAATTTGTAGCACGGAGTAAAGAAGGGAAGATTTGTAGTTTAATAATATACAATTTAATAACCTAAATTAATAATATACTTACTACAAACTTAACAGATTTCAATCCGTGTATTTCGACGGCAATAATATTGAGAAGCACATTTCATTTCTTAAAAAAATAAAAACAAATTTATTTAAAACAAAAATATGTAGGTATTCATGCAGAGTCGGATCGATTTGATCAACGAACATTCTTTGCAGAAAATAGTCGAATCCCACTTTGGGCGCCAATAATCTTGCAATACCCACTTATACCGCTTATAAATTAATTTATAAATTGATAAAAAGCAAAAAAATACTCGTTAATTCAGTTTCGGATCCATTTATTCAACGAACATTATTTACAGAAAATAGTCGAATCCCACTTTGGGGCCAATAACCTTGCGAATCCTACATTGAGTGCTAATAAATAAAAAGAAAATTTGTTTGAAGGAAAACATGTACTTATACATAAACGATTCGTTTTTGAGCTTCATTTAAGCTAAAACATTTCCTGCGAATTGCACAAAATGAAACAATGATAATGTCATTAAGATAGAAATTTTCCATTAAGGCGGGAAAAGGAAGTAAAAACAATAATTGCTTTTCGCGACGCCATTTTGCTTTTTATTTTCCTTTATCGCGGCCTGCAATATCCTCGTTTGGTGCAGCAATTATAAATATTTCAATTAAAAACCAGAAGGAATTTTATTATTTGCATCGAAACAGTTTTGTTGTACAGTTCTTGACGTAAACTTGCCAAATGTAAATAATCTTTTATCACTTTCATTTCAACTGAAAATAGGGATCAGGGATCTTTTTTAGGGATCCAGTGACATTACTGGCACATGAGACATAACATCTTAGTTCTCAGGGTGGGCAACGCGTTTTTCCGTCTTATTAGCGTCAAAGTAAGACAGTGGGTGCTATGGGCGGTGAAGACCACTTATCATCAGGCGGCCCACCTGTTTGTTTGCTCACTTGTACATTAAAAGAAAACTGAAGTAACGTGACCGAATCGTGCGCCTTCTAATATGACTGATTAGTCAAAAACTAATCACAAAATATTCAACAAACCAAACATACATTAAAACGGACATATCACAACAAAACTCGTTATCATCAACTCACCAATAAAAACTAATCAAAATAAAAATGGATGACAGTGCATAATATGAGAACGGCCCCTAAGAACCGCTCCAGAGAGGAAGTAAATCACTACGTTTTAAACGGCTCGACAAATTTGGCTGATTATTTTTCTGTTGTGTTGGTTATTTTCAGGACAATGTTTACATATAAAGGAAAATTTCACGTAAAATTCACAAAATCAGGAAAAAGGTGAAAGTGGATAAACTCAAACTTTGAACTTCCCATGCAAAACCTTATTCAATTTCCAGGGTACCTAGGCCTGTTGGACAAATGACATCGATTTTAATGGCCTTTTAAAAATATATGGCCAATAAAAACCTAACCACAATAATATGCTGCTGTTTTTTTTAGAGCATTATGTCAGAAAACAGTCAAGCTTGACATATTGGACATTGTATCTTTTTTATTATAATCACCAAGGTCATAGAATCACACAACAAGAGTAAAGTTTGGCGTGCTTTCGACTGTACTGAGTCAACACCGCACTGCAATATGAATAATTTAACATGACTATGAACAATTTTCATTGCTTCGAGTTAATATTTGTTATTACGCTCCATCGTTAGTCCCCACGGCGACCGATGGTTTTAATTTCATTTAAAATGGAACATGGTTATGACTTTAGGGTAAGATATGAATATTTCGTCAAGATAGATAGTAGAAATCGACCGAAATCTAAGTTTCACAATTTGGCGCCCAGTATGGGACTCTACTTTTTGTATTTAAAAAAAAAATGCCAATCCGCTTGCGCTGGTACGGCCATATTATGCGACGTCCGGAAGAACACATGGTCAGGACTGCCCTAACTGGCTGGTACTCGTATATACCTACGAGGAAAAAAGGCCCAGGAAGACCCCCAGCCACCTGGTGGACAACGATCCAAAAAGATCTGAAAGTTAATAATATTGTGTCTGAGGAAGTCCAAAACAGGAGAGAGTATAGAAGATTGACCAGGAGGGCCTACCCCAATTAAGATGGGATAAAGTCTAGAAGAAGAAGATGCTAATCCTCTAAAACGGGCACTTTAAATGGGTACTTCTGCTATAAGTACCCATATACAAATAAACTAGTTTTCTCAGATTAGGTAGGTAAAAAAAAAATAATGTCATTAGATAGATAGATAAATTCTTTATTGTCACACAAAAACAAAACAATACACAGGAGACTCTTAAAACTAGGGTGAACAAAGGCGGTCTTATCGCTTAAAGCGATCTCTTCCAGACAACCTTAGTTGCTTGTAGGAGAATGTAAATAGTAACTGTAGTAGTGTGCCAATGCCAATATATAGATAATATATAATGTAAATACAACTACAATAAAAACAAAATATACACAAATAAATAAATAAAAATACATATTAAAATATATATAAAATATATAGACAAATAGATAACATATAAATATATACAAACTCAGTTGCAAACTAAGGTACAATTTTATTAAGTAAGAAGTTATGCAGTTTAGATTATTAGATTATTATTATTAGATTGCAGTTATGCATTAGTATCAAGTAGTATCAATATCACAAGTGATCTTTTCAAATCACAATGAAAGTACGTAACCAAACAACGAATTGATTCGCACCAAGGGCCTAGCTGCTAATAAAAAGGCGTTGATAGATTTATCGGCACGTGGCACTTCGACATCAAAAGTGCTGTAAAACACATTACATGCAATTTTCATGGTACCGTCCCCTTAAGTGTTGATTGCTGTTTTGTGGGGTGTACGTTTCAATTTGTTTGGATATTAAAATCAGTGTCTGCTTTGTTGGATACAAGATTGTGAAATAGGAATTAAATAAAAAAAATCAAAGTAACATAAGATATATTTTTTATTCGAACTAGACTTTTCATGGTAAAACTTTGTAATATTAGCACTTTTAGAAAATTTGGCACCCATAATGGGGCTACTCAAATCTTGACCATAATCCTAATCTGGCACTGAGGACTAAAGTAATTTTACTCCAAAGAACTTTATAAGTACTCGGTAAGAAGAAAGCCCAACCATTTTACTTGCTGACTGAGGACATTATAAAAAATGTTGCTAAATGCTTCTTATGGTACACACGGCTGCTTGTCAGTAGAAACACTTTGACCTTGAGCGGGTCTCTGGTTTCGGGCGTTTATAGCGTCGCGCTGGTTCAGCTTACACTGGTTTTGTTTCTACATCTGCCGTGCGTTCCGTGCTCAGGTAGTCTTGTTGCATTTATCAATACCCTTTTTGTTACTCACCCTATGAGCATGTACTCAGTACAGGATTCTACATTTTTTTACACACGGAAATCCGTCATGCATACACTGCCGTCCGGGAGAAAGACTGCATTATGTCAGAGTCTCACTGACTAAAACCCCGCGTTGGCCAACTCCGACACATTTGGAGAAGTCCCGGGAGTCGCTATAGGCATATAAGTCCATGTTTTGTCCTTACTAAAGCAGCGACCCACCTCAAGGAAGCTCTAGCACTGTGTTGGTTGGTACCACGATAGCACATGGCCACTGTGCGCCTTGGAGTCACTTTATTTATTTTATTTTTTTATTTTTTTTATAAGGTTTACCAACAATTATTTACACTGTTTCTTACATACTAACACAAGTATTTAAATATCTTTATACGTGTAACAATCACTTACAGGTAAACACCACATGCTTAAAATTACATTAGAAGACGGTATACACAGCACCGAAATCATTCGACACTCTTAATCCAAAAGGCCAAGTATTCTTAAGATAGGTAAGGTACGGTCAACCGCACGCCGGGGGAAACAGTCAACCATGAACACCAACCTTACTGCAAGAAAATAAGGCATATTCAAGGCCAAACCGCAACCACCGGCGGGCAGTCAACCGTAGCTATATTTTAATACCTATTTGTGTTTTTAAATGCAGATGATATTGTGTTCAGACTTATAGAATTTACATTTAGAATCACAGTTTATATCAATTTTATCACTACAACTATTTATAATCTTGACCATCCTTAAGACGGGTGAATAACAACCTAATACAGTAGATCTGGGGAGGGGACAAAGTGGTGTTATAGCATTTCGAGGCATACGAGCGGGGGCACGAAAATGAATGCAACCTAAAAGTGGAGGACAATCAACTTGGCTTGTCACAATTTTGTACAAAAATAAAGCATCTAATACTTGTTGACCTCCTTCGGAGACAACAAAAACATCCATGCCATCTTAGTGTCGGAAACGTTCTTAAAACCCTGTCTTCCCTCTACTTCCTATTCTATTCCTGGATTCCACATTATCCGCAATGATAGGACTGGCAAGGGTGGCGGTGGCGTAGCTATATACCTGCGAAGTCATTTCCCGTTTAGCATTTTATCACAATCTCCTTCTGAGTACTCTGAATCTTCAGAGCATCTCTTTATCGAGGTCCTACTAGGGTCTCTTAAAGTGCTTCTGGGTGTTTTTTACAGTCCTTCATTACGCATCGACTATTTCGCAAAATTCGAATCTTTGTTGGAGGTTCTGGTCCCCACGGTTGACCACACCATAATTATGGGTGATTTTAATACTTGTCTTCTTAGGAAAGACTCTCGTTCCTCTCGTCTGTGCTCAGCCGTGGAGTCCACGAACCTCAACATAATGCCTCTCTCACCTACACACCATTTTCCCGGCTGTCAGCCTTCCTTGCTTGATCTTATCATTGTCTCCTCCCCTAACCTCGTATCTACCCATGGACAATTTCCCGCCGAAGCCTTCTCCTATCACGACCTCGTTTTCCTCTCCTACAAAATCCGATGTCCCAAACCTAAACCTCGAGTGGTCATGCAGCGTAATTTCAATAACATTGACACTGTTTCTTTCATGAGCGACCTTAGCAGTATTGACTGGGATGCGGTGTTTGCAGCCCCATCTATTGATCAAAAGATGGAAGTTTTTAACTCTCTCTTGATTCAGTTATTTGATATTCATGCTCCTCTTCGTCCTGTACGGCTCAAACATCTCCCCGCTCCTTGGCTTACGGATGGCATTAAAGCTCTCATGGCTAAGAGGAATGCTGCTAAGGTCAAGTTCAGGAAGGATCCTTCTGATGAAAATCGCAGTAGGTATAGGGAATTGCGCAACCGTTGCAGCAGAATGTGCAGGGATGCGCAGCGTCGTCACATACATTCCTCTGTTGAGAATGGCGATCCGGCGAAGGTTTGGTCTTTTTTAAATTCCCTCGGCATTGGTAAATCTAAGTTCTCACTGCAGCCTAATTTAGACCTTCTTTCGCTTGACCGCCATTTCACAACATCCACTCCTCTACCTGCAACATCCAAACTAACCACACTACAATCACTTTCCTCTATCCCTACTCCGCAATATGATCCCTTCAGCTTTAGATTGGTTACTGAGTGTGAAGTTGAAAAACACATCCTGGCTATCAAATCTAATGCCGAAGGTGTTGATGGGATAGGCCGCAGGATGATCTTACTGGGGCTTAAAATCCTTTTACCTATTCTCTGCCATATTTTCAACTTCTCGCTCAGTACTGGTACCTTCCCATGCTGCTGGCGTGAGGCAGCAGTAATTCCTATTCCTAAAATCACAAATCCTTCATTACCATCTCACTTTAGGCCTATTTCCATCCTTCCCTTCCTTTCCAAAGTCCTGGAACGCCTTGTTCAGCACCAACTTAGTGTATTTGTTAACAGCAACAATATCCTCAGCCCTTTTCAATCTGGTTTTCGCCCGGGACATAGCACCGTTACTGCTCTAACTAAAGTTTCCGATGACATTCGCCTTGGTATGTCGAATCAACAGGTTACAGCAATTGTTCTCCTTGACTTCAGTAATGCTTTCAATACCGTTGATTTCGACATCCTTTTGGCTATGCTAAAATCTATCTCCGTCTCGGACTCGGCAGTTGAGTGGTTCCGCGGTTATCTCTTCGGGCGCCGACAGCGTATCCGTGCTGATGACAAACTGTCGGAATGTTGTGAAGTAGTTGCTGGTGTGCCTCAGGGTGGTGTCCTTTCCCCCCTCCTTTTTTCAATTTTCATCAATTTCCTAACTCCTCTCCTGTCCTGTCATTATCACCTGTATGCTGACGACCTGCAAATTTACTCACATGCTTCCATCGATGATATTGGTAATCTTGTTTCGAAACTCAATGACGACCTTGCGGCTGTCCATCGTTGGAGTGTGTCCCATGGCCTTTTAGTTAATCCCAACAAGTCGCAGGTAATCATCATTGGAGGTTCTAAACAGATATCTCGGCTCAACTTTGATGACATTCCACCCGTCATCTTCCGTGACGTTGCACTGACTTACAGCCAGGTTGTTAAAAACCTCGGAGTCCTTTTCGATAGCACTCTTTCTTGGCGGCCACACGTCACGGAAACCAGTCGTAAAGTCTTTGCTGCTGCTGGGTCACTTCGAAGGTGGAAAAACTTGCTCCCCGTGAAGACTAAGGTTGAACTTGCGCAGTCCTTACTATTACCGATTCTTGATTATGCGGATGTCTGCCTCATTGATCTCAATGAGGATCTGCTAAGTAAGCTCCAACGCCTGCAAAATCTTTGCATAAGATTTATATTTGGGCTGCGTAAGTTTGACCATGTGTCTGAATACAGGAGCAAGTTAAAATGGCTTCCTATCAGGTTGCGCCGAGATGAGCATGTCCTTGTACTTCTCTACAACGTACTGCATAACCCTCGTACTCCCTCATACCTTAAAGAACGTTTCCGATACCTTGGTGTTGACCGCTCTCGTGATTTGCGATCCAAGACTGATAATGTGTTGGAAATACCCTTTACTCGGTCAGGCTACTATAAGGAATCTTTCACTTTAAAAGCTATCAGTCTCTGGAATGATCTGCCATCTGAGATTCGTCACTCCAAGTCACTACCTATTTTTAAATCTAAACTGCATAACTTCTTACTTAATAAAATTGTACCTTAGTTTGCAACTGAGTTTGTATATATTTATATGTTATCTATTTGTCTATATATTTTATATATATTTTTATATGTATTTTTTATTTATTTATTTGTGTATATTTTGTTTTTATTGTAGTTGTATTTACATTAAATATTATCTATATATTGGCATTGGCACACTACTACAGTTACTATTTACATTTTCCTACAAGCAACTAAGGTTGTCTGGAAGAGATCGCTTTAAGCGATAAGACCGCCTTTGTCCACCCTAGTTTTAAGAGTCTCCTGTGTATTGTTTTTGTTTTTGTGTGACAATAAAGAATTTATCTATCTATCTATCTAATAATTCTCTTCGCTTATCTAATGAATCCATCCTGAAGTACTGCAGCCTTGAATGGTAAGATTTTTCCTTTTTAGTTCTTCCAATCGAGAATGATAGATGCCATAAGAAACGCTTTTGTATGCGTTCTAATCGCAAGGTGTGTACAGCATAATGCGGTCTCCATACAACGCTGCAGTACTCCATAATGCTTCTTACTAATGTGTTATACAGCAAGATCTTCATTTTTACATTATGAAACTCTTTAGTGTTTCTTATGACGAACCCTAATATTTTTGATGCCTTCTTTATTACAGACTCCATATGTGGCTTAAACGTCAACTGTGTATCATAAATCACCCCTAAATCCCTGATTGTCTGAACTTCTTTTATTTTATTATTGTTAATGTTGTATTCAAAATTGATCATTTTATGTTTCCTTGAGAATTTAAGAAAGTAGCATTTATTATGGTTCAGGTTCATGTTATTTATGGTACACAATTGAGTTAGTCTATTTAGATCGCTTTGGAGAAGGAAAGAGTCTTCTACGGTTTCAATTATTCTTGAAAATTTCAGGTCATCAGCATACATAAAATCTTTAGAAAACTGAAAACACTCTGGAATATCGTTTATAAAATAATTAAAAAGGATAGGGCCCATGTGAGATCCTTGTGGGACTCCAGACGATACTAGACGACACGTTGACTTAAACCCGTTCAAAACTACATAAAATGTTCTTTTTACTAAATATGATCTCACCCACTCCAGCAAAGACCCCGTTAATCCGTACGCAGATAATTTTTTGATTAGTATATTGTGAGAAACTTTGTCGAAGGCTTTACTGAAGTCGGTGTAGATCACATCTATTTGCTTGTTAGAATCTACAGCGTTTATCAGGGTTTCAGTAAATGTTACTAAATTTGTACAAGTTGATCTGGAAGCAACAAAACCACGCTGAGAGTCACCTAGGTACAACTTTAAATGTTGTTGAATATAAGGGCAGACTAGTGATTCAAATATTTTTCCAAAATGACAAAGAATTGATATTGGGCGGTAATTAGATATTAAGTCATTGTCATTTGCTTTATAAATAGGCACAACTTTAGCTGTTTTCCAAAGGCGAGGAAATACGCCAGTACATAGTGATTTATTGTAAATAGCTAGTAGAGGCTGAACCAAAACTGAAGCACACGAAGAAACTAAAATGGGTGGTATATCATCAGGACCAGCTCCCTTTGTGCAATCAATATGTTTAAGTTTGTGAAATAAAGACTCTCTACTTATTATTGGTATAGTTAAACATTGACTATTAGCCTCCAGTGACTTCAACAATGGAGATTTGTGCTCTTTATATATTGGAACATCGTCATTGTATGTTGGTTTTTCCGAGGCCCCGCCCTTAATAACCACAATACGAGTACCAAGGATTCCCTTCTAGTCGCTTCTTACGACGGGCAGAGGAAACCATAGCTCTATTCTAAGCGCGGGTCTACAGGTTGTTACAGGATTATACGTAACTACAGTACAGTAGTACAGTCTGTTCTTAGACGGTAGTAATCCCGCTGTATTTGATTATTCTGTGAAGAATCTACATTTAATAAACTAGTCTGAATCTGAGTACCTCAGTCTTACAACTGTAGTAAAGTTGACAAAACAAAACCTCCTCCTCCTCGTCTAAATTACAACATATCAAACTTATCCTCAACCAATATAAGGGTACACAAGGACTGAGAGCATGCACGTGCCAATACCGTGTCGTTACCGTGCAGCTCTCGTGTCACAGTGTGAACTCTAAACACCCCTGAGGCGACTAATTACATTCTTGTAATCGATGCGTGGATCTAGTCTGAAAGTAGTCGAGGAGTAGTGAAGGAAAACAGTGGGTTTTTTGAGAGAAATTGAATGGAATAAAAGCCTGAAAACTCCGGTTTCATTGATGTTTAAAAAACATTCGACGTATCGATATTTTTATTGATAGGTACCAAAAATTGTTTCGTAGTTTTATTAGATTATTATCGCATTAGACTCATACTTGCAAATCCATAGTTAAGGGACTTGGTAGAGAAATGTTAAATTAACTATGCTCTACGAAGTTCATGTTAAGCTTGACAGTTGCAGTTTGACTCTAAACCGTAGAGCCATAAAACGGTTAAAATTGTGCATGACTATACTAGCCTGCACAAGTTTAAAATGTGCCGCCCAGAATGGGGCTGCTATCAAGCAATTGTTTTTTTAAATTTTGCACATGTATGAAAAGACTTCCCCCGAAAACTTGAACTAAACAACTTTTCCCAAGAAACAGTCAAAATATAGTAAAAAAATTAATTCAACGTGTAATTCTAAATAGGTACGCGCAACCTCTCAAGGGGTAGGAAGCAGAAATCTTTTATTTGTTTAGATTTAAAGTTTAATGATTTTACCCGATAAATTAAATGGCATATCTTTTTAAGAGCCTTTTGAAACAAACGCGTTCTATATAAATCCAGGAATACTTTTCCCTTTAGTAGCACACATGTAAATACCTTCAAACGATTTTCTCCGGCGACATGATCCGCTCGAGTATTGTGTCCACACAATATAAGCGCAAATAAACCGGATCTCAACCCGGATATAACTGCGGAGGTTACCGAGGTAAAGATTCTTGATACTTTAAATTATGACACTTGTTGTCAGTATAATGTAGCTCGACTATTTGTCCACACAATATAAGGGCAAATGAACCGGATCTCTACCCGGATATAAATAGGGGAAGTTACCTGGGTAAAGATTTTTGTTATTTTAAATTATGTCAATTGTAGTCAATACAATATAGCTCGATGAGAATGACAGTATGACAGAGCTATGCGAGAGAGCAGGACAGAGTGATACGTGTCCCGTCACTCCAATATACTTTAGACCCGAGTTCACCAACAAATGTTTAAGTTTTAAACGACCGTTTATACCATAAACGGCCGTTTAGTGATATTTTGCTGTTCACCACGCATTAATCATTGATTATGTGCTGTAATCGACTGTTTAACTTAAACGAAGTGACCAACCTAGTTTAACCTTTGGTTTTGTGCTCCATGATGCGAAACTGTATTACTTTAGTTGTAAAATAAAAATGAAAGACCTTTCAGATTATGATTTCGAGTGTTGGATTATTTTAATGAAATTGAAAGAATTATGCGCACTCCTCGTATGTGCAACGATTTTGCGAAATACAACATAGTAAAAGATTGCGTTTGTATGTACAAACGTAGTGCCATACATATACGTGCTTAATTTAATTGAAAAAAACATTTGAATATGCTAGTTACATGTAAGTTTTATAGTATACTAGCTGGTGCCCGCGACTTCGTCTGCGCAGTTTTATAAGTTGTAGCCTATGTGTTATTATGATGTCTAAGCTATATTATTGTAAAGTTTCATTAAAATCCATTCAGCAGTTTTTACGTGAAAGAGTAACAAACATCCATCCATCCATACATACTTACAAACTTTAGCGTTTATAATATTATATAGTAGGATAGGAAGTAGGACAGGATAAGATACGTAGTAAGTACGCTTTATCACTATTCTTGCAGTGGTAGGGTTTTTGTGCAAAGTCCGTCTGGGGAAGTACCACCCCCTTGTCTATTTCTGCCGTGAAGCAGCAGTGTTTGCACTGCTGTGTTTCGGTTCGAAGGGTAAGGGACCCAGTGAAATAACCGGCACTGAGATATACCATCTTAGTTCTAAAAGTGAGCAACGCGCTTTGCTGCCTTATTGGTGTCAAAATATGCCATTGATAAGACAGTGGGTGCTATGGGCGTTGGTGACTACTTACCATTAGGTGGCCCACCTGCTCGTTTGCTCACTTGTAACATAAAAAAATATATATATCACACAGAATAACAGACGTCACTCTATTTAGTGACGAATTCCATAATAATTACACACAGAAATCAACAACACAGCTGGCAAGATCCATAACAAAGGGAGAGTGAGCAGAGCAGGTAAAAATGGTCAAGACCCTCACAGAAAAAAGGATGCTTATTTAAAACTACTTCAACGCGCCGGTCATAGCATTGGCAAAAGAATCATTTCATTTTGTAGTATTATTATATTATCCTACCATTTCTGTACGGCGTTCGGACGAAAGCAAATTGTGACCGACCACATTGCATCTTCATAAAGTCGTGTTATACCCATTCGTTCTTTTCTGACTCATTCATTCAAAAACGCTTGATTTTTTAACCGTTGCGTTGGTTGGAAATCTATGATGAACTCGAAAAATACGCGGTTTGTTTAAACTACTGTTAAATATTAACAAAGCGATTATGTGATCAATGATTATGTTGTAGTTGGTGAACTCGGGTCAGTCGCACATCGGTCTGTCCTGCTGTCACACCGCTGTCATTCTAATTAAGCTACATTTTTTTATATGGTGATATTTTTTTATGTAAAGAGTTTGGGACATTTTCGTTTATGATTACCTATGGATACCCAAATTCTAAAGTGTTTCTCGTGAAATTTTAAAATAATAAATATATAGGCTGATCGAACGTAGCCCGTTCGTCAGATGAATAATGTTGGTATTAGAAGCTACTAACAGATGTTGTTTTCTTTTTAACTTTTCTTTTTTTAGCTGCACTGCTAGACAAGAACGTCTTTCAAAAATTTACAGTCAAATTGCGGCACACTTATATTTTATCATTACGCTTGTACGAGTAATAAGTATTGCAGGTCGCGTTTCTGACCTTTATGTTAGAATACAATACACGCAAGTTCGCTGCTGCACATCCTTAGATATTTAATATAAGACAGAAAATTAATGTTTCAAGAGCGGACTCGACTCATTGATCTTTACACTCTCATCTGCCATTTTGTCAGGGAATCATCATCATAACATCCCACGAAAGGTCAACTGCAGGACAGGGAGCTCCCTCCAGAACTCCAGCAAAAACGCATGGTGCTTTGGAGGGGATTTACCATAGTCACCACGCTTGTAAGCGTTGCGGCTGGCGACCTGTTGTTGGTGACTGCAGTATGTAAGATGGTGCAGAAAGATGCTGCTGCCCATCCTCCGGTTCATAACCACTTAGTCGCCTCTTATGACACCCACGGGTAGAGATGGGTTGGTACTATTCTTTGGAATAAAATGCAACACACGGAGAATGACAATATTATTATCGTCTTTTAATGTGAACATTCATTTTGAAGTGGACTTTGAGCCTAAGAGTGAAATTTAACCATACATGAGCTGGGGACATTAGAGATTGTTGTAAATTTTGAACATAAGTGTCAAGACATGTCAGTTGAGCTAACTGGTATGAAAATAGTGCCTTTCAGTGTGATGACACATTTTCAAGTGGACTTTGAGTGCAAGACGAGGGAGATTCAACCTACGTTGCTGTGTGGTGTATTTGCGGATTTTCTATGTAGTTAACTGCAAACTTGACGTAAATGTACGGTCAACCGCTTGTCGGTAGAAACTTTTTCAACTCTGTTACCACGCAATAAGGTCCAAAATTGTTTCTACTGATGTGCGGCTGTGTGTACGAGTCTTTTTTAAGTGGGTTATAAAATGTAGCCCGCCAAGTTCCACAGTTATTTTCTGTTTTATAATGGCATTTGAATCTACATTTAAATAACTACCTTCCGAATAGAATCATCTGTTAAGAGATCAACAAATCATCACCAACATCATAAATAAGGTCATCATCAAATAAGAAAGAAGAAGATCAGAAGAAGATCAAAGAAGAAGAAGAAGATCATTTGTTAAGTTTAGCGCGCTTTCTAACCCTTTAATTCTATGTACTTTTGCGACTTTATGATAACAAGAGAATACTTAAAAGAAAATATTCAGGGATTTACTTGAAAACGATTTAAATTGGTATATTTAAAAAAAATATGGGTAAAATTTATAAAAGTTTTACATGCGAAGTTTTAGTTGTGTGGGTTAAAGTTTCTTTGTATGCCCCTTCAAATCCATCTCTTTCGGTTACTACAACACGATGATGCATGAAGGCAGTTTTTAATATACGTCTGGGAAAAATGTCTAAATAGCGTAGGACGTAAAATCAAGAGCAAGTTTCACACTTGCACTGCGACTATAGCGCGTAGAGCGTAAGAAATATATTAGTTTAGTTTAAGTTTATTTGCTTTTCAATACCTTAACAGTAACAATTATGTTCGAGTCGCGAGTGAATAGGCTTCTTCTGGGAGCGCTTATTTCATCGTTGACCTCATCATTGTCCTTAGGGCTGAATCCATTAAATATTTAAAAAAACCCGGTCAAGTGCGAGTTGGACTCGCTATAACCTTTAGTACTCCGATATACCTTTAGTATTTTTGGAAGCAATAAAGTCCATTTTTAGGACCGCAAAACTAAATTTGTTTGTAAAGGTTTTTTTTGCAGATTTCTAAAATACTGTGCAACTTAGAAAGATTGTTTTATTTTTGCAGTAATATTTACATAAATTTCTATCGACTGTAATTAATTCAGATTTTTCCTACGACAAACTTCGGTGATAAGGGGGGGGGGGGAATGGTATTTTTTTTTTTCATTTTTCATCATAACTTGAAAACTAAGACTCGAAAAAAAGTACAAGAATATACAATTTGAAATATGACCTATTTGGGCCCCCTTCACATCAATGGTCATAATTTTTTATATTCTTTCATGTGCAATTTAGTTGAGCAACCATCAAAACTATTCCAAATTTCAAGTCGATAGTGTAAGTGGTTGCCGAGGTATACAGGTGTGACAGACAGACGGACAGACAGACAGACAGACAAAGTCGCACCATAAGGGTTCCTTTTTTTACCATTTTTGGTATCGGAACCCTAAAGCTATATACGGTATATACTCGACGTGAACAGAAGAGTCGCTTGCACTATAGATAGGCAAGTCGAAACAACACAATGATAGACACTGGCTTGAGTTCTTATTAAAAAAAATCTGGACGCAAAATAAAGCTTTTGTAAAAAAAGAAAATCGGCTGAAACTATAAACAACTGGCCGTGTTTGGCGATGTGATTTCCACCCGGGGCTGTCTGCGCTGAGAACCACCCATCTGCAAAGCTGTATGGCAAACAGGGGTGGAGATATAAGCACAAGTATTGGCGTATTGTTCTGTAGCTGAAGTGATTTTTAAGTTTATAATTTTTGGTACGGAAATGAAAAATGTTGGTAGGTGAAAGAGATTTATTGACTGACAGACTGAAAGTACTAGATCAGATCCTTAGATCTCTATGACATATTTCGTCAAAGTCAAGTTGTATTATTTATTCATATTTGGTTATTCTTTGTCTTTTGGTCACTTTATGACGTCAGTTAAACTAAATCACTTTATAAACAAAGTGGCGCCGGCCAAGTGCGAGTCCGACTCGCGCCCTAAGGGTTCCTTACCTATCTACCATATGATATACTTTAGTTTTTAAAATCAAACTTTAAATTTTAAAAACTCCGCGACCATCCAACTTGACCCCTCTTTTATAGAAAAGTTCTTGAAACAGGAGCTCACCTTAATTGGTTACTACGAGTATTAGTTGTGAGAACAATTGAAATATTTAATGATTTTAGACTTTTCCCTTTATTTGTACTGTGAAACCTAGCTTCTTGCCAAATTTCATAATTTTAGGTCAACGGGAAGTACCCTGTAGGTTTTGCTTTTTTTCATAAATGTATGGAGATGAGGACATAAAAAGCCATATCTTTTGATTGCGTTGTTGTAAAAAATTAAAATTTTCAGCATTGTGTGGTTTATAGACCTTAATATTCGTTATCAATTTCAACCTGATACCTCTTCTCGTTTGTGAGAAAAAGGGTCTTGACAGACACACAGACAGACAGACAGACGGACAACAAAGTGATCCTATAAGGGTTCCGTTTTTTTATTTTGAGGTACGGAACCCTAAAAAGAAGAAGCGAAGCTTTAAAACGCATCCCTACGTGATCCCTTCTCTCACACCAGACAAGTTGACTGGAAGCGATCTCTTATACAGCATGTAGCAGAAAGGTGTGATAATACTAAAGAGTGTGAATCTGCCCGTGAAACTGAACAACTTTCCCCAAGGAACATAGGCCGAAATACGAAAATTTTCTGACCTCCCGTAAAAAACTACATCAGCTGATAGCGCATATTGTATGAGGTAAAATTAGATTTTTTCGGGTTTCGATCTATGTTCCTTGTGAAAAGTTGTTGAGTTTCATGGGCAGATTCTCAGATTCTCACATTTTCGTTACACGTTGTAGAGACGAGCTCGCCGTTGTAAACAGGTGACCTTTACGAAGCCCTGTGTATCGTTGACTTACACCCCATATTTACTCGTATGTGTCCTAAAAGGCAACTAAGGGATTTTATCTTAAACCGAAAGATGGGCAGGCAGCAGCATCTTTCTTATACTTTCGATTTTATCGGTATCTAAAAAAAAACCCCGATTTTGTCACTCACTCACTTAGTTTAGTGGGATCTTCTTGTCCAGCAGTCACACCAGCAGTAGAATTTTCGTTTGATGTTATGATAATGAAAATGACGTCACGCCCGAACTCTACGAAATACAAAGAAAAATGATTTGTGAGAATAATCAACAGATAAAATTAATCAAAAGTATTACTGGTCAAATCTGTTTCAATCTATTCGGCTATAAATATAAACATTAATAAAGCCACTGAATGCGGTAGCAGAAGCTATTAGGGAACAAATAAAATTGAATATCATACTAATACCACCCTAATTTTATATTTCCCTTGATATAAACATAGATCCCTTCGGAGCTTTTCGAGAGACGAATGTTACTAGAGGATTTTGGACTACATTGCTTACAAATAAAGCCGAAATGGTTTGGTGTGGTTGGTTGTGTCGCATAGCCCAAGTCCAAGGCAAAACCACTACTCTGGCAAGACCAATGAAAGATAAAATAGGTTTACTTAGAAAATTACTAAATAACCATTGACAGCAACGCAGACCGGATCAAAACACTAGATCTGTGTAGAATAGGAGTCCAATTAAGGAATATCCATCTTTTAACGATTGATTTTTTAAATTAAAAAGAACCCCGAAAAGGTGCGTAATGACCAAAATAATATAACATGAAAATTTAAATTCAGATACTAGTTATCTATTCTATATTTGTATGGCAGAAAAAGCATGAAAGTAGAATTAATGCAGTAGAAATGAGAGCGCTGAGGAGTATGATTGGTGTTAAACTGAGTGACAGGATTAGAAATAGTGTGATAAGAGAACGTTGTGGCGTAAAAGAAGTCGTAGTGACTAAAATTGAGAAAGGGATGCTGAGATGGTTTGGTCATGAAGTGAGGATGAATGAAAGAAGATTGACGAAAGAGATCTACAAGGCGAGAGTGAATGAGACCAAATTCAGGACGTTCTGAATAAAGGCCAGGTTAAAAGTACCCTAAACCGACGAGCATGTATGAACGGATTGATGAAAGTATAGGAAGCAAGGGAAGTATGTCAAGATCGTAGCAGGTGGAGAACTGTGGTCTCTGCCTACCCCGACGGGAACAAGGCGTGATATTTATGTATGTATGAATACCATACTTCATTTTGAAAAGAAAAACCGTTGATTTTTTTTGTGATGTTTTATCGCCCAGTGTTATGTGAAGGAGATTATGATATTTTCTTTAACCCATGTCAAAAAATTTACTTTAATATTAATAGTAATCCACATCTTTCGTTTAAGTCTAAGTAAGTCACACCACCATCAGAACAAGTTTTAACAATCGGTGTACTGTAAATCTAAATTACAATTTCAAACAACAATATTCAGCGACCCCAAAATATATCAGACATGACACAAGCCCCAAGGGACATTTGTCAAAGCTCTCATTTAAATCTTATTTGTAGTTTTAAGTTTGCAGAGTCAACAGTTTTAGTTTTGTGGGCGTTGGAGTTTGAAATTAGAGGTCCAGTGGGAAAATTCATTGTTTGATTCACACGGTCACAATTGCATTTTGATAGACGTTTCTTGAATATTATTTTTGTAATTGCTACGGTACACAGGATTCTTATCTAAATCACACCAATCTAATGGTGGCTCTAACTTTTTAACCAACGAAAAAAAAACGGAGGAGGTTCTTAAGTCGACGCGTATTTTTTTTTTATGTACTACCACGCATAACTTTTTACAGAGTAGTCCGGTTTTGATAATTCTTTTTTTATTGGAAAGGGTATATCCCGACGTTGGTCCCATATAAATTTGAAAAAAAAAAATTCTAACCCTAAGGGTAGGAAAACAGGGGATGATTGATTGTTCACTGACTGATTATAATGTATGACCACGCATAACTTTTTACAGAGTATTCCGATTTACCCTAAGGGTAGGAAAATAAAATTTAGAGTCACAACAAATTGTAAAATAAATACTTTTTAATAAAAATATTGAACCGCCGAAAAAACTAAAATGCAAGAAATAATAAAACTTTTTTATTTAACCTTAATAACAAAGTTCTTACACTAATGTAAGTATACCCGAGTAATTTTGAGTCAGCGCCGCCGCCGTGCATCACGCTTTACGTAATTAATTTCAGTATTTTTTCAGTATTTTTGGCGGTTTAATTTTTTTGTTAAAAAGTTTAATTCGACAACTTTTTAAAATCAGCAAAAAGAGAAAAAATTTGTATTCGTATTTGCAAATGTTTTGATTCTTTGTACAAATTGTTCCGTGAAGTCCGATGCCACTTATCTGATTGTGTAGAGACGATAACTAGAAGCGTTTAGAAGAAATAAAAAGTATGTTGATTACAATAACTAATTGTCTTCCAATCTAAATAATCACCAAACAATGCCACAGCAGGCTTTGATTTCAAAACAGCAATAAATCAAAATCCCTAAGCTTAAACAACAAAAGCATAAGTTCAACCATGGTTCAACCAATAAGCAAGACATCCACAAAACGCATCAGTTACATACAAACCCCTGTACGTACAGTCAAGAGCACACCAAGCTTGACACATTAAACTGTTCTTATTTTAATAGCCGTAAGACCTAAAGTCCCGCTGCGTTATCAAGCCTGACCTTCTTTTGATTGTACCCCTTAACTTTACTCACCGCATAAAAAGTAGACAAAAAAGTGCGGTAGTAGTTTCCGCCCAATCTCTTCGTATAGAAAATTGTTCACGGTGCTTTAGCGCGGACAATTCGGGCGTTTTATGAAATGGCCGGTTGCACCAAATTGGGGGTTTGCGCACCCGGGCGTTATAGAGTTTGCCCCACCGGCAAAATATTTATTTCATTACTCCTATTCATGGACTCTAATCTGAGTAGCAGGGAAAGTTTAAAGGCAAGACAGTTCGTGGGTTAGCTAGCTAAATTTTTGTAATATTTTAAAGTAAAATATTTTGGGGTATCACAGTGGTCAAGCGTAGCGACTATTTTTCATACCTTACCACAGTTTTTGTGTTAAAAGTTTTCGGGGAGGTTCTTGTCCAGGCACCAGGCAGTAGAGAAAACATAGGAGAAACAGACAGTTTTTACACTTTTTTATCTTGTTTTTTTAAATTAAAGGTGAGCAAAAAACCATAATCCATTTGTAAATAAGGGGTCGCCACCGTTTACAGTAGCTAACCTACAGTCTAATTGGGGCGACTTCTTTTGAAACCACAGCTATTTAATTAAAGCTTAGCAGTTCACTACTGGCCAGGCAAGAAACAAGAAGAATAAAAACCAAACTACCCCACTTTGACTGCAACAAAGACAGTATACGCACAGATCATAGCTTACTTCGCGGGGCGTCGCAGCAGGCTGGATTTGCGACCCCTGCCGCGAATTATCACACTACCCTAACGAAATACCACCCAAACGTCACACGAATAGAGTCCAAAATCATTTTCCAACAATTAGTCAACGACTTTACAATAGGACGCACTATTCTGAGGATAATACCACCATCAAACGTTCTACTATTGTCAAGAGAATCGTCACGCAATTTTAGGCTTTATTCCCCTGTAACAAAGCAGATTTTGTTAATGAGTTGGCGGTGAAGTGTACAAGGGTAAGTGAGATTCGTTTAATTCATCTAGATTGTCACTGCGACTCTTAATTTCAAGTGTGTGGGGTGTCTCGGAATATTTAAAGTGTTTGCGATTAACAAGTTTATAGCTTTGGCCCGAGGCTGGGTAGGATTTGAATTAATTTTCTTTATAGAATACATTTCAAATTATAAAATTTCTTGTTTTTGGCAATTGAAACAAATAATAATATAAAAAAAATATTAAATAGTTAGTTAAAAAACTCGAGTTATACATATTTTGGTAGACATAAATATGCATGGCATGAATATAAGAAGAGGTTTTCATATGCAATTTGAAAGACGTTGTTTGTAATCAATCATTAGGTTTTCAGAACTTAATAACTAACATAGAACTAGTTGTGTAATAGACTCATACAATATGTTTGTATTTTCCATTTTCATTGGCGCATGACTTAAATTTTGTTCTAGGTGGAGACAGAAAAGGCTTCATCATAGCATCCCATGAAACGTCCACTACAGGACAGGGAGCTCCCTCCAGAATTCTAGCTTTTGCTGGAAAAATGTGGAGGGGAAGTACCATAGTCACCTCGCTTGTTAGCGTTACGGCTGGCACTATGGACCGCGGTTGTAGGTGACCGCAGTAAGTAAGATGTAAGATACAAATGAGGATGCTGCTGCCCATCCTCCAGTTAAGCCTTAGTCGCCTCTTACGACACCCACGGGTATGTATGGGTTGGTACTATTCTTTGCCGGTACCACAGGGGTCCAAAAGGTTTACCAAGCAATTACTCTCTATAATCCATTTTTTTCGTTAATTCCTTCGCTTACCAATATATTTTGCAGCCATGAAACTAAAACCAGAGTATATTTGATGGAAAGAGTAACATTGTTTTTACAAACTTGTTCTTCTGACAGCTTCAGGCGATTGCTTTTAACATAGTAATAATACCTACAAAGTGTGTTGGTAAGCGTTTAGTTAATAAACGAAAAAAATGAATCATTGAGACTTTGTGCAGAGGTCAACGATGGATCAAGCTCAACTAGAAGAAGTCTATTCACTCGGAACTTGAACAGATTGGAGTTACACAGGGTGTAAGGGACGGTGTACAGAAAAATGAAAGGGCGTGTTCAGTCAACGAAACTGAACAACTTTCTCGAAGAAACGCTTCTGGTAAATGAAAAAAAAATTGACCTCTCCATACAAATTGCTCACTCTGGTGGAGACTAAGGAGAGGTCAATTCTTTTTTCATTATCCCAAAAAGTTGTTCAGTTTTGTTGACTGAGGACGCCCTTTCAGTTTTCGGTACACCGTCCCTTACCCCTCGTATGAACTTCAAGAATCGTCGAAGCTCACTCCGGATAATAAACACAATGGGTAGCCATGGGCGTTGGTTGCAGAGAAATTATCATCATCATACTCGTATCATGATTTATTTACCGGTTTATATTTGTATTTGTGTTTAGCTTTTACAACGCCTTGGTTTTATTACTGTTATGTTGTAAAAATGTTATGATTAATAATAAATAAATAAATCATTCCATGAAACGTCTACTGCAGGACAGGAAGCTCTATCCAGAACTCTAGCAACTCTTTGTTGTGGCATCCCATAGCACAGGACATTCCAGTGTGGGGGCCAGGATTCAAATATATTTCGTTAATCTTGTTTTTAGGGTTCTGTACTGTTGCGTCCGGTAGGACGTACTGTTATTTATCGGGATGCATCTAGTAAAACTAGCTAATGATGGTACGTAGGACACAGACAGAACATCCCCGCTCGCCGGCTGGCTATGAAGTGATATTCTCCCCGAGTACCCACATTTATTGTGTACGTCACATCTCTTCCTTTTTATATGATTTGAAATACTTTTATATATCATTCTTTACATAATACTTAATGGTCATCATAACATGCAGAATACAATTCAAATAGAGCGACTCGACTACCGTCTCGGATCGTGCTATGGCAGCGTAAAAGAGACGGCAAGAAACCACTGCAGCACGGCCTACTTTAAGAGTCGGCTTTATACAATGGGTTCCCTGTGTCGTGCTAGAATATCAAAGCACTATAAGTCTTACATTGAACCGATTTAGATACGATAGTATCATTATTAAAATTTACAACTTCGTTCATTAGGTAATTAAGTTTCTTCTAGGTACTGTCCACTTTTTTCCATTTTTCCTTTCATTTGTGGATGCTTCTTGCAACACTGAGAGTTCCAGTATTGTTGTTGTGGTCGCTGGCAGTCTAAAGTCATCTTTAAGCAGAAACTCCATCTGTGGACAATATTGCAGTATCTATATTCTCATTAAGGTGCAATTTCGCGCTTGCGCGCGATACTTAGGTAGTATTTACACTTATTTGTTAAAAGAACGCGTTTATTATAAAAGTCAGGGAGTGAGATTTCTGTTTTCTGATGAATTGTTAGGATATTTGTTCCAAATTAATTAGAATTTGAATTATTTTTTTTTTTAATTTATCCAAAACATTTTATAATATCGGTTTGTGCCACCCTCTTTACAAATAATACTTTTTTTTTGTCTTAAAATAGCAATTCCACAGTTAGTTATCAAGATAATCAGGATGCTTTTGGCAGTTTTTTTTAATACTATTTTAACTCGAGCATGACAAAGCATTTGTTTAGTCTTGGTTCATAAGAAACTGAACTGTCACCCTATCTGTGTGTGTGATATTGGAGCCCATTTTTTTTCTTTAAGTTTTACGAGTAGACATGTGTTGCTTTGCCATGGCATTAATGGCATCAAACGACCCATAGAAAATTTATGGTATTTATAATGTTTTTCAACTCTGGAAGATTTATGGCATCTTTCGACCCATGGAATATTTATGGCGTCGTTTGATCCATGCGTACACATTTGTGCATTTTTCGACCCATGGGTAATTGTGGCGTCTTTCGACCCATCGATTATTGTGGCGTCTTTCGACTCTTGTGGCGTCTTTCGATCCATGGATTATTGTGGCGTCTTTAGACCCATAGATTTTTGTGGCGTCTTTCGACAGTTTCGACCCATAGATTATTGTGGCGTCTCTCGACAGTTTCGACCCATAGATTATGGTTTTTTTTTTTTTGATCCATGGATTATTGAGGCGTCTTTAGACCCATAGATTTTTGTGGCGTCTTTCGACCCATAGATTATTGTGGTGTTTTTTGACCCATGGGCTATTTTGGTGTCTTTCGACTTGTGGCGAAATCAACACATGCCTTCCGACCACGCATATAAACCTTTATGGATATGAAAAGTCTTTCAAGACACGAGCAGGAATTGAACCCGCACCTTTGGACCGAACCAACTAGTATTTTTTGTATTTACATACACCAGACACCAGAAGCAGCACGATCCAATGCACTGACCACTGTGCTATCGCATCTAGACTCCCCCATTCACATGGTTCACATGCGTAGCTTTTCTCATATTAGTGGTGCAACAAGTATACAAATTATTTTATTTTTGATTGGCTAAATAATAATGACGTATTTACGTCTTGAAATACCCAATATTCAGCATATAACAGTTTCCTTATAAATACTTAATCTCTTTTTTTTAGCTTTTAATTCCTTATCTGTACCTACATATTATTATGAATTTAAAATTTTGAGACGCTGTTGTTAGGTATTTATATTTATTTGTGGTATTATTAAGACCTAATTTGTTTTCACAGCTAATACATGGAAGAACAAACTCTTGTGACACCTATGTATATTTTAATCGAAATAAAATATAGGTACATTTCCTTCTTCTTTTTTTTCTTTTTTTTTTTACTGTAAGTTTGGATCAATAAAAGAAGGTGTCTGTCTATATGTGTTTGTAACTTTTAAGGTCCCACATACACAATGGAAAAATACTAGCTTGATTTCGTTGCATCACCAATATAACTGAGGATTTCAATCCATTCGAGGATTATCGTTAAAACTAACTTTTCCTTTGTTTTGTTTTCGTTAGTTTATTTTGTGGCTTTATATAATATCAAGACTCTTTTATGATAAAAAGCAAACACACACACAAGTTGATATTTTGTTTTTACTCTTGGTACGTACTTATTACTTGTTATTTTCAATAGGGTGTTTTCCCGCACCTTGTGAAAGTTCAACTGGATGGCGCTGCTGATTATCGTCAGGAAAATGGAAACACTGATACTAAAGTATAGTGAAAATATGTTTGCATACGTTATACCTCGGTATGTCTATTTAAATCACATTGATTTGTCTCTTTTATTGGTTTTTATTCTAATATTTTTTTTCTGTTTTAAGAAATATCTAGTAATAGTAAAATTGTTTAGCGCCTAAGTTTCAACATTTTTTTTTAAGTAACCTCCACTCTGGTGCTGACTGAGAAACAGTACCATAACTAACTAACTAACTAGTTAAAAACCGTAGTTGAAAATATCATAGAAAATTGCCTATTATTGACATCTCACATCAGTCCGTTATATTGGCCAATAATGATGCTATGCGTATTTTACAAAACACAAAATATAGCTGTAAATCTCTTTATTTAATTTCTAGCAAATCTTTAATAATTCGTAGTTAATGGATATCACCTTTGTAATATTGCTCTAATTTAATAATTCATTAAGAGATTGTAATATCCAACAATGAATAAACTACTCGTATATTTGATTTGATTGAAAAACTATTTTTTTTTATACACTTGACGAAGGAAAGTACTGCAGCACCACAAGCACTTTATTTCGTCTTATGCGGCAAATTCTTATACATATGAAGTTTGTTTGACTTTCTTACTTACACCTACTTTCATTTAAGGATTCTGTGCTGCCACTGCTGGTCAGTCATCTTTGCATGTTTTCAATGTTAACCGGCACACAAGTTTTTCTCGAAATGTTTCCTCTACTCTAGTGACAATACTCAATGTGCCCACATACTATACTTACTTATCAACGAGCAACATTTGCTTTGTATAAATAAAAATATACATGTAATAAAAATGACTCGAGTTTCAATGAAATTTACTATTAGTGGTTTTCGGGCCGAAAATCGATCTAATCTCATGTGTACGAAACTTTTCGTTTTGCCTTATTTTTTCAAGATTCAGGAAACCCCTGGTGCCATGTCTTGGTCTGCTTCGAGAAAGGTTATTCGGAGCAAGCTCAGTTGCCTAGCTGTACCTACTTGTATATTATACTTTGTATGTAATATAGAGGTGTAATAATTATTGAGCCCATCTTTTTTACATGTATTTTTTTAGGATTTCATTTAATAACACTGCATCCATTCCGTACCTACTTACCAAGATTTATAATTAATAATAAAAGTTAATAAGTAGTTTTAAGGTGTTTGTTAATGATGTATTAAACAAAAATATTTGGTAGGTAGGTAATTATAGTTGGATCAATAGATATTTATAAGCAGTTAGCACAGTGAAATTTGTTCCACATCAAGAGTTGTTATTTATATACCTGCTTTATTTTTTATTCTTGTCTTGGTATTTTGGTCCTGTCTACCGAATATCTACTTATTAATAATAAATTGTTTACAACACGATTAGCTGGTATTGCTTCATAAGCAGGTTATATACTATACATAGTGCAGGTGATTCTGTTGGTAATCTTTAGTTGGTTGCCTATATTTTGTTAACGTCAAAACACACGTCAAAACGTCGTCGTACTCTAGTAAGTTGGGTGCATAGGTAGGTACGGTACTACACATAGTAACGAGTTTTATTTACCATTACGTCGGTGTCATAATGAGCACTTACGCAAGCATATAAGCACTTACGTAAAACCTCACAAACCCTGGTGTCAGAGTTACTGATCTGCCTATAATAACTAGAACAACCGTTTAAGCCTGCATCCCGAAGCACGCATTCATATTATTTTAACGGTCAATCAAGTAGCTTTATTATGCAACGTCTTAACCACTTTTGTTTGACGTGTCTCCACGAGGATTCGGTCCCAAAAATTATGGTTCGAGAACCGCAATTTCTAAGTTGGTACAGTCAAGAGCCTGACACATTGAACTTTGTACCGTTATTATTTCATTAGATGTACGGCTGGATTCGCACTACCAGTATCAAGCTTGACCCGTTGTTTACTGCACTATAGATTACCTACAGAGGCTGATAAAAATATTTTGTTTGCTTTGTTTTTGTATAAGTATTAGGTTATTTAAAGGAATTCACACACGTGTAACAATTTAGTTCTTGTGTAGGTATTAGCAGCTACCAACTGTAAATTACCTAAATTACCTCGGTACCAGAAATAATGCATCATTAAAATACGGTCAGGCAGCCATCAGCGGAAACAATTGAAGAAAGATATATTTGAAACGCATTACCGTAATTTTATTTTTCTTGAGTGTGAGAAATAAGGCACAGCAAGGGCTAAAGTGCCACACACATGAGAGCCTAAGCGAAATTCTCTGTATATTTTTCGAAACCTACTTGTAACATTGTTTGGGATGGCGGTCGAACACTTTTAAACAAACGGTTCAATTTTATTAATCAATGCATAATTTTGCAAATACGTGCACGGAGACATTTTTCAGTGTGGATATGTGTCTAATCCTCCTTTTTCCATTGCTTGAGATGGCAAAGGTTTTTCTAGTTTTTTTTTTTTTTTTTTTGCGGATAATTTGAAAATATTGTCAAAAATTGGTTTCCACTCACCACGCTTTCATTTCATCGTCGTCGCCACTGTTGCGTCCGGTAGGACGTACTGTTATTTATCGGGATGCATCTAGTAAAACTAGCTAATGATGGTACGTAGGACACAGACAGAACATCCCCGCTCGCCGGCTGGCTATGAAGTGATATTCTCCCCGAGTACCCACATTTATTGTGTCACATGTACCTCAAAATAAAAAAACGGAACCCTTATAGGATCACTTTGTTGTCCGTCTGTCTGTCTGTCAAGACCCTTTTTCTCACGAACGAGAAGAGGTATCATGTTGAAATTGATAATGAATATTAAGGTCCATAAACCACACAAGATCTGAAAATTTAAATTTTTTACAACGACGAAATCAAAAGATATGGCTTTTTATGTCCTTATCTCCATACATATATACAAAAAAGCAAAACCTACAGGGTAATTCCCGTTGACCTAAAATTATGAAATTTGGCAAGAAGCTAGGTCTCACAGTAAAAATAAAGGGAAAAGTCAAAATATTTCAATTTTTCTCACAACTAATAGTAACCAATGAAGGTGAGCTCCCGTTTCAAGAACTTTTCTATTAAAGAGGGGTCAAGTTGGATGGTCGCGGAGTTTTTAAAATCAAAGAGCAAAAGCTTTTAGTATATCATATGGTAGATATGTACGGAACCCTTAGGGCGCGAGTCCAACTCGCACTTGGCTGGTTTTTTAACTAATTGTTGTTTTGTTTATTTAATCTTATATGAGTTTTTGGTTCGGAGAATGGCCGCCTTCCAAACGTAATTTTACTTCTTCTTGCAAAAACATGAAATTAACACAAATTTTCCAGCCTCATAACATCCCATAAAACGTCCACTGCAGGATAGGGAGCTCCCTCCAGAACTCCAGCAAAAATGCGTGGTATTTTGGAGGGGATTTACCATAGTCACCACCCTTGTTAGCATTGTGGCTGGCGACAGCTGTTGTTGGCAACCGCAGTTTGTAAGATGGTACGATACACAGAAAGAAGCTGCTGCCCATTCTTAGGTTTATAATCCCTTAGTCGCCTCTTACGACACCCACGGGTAGAGATGGGTTAGAAATTATACTTGTAATCAAACATGAGTACTCTAATACACACATTCGGATGAAAAAAATCAAAGGAACACAACCCATTTCAAATAATTCCACACAGACACAACATCCTTATTGTCTTGTGTGAGAATCACCGGACCTTACCCGAAAACATCCAATCGACGCCCAAATTGTTTTCCATGGGCCCAAAGGGATGTTTATTAGATTCACAAGGAAGGGACGCTTAGGTACATTACCTATGTTATGTACTACCGACCCTACAACGGCTCGACTTCGCTTGATCAACATAAATTGTCATTCGCAATTTGAAAGATGTCTTTGGGGGTATAAAACATAAGAGGGGTAAACATTAATGGTGATCTCACATCTCGTGAAAGAAAGTGTGTTATGAAGGTAATAGTAGAAGTTTTATAAGGCAGCGTTCAGGAAAAGCCACAATACCTTCTCGTCCAAAATACCACAGTGTCTCAAGGTGAAAGTCTTGGTCACCGATGAAGTCACACAGTTGAAGTTTCTCTGCGGGTTCGAATCACAAACGAGGAGATCTATAAAATAACTAAAATAACCCACATACCCCTAAGAATCTCTAAACTAAGGTAGCAGTTGGCAAGCACTCCACTCCAAGAACCGATGGCCAAAGGGGCGTGAAGTTTCTATAGTGCTGACCAAGACCGATAGGCAGGTAGACCGATGATCTAGTCAAAGTCGCGGGAAGCAGTTGGCTACGAGCTGAGCAGTAGCGGTCTTCGTAGACATGTCGTAGAGATCTCTAGTTAGAATTTATGTCCAGCTGTGGACGTATTTCGGCTGATATGATAATGTGTTCTGTTTCTCTTTTACGCTAGATGAAAACCTTACAAAAACGGCCCGACTTCGCTTGATCAACAATAATTGATAATAATATTTCTAAAGGTATGCAGAAGAAATCTTTCAAAAGTGAAAGTATGAAGGTATAAGTATTGGTGTGATTTGAAGCTTCTGAACAGATTTCACTGAAACTTTTTAACGGATTTCAAAAAAGGAGAATGTTCTCTATTTGTCGACCATATTTTTTATGTATGTTCCGCGATATCTCCGCCAATAGTGAACCGATTTGAATGGTTATTTTTTATTCAATAGGGTTTGTATTAGGACAAAAGCATCTAAGTATTTACTGTTGGAAAATAGTATAATCCCACAAAAAAATGTGAAATGTAAAATTTCACTCGTTTATTTTATGGAAAAAACTTCTCAAACGTTTGTACTATTAAGTCCTTAATTTATACAGCAAGAGAATTTTTATATTACCAAATAACACCCATTAAACTCTCAACAAATAAATTATTTAAATTCATTCAAGCCCCCTAGCCACGATAAAAACATCTTCAGCAAACTCAATAAGAATCGAACTCCGGACCCATGTGTTCGAGTGTACACTCGTGCCGTACTTGTATTGTACACTACACCCCATGTCAGTATTGTACATTCGTCATAATCATAACCCCGACAAGTTACTATGCGATTTTATAATATACAGAATGATTTTTTATATACGCCGTTTGTTGGTAAGTTAAGCTAAATCTTCTGATAGGCTGGACTATTGTATCAAAAATATTCAAACAAAGATATTCTATGTTAATTATTCCGCAAGTTTCCAACCAGCCTACTTAGCACGCTCCCCGAGAGAAAATATATCTCGGAGAAATGTCACTTTAATTGGGGATTTATGTCATCTAATCTATCACTTCCAAGCACGAAGAAATGTCAGGGAGGAAAATGTTTAGCAAATTTACAAATTACGTTTTTGATATTTTAGACTGAGATAGCTTTATACACTAATACATGTAGCCATCCTTGTCTTTAAAAATGTGTCGCACTGCTCGGCTGTCAAAAAAACGTGTCTTTAATCTATGGGCCTAGATAAACTGACAACTGGAGCGTGCTAAGTCGGCTGGTCAATTGACCTAATCTTTATCCTAAAGTCCAAACAGATATCTTCCATAGATTTTGTATGAAGTTTTTGAACGATGACGTCATAATTTTTGTCATCGTTTAGTAACTTTTTAACACTAAATGAATTTTAAAATTATGTACAACGTATGAAATTTAATTGATGAAATTTAAAATTACTTGGTTTTCATAAATTTTAAATGATTATTTCTTAGATGTAAACAGTATTTCATTTTATTTTTGACCAAGGAAACTCGCGGTTTGTAAAACGTGGAAAAAACTAAAAGCGCTTTTTTCTGTGGAATATTAGTGAAGTCAAGAAACTAAGAGTGCATACGATATTGCATATTACTGCAAAATTAATACATTTAGTCAGTACCATCTAAAGCATTTTTAGCTTGACGCTTTGAAAAGCTACTCTTGCAACTTTGCAACTACGACGGTTTAAATAAGAAAGGAAAATCTCTCTTAAGTATGACATATCTCTCTAGATGTACTTTACACATACAAATTATACGTCTAAAGCAGTATCACTTAGTGCAATTACGAGTATACATCTTAGTGCAGTCTCAGACCTCAGAGGATTTATCAATAGGATACCCAGTGTGACAATGACGTACAATGGTTTATGTCCATTATTTTTGGTTAATATCGGTGTTATTATTTTTTTTATAATACGCCGATATTAACAAAAAATAATGGGCATAAACCATTATTCATTGTTGATTATTTTCAGGTTGAGTAGAGGCAATTTTTCTTGACGTTAAACTGTCGTTAAAAATATATTTTTTGAAGTCATCCCCCTGTATAACAGTAGTATAGGAATAAGTACTCAACAATAGTTGAAGATTGCATAATTGACATGTAAAAATGATGGGGGCAAAACAGCGGGTGGTTTGTTTCTTTGTAAATTTTGTAATTCAATGTAGAGCACTGCGCCTGCAATGTTGATCGATTTCTGCCTATCAAACATTGTCTCTGAGAAGCAAACAGCAATATGGGTGTAAGGACTTGTTTGTGAAGCGACGTCATTTAACTAGCGTCACTATAAATGCAGCGACACACCTGCAGAAATTCCGCGTCGAAACGATTCGCGACGTATCTTTCCGTCAGTATAATCGTATAATACAATTTTCGTCAATACAACACACAAAAATGGTTAACGGAATAAGCGAAACTGAGAAAATAGTTTATTCAGAATCGAGAGTAGAATCAATTTCACGGGTGTTTGGTAGGGGTAATTATTTTTATTTTATTATTTAAATTTTTGCCGTTTCTTTTCTAAATATTTCTGTGGATACGCGCGCTGGCAGCCGGCGCCGCGCGGTTCATGAGTGGTGAGGAGGGGAGGCAAGTGGGCGTGGCGTACGCGGAGTGCGCGGACTAGAACAACGATGAAACTAGAACAATCATGAAACTTTAAAATAACAATATCTAGAATTTTTTTATATTATTTTTACGGGAATGGATTTTATTTTAATAAAAATCTGTTGGGGTTTCGCTTATTCCATTAACAGATTGTATATTTCAAAAAATTATGTAAAAATTTTCCAAATTCAATTTCTTCAATTTTATCACAACACTACCACAAAACAAATGTTACACTTGCGGTAAGTCCCGCCCGGCGCGGAATTTCTGCAGGTGAGCGCTTTTGGAGACGCATATTTATTATTATATTAACAAAATAATAGGTCTTTACCTATGAAATTGCCGTTTTGTATGGCAAATTTTAGGTAAACTCAATTTTCAGTACTAACATTTTTGCATTTATCTTATTTTTTTTTTTTGGCATTATTGGGAAGACATTAAGCTAACAGAAGCTTAAATTTAATTTTCGAGAAATATTCTCTGTAAAAAAATATAACAAATCTAATGATAAAATCGGACCACATTTAAGACGAACAATTTTCGAACCTTTAATTTTATATATCAAACTAAAAATAAAGACTTTATTTTATGCGTAAATTGATAACCTTAAAGTCAACTTTCAAATATAATACAAATGGAAAAAGTAGCATTAGAATTATAGGAATTCTGATCTCATTAATCTGTAAGAAAATTTCGGCAATTTCATAGGTAAAGACCTATTATCTATTCAATAAAATAAATAAATTTGGACGAGTTGGAATAAGTAAATGCGCTGGATATTATGATGACCAAGCTTAAATGCTATAAATTTTAAGTGCAGCGGAACACTTGCGGTAATTCCGTTGCTGAAAGTTCCGATCCAAAAAATCTGTCGAACATGACACCAGCGGAAATTCCCGAGCGTAATGAGCGGAACTCTTCGCGTCGAAAAGATCTGCAGGTGTATCGCTACACTAAAGCTTTCATTTACCAAGGGCTGTAAGGCTGTCTGTCCATAGATGCGGAGCGAGGTAGCGGAGCGGAGAAACGAGGAAATATTAACCAATAGGATTGCATAAAAACTCCGCACCCTAAGGCTGCCTGTCCATTGAAGCGGAGCGAGCTGGAGGAGCGGAGAAACGAGGAAATATTAACCAATAGGATTGCATAAAAACTCCGCACCCTAAGGCTGCCTGTCCATTGAAGCGCAGCGAGCTGGAGCATCGGAGAAACGAGGAAATATTAAGCAATAGGATTGCATAAAAACTCCGCACCCTAAGGCTGGCTGTCCATTGAAGCGGAGCGAGCTGGAGGAGCGGAGAAATGAGGAAATATTAACCAATAGGATTGCATAAAAACTCCGCACCCTAAGGCTGCCTGTCCATTGAAGCGAAGCGAGCTGGAGGAGCGGAGAAACGAGGAAATATTAACCAATAGGATTGCATAAAAACTCCGCACCCTAAGGCTAGCTGTCCATTGAAGCGGAGCGAGCTGGAGGAGCGGAGAAATGAGGAAATATTAACCAATAGGATTGCATAAAAACTCCGCACCCTAAGGCTGCCTGTCCATTGAAGCGGAGCGAGCTGGAGGAGCGGAGAAACGAGGAAATATTAACAAATAGGATTGCATAAAAACTCCGCACCCTAAGGATGCATGTCCATTGAAGCGGAGCGAGCTGGCGGAGCGGAGAAACGAGGAAATATTAACCAATAGGATTGCATAAAAACTCCGCCCCGCAATCCTATTGGTTAATAATTCCTGGCTATCCATTGAAGCGGAGCGAGCTGGAGGAGCGGAGAAACGAGGAAATATTATCCAATAGGGTTGCATAAAAACTCCGCACCCTAAGGCTGCCTGTCCATTGAAGCGGAGCGAGCTGGAGGAGCGGAGAAACGAGGAAATATTAACCAATAGGATTTCATAAAAACTCCGCACCCTAAGGCTGCCTATCCATTGAAGCGGAGCGAGCTGGAGGAGCGGAGAAACGAGGAAATATTGACCAATAGGATTGCATAAAAACTCCGCACCCTAAGGCTTCCTGTCCATTGAAGCGGAGCGAGCTGGAGGAGCGGAGAAATGAGGAAATATTAACCAATAGGATTGCATAAAAACTCCGCACCCTAAGGCTGCCTGTCCATTGAAGCGGAGCGAGCTGGAGGATCGGAGAAACGAGGAAATATTAACCAATAGGATTGCATAAAAACTCCGCACCCTAAGGCTGCCTGTCCATTGAAGCGAAGCGAGCTGGAGGAGCGGAGAAACGAGGAAATATTAACCAATAGGATTGCATAAAAACTCCGCACCCTAAGGCTAGCTGTCCATTGAAGCGGAGCGAGCTGGAGGAGCGGAGAAATGAGGAAATATTAACCAATAGGATTGCATAAAAACTCCGCACCCTAAGGCTGCCTGTCCATTGAAGCGGAGCGAGCTGGAGGAGCGGAGAAACGAGGAAATATTAACAAATAGGATTGCATAAAAACTCCGCACCCTAAGGATGCCTGTCCATTGAAGCGGAGCGAGCTGGCGGAGCGGAGAAACGAGGAAATATTAACCAATAGGATTGCATAAAAACTCCGCCCCGCAATCCTATTGGTTAATAATTCCTGGCTATCCATTGAAGCGGAGCGAGCTGGCGGAGCGGAGAAACGAGGATATATTAACCAATAGGATTGCGGAGCGATTGCGGGCGATTGCGGAGCGGAGTTTTTATGCAATCCTATTGGTTAATATTTCGCTCCGCCAGCTCGCTCCGCGTCAATGGACAGGTACCCTTAATCGAGTGTCATTTCTGCAACATATCTTCTATTCTATCAGAAACACAAAAAAATTATTGAAATCATCCGAGGCGTGATTTTGACAGAATCAATTGTGCGCATGATCATAAATACTTTGCAAATGAACCATGGTACTTTAACAACTTCGTACAATTCATACCACAAGTTTTGTTAAAACTTGTTAAAAACCAATGAAGTATGAAGTAATTGCTTTATAAAGAACGCAAGTCCATAGATGTTTTATTGACAAAATGTAACAATATTTTCGTTTCTTTTGTAATTTTTGTCGGAAGTACAATTTTAATGTCAAATGAAGTGTCTATATTTTTTGATCAACGGTTGACCAACATTGTATGGTATTTGGCAGTAGTATACGGTGAATGTCCTTCTACCATCTGAAGTTGCGCCGCAGGATACCACGAATACTTCGTTGATATTCCACACATTTGCACAAAGCGCTATGAAACATCTTTTATATGCGCACAGCTCAGGCGTGGACTTCTCTACCTGCGTCTGTGTTCCCGACTTCATACAACCTGAATCTATAATCTACAAGGTGTAACAAAAAGGGTATGTCAACCCTGAAAAATGTAATTCTGCCCATGAAACTGAACAACTTTTCCTAAGGAACATAGGTAAAAAAAAATCAGCTCCCATACAAAATGTGCTAACAGCTGATTCAGTTTCTATGGGAGGTCAAAAAATTCTTTCGTATTTTGACCTATGTTTCTTAGGAAAAAATGTTCAGTTTCATGGGCAGATGGACACCCTTCAGGGTTGGTACACCCTTTTTGTTACACCTTGTATAAATCGCCAGAAAATTGCCTTCTTCTGGGTCATGTCGTTCCATCGTCGACCTCATGTCTGTCCTCAAGGCTAGATCAAGGTCAAGAGTAGGTAAGCCCATTGAACATAAAAAAAATTCAAAATGTTCGCAAACGGATTCCTAAATCGAAAAATGATCTTAGAAGACTTACATTATTTTTAAAAACCTTTCCAATGACATCCCACACTAAGGGGTTGACAAGAAAAAAAAAATCGTCCCTACTTTACTTTTTGGGGGAGGTACTCCAAAAAAATATACATATTTTTCAAAATTTTATTCTACCACTTTGTCGGCGTGGATGATATGTATATTTGTACAAAATTACAGCTTTCTAGTACTAAGGGTCTCTGAGCTAAGCCGCGGACAGACAGACAGACGGACATGACGAAACTATAAGGGTTCCTTTTTGACTACGGAACCCTAAAAATGGATTTTAAGCTTTTGACACCCTTTTGCATAACTAATATAGGGTGACTTTTAATTAGTTCTTGATAGAAAAAGGTATGAATGTACTCTTTCCCCAAGGAACATAGTCGAAATACGAAAATCAAGTTTTGACTTCCCATAGAAACTGCATCAGCTGATAGCGCATTTTGTATGGGAGGCAAAATTTGGTTTTTCGTATTTCGACCTATGTTCCTTTGGAAAAGTTGTTCAGTATCATGAGTACATGCATATCTTTTGCTATCAAGAACTAATTAAAAGTCAACCTATATATCTTCAACCTGATATCCCTACCTAAACATTCAATACATAAAACAATAAAACGTCTGCCACATTGTTGTAATGAACAATAACAAAATTAACTTAGATTAAACAATTGATAAATTGTGCAAATTATAATGTTAATTGTTTCATTTAAATTGTGAATCGTATTAAAATATTAGTTTTGTGACAGTATGTTATCTTGTTTAAGAATACTGCGACTTACATTTTGCAAGGTAGATAAGTTATGTAAGTAACTAAGTTTATTTTATGATAAGTTTATTTTTGAACTTTTGAGCCCGTGTGATACCGTCAAAGAACCCATCTCTATCCCATGTTGTCGTAAGAGGCGACTAGGGATTAGCTAGCTGAGCCCGCTGACAGACAGACAAAAAGACATCAGAGGCATATCAATAGGGTCCTGTTTTTCACCCTTTGGGTACGTAACCCTAAAACAGCAATATTTTAATCATACTTACCTTTTAAAATTGATTACTTAGTATTTATGTATTTTAAATAATATTTAATGATTTTTTTAGTTTAGATATTATCTAAACTAAAAAAATCGTATTTTTCATGTTTGTCTATTCTAATTCTAACACAATTGGGCAACAACATTTAAATAAGATATTTGCATTCAGATTTCCCAAAATCCTAAAGTTGTTTGCCATCGACATACGACGCAGCTTATCAAAACTATCTGCGGTAAGTGTGTTGAGTTTCCAGAGCTAAATCCATACGAAAACATTCATAACATCCCATGTGCCACGTCCACTGTAGGACAGGGAGCTCCTTCCAGGACTCCAGCAAAAAGGTGTGGTATTACTTTGGAGGGGATTTAGCATAGTCACCACGCTTGTAAGCGTTGCGGCTGGTGAGCAATTCATAAGCCCTTAGTCGCCTCTTACGACACCTACGGGTATATCTATACCCGGAGGCGACTAAGGGGTCCCAACCCATCTGGGTTGGGACTGTTTTTTGCCGGCACCACACGGGACCGGTAGAGATGGTTTGGTACACACGGCCGCAATCGGTAGAAACACTTTTGGACCTTATGGCGTGGTAATAGAGTTGAAAAAGTTTCTACCGACAAGCGGTTGACCGTACTATAGATTGGTTGGTTTGGTAATACAGATGGGACGAAAACACTTATTCTCCTAAAACTCTCATTGCCCTAGCCTTAGGGCCTGTCCGCGCAGCGAATTTTATTCGCGCGATATTTATTCGCACGAATTATATCCCGCGCGATTTTTTATCGCAATTCTGTAACACATTGAATCCTATAGGAGTATCCGCATTGCGGGAAAAAAATCGCGATTTTTTGCTATTGAAATAGTGGAATATAATTCGCGCATAGCGGAATATAATTCGCGCGCGCGGTGAAAATTCGCGCGAGTCGAATAAAATTCGCTGTGCGGACAGGCCCTTAAGGTGGCTTTCCACGAGGGTTGTGCTAGGTAGCAGCTAAAAAAATCCAACCAATAGGATTGGTCCACTTGGCTGCGTTAGAAAATGGAGCAATCCCATTGGATGAAAAATTTGCTACGTAGCGTACCATAAATCTGGTGAAAATTCACCCTTAATTCTTGTTACGGAGTCGGTTATCTGGCCTAGGGGATTTGATGAGGGTACTGGTTTTACACAGAGCGATTGCCATCTGACCTCCGCGCAACTCAGAGGTCAAACCAGATCCGACGCTAGATTCGGCTTTGCCAGGTTATTGGTCTAACTGGTTGTCGGAGTCTTCAAGTCGCCAATGGCCTCTGTCTTGGCTTTACACTTGGCACTTGTCTTGTAGCTTCGGATTATTATGAAAGGCAAGTAACAATCTATAAGGTGATGACTGCTTACGTTACATGCCGATAATTTCGCCTTCTTGACACTGCATTTTCCAAAATTAACACTCACAAAAATATGTTGAATAAAATTAGTAATATTTTTTTGTATGGCTCGATCTCGATTATTAACAGCCTAAATACCGAATGTAATGTCACAATGTTTTAAAAAATGAGCACACGGGTGTTTGAATAGCATAAATTACTCTCATTGTGGACTGATGAGAAGAAAAGTGTTAACGATTAGTTGTCTTTATAATGATATACCAATAAAATTCCCGAATACTATTCCGTTTTTACTGAGTTGGCCGTCTACCTTGGTTTTAACGTACTCGTAATAGTGTAGGCAACGAAGCAGTTGACCCCAACACAATTCTCTCAGGCAGATTTTATTTGACAGGATGATAAAGTATCATGAATTGTAAATACAAAATGTCCAAAAAAAATTAACAAAAAAATTTTTTTATACATTTTTTGTAATTTTTGTATAGACAAATTAAAAGTACCGATTTTTTTTGGATTTTTTTATAGAAGGTTTGTCTCATATAGTTTAATACCCCAGCAAAGTTTCATCGACTGAGGATTTAATGCGGGAATCTTCATACAACGATCCCCTTCGTTGCCTAGACTATAAAGCGACTGCCATCTGACCTTCGCAACCTAATGTGATCAATAAGGTTTTGTTAGGTTAGTGGCCAACCAGAATATCAGAATTTAAAGGCTGCTAAATGGCCTCTGACTTAGCTTAACGACTACTTTGAGTGACAGTGACGGGACCATGACAGAGCATGAAAACAAAAAAAATGCACATTTAAAGATATATTTTATTATTTTATCAGAAAAAAAATTAAGCATAAAATATTTTTTTAATTGATAGAATAGTAGGTAAATTTTTCTCTTACGTTTTCGAAACCCATTCATTCACACTTCGTGTAGTAAAATTTTGGCGGCTAACTTTAAACTAATTATTTCTTCTGCTTATCTTTTTATTCAATTAAATCTCAGCTCAATTATTATTTAAAGCAAGTAACAGAAAAAAAACAATAATAATAAAGTGTGATAGACGCACTTTTCTCCATGACAGTCTCAAGAATCCTCATAAAAGTAAAGTTAGTTTGTCTAAACAAACATTGCTATAATTCTGTCATTCTTCATACTTTGAGTATTTGTTCTTTTTTAGATGACTTGCATTGCAACACACAAGATTCTTCTATTTGTTATGTGATATGGTGATTATGAATGATGGTGTTGTATTATTACAAAATGAGCCTGATTTTTTAATTTCTTTTGCGAAATACAAACCTTCTGGCTAATTTAATTTACTGTAGCGAAACACCTGAGGAAGTTCCGAGTCGGTATCCCTTCTGTCCGTAGCGGAAATTTCGGCGGCCGTAATCCGGGTCGGAACTTGCTTTAAGGTCTTGGTCTCTTGTTACGTTTGCTTTTTAGTAGTGTTGCGAACAAATTGTGAATTAAATCGAAGAAATGGATTATGAAAAAATTTGTAATGATTTCTGAAAAGAAAGTATTTAAATTCCTTTTTCCATTTTATTCACATTTTGGTCCGACGCGGAATTTGTGCAGCAGGTGTGTCGCTACACTTAAACAGCCCGTCACTAAATTCTGCAGCAGCGTGTTCGTCAAAATGCGGCATAAACTTAAGTTTACATTTAATATAACATGACAGCCATCGGTTTGCAAAATAGAAAATCGCAAAACTTCACAACCACAGCGCACAGGCAGGATTCGAACCTGCGTGTTCTCCGTCAGTACTGGAGACGCTTTACCAACTAGTCTCCGTGGTCCTTCCTGCTTTTCTACTTTATAGATTTATCCGAACACAGAAAGTGTTAAAATAAAAATCATTTTCAGCGATCGGTTTATCTATACTTAAAAGTAAATCTTTGTTGGTGAAAATCTGGCAACACATCTCTCTCAGTCTGCCGCAAATCTAGGGTTGCTAGGGGCAAAAGGTCGCCTCTTCAACTCAATTGTTGCAGAAATCTGACTGTACATTTCCAAAAATGTTTAGGGGGGTACCACAGTCACCAAGGTTGTTTGCGTTGCGGCTGATACAATGAACCGCGATGGTTAGTGGCCGCAAAGACTCTACTGTGTAGAGTCTGACTAGAGTCACGTAGAGTCTATTCTAAGTAACGTATGATGATACAATACGCAGAAGGACTCTGCTGCTCATCATCCTCTGTGTTAAAAAACGTTTTACCTCACAAGCTCGAAAAACTTTGCTTTATCGGTCAAATCTGCGTGCAAATGTTATTTTTGGCCGCTAACGTGGAAGAGGTTTTTGAACGCGATGATGAATTATGGTATACTTAAGGTACTGGCGCTATTAATTAGAAGTTTCCTCGCTTTAGGCAGCAAAGTTATTTCGCTTCCCATGCCTTAAAACCGTCGCTACGCTCAGGATTTTTCTGGCTCAATCTTAGGATCATGTTGGCGCGTACACAACGCGACGTCAATTAAGTACGTCGCGCAAATTATGCTGCGTCTGGTCCTACTCTAATTCTAGCCGGCAACACCACACGGACGATAAAATAATTCTCTATCAATTTTTTTTTTTGTGGGTACGCAGGCACCGACGCAGGTTTTAACGAGGGTCAAACATAATTAAATGCAATATTAAACTCGCTTTCATTTCTTTATAGCATAGATTGCACATATAGGGTGATTTTTAATTAGTTCTTTATAGAAAAAGGTATGAATCTACTCATGATACTGAACAACTTTCCCCAAGGAACATAGGTCGAAATACGAAAATCAAATTTTGACCTCCCATAGAAACTGCATCAGCTGATAGCGCATTTGTCAAGATCGTAGCAGGTGGAGGACTGTGGTCTCTGCCTACCCCAACGGGAAAGAGGCGTGATGTTATGTATGCATTTTGTATAGGAGGTCAAATTTGGTTTTTCGTACTTTGACCTATGTTCCTTGGGAAAAAATGTTCAGTATCATGAGTACATGAATATATTTTGCTATCAAGAACTAATTAAAAGTCACCCTATATATTTACAAAAAGTTGATACATGAACTATGTTAACAAAGGTGAGCTTATCTCTATGAGAGATCTCTTCCAGCCAACCTATCTGGTGTGAAAGCGAGTCATCACAGCATTTCATTTCATTTCGTTATTGATATACCTACCTACCTATAGTGCGGTCAGTTAGCTCATTCGCGTAGACACGCCTTACAATTTCACCAAATTTTTTGATTATTGAATTTCAAAAAATATTCATAGAAAATTCAAGAATTGGCTTCCAAAAAAAATTGAGAGCTATGTACCTAACTAGGACCTGGAAAAAATTTGGTGCAATTCGGTGAATTTGGCGATATAAGACTATAAGGGACGGGACTACTACTTAAATATTGATAAATAGGACTAAAACTATTCTAATCAATTAACTTATTTTTATTTTCATGATCTGATCTATAACAGCCACGAAACGGCTAGTTTATCAGAAAATATAGTAACTAAGCTCCTTCTCATCTCAAGTCTATACCTCTTATATTTATAGACTCTGAACTCTTCATAAAAAAATCCTCGTTAACCACAGATTAGAGAAACTCCAAAGAAAATAAAGGTTCTAGTCACAGACCACCCAAAATTTTTGAGATTCTGTGACGCAATTCGCGCTATAGTGTACAGCTATCCTTATCACTTGTCTTGGGATGTCTGGTGCGTTATTATGATAGAGGTCGTTAAACTTTTTTTTATCATAAATAAACACCGACACGTAAAAAGACAAGAAGTTTAAGTTGTTCCTATTTTTTTATTATGTGTCAAAAAAAAATAAAAAAAAGAATCTAATTCCAAAAGGAAAATATCAAAGTCACAACAATTTTATTAATCCATTCGTATTATATCATAGGCACACCTCGGAAGCTCCATACAATCGGGCTCAAAAGTGACAGCTGTCATTTTTACACGCGCAAATGTGTGGGTGGGTTAAAGATGTGTGAGTGTAGGGTTGATGGTATCTAGAAAACACCTACCCTAGAAAACGTAGATAACAGAACATTAGCATTATACTTTTATTACAGTTTCGAGTTGCACATTTTTCGTTCGACTATAAAGCGACTTACACAATTCACAAACAAATTATAACTTTACTATCACTCGTCACCTCACTTTGTTGTATTTAGTAATCGAATTTCAATTAAAACAAACAAACACACGTTGAAATAATCTCACAAACTCTAAAAACAATCATTTTTTCACTAAACTTCATCTTTGACGGCTGGCTGGCCGCCGCCGCCGGTGCACCAGGGTGACTCGCGAAAATGGCGAATCTGCTCATATCATCACTGCAAAAAAATCTGCCAAACTTTATTCCAGAAAATGAAAAGAAATGCTGTTATATTATTGCTTTAATGTGGAAAGGAATAAATAAATACATACTATTCAAAGCTTTATTTTTTTCATTTAACCCAAAAAATGCTCTATTAAATCTATCAATGAAAGAAATGTTTAAAGGAAAGAAAACATCTGTGTCTACCTTATGGTGTTTATTCCATAATAATTGCTTCTTATTATTGTTTAATTTTATTCCAAATTTTACTTTGTCTTGGAGAGTCGAAAGACAACCGTAAACTGCACAACCACGCACATTTTTTTCAACTTTTGCAAGCGTTGCATATCGCGTGGCAACAGGACGAGAAAAAGGACGAGATATCGCGCAGGGCCCCGCGGGGTGAGGCGCGCGCACTTGAGGTACTCCGATTGGTGGGAGGCGGAGAGCTTCCGTTCTGTATGTAGTACTATTATGAATTCTGTGTCATAGGTATTCTTATATTTTGTTAGTTCCAATCCAAATTGATTAGTGGACGTTTTGTGGGATGTTATGATGAGATAAATGTATTTTTCATCACATTTGGTCGCAATGAGTCGTAATCTATACACGTATTGCGGTCGGAAAGTTGTAAAATGCGCCCTAGGGCTTTTTATCTGTCATCTTGACTTTTCGTTGACATTATGAGACTGCTGGCTGTCAGAAAACGTTTCGTTCCGAAATGAGACTTTGATGTGAAGGGGTTCTAAGACTTCTAAGCAAAAGTTAAATTTTAATAATCTTTTGTATTAAATTTATCTTGTTTTTAAACTGTTCCTAAGACAATAAATTAATTTAAAATTAATTAACTACAATAAGTTTTCACATTGTACAATAGTTTTTTTAAGGTTTAAAATTTTTGCAACTGTATGCGTTTTCATACTTTCCACAAAGTATAAGTTATGAAATAAAACATGCGTGTGATAAATAGCGCCATAATATTGTTTTCCTAGACTTGAACAGTGTCAGCGCAGCAGCTTAGTCAAGTGACTATAAATATTATAAAACAAAAAAATTCTGCGTTATTTACCTACCTTAGTAAATATTCTAAGATTACGTTTTTTATATTCCTCGCAAATGTGATGAAAAACATTGTGTGTAGCACGGGCGGAAGTGCAATTTCGACACTCGGGGCATTAAAGCACTAGCTATCGTGCTTTGAATGTCCCCTGTGTCGAAATTGCTTACTTTCCGCCCTAGATACACAATGTACTATTTTCCTAACGTGGCAAGTGTTTCAGGGGCTAAAATTAGCAAATTAGCAATTAACAATAAATATTTTTACAAGTTTTTTTTGGCTACGAAAAGGCGACTAAAGAGACCACTAAATATTTTTAACTCCGCCAAAATTTTAAAAATCCAGCAGAGAAGATCCCCTTTGTTTTAATTTATACCTATACGATTCATTAAAAATTTAAAGGATATTGACTTTTTTTAAACAATTAATCAGTATCAAAAGTTGAGCGTAAGGTGAGACGCAGAAAACTGAAAGATAGAAATACTGTTGTGTGCTGTTGTGACCATCCTTTTTGTGTAATGCCGCGACATTAATATAGGTAAGTAAAATGAAGAATCAAAAATTTCTCTGCATTTTGTAGAATGCCAAGGCATAATGTAAAACGACGGATAATAAAATTTGCTTGCGACATATACAATACGTTGATGTTCCAAAATCATATTATAGAACAACATAAAGAGCCTCAAGTTTGAGAAACTTCGGCAATGTTATCCCGAGCTTTTGTTAGCCGTCTGTCGTAGCTGGCTTTGGATTGTCAGTTATGTAAGTATAGTTTTAGCTTGCTTACTTTGCTTACTTACTTACTCTAAGCAGATTAATTACCACACACGATGATATCATGTTATAGGTCTATTTTGTGTAGGTTGTTTAGCTTTGCGATTTCAGCATTTTTTTTTGTGTCAGTGGGCTTACTCTTGACCTCGATCTATAAAGGGTGTAAGGGACGGTGTACCGAAAACTGAAAGGGCGTGCTCAGTCAACGAAACTGAACAACTTTCCCAAAGGAACATAATTTGGGAAATTAAAAAAAAATTGACTTCTCCATACAAACTGTTCGACCAGAGTGGGCAATTTGTATGGAGAGGTCAAAATTTTTTTTTATTTCCCAACATATGTTTCTTTAGGAAAGTTGTTCAGTTTCGTTGACTGAGCATGCCCTTTCAGTTTTCGGTACACCGTCCCTTACACCCTGTATGAGGTCGACGATGGAACGAGCTTGCCCAGAAGAATACTCGTAATTCGCCGTTTACAAACGGCGGGCAAACTGTAAACGGTCGGAAAATTGTAAAACGGCGCCGGCAGATTGTAAACGGGTTTAGATCACTGGTGTATTTTAGGTTCGTTAGCCACGGTAAACTCAACCTAACCGATCCCGAACAGGTTAGGTTAGGTTAGGGCGCTCGAGGGTATAGGACCATCTCATATGAGGCGGCTACTCACCTGGCGCGATTTCCTCCGCTGGACATTCTGGCGGTAATGGACACCAGGGTTTACCATGTGCTACGCCGGAGGGATGGAGAAACGCCTGAAACGGAGGTCGAGCAGCTGCAAAAGAGGGCACACCAAAGAGCGCTCAATTGCTGGCGCGAGCGACTACATGAGCCACGAGCGATTCGTCAGCGAGTTGTCGCTGCCATCTTGCCGTGCTTCCAAGCATGGCTGGAGCGAAAGGGTCGTGTAACCTACCGCCTGACACAGGTACTCACCGGACATGAATGTTTCTGAACAGAATCGGCAGGGAGCGAACGGCAGACTGCCACCACTGCGAAGCCGACCAGGACTCAGCGCAGCATACGCTCGCGGAGTGTCCTGCCTGGAACGCCGAGAGGCAGGTCCTGGTCGAAGAAGTCGGGCAAGATCTCTCTCCACCGGCCCTAATAGAGGCAATGTTGGAGAGAGATAGCACTTGGGATGCAGCTGTTTCCTTCTGCGAGACTGTCATGGTCCGGAAGGAAGCAGCTGAGCGGGATCGGGAAAGAGCCGACCCCGCAAGGAGGAGACGACGAAGGGCTCTGAATAGCCACTTCAGTACCTCCCAATATGCCCCAGGTGCGGGCGCCCCAGGTCGCGGGTGGTCAGGATGGGGGACCTGACCACCCCTTTCAAACGGCCAGCGGAAGGTAGTAACACGATGTGACCTCGTATTACTACTGCTTCGCAGTGAGGAAGATTAAATAATAGAAGGGCACGAGGACCGCGCGAGGGTGACACTGGTCGCGTTCCTCAGGAGATCCCAGAGTCACCCGTCATGCGCCGAGGATGGTCACCGGGGGGTTTTAGTCAGTAGAAGTCTGACATAATCCGGCCGCTGCCCCGAGCGACCGGGTATCCATGTAGGATTTCCCCTCGTCAAAAAAAAAAAGGTTAGACAGACTATGAAACTGAAAAACTTTGCCAAACGAACATAGGTTGAAATACAAAAAAAAATCAATTTTGTAAATTCGTATTTTTTATTTTTATTTTGACCTAAGTCTGAAAGACTGAGTATCTATCTGCTAAAATTATTTTCAGTATTTCAGAAGGACCTTAGAGCCAGTAGACCCTTCAGGCGGAGAGCGGGCAGTTAGCAACTCTACCTCGCCGCATACCAAAAAGCGATTAGTCTAGGCTGCTGCATAATGAATAGGCGCGTGAGTTGACATAACCTAAAAATGACGTTGCAACTGCCTAAATTACTAGGTTTAGGCAAGGCAAACTTGGTTATATTGGTACTTAATAATTAAACCCTTATAGTTTCGTCATGTCCGTCTATCTGTCTGTCTGTCCACAGCTTAGCTCAGTGACCCTTAATACTAGTATTTTGGTACGGATATACTAAGTTATTTTTTGGACCTGATTTCCTTTTGCCCACTTATTAGTGAGGTCAAAAGCAACAAATTTTGTTCTACGACTCCGACACGCACTTGACCAGATTTTATTATTATTCGTTATTTTATAGCGTATGCACTATTAACAAAACAAATTTTCATGCTTGTAATTGTTCCCGTTTTTACGATAGAGCTAAAACTACAATAAATAATTTTCATTTTCCATGACAAAATGTATTGCTCACTTACGTTACTTCGTATGAGAAGTTTAATATTTTTGTGCGTTGTTAGCAAACTCGTAAAACAAAAGTTGTTACTTGTGACCTCACTAAAAATTAGGCAAACGGAGGAGGTCAGGTTTTAAAAAAATAACTTAGTAAAAATTGTGAGGGACAGCCTTTCAAAAACTGAAAAGGCATGATCAGTCAACGTAACTTCACATATTTCAGTAAATAAAAATTTAAGGAAATTAAAAAAAATCGGGCTTTCCATACTAAATTGCTAACTTGATTGGACAGTTTGTTTTATTTATTGATTAAATTTATTTTTTTATTTCTTGAAAGTTTTATTCGCTGAAAGTCATTCAGTTACGTTGATTGACCATGCCCTTTCAGTCTTCGGAAAGCTGTCCCTTTCACCCCGTAAAAAATACTTTTTACACATTTTTTACCTCCCATACAAAACGCACAATCAGCTGGTGCAGTTTCTATGAGAAGTTGAAATTATTGTTCGTATTTCGACGTAGTTCCTTGGGGAAAGTTGTTCAGTTTCATGAACAGAGTAACACCCTAAAATAGTGCTAACAAATTTTTACACCTTGCATATTCGATAGTGCTCATATATCATCAAGAAGTGCCAAAATCGCTCTATCCTAGTCTAGATGATACTTGGGTTGAGAATTCCTCTTCTATCACCTCGAGTCCACACGCATCGCAGGATATCACCCACACTTTGTTGATATTAAACACATTCGCACAAAGCGCTTTGAAACATCTTTTATTATACGCAGGGCTAAAGAGTGGAATTCTCTGCCTGCGTCTGTGTTCCCGAGTTCATATAACCCGAATCTATTCAAGTCGCGAGTGAATAGACTTCTTCTGGGCAAGCTCGCCTCATTGTCGACCTCATCTCTGTCCTCAATACTAGATCGAGATCAAGAGTAAGCCCATTAACAATAAAAAAAAAGGTTTAAGCTGATTTCCAAACTTCTTTAATTTTTAAACAAATGAGCCATTTTGATATGCATCACCCTGAATTGGTTGCATCTTGGTTTGCGACAAGGATTTTGTAAACCCACGGGCAGGGTGTCAATCATATGCTTACGAGGGTGGTCCCAGAAGTAGCCGACCTAACCAAGAAAAATCAAAATAAATGGGACAAACTATATTTATTTCTCTACATAGCTTCCTTGTAGCTCGATACACTTTTCCCAGCGGTGCTCTATAGCTTCAATGCCACGTCTATAGTAGGAATTGTCAAACTCTTCAAAATAGCCATTAACCAACGACTCAACCTCTATGTTGCTCGAAAATCTTTTCCCGCCGAGCCATTTTTTTAGGTTTGGGAACAGAAAATAATCTGACGGGGCCAAATCTGGTGAATAAGGTGCATGGGGAAGCAATTCAAATTTTAATTCTTCGATTTTAGCCATTGCAATGCCAGATGTGTGGACTGGAGCGTTCCCAGATTAGTAAGTTAGGAGCGTTGTCTTGATGAAACAAAACTTTTATCTTTGACAAGTGAGGCCGTTTTTAGGGTTCCGATACCAAAATGGTAAAAAAAAGGAACCCTTATGGTGCCGCTCTGTCTGTCTGTCTGTCTGTCTGTCCGTCTGTCTGTCACACCTCTATATCTCAGCAACCACTTACGCTATCGAGCTGAAATTTGGAATAGTTTTAGAATATAGTTGCCCAACTTAATTGCACATGAAAATTTTTTGAAAAAAGTATGATTATTAATGTAAAGGGGGCCAAAATAGGGGGGGCCAAATTTCAAATTGTCGCTACTAGGTCGAGTGGGGTATCATATGAAAGGGCTTTACTTGTACATTTTAAAATATATTTTTTTATTTTTTTAAGTTTCTTAGTTTTCAAGTTATAATGAAAAATGTCAAAAAAAATACCATTCCCCCCCCTTATCTCCGAAGTTTGAGTAAGGGAAAATCTGAATTAATTACAGTTGACAGAGGTTTATGTAAACTTTACAGCAAAAATAAAACGATCTTTCTAAGTTGCACAGTTTTTCAGAAATCTGCAAAAAACCTTTACAAACAAATTTAGTTTTGCGGTCCTGAAAATGGACTTTATTGCTTCCAAAAATACTATAGGTATATCGGAACCCTCGGCGCGCGAGTCCGACTCGCACTTGACCGGTTTTTTTTCTTTATTTCTTCACTCAAACGCTGCAATAAGTTGGCATAATACTCGCCATTAATGGTTTTTCCTTTTGGAAGATAATCTATAAAAATTATGCCACGCGCGTCCCAGAAAACTGAAGCCATGACTTTTCCTGCCGATGGAACTGTTTTTGCCTTCTTTGGAGCTGATTCTCCTCTTTCAGTCCATTGTTTTGACTGTTCCTTAGTCTCAGGTGTAAAGTGATGAACCCATGTTTCATCCATGGTGATAAATCGACGCAAAAACTCGGCTTTGTTGCTGCGAAATTTTGCTAAACATTCGACTGACACATCCTCACGGCGCTGTTTTTGTTCTACTGTGAGTAATCGCGGCACCCATCTTGCGCATAGCTTTCTCATGTCCAAGTTTTCTGTTAAAATACGATGGACTGCACTTTTTGAAATGCCTACCATATCTGCTAGCTCGCGTACTTTCAGTCGAAGTTCATCCAGTACAATTTTGTGGATTTTTTTTACTATTTCTGGATTAGTCACCTCATTTGGTCGTCCACTGCGATGTTCATCTTGGCAGCTCGAGCGGCCGCGCTTGAACTCTGCCACCCAATATTTTATTGTTGTAAATGAAGGAGCAGACTCCCCCAAAGTAGAATCAAGCTCCACTTTGATATTAGTTGGGCTGAGACCTTTCAAATAAAAGTATTGAATTCCTTTCAAATAAAAGTATTGAATTACGTAACGAACACCAATTTTATCCATTATCGAAAAATTCGATGACAACATTCACTAAGTATGCTTCAGAACAAATGCCAAATGACCTAGCGCGTTCGAATTCTAAATTTAAATTTCTTAATGTTCACGCTTCCTAAAAAGAGTATTTAATCAAATAAAAACTGCCAGTAAGTAAGTAAGGTCGAATATTTCTGGGACCGCCCAGGTAGACTATATAATCATATGTGTCAATGGTATAGGTCTGCCAATAGCAAAGATTTTGGAAACTACGCCAGGGGCATCGTTTTTCTTACGTCAATGGCCAATAGGCTATTGACAGCCCTATCTCATCGCATACCATTGACAATAGCCCGCTCTTATTGTACCATCTTTGTGGAGAAATGAATACGAAGACAGTTTTTTCAGCTTTTTACTCTCTCTTTCTTAAAGTTTTTCACGCTGGTAACCGTTGTCTAAGCAAGGTATTTCCCGTGGCACAACTGCGTGGCTCTACCAGTAGTGTCATGGGGGATTTCTCTTTCCCATGATACTACCGGGAGTGTCATAGGTAAAATTACATTTCCTACAACACTACTTTACCGTGGTATACAGGCCCTCTTCATCTTCGATCTTCGTGATGTGGATTCCTGTGTAATTCAATCTTTAACTGGACATTGGCGATCTTGCCATAATTTTGTAACGATTTCTTTACTTTGACACTGGCAAAATATGACTTGTAATGTGATGTGATGCCATTAAATGAATAAATACCTATCCAAAGAGTAAAAATCTATCTAACTTTACTTTTGGCCGTGATAAAATAGAAGCAGCTGGTCTTTTAGTTGAGTTTTGTAGAGTGGGACTGAAAGCACCCTTTATTAGCACAAAAGCCCTACTTAGGTACTAGCTTTTGGATAACATTTGTAACTTTGCATGGTTGCCGCCGAAAGCGGATTCTTAGTGCAGCGACATACCTGCGGAAATTCTGACGCAGAAAGTTCCGTGTCTGAAAAATATGTCGAGTGTGACACTAGCGGAACTTCCGCCAGATGTGTCATAGGTAACCTAAAAAGCGTTGCGAGCGTAATGTAATGAGTGGAACTCTCCGCGACAGAAAGATCCACAAGTGTGTCGCTACACTTATGTGGTTTCAGCAACATTTAAGTTTTGAAAGACAAGCGGTATTACAAGCTTCTCAGCAAGCAAAACTTGCTGGTATGCTGTCGAGACTTGGGATCTCTTGCATCGGTTACGTCAAACTAGGATGTGCTAAGCGCTCTGTGAAAATGTTTATTTAGCCTCTATTACCCTGTTAACGGCTGTTGTTGGAGATCGCAGTATATAAGATGGTACGATACACAGAAAGATGCTGCTGCCCATCCTCCGGTTTATACACCCTTAGTAGTCTCTTACGACACTCTGAAATGAAATGAAATGAAATGAAATGAAATGAAATGAAATGAAATGAAATGAAATGAAATGAAATGAAATGAAATGAAATGAAATGAAATGAAATGAAATGAAATGAAATGAAATGAAATGAAATGAAATGAAATGAAATGAAATGAAATGAAATGAAATGAAATGAAATGAAATGAAATGAAATGAAATGAAATGAAATGAAATGAAATGAAATGAAATGAAATGAAATGAAATGAAATGAAATGAAATGAAATGAAATGAAATGAAATGAAATGAAATGAAATGAAATGAAATGAAATGAAATGAAATGAAATGAAATGAAATGAAATGAAATGAAATGAAATGAAATGAAATGAAATGAAATGAAATGAAATGAAATGAAATGAAATGAAATGAAATGAAATGAAATGAAATGAAATGAAATGAAATGAAATGAAATGAAATGAAATGAAATGAAATGAAATGAAATGAAATGAAATGAAATGAAATGAAATGAAATGAAATGAAATGAAATGAAATGAAATGAAATGAAATGAAATGAAATGAAATGAAATGAAATGAAATGAAATGAAATGAAATGAAATGAAATGAAATGAAATGAAATGAAATGAAATGAAATGAAATGAAATGAAATGAAATGAAATGAAATGAAATGAAATGAAATGAAATGAAATGAAATGAAATGAAATGAAATGAAATGAAATGAAATGAAATGAAATGAAATGAAATGAAATGAAATGAAATGAAATGAAATGAAATGAAATGAAATGAAATGAAATGAAATGAAATGAAATGAAATGAAATGAAATGAAATGAAATGAAATGAAATGAAATGAAATGAAATGAAATGAAATGAAATGAAATGAAATGAAATGAAATGAAATGAAATGAAATGAAATGAAATGAAATGAAATGAAATGAAATGAAATGAAATGAAATGAAATGAAATGAAATGAAATGAAATGAAATGAAATGAAATGAAATGAAATGAAATGAAATGAAATGAAATGAAATGAAATGAAATGAAATGAAATGAAATGAAATGAAATGAAATGAAATGAAATGAAATGAAATGAAATGAAATGAAATGAAATGAAATGAAATGAAATGAAATGAAATGAAATGAAATGAAATGAAATATATTTATTTGCACGCAAACACGGTATGTTACAGCTGTTAAAGTGAAAAAAAAAGTACAAGCGTGGTGCACCAACAAGTTGGTATGCAATTTTTTTAAAAAGAATGAATGAAATATTATTTATAAGGTAATGTCAAATATAAAATGTCAAAATAAAAATGTCAAATAAAACTCTAAATGTCAAATAAAAAAATAAAAAAATCTTAATAAATTAAATGTGATGTATGTCATTTCATATTGGACGCCACCTATTAAAGTCGAAATTTACAAATTCTGTCACAGAATAAAAACAATTTATTACAAGCATGTTGTGAAGAAGTTTTTTAAATTTGATTTCCGGTAATAATTTTAGAGAGTCTGGTAAAAGATTGTACAGCTTTACACACATATTTGAACTGTTTCTGGCAAAAGTAGTGGTAGTATGCGTAGTGCTGGCTAACCTGTTAGGGTACCTTGTTCGAAAGCTGTAATTCCTGTTCTCAAAGAGGTTTTGGTTCTTTTTAACAAACGTACACGCCTCGTAAATATACATTGAGGGTAGAGTCAGGAGATTCAGCCCCCTGAACAGAGGTCTGCATGGTTCTATCGGCCCTGCACCACACATGGCTCTCACACACTTTTTCTGTATAATGAACAGTTTATGGATTTCTACAGAGTTCCCCCACATTATTAGTCCGTATCGTAACGCAGAACACACATAGCCATGGTACGCTATAAGTGCAGTCTTTTCATTGCAAATACTTCGCAGACGGTACAAGGCGTATATAAATCTGTTGATTTTGGTAATGACTGCCTCTACATGCTGTTTCCATGACAAGTGTGTGTCCAGCGTGATACCAAGGAATTTCGTTTCTGTGGACTCTACTATAGGAATGTTTTTAGCTAATATGGTGATGTTTTCTGGTGGTTTGTTTCTATTCATGAACTGTAAGTATGTAGTTTTCTCATGGTTAATATTTAGATTATTGCGCACTAGCCAATCAACAACTTTACTGATGGTTATATTAATTTCTGATTCATAGTCTAGATCAGGGGTTTTGCATATTGAAATAGATAAATCATCTGCAAATAGTGTGGAAGGGTATTGTGTGATGGCTGGTAGATCATTCACGTACAAGATGAATAACAAAGGTCCCAGGATACCACCTTGGGGAACCCCAACCTCGTTATGCTTTAAATCTGATCTATGATTGGAGGTTTCCGGCTGGTCACTAATATTATTTAACTCTACACATTGTGATCTGTGACTGAGGTAGTCTTTAATCAGTTTATTGGCTACACCCCGAATTCCATACCTGTCTAGTTTCCTTAAAAGGATTTCATGGGAAACGCAGTCAAATGCCTTACTCATATCAAAGAAAACTGATGTCACAGGTACCCTCTTATCCATTAAGTCTGATATATGTTTGATTAGTGAAAAACATGCATGCGTCGTGGATTTCCCTTTCTGAAATCCGTACTGTTCCGCACAAATGATTTTGTATTTTTTAACAAAGGACATTAATCGGTCATAAATTACCCTTTCCCAAATTTTTGATAGTATTGGTATTAATGTGATTGGACGGTAATTATTTATACAATCTTTGTCTCCTTTCTTAAATAGAGGTTTTACTATGGATATTTTAAACGTCGATGGAATATATTGTTAGTGACCACTTATTGGTTCATTATCGCCATAAAGATGCATCAAAAGGAGGTGGTAGGGCTTTTGTGCAAAGTCCATCTGGGGAAGTCAGCGTGTGCAACATGCTTTGCTGTCTTATTAGTGTCAAGTTATGCCACTAATAAGACAGTGGGCTCTATGGGTGATGGTGAAAAATTTCTATCAGGTGTCCCCCAGATTAGTAAGTGAGGTGTCCCACCTCCCACCCAAAAAAAATCCACTGAGTTGCGATGTAAACTATACGCTAAATAGTTACGGAACCCTAAAAACAGTTTTCCTTTCTGTAAGATCACACTTCAGTCGCTCTTATTCATAAAATAATTGAAATCAAATAACAGAATCGATTTGGAATGCCTTGTATATTATTTTTCATCTTAAGATATACTTACTTAGTTACAGAAAAATATACTACAAGTTAATGGTCTCTTATTGTATACGTTTATATGATAAAAATGTACAATTTTCCTAAATTTTTCCTTTTAACTTTGTGCAAAATGACTAGATTAGTAAACAAAATCTACCTGAAGAAAAGCATCAACGGTTTAAACGATTAAAAAACAATACATTTTAATTTTAAACCCATTAAAACAAACCCTAAATATTGTTACTATTTCTTTTAAAAAGTGTACACTATAATATTAACACGAGTCTTATGGAAAAATACGTTCATTAAATAGACCAAGCGGGCACCGTCGATAGCCCTACCTTATAGAGTACCAGCAAAACTCATACTCATTGGGAAGAAGACAGAAGGTTTCTGCTGTTTTGAGGCTGTGTTTTAATTGGTACAAATTAGGCAGATCATATATATAAAAAAATTCTTAATTTGGCACGTTTACTACACAGTTCCCGTCGGGGTAGGCTGAGACCAGAGTCCTCCACCTGTTGCGATCTTGAAATACTTCCCTCGCTTCCTGTACTTTCATCAATCCACATGCTTGTCGGTTAAGGATACTTTTTCCTGCCCTTTTTAGTCCTGGTACGTTGAGGCCTTCTCCGTTTTGATTACGTACCAGTTAAGTACAATAAATTGTACTCCTACACTATCTATTCCGTTCAATTCGATAGAGCCAATCAAGAAGTTGGTTCCAAAATCGTCAAGATTGCAATTTCGTGAGTCGCTACCTATGTCATTTTTAGATTGTGCAAACCGGGCACAAGCAACCTTGCTTACTGGTGGGCTCTACCGGATGCAAGTGCTAATTGTACATTTGTACACGATAAAATAAAATTGAATTTATGCCAACAGAAAAAACGTGTCAGGTTTTGTCTAGGGAAACCAACGTTTGTATGATTCACTTATTGTGGTTCCTCCTACAGAGACCGTGTTTTGCTAGTACATGCTGGTACTCAATCAGATAGGGTTACCGACGTTGCCCGCTTTGTCTAAGTTTTTGGCGTAATCTTCACGGATTTTCTCTAAGATTTTCTTTAGGACTTTAATAATTTTAGAGCTACTTTTTGGCACGTACTTAGATTATTCTTACACCTATACTCTTAAGTAGGTACTTTTATTACACGGACGTATTTTTAGACTCACCTGTTCAAATAGCTTTTATATTTACAAAATATTCGACCACTACTAAGTACTAGTATAGACATTGGTACTTATTTTTGGTAGAGTCATACCCGTTAAAACTTTACAGCAAAAGTCCTTCATTATTTCTAATTGTTAATTTACAAACCTTCCACAATTCTTGACGTCTCACACCTGATGAACCCCGTCGGGCTTAAGGGCAGTCTCACGTATGTTCCCCATATTTTCGAAATTAGTTCAAAAGCTACTAGGAACACACCCGTACATTCATCTAGCCCAGTCGTCTGGAGGTCCATTGCTTTGATGAAGAGGAGAGAACGCACTTCTTCGAGGCTCTGACGCTACTGTTTCTTGACTACCGATTATAGACTCAATAGAGAATCCGTTTCTTGATCTCTTTCCTCTCGGTTCTGTCATTTCTGCTACTCTCGGAGGCAAAGGAACAGGTCTTAAAGCAGCCGGCGGTGGACGCGGAAGGGAGAGCAGAGGTGTTGGTGGTAGATAACAAGGAAGAGGAAGCAGAGGCGCGTAGGCTTCTCTTGCCAGCATAGCGACCACTGCATGAGCATGCTGTAGAGACGGCGCCGGGCGTTTATATCTTTTCCGACGGCGCAGAAAACTCCCGTTATCAAACATATCCTCAGCTAACGGATCCAAAGTCCAATAATTTCCCTTACCCGGATTACCCGGCTCCCTCGGAATCTTTATAAAACAATCGTTCAAGCTCAAATTATGCCTGATGGAATTCTGCCAAGCTGGAAACTTTTCACGGTAGTATGGGAACCGCGTCATGATGAACTCACAGATGCCACTCAGGGTCAACTTTTTGTGTGGAGATTGGAGTATGGCCATGGTTATTAAGGCGATGTAAGAGTAAGGGGGCTTGATTAACTGTGATGACGATTTTTGTTTTGGTTTCTTTGGTGAGGATGGCTTGGTGTCACTTGGACTGGACGCGTCGTATCTGTCCGAGTCACTGGAAGCCGGCGGCAAAGGAGTATCGTCAGGAGTGTCTTCGTCCACAGAGACGTACGTGTCGTCTTGAGGATATTCCTCGCGGTCGTCTCTTAGGTAATGTGGGAGGTATAACCGAGGAGGTGGTCGCAGGTCCAGAGGAAGGTCACCTTCGATGATCATTTCGCGGTATTGGGCAAGTTCACAATCTTCCATACTGGTCACATGTCACATGCGAGCGGGCGCGTGGCGCGGCGTCGACTGCAGCGTGTTGGGGCTCCGTCAAAGGCTCGGCCGTGGCGACTCCGCCCCTCGTGGCCCCGCAGGGTGGAGGAGGGGGACGCCCCAAGCCGCGTTTACGTTCCAGTAAACACAACAATTGTCGTTATTATTACTGCGGGTCGGAGCTTTGTGCATGAATTTCAGGCCGCCGACTAATAATTATTAGGCCGGCCGACGTGCTCATCGATTCAACTTTTTGTGGTATTTATTTTGGAATTAAAATCAAAGGATTTTGTTTCGGTTGTTTTGAGATGTTTATCGTTTAAAGATTTTATTTCATGTAACACACATTTACTATAGATAGAGTTGGTTACAATCTATTCTAATATATTCATCAAACAATTAACGTTATATCTAGGTATGAAAAAGAACAGTAGGTGTCTAATGATGTGATAAATAAGTAAAAATATCCTTCCTCTAACGCTCTTACTACAACCAGATCATCTTCTACCACGAATGTCTTTCATACTTTTAAGCTCTAACAAGTACCTACCTATGGTATCCATCTTTGATATCCATATAAAATAAGATAAAAATAAAATCACTTTTTTGCGTGAAAGAAGAAATGTAATAAAAATGAAAAAGGATTCAACAAAAAGAGCCAAAAGAAACTGTTTACAATCATATGTAAGGGATCCTTTAATCCCAACTTAAAGGACTTGACGTTGCTATTGAAAAAAATCTCATAAAGCGAATTCTAACACTCCATTCAGGTAGACGTCTTCAAATAAAAAATATTCGTGAAACGTTGACAATACGAGCGGAGCTCTAGAAAACCCCCGTATATGTTTCCTAGCAAAACATTTACCCCTCGGGCGTTGAGGGAAAAGCTACACGAGGGAGTGAGACAAAGCACTCTGCAGAGCGAGATAAACGATATAACCAGCCAATAAGGTTGAAGAGTCTGTTGGGCGGGGCCCCCTAAAGCTAACATGTCAGGGCGTGGCAATAGATCCTATTATTGTCTGGCAAGGCAAATAATATTTTGCACAATGTACACATTGAGGTACTGTGGGGGGAAGGGGGTTGCTAATTTATTCCCAACTTCGGTTACGGGTTGTTTTTCAGCTTTGCGAGCCTGTTATTTAAATTGGACGAAGTTATTTGTATGTAGCCTTCTGTTCTGTAGGCATTGTTTTGCGTAATGAAGGAATTTTGAGCTGTTGTTTGTATTCGTAGAGGGAAATTTGAGCTGATTGTATGAGGATTTTCTGTTACGAGTTTGGGATACGCTTTCTGGGTTTCGGTGGAAGGAAATATTGAGTTTGTTTCGGCGGCTCTTTCCGTGATGGAATTTTATACCTATATATGACGAATTATGAGGAATTTTAGCAGAAATATTTTATTTACAAATCACTCGATGCTTACAATATCAAGGTGGCATAAATGTGTAGACACGAGTGTTCTAATTTTTCAGCACCAAGGCCTGCGCGACAAAGTTTGTCTCATACTTAAGTAGATACATTAAAAATACAGTACCAAAATACTTTAAAGGTTGAATTGTTTTTCTTTCACGATTCTATGACTTAAGGATGAATCAGAAAAATTTACGACGGAATAGATACCACAATAAAATAAGAGCAATGCGATAAAGTGCAGAATATTTTTTAAAGTATCGTGAGGTGACTAGTCAGATATAGGGTTCCTTTATACTTTTATTACTAAGCGTACGTCGTCTGTCTGAGCTTTATTAATAGCTTCCTGGTTATTTACACAAAATAATGTACCTACACAGTTATGGTCGGCCTAGAAAAAGATGGAGGGACGAGCTCGACACCTGCGCGAATAACTGGAAGGAGTTGGCCCAGGAAAGGGAAAAATGGAAAGGTGGGAGAGAGGCCTTTGCCCTGGAGTGGGACACAACAGGCTCCTAATAATAATAATAATGTACCTACACATTTATTTTCTTTTTTTTATGATATCAGTTAAAAAACATACACAGGGTGTTTTCCCTCTCAACTTTTAAACGCCAATTTCAGCGGAAAATAGGTAGGTACCCCATTAAACACCAAATTTTTATGTTTTGGGTAGCCTAGAGACCTGGAAAGTTTTTAAAATCAACTACAATCTATGGAACATCTATTTTGTATTTTTAAATTGATGATCAAAATTTTAATCGGCCCATTAAAGTGTTCGAAAATGTTATTTACCATATTTTTTGAGTAGGTAACAAGTTACGTATGAAAGTAACATTCAAGGCGATCATGACACCAATAAAATTGGAAAAATGTTGAGTAAAAAGAAAGATATGAATTTTGAAATCTTGTTCGGAGAAAATTTTAAAAATTGATAAAATTATTTATAACTCGTAAACTACAAATAATCGCGGAACATTCATGGGGGTGTTTCGGGTAGCCCAAGGGGTGCTCCACCTCTGAACCATCGCTTGATAGCGTTTCCTGGGACACCCTCTATAAAACGACGACAACATATATAAAAAGATATACCTATAGTAAACGGATCTGGTCAATTTGTATGAAGAATTTATTTTATCCACAAAAGTTGTAGACCAAAAGTTGTTCAGTTAAATGAGTGGAATTTCGACCTGAGAGGTGTTGCGTTAATATAGAGTTACACATGGTATAATTGTTATTCATGGATGTATGTACAAAATGTTGTTACTATACTTTGCTAGTTAAAATAAGACTTGGCTTAAAGGTCTTTGTAACCAGGCCATAAAATTCCTATAAAAAAAAAAAAAAAACTAAATTGACGTCATACCACAGATTAAATAATAGAACATACACGGTGTAAGGGACGGTGGTGTACCGAAAAATGGAAGGGTATGCTCAGTCAACGAAACTGAACAACTTTCCTAAAGAAACATTTTTGGGAAATGAAAAAATTTTTACCTCTCCATACAAACTGTTCGATCAGAGTGAGCAATTTGTATGGAGAGGTCAAACATCTTTTTCAATTCCCAAAAATGTTTCGTTGGGAAAGTTGTTCAGTTAAGTTGACTGAGCACGCTCTTCGAGTTTTTGGTGCAACGTCCCTTACACCCTGTAGGTACGCTCAACCGCTTGTCGGTAAAAACTTTTTCAACTCTATTACCACGCCATAAGGTCCAAAAGTGTTTCTACTGATGTGCGGCCGTGTGTACCTACCTATATCAGTTATGTGGAATAAGTTTTAGTTTTATGATCCCTCTTACTTTAAATCAGCTACCGTGGTCTTAGAGTAATGCGTCAAACCGCGCAAGCCGGGCTTTGCGCGCGAAAATCGTGTTTCACCACAGGCAGGTTATACCGTATTTCATCGTTTCAGCAATAATACATACTTATTTGTAAATGCATAATCTGTCTTTTTTTTGTTTTAGCTCTGCTTCCACACGTCACAAAATGACTCCTACATTTCTAGGGTTCCGTAGTTAAAAGGAACCCTTATAGTTTCGTCATGTCCGTCTGTCTGTCTGTCTGTCTGTCCGCGGTTTAGCTCAGAGACCCTTAGTTCTAGAAAGCTGAAATTTTGTACGAACAAACATTTCATCTACTTCGACAAAGTGGTAGAATTAAATTTTGATAGGTCTTTTAAAAATAATATAACTCCCTCCCGCCCCCCTGCCGGCTAAACGGTTATTATGGGAAATGTCAAAAAATTCAGAGTAGTAGCATATATGATGAAATTAAAAGGAAAACTATTACAGTTACGTAGGCTTCACAGGTTAATGAGCTATAACTGTAAACTAAAAATAATAACAACAGAAATAGCAATCAGGCGCTTGGACCTCTGAGCATTAGGAGGTAAAAAGTTTATGTTATAAACGTTATGAAAAACTTACTCAAAACCCACCTTGTGACTTAAAAAAAAACGGCCAAGTGCGAGTCGGACTCGCGCCCTAAGGGTACCGTACCTATCTACCATATGATATACTAAAACCTTTTGCTCTTTGATTTTAAAAACTCCGCGACCATCCAACTTGATCCCTCTTTTATAGAAAAGTTCTTGAAACGGGAGCTCACCTTAATTGATCACTATTAGTTGTGAGAAGTACCCTGTAGGTTTTGCTTTTTTGCATAAATGTATGGAGATGAAGAAATAAAAAGCCATATCTTTTGATTGCGTAGTTGTAAAATAAAAATTTTTGTTATTTCAATGTGGTGTATAGATAGAAGTTACTATGACTAGAGCACTGTACATTCCTTAATTCAAAAACTAATTCGGCTTACATTGCTCATTGAAGTAAGGATCTTGAAATTAACAGAACCAAGCTCCCCAGCAATGTAGCAATTTAGGATGGTGTGATTGCGGCTTAAGTCAAAACTGGTAAATAGGGAGAGTGGTTAACTTGTTGAAACTCAGCTTGCTGGCAATGGCATCTGGCGAAACTTCAGTTTTGCCTCATTACACGTTTCTAAATATTTTAGCCTAAGTTTTTGTTCCCATCTTTTTGTTGAAATACACTTTCAATACATATAAACATCAAAAGACTTTAGAACAAAAATTTTGTGAATTCTCACTCACTTATTGAACACCCCTCGTACGTAAATGAGTCAGTTATGGTTACAGTGCATCAAAAACCACGTTATGCGAGGAAAATTGTTCAGCTTCAGGATCTAAGTGCACGGTTGCAGTTTTCAGATGTCTTTTGTTTATACCCTGTATTTTGTGTAGTGAAACAGAACCCTTGTAGCGTGAATGCAACTGGCACTTGGCCAGTTTTAGTCGCTGTATAAACTATCTATACCTCTACAGCAAGGAGATGCTTAGTAACACACCTTTTACCACAGCAGTGGCTTGGATTTCGTAACCTGGAACAAGTATGAGATATCCTTAATATATTACAGATTTTAGGCCCAAATTTTTTCATAATATAATTAATGTAGTGAATGGAAAACTTACAAAAACATTCTTTATTCAGCCCGGTAGAATGTGGCCTACTGAGAGAGATTTTCGTGAAAAACTGAAAGTCCAATTGAGGAATATCGAAGATTTTCCATGCCTCAACCTGGAAGGTTTTCAGATCATCCAAAAATTTGTAATATATATTTACGTATCTCTTATACCTACTTCTTCCAAGTTAAGCCTGATCTTCACTAATACGAGCATTAAACGACTCTACAGACCTATAAGAGAAATATTATATGACTAAATTGCTCATTGGGTATCACACCTTCAAATTCAAAGACTACTTCGGCATAAATTGCTGGGAGGCTGGCTTGGTATTGTTAATTCCAATATCCTTACTTCAACCAGCAATCAATGCCGAATTAGTCTTTGAATTAAGGAAGGTGTGATAACTGCTTTACGGAGTTGCAGCCGTTGGGAAAAAGTGTGTTACTAAACATCTACTATCACTACATAATAGTTTCATTTTATCATCATTAGAGATAGTTGATACAGCGATGGGACTTCAGACAGGATATTAAGGATATTATATTCATATTAAGGATTCTTTATCAATAGACAAAATAGTTTGGGTATTATACCTAGGTACATATTTTATTGTAGTACGAGTATTTTAGGTATATAAATTAAATCACTATTCTTTCATACACATACATTCACCTATGATAGTTCCTGCGCAAGGGAATTGGCTAAAAGCTGGAGGAAAGAAACATTCACATTTCTTTGGCTCCACTTCAGCGACCATCGTCGTTGACACATCAACCATTTTCTTATAATTCTGGCAATTTGGACACCATTCCTCAACCGTATTCGTACTGTTATCATTGAAACTCTTGCATGTTCCAAAACTTTTATTTAGTTTGGAGCAATTTTTGGATTTCTTTTTCTTAAATGATGCCCTAAGGATATGCTTAGGGTATATATCACTCTTGTAACATGTATTTATGCTCTTATCAGCGAAACATTTGAGTCCTACCTTCTTGTCACACTTATAGGAAGCTCTATTATGTTTATTTATAGATCTTTTCAGCCCTTTCTTTCTCGAATCGTCACAAGGCATCCGTTTTTTTTTAGTTTACATATGCCCTTTTTACAGTTTGCATCCAAATTTTTATGAGACAGGGTAATTCTTTGACTCAACACCAAAGACACAGTTTGAAATCATGTCATGTTCAACTGGAGGTTGTGTGTTCGACGAGCAAATAACTAAATCTTTAACTTCCTTCACACATGGATCTCTTTCAGGTTCAGGACTAAATCGGTAAAAAAATAAAGATTTATCAGTACATTGACCAGTTTCTGATTTAGGTAAAGGATTGTTTTCATCCTTTTGTATTTCACATTCTATTTGCCTGGAGACACAAAAAGGTATATAGTCTCTAGAATGCTCGTTTCGTTTTTTATATATTGGATTTGGTTCGTCAATGCTATAAGGCAAAGCTGTTATACATTCGCGATTTTTATTTTTGTCAGGTACTGAGCAAGTAGGTGTGGGCATTAAAGTAACAGAATTTTTAGGCTTGACGATTTCACTGCAGTAACATTTGGCTTCTCGGCAATTGCATGTAATTCCTAAATTTGCTAACTTAGATATTTTTAAACTGTTACATTTGCATGAAGCACGTAGCCGTACACTTTTTCTCTTGGGTTTATAGTTACAGTTAAGCTTAGAACGCAACTTCGAAGCGAATTGTTTACGATTCTTGATTTCCATATTTGTATCATTTCTGTCATCGGAATTATAGACACTACTATAAAGTAACTTGCGATGCCTATCATGCCTACTTTCGTTTCTATAGCAGTAATTATAACAATTTTTGTCCCTTTTGATATATTTTTTACCTGCCGCACATATACTACAAGTCTGCTGTTTCCTTGATTTATTGCCTCTTTTGCCTGAATAATTAAGGCTACAACTACTTTTGCGTCTGTCGATTTCTTCTCTCTCTTCGCATAGATTGCAATTGTGTTTGCCTTTCTTTTTTATGTTGCAGATATGGCATATACTTTTTTTTATTTTCTTTTTACTTTTCTCTTGATTACAAAGTCTGCATTTGCATTTATTTTGTTTCCATTCCAAATCTATATTGCAAATAGTGCCCTTATTTTTGTTTACTGCTTTCCTTCTTTTAACTAAACAGATGCTGCATTCGCTACTTTGTTCTTGAACCTCATATAAACTGCACTCACATTCGGTCTGCTTAGTATTTATTTGCATACTTTCTGAGCTGCAATTAGTGCATAAACTAGGTGGTATAGCAAGTGAAGAACAAATTGGTTTCCTTATTTTTTTAGCATGTGATTTTTCGGTTTGAGTCATACACGAGGGATTATGAGTTCTGCACGGTGGCATATCACGATTAAAGAATCGCATCGGAGAGTCAGCACAAGGGAGAACGGGAGGACTACGACAGGGCATTCTAATGCCTCGGCCACGAGGTGGCATACAAGAAGGATAAAGTGGACTTGATTGTGCACAAGGTAGAAAAAGATCTTCGCAACTTTCGGAATTATCAGAGATGAATAACTTTCTTCCAGAACATGTTGTTACAACTTTTCTTTTCGGTCGACATTCTGCACTTTGAGAATTTTTTAAACATACGCTGCATGTGTTGTTTTCAGAATCTATTGATGGAGAAGAATTAGAATTTTGAATATTGCATATCATGTTGGTGTCAGTGCTCGCATCTTCCTTACTATAAATTGTTTTGTCTTTTTTTCTCTTTTTGTCCTTCTTAGATTCCTTTTTCATAACTTTGTCACATTCACATTTAACTTTACTATCCCGAAAATCTGTTTGCGTTTGAGCGCCAGATAATCCCGCACAAGATGACATCTGTTCTGAATCGGCTTGATCTGAGCAAATTTCAAATGTGAACATACTTTTATTAGAAGAGGTTGCAACTGTGGCGTCTTTTAAAGGTAAACATTCTACACCTACAGATTCCTGTGGACATGACGTAGGCTTTTGCTGGAAAGCTTTCATTGCTTCAAAGCAAGAGTCAAAATCTTTGAAACTTATTGTTACTGCACCATGTTGCGGTTCCTGGACTGACTGTCTACAAAACTGTATCTGATCCGAAGGTTGTTCTTGACAGATTTGATATCCCTCAGGTGATTCCCCACTAGCTGGACATGGTTGATGACCCATGGCTTGACATGGTTGAAAGTCTTGGTCTAGGCATGGTTGATAGTTGAGTTGACATTGCTGGTGGTTGTAGAATTGTTCTTCGTCGAGATGTTCCCAGTTTGAGGGTGATTCCTGAACAGGACACTGCTGCTGACCCAAGAAAGACTGGTCATAATATTCCGGATATTGCTTTGGTAGTTTCAGTATCGGACACGGTTGATAACATGCGGGTTGTTCCATATATTTCGGGCACTCCTGACCTGGACACATATAATTGGAAAACTGTTCACTGGATTGTTCTATCTGACCTGAGCTGGTGAAATCTTGACTATCAGCTTGTTCCTGACCAGGATATGATAGTGCCTGATTCCACGCTTGTTCCTGATCTGGTTGTTGTGGAGACCCGGTATACTGCTGATCTATAGGTAATTGTTGAGCAGCACCTAAAGGCTCTGTCAAGGTTTGGCCATCCAGACCCATGACTGGGTCCATGCCGAGTCCTTGCTGACTGAAAGTAGTATAAACTGTCAAATGTTGGCCATGGTCAGAAGTTTGAGTAAACCGTTGGTTCGGAATAGATTGTCTATATTTGGATCCATAAGTAAAACGCGACGGCCAACGTAAACGAGGCATGGGGAAAGTTGTTATTGTTTCTCTGTGGCTTGTACTATGCTATCCACGGTGGTGAAACAGGCGACGTTTTACTTCCTGATGTGATTTCATTGTTATTTAACCACTGTTTTCTGACGAAGCATTTTCAAAGCAACTTTTCAGGTGGCAGTTTGGGTAAACGCGGACTGCAGTAGGAATACCTAAATTTGGTGGTTTATAAATTTTTGTTCCTCGATCAGTAGACCGACTACATTTTTTATGGGTGAGATCAAATCAAATCAAATCAAATATTTGTAATATGGCTTCTGTCAACATGGACAATTTTGCCAGTAATTTGTTTACAGATAGATAGATATTTATTTAATGGCGTCACATCTCAGATGTATTTTGCACAATGTCAAGTTAACAAATTATTATAAAATTATGGCGAGTTCGCCAATATCAAGTGAAAGATTTACACAGGAATCCACATCACGAAGACGAGGGCCTGTGTACTATGATGACTCCGATAAGTTGATGGGAAAAATTATTGAAGTCTCGATGGGCCGCTTCTCTCCATCCAAAAATCTTGATAAATGCATGTATTCCAGTCTTCTAATAGATGTTCATTTTCAAAAACGTTTACTGCATAACACCCAATCAAATTATTCATTAAACTCTTCAATAAACAAATAAAACTAAAATTGAAATATATACACGACCGCCATCTTCAAATGTTGAAAAACGAACCTAATTTGTTTACAAAACACATCTGCAAGATATTTAGACGTATGTCAGGTATGACATGGATACGAGATGGGTATGGCGTTAGTATTATATAGTCTAAGGGTATGGCCAAAGAAATTTTAACCTCGCTGCGCTCGGTCGCGAGGTTAGAATCTCTTTGGGTATGGCAGTCATAGAACCAAAGAAATTTGACCTCATATAGAAGTAATATATAAGAAATAATTCGTCACAAGTAGGGATGTGTGCATGCTTTCATCTATCGATAGTCGATTAGTCACACAAGGAAAAATCGATGTCGAAACTTTAACCAAAAAGTTGAAGTACTAAACTTAAATAAAAGGCAAATCTGTTAAAAGCAGTTATTAAATTCATTCAGGAAAATAATACTTTAAGTATTTTTTACTAACGGTTATTTCTTACGTAGCTGTTTAATACCAAACTTCTTACTTACTTACTTACTAAAAGTACGGTTGCGGTGGAGGCAAGAGGGGTAGGAGGTGTAAAGGTTTTTTTTTTTAATTTTCATGAATATCTTTAGCTTACATACAAATTATGTAGGATTTTAACACATACTTTTATCCCTCAATGCAGGGGGTGCATTTGCGATGGTTTTGCAAACATGCTGCAAAACCATCGCAAATGCACCCGGGTTTGTGGTTTTCTCCTAAGTAGCTCAAATCAAAATCAAAGCGTTGCATGTGCACAACAGTTGCTCCATGTTTTCGCTTTCCTCGCCACATGCTTTTAAATCTTTTAAAGTATTGTTTTTAGCGAAAAACTTTCGAAACCTTTTTGGTGTAGAATTTTATGTAGATTAATTTAATTATTTTTTTATCATATTTCTTACGATTTGTTGATTCAGGAGGATTCATGCTGTTTAAGATATTTAAATCTGGCGAAGACACACAAAGTGATATTTGTTTGACAGTGTCCCCATCGGGATTCGAACTCAGAATAAAAAACCGGCCAAGTGCGAGTCGGACTCGCGCACCGAGGGTTCCGTACCACCACATAATCATAATTGTATTAGTTGAAATTTCAGTAAGTTAATGTGCTAGTGTGTGCTATGTGTGTGTAAATAGACAAAAATATATATATAGTGGAGGATTACGTAAAAGGAGTTCACCATTTTTTTGGAGATGGAACGTTTGACGGGTGCCCACCACCGTTTACTCAACTTTATGTAAAAATTTTGTTTTGAATAATTTATTTTAGGTTTTTTAATTGTTGATTTTGCATGTTTCGCTATTTACATAATGTTGTGTTGTTTATCAATATAATCAGAACTGTTGCTTAGACTTTTTCTGTAGATAGTATTTGTTGATTATTTTATGGATTTTTAGATAATTTTATTTAATAAATATGATTTTCGAAAACGAAGCAGTTTTTTACACTCATTTACTATTTCATCTTTAGAATTTTTTCGACCAAAATGATATCAAACCAAAGTAAGAAACACTTTTCTTTCTAACTGTATTTTCTATTTGGAATTCGTGATCAGATGCCACTTTTTGATAGGTATTATTTAAACGTGACTAGATGGGAGTGTGACTTAATGGAACTAACTCGGTAATTGCTCATGCGAGTGATATCTGTTCGGTTCCCGCCCGGGGCAAACCTTTGTGTTATGAACACAAGTGTTTGTTGTGTGTCTATTTACTATTATCTAATCTGTGATCTGGGTGTTATTTATCGGTTTATATATAACATTATGCAACCAATGTACGGGCTGGCGTATACGCCATCATAATAACATTCGTACGAGCGATTATCACTCGTAGAGCTCGTGCTATGATGATCCGACTGCTCGACTGTTCTTGTAAAAAAAATAAGGACTAACAGATGGCGCTGCAGGATTTATGAATCGCGATATTTTTAAGTAATACTCCAAAAATGGAGAAAACAAATTTTCTAGACATGTTAGTTTAAAGAGATTGGAGCTCTATTTTTGATTCGCTTGTGCGAGTGATAATCGCTCTTGCGAGTAATAATCGTTTGTACGACTGATATCTGTTGGCGTATACGCCAGCCCGGGCGTATTCGATTCCACTGTCGCATAATGTCATAAATAAATATTTACATAAATGGATAAATAACACCTAGACACAGAACATGAACTTATATTCATAACACAATTGTAAGCCCTGGGAAGGGATCGAACAGATATCATTCGTACGAGTGATTATCACTTGCACGAGCGATTATCACTGGCATGAAGTAATCAAAAATAGAGCGCTTGGAACTCCTTGCTTCGCTCGTGTTAAATCCACTTTTCGCCCTCGGAAGAAAATCTCTATAATAGCCGCCCCAACATTAAAATATCTTCGGGAGAGCAAACTATTGCTACCCGCCAACAGATGGCGCTGTAGGTTTTTGTCTAAAACGCAAATTCTTAAAAACACGCGGAAAATGAATTTTCCTAGACATGAGACCTAGCTAGATCGATTTTTCGCCCCCGAAAACCCCCGTGTGGTAAATTTAATCGAAATCATTACAGCCGTTTTCGAGAAACCGATTACAAATATAATAAAAAAATGCTACGAAGATCCGTTTTCTTCGTCATGTTTGGGTTTAAATAGAAATAGGTATAAAAAAGTATGATTCAAAACTTTTTCTTAGCTGTAGTAGAAAGTACTAACTTTGTCACAAATCTCAAAGCAAGCAAACGAGGCAGCTAATCCGCAAGGCAAAGCTGCTAGCTTGTATGAGATACGCTTATCTTTCATATTGAAATATTTGTTCAGCGAGCCTGTGGCGAGAGGAGTCACGGTAACTAAGTAGGTTTAAGATTTCTTTCATAAAAATGTAGAGACCATGCATATCGATAGGTATACTAGTATAGGTATTCCTTACTATACCTAGGGCAATATACCTACAGGGCTTTTATAAATCGAATAAAACTTAAAGGGAATTATTCTAGTAGGGGCTAAAAAGACAACTTTTGTTTGAAATTATTCGAAATTCACAAAAGATAAATCGATCTTCCATTTTAATTGTTTGTATGGAGAGTCAAAACTTTGGTAAGTAAAAAAAAATTGTATCTCCACTTTATGGAGGAACCCCAAAAAAATTTTTTTCACCTTTTATAAATGATTCGGATCTAAGGTATTCAATATATTATTTATCCATTTTCTCGTATTAAAGGTCTTTCTAATACTAAAGGTCTATAAGATAAGCCGCGGACAGACATAGAGACGGACATGACGAAACTATAAGGTCTCCTTGTTCACTACGGAACCTAAAAAAAATCATAGGAATTGCTAAATGCGTCATCTATACAAGTTCCACTGAACTAACATAACGTTCATAAACCAGGCTACGTGTCGTTCGAGAAGCGACGGGCCAACTTTGTTTTCTCAATTTCCAACAGAGGGCACTAATTCTTTCGTTTATGAACAGCTGCGCGTGCAGACGGCGCCAGCATAGCTAATTAGCTAAATAAATACAGGTTTAAAGCTGATTGATTAATAATTAGCTAAATAGGCGCATGGACTGACAGGATTTTTTGGGGAAAGTTGGGGTCATGAGGATAATTTGAGCAGGGAGCCTATTAGTGCGGTCAGTTAGCTGTTTTACGTAGACACGATTTGATTTACAATTTCACCAAATTTTTTCCTGGTACTAATTAGGTACATAGCTCTCAATTTTTGATAGGAGCCAATTCTTGAAGTACAAAAAATTCCATAGAAAACTGTACCCAACTAGTACCTGGAAAAAAATTGGTGCAATTTGGTGAATTTGGCGATATAAAACTATAATGGCAGATTTAGACGAAGGAAATATTTAGGCGCCAAAACTCAGGCACGGCAAAAATTTTGCCTGCCGCGCGTAGTCATGCCTAGCCTGTCGTTTACACGGAGCCGCCGCCGCGCCAGTCTTGTGATGACCACTGTTTACACGATTCCTTAAAATTGGCACGGGAGATGCGAGGGAAGCACGCGGGGGGGGGGGGGGGGGGGGTGACGCAGCAGTAGGTGCTCGGCGGGAACCAATTCTAGAATATCGACGGATGATTTTTGAATTTAAAATAAGCTCTGTTTAACTCCTCGAAAGTAAATAACAATATTTGTTAATTGTAACATAACGTTCGGTTTTAAACTTACCAACATAAAATAATTAGAGTTTCATGATTTTATCGTGGCTTTTTTTAATTTTGAAAATCTCGATAATCACCCGAGTGATATTCAAGAATTGGCTCACAGTTCTTTGTAAATTGAAGCATTCGTAAAAAATATATTCGTAAATATATTACTTTTGGTTTAGAGGCCGTGCTTTGTCGTTTTTCTGCCACTGATACGGCGATGATCAAGTGGCCGTCCAGTGATCAAGTGGTCGTCTAGTGGTCAAGTGGTTGTCTAATGGCAAATGGTCGTCTAGTGGTCAAGTGGTCGTCTAGTGGTCAAGTGGTCGTCTAGCGTTCAAGTGGTTGGCTGGTGGTCAAGTGGTCGGCAAGTGGTAAAGTGGTCGGCTGGTGGTCAAGTAGTCAGTTAGTGTTCAAGTGGTCGGCTAATGGTCAAGTGGTCGTCTAGTGGTCAAGTGGTCGTCTCGTGGTCAATTATGCATATATGATGAAATTCAAAGGAAAACTATCACAGTTAAGTAGGCTTCACAGGTTAATGAGCTATAACTGAAAAACTAAAAATAATAAAAACAGCAATAGCCATGAAGGAAAAAAAAATTACGCGCCGTAATTTTTTTTCCTTCATGGCAATAGCAATCAGGCGCTAGGACCTCTGAGCATTAGGAGGTAAAAAGTTTATGTTATAAACGTTATGAAATACAAAATAAAACCCGCTTTGCGATAAAAAATCGTAAAATAACTACGGAACGCGTAACCCGACACGCACTTGGCCGTTTTTTTTTATGTGTTCTTCGTAGGCAAAGGGAATGATTTGTAAACAGAATCGATTCATTGATCGATTTCGTTATGAGGCTTTGTATAAGGATCACATAATTGATTTTTATAATATGAATTAATAAATAAAGTTGGAAAGGGAAGCGCCGCGCCACCGCCGCGCCTCGCCCCGCTACTCCTTTATACAAACCAAATACAAACACAACTAACTGGCTTCGTAAACGCACCGTCTTTTTTGACGTTTCTCGGCACAGTCGACGCGCGCATGCGTCTCGTGTTTGACGTGTCGGTGTGTTTTTCTGTTTGACATTTCTTTCGTAACAACTACGCGAGTGCAAGTGGGTTTTTGAATTTCTCTTCAAAAATCTTTAATTCTGTTTAAAATGGAGCAAAATGAAAGCCCCCGAAAAAACCGTGCGCGTCCTATCGCTCTTGATAGCGATTACAAGTTCTCGATAAGAGCAAGAATAGTCTTCATCAATTTTACAGTGTTGTTTATCAGTAAGTTTCGTACTGTTTTTCGTCTATTTTCATTTAAAATTGTTCGTTTCTAACTGATTGGTTCTTATTTATGTGAATAATACAAAAACAGAAAAGCGTTGATTGTTTCGCGTGGAAAATGTAACAATCTATCTAGGTCGTAGCAAAAATTATGCAAGGTAGAACAAAAAAATTACCTCGTTATAAAATTATTTCTGCCTCGGCTAGTAGATTATACCAAGCACGTATTGACAAACTAAGCAGTTCGACCTTGAAACATGCATGTTTATGTATTTATCAAAATATTATTTTCATTTTAAATAAGGTATCTATCTACCTACTGTTTATTATTTGTGTAATTGTGTGTGTAATTATGTAATAATTTTTATATTTTGATGTAAATTATCTATTATTTTGAATAATTTATTACAATCTAAACAATTACAGTAAATTGTAATGTACGAATTTGACCTGTAACTATTGTTACAAATCAATTATTTCATTTAATTTCATTTGTGTACACACTGCCACACGTCGGTGGAAACACTGACCTTGAATGTATCTCTGGTTTCCGGGGTTATAGCGTTGCACTGGTTCAGTTTATACTGGTTTGTGCGTACTATCTGTTGTCTGCCCATTCAAACTACTTTCATACCTAAGATTTGAAATTTCATCAAACTTGGTGCCAGCAGTATCATAAAAAGACAGTCAAACAATGTTATATCGCTTTCCTCTTGACTACAATAATTTTTAAGATTGGATTACCTATATGAAAAAAAACTAAAAGATTTCGGTGACTTAAGTTTTAAACAGGAATTCAAATAAAAAGAAAAATTATAGTTAAGTCTTACAACTATGTTTGAACTGTACTTACTTTTTCTAATTGAAAACACTTGGTTATCTTTTTTACTTGACATCTATTTGTTTAGGTCAAAAGACACAACTTTTGTTCTACGAATTTTGCAAAAAATTACAAAAAAGACTTTATAAACAAATCATTTACTTTTTATGGGAAGTTGAAATGTTTTTGTGTATTGTTGCGAAAGTGTTTTTTTTTTGTTATTTTATTTATGTTACAAGTGAGCAAACGAGTAGGTGGGCAACCTGATGGTAAGTGGTCACCACGGTAGTTGTTTGTTTTGAGGGTAAAGGGGCCAGGCTCCTAATTCCCAATGGCCACTGCGACTTGAACAGATCTATTGTAGCCACTTGTTACTATTGCACCACCGTCCATGCCACCCACTGTCTTATTTGTGACATACTTATTATGTATATAGTTGCTTTTGACCTAACTAATGAGTGGGCAAACAAATTGTAGGTACAAAAAAATATCCTTGCTGGTAACATACTGTTTCCATTCTTTTCAGTGTCGTAGGCACAGTTGACTGACTGTTGAAGTAACACTATGAGTCTATGTCCATAAGGGCAGTTTTTTTGTTGAAGTTTGTGACAAAGCACTGGTTCAGATTATTCTAGGTTTCCTCCAACTTGCCAGTAGCTGTGTGCACCTGATTATTAATTGTTAGCTAAAGCATCACAGACTTGCACAGCTTTGTATTTAGTGGGTAATGTTTATTATCTTGAATTTTACTAATATTTAGGTCTGCTTAGGGTAACAACTTACCTACAGCAATAAATATTATATGAAATGAATAAATACCCTAGATGCATAAAACTAAGTAGGTATTTGATTCCATCAAAATAATGTAAGGGTACTCGTAATTCTGCATTATTAAGAGATTGTATTTTCATCATGAACCTTTAATATACTTCGAGTTCCTACGTAATTTAAAATATAAATAAATAATTAAATAGGTGATAAATAAAATTTATAGTAAAAAAACTTATAATAAAACATTAATTTTTGAATACAAAATTTTTTTGTTTCAAGAAAAGTGTTTTATAATTTTATTTGTATAAAATCTACTAATGTTGCAGAATCATCCCTTGAAAGGATAACACTTTTTTTACACCCTGTAGGTATAGTGTAATTTAAATTAAATGCATAAGTGCTAAAAAAATTAAGTAACTCCAACCTATTTGACCCCAATTTTCTTATCTTAAAATCCTTTCTTACTGGCATAAAATAAATAAAAAACAATATGATATTCAATTGTAATTTCGCGAGTTAAAAACTATCATGCAATACTGTCGTGATGTAGCCCCAAACACCCGACAAACAGAGTTCACACTGTTACATTATGGTCACAGTTCCACAGTTGCAAGGAGCATAATGCACGCATTCATTCGGCTTCAAGTGCACCATTCATGTACTGTCTTAAACTTACACCATTCGACACACTACTCGGAAATGTTGTATTGTTGATAGTAGGTTTACTTAAATGTTCCGGCGGTTTTTGGTTGATAATCAATCAAGTCTCGGCATTTAAAAGGCCGAAAGCTTGTGGTGCTGGCTAAAGCAGCGATCACACCTTCTTCCTTAATTCAGAAACTAATTCAGCATACATTGCTAGTTGAAGTAAGGATATTGGAAGTAACACACCAAGCCTCCAAGCCATGTATGCCGAGTTAGTCTCCGAATGTAGGAAGGTGTGATTGCGGCTTAAAAACAGCACTAGTATCCTTCTCTTCCTGCGGGTTTTTTTTTATTGAAAATGGGCTTACCCTTGACCTCGATCTAGTCTTGAACACAGAGATGAGGTCTACGATGGAGCGAGCTTGCCCAGAAGAAGCCTATTCACTCGCGACTTGAAAAGATTCGGGTTATATGAACTCGGGAACACAGACGCAGGCAGAGAATTCCACTCTTTAGCCGTGCGCATTATAAAAGATGTTTCAAAGCGCTTTGTGCGAATGTGCGGAATATCAACCAAATATGGGTGATATCCTGCGGTGCGTCTGGACTCCCGATTGTAGAAGGGAGATGGTGGAATAAGCCCGTGGAGCTCCAGAGCACACTCCGAAGTAAAATCTGTAGAAGACCGACAGACATGCAACTTTGCGACGGTGGGTCAGACTGTGAAACTTGGTCGTAGTTGGACGAAAAACCCGGAGGATGGGTAGCAGCCTTTCTGCGTATCGTCATTTGCGATAATAGGTATTTTGGACTCAAAGGCTCCTAGCTCCCATAACGGCCATTGATACCTGTTAAGATTGTTGTAGGTAGCCATTCATAGTGCTAGCCGTCCGCTAACAAGCGTGGTGACTAGGTAGGTATATCACTGTAAAATGTATGTGTCTGGGGAAGATTCTGTCCAGATTTGAACTGTTAGGTGCTTGGATAATGTTTACAATGTTTAGGGTCCAACGCTTTTTAGCTGATTTAAAAGAAAAGTGGAAGGGAAAAATATTATTTTTCAGTTTTTTTGTGGCTATTATCGAGTCCCACTGTTGGGCATTATATATCCCGCTGCTAGGCAAAGGCCTCACCTCTTCCTTTCCACTGTTCGCGATCGGGAGCTATCTTGGGCCACTCTTTGTCGAAGGTACTTATCGAGTTCGTTTCTCTTTTTAAGTATTAAAAAAAATTATTAAATAACAAAAAACCCAACTGCTTGGCACAAGAGAGGAAAACAAACATAAATCCTATTGGATTTGGTAACTTGAATTGTATAAGATATTACAGGCGGGGACGAAAAAACGTTTTGTGGATGTTTACGACTTAATTTTGTTCGTCCCCGCCTGCAGTATCTTATACAATTCAAGTTACCAAATCCAATAGGATTTATGTTTGTTTTCCTCTCTTGTGCCAAGCAGTTGGGTTTTTTGTTATTTAATAATTTTTTATTTTAACCTTTTTAGTTTTCAGATTTGCTACGTCAAGTTATACTAAAACATTTGCTTAAACCTTAGAATCAGGTTTTTACCAGCTATTGTTTGATACCCATGTTGTAAAAGTAATGATTTTAAAAAATTTATTTCCCCCTTTTTTCTCTTCAAAGGTGCCGTACTAAAATATTATACCCTATGATACTCCTACAATAAATACAAATCTAACGACACCTCATATGTTGAAATCTATCAAGCCGTTTAGGCTGCAGAGCGCGACAAAAAAATCGACATACATACACACATACATCATCATCATAGGCCTTTAGCCGTCTATGTCAGACGATTTAAGCAATATTCTGTCGATTTCACCGTTTTTCGTGGCTGAATAAGCCTGTTTGGGAGCGGCAGGTCCTGCCACACGCTCTGCAGGTGAAGCTAGTATTATCAATAACTGATGTTATGTCGTTATTTTTCTTACGTTTCTCGCTTTTTTCGGCAATGGCACAACACCAGGCTTCATCGTGTACCTTGCGTCCATCCAGTAATGATTTACGCCATTTGGTTCTGTCCTCAGCTGTCTGCTCCCAGTCTAGGTGTTCAATACCAAAAGTGATCATGTCTCGCTTGGCGCAATCTTTAAAGCGCAGCATTTTATCTTGGACATCCGATGCTGTTAAGAGCGATATATAGTCCCTCTCTGCTGACTGTATTTTTATACATACACCCAACAGCACGTCAGTAGAAACACTTCGAACTTTGTGACTTAGTAATAGAGTTGCCAATCTTTCCATTCACGTGCGGTAGACCGTACGTAAGGTATGGTTGAATTTGGTAGTCACAAGGTTTTAGTCGCTGGTGGTTCGCTTTGGCGAATCGTGGGCTAAAACCTCCTTGGGTAGTCGACATCAAAAAACAGCTCAGCTACAGTCTACCACAAAAGTAATTAATGCTGCATCTTGCACGGGAAATTATCTATTATCTATTTGCATTGTATTCTGCATGACATTCAATAAGTATTCTGTAAAGAATCTACATTGAATAAAATTATCTGAATCTGAATTTAGTCATTGCTTTTTATGTTAAAACTTAGAAAATTATTTCCAAAAGGCCTAGCTAAACCCAAATACTCGTATTTTATAAAGAAACCTCCCAGAGTTATTTTATCAATAGAATATTACCAGATGAGCAAGCGACGCTACCCACCTACAGATGGCGCTGTAGGATTCTAAAACGCGGTAATATCTCCACCTTTGTATGGATATCTTCCGGCTCCATCATCAGATCAGCTCCAAGTTACAATAACATTGCATTGTCATCCGATTCACATACGTATGCAAAATTTCATCTCAATCGGAACCGATTAAGATTCTCTTTTCAGTCGGGTATTTTATTTTTTGAAATAGTTTTTTTATTTAGTACTTTTTATTTTTTTTTATACCCTATGACACTCCTACAATGAATACGAACCTAACGACACCTCACATGTTGAAATCGACCAAGCCGTTTAGGCTGCAGAGCGCGACAAAGAAATCGACATACATACATACATACATACACTTGAAAAACATAACCCTCCTGTTTTGGGGCAGTCGGGTAAAAAAACTTAAATCTAAAGCGTTGCTTTAATAAAACGTTGCCAGATATCGCTCATTAAAAGGTTTGATGTTCTATCTTCTAAGTACTAATGTCGCCCAACTTGGTGCCTTGGTTTTTCATTCACATACGTAACGCATCGTCACTCTCTAACCAAACCCTTCAAATAACTCATAATTTAATAACCAGCGAAATCCCTGAGCCCTGCCTGACTCGTTCCAAATCCCAGGTCAAATGATCAACTAGTACTCATACGCAGGATGTGAACGCTCCTCGTACACCCGCTACCCAAAGTGGCAGGTAATTGCTGCGCTGTCAAAACATCCGACGGTTGAACCTGTCAGATTAACTGTATCCGTTAAAGAGGTACTCGCACCAGGGTAACATTTCGAGCTGGACCTGTATCTAAAGAGCTTTAAAAATGTTGAATCTGAGGACTGGTTTGATGTGTTTGGGCTTTAAGTCTGACTACTGACAAATGATTTGTTGTTTGAGGCGAGAATTTTACAGCAATCGAATATGGAAAGTTAAAAATATAAAATGTAAAAAATAAGAAACTATAAGGTGAATTGGGGGAACACCGGGCAGAAACTTAGTACGCTAATCGATCAGTATTAAACTCCAAGCAAATACAACGTTATTTTAGGAGGCGGTTCTGACCATGAAAATGAACAACTTATTTCAAGGTAGATAGATAGAAAAAACGTTTATTTGGGAACGGTACAATTTTTTAACTAAACTGTAACTTTTTAACATATACAAATAAAACTAGTTTGCAGTACAGATTTTCAGGACTTACATTATATTTACCGCACCCAAAGAAAGGCCCTAACTCAGGAACATAGGACGACACACGTAAATAAAGTTTCGACCTCCCATACAAAATGTGTTGTAAGCTTAAAATATCCGGAGTGATAACGGCACATTAATTTATTTCCCCCTAACGTAATTTAAACTTCATGGATCAAAAAACAGATTCCGCTTTTTTTTATCTTCTGGCTTGTCGCAGTTCTTTTACCAAAATACGGGCTCAAAGCTATATTATTTTAACAAAAAAACAGCCAGCCATGAAGAAAGTAACACTGTCAGATATCTCATAAGTCATAACTCGCTGGTCATAACATATAATTTAAATCTACCGTAAAATAAAAAATGCCTCCAGATTTTGCATATTTCAAGTATAATTTCTGAAATTGACATGACAGGGTAAAATTCTTGTACCTTGTTGCTTTTGATATCACGCGTCGGATTAAGAGTGGCATATTTTATTTGTGGTTTTGTAATTTTTGGATCGGTCTGCTTGGTCGTCGTATCAGGCGGCAGTTGTCCGCCTGCTTCAATTAAGATTTGGTACTTGTATAATATAATCCGCCTTTAAATAGGATTGGGCTACGTCTGCCAGATATTTTGTGGGCAAACCTACCACAATCAAAATGGCACTAACGAACAGAAGGCGAAGCAGACCTAGACGCAGACGGCGAGATGAGTCTAGCTAGTCGCCTTTTAAAGGCATTGGCTAGGGGAAGCACAGGATTGAAATCTGAAGTCGTGAAGAAAAACAACTTAAAGCTTGGGATAATTCGTTTTCCTTTATTTGTGAAGACAAACTCGCAGACAAAGTCGTCGGTAACTGCTAGTATAGATTGAGTTCAGTCGATATAAGAACTTCACTTCATTCGCAAATTTTCTTAAGTGCTTCAAAATAAACTGTTTGCAATACAGAATAAGTATCGCAGATGGCAACAATTAACAACGAACAAGCCATTTAAATACCTACTCAACTGGTTTAAGCCTCACTTAGACCCTGAGAAGTCAATGAGTGCTTTTCGTTATCTTTATGATGTCCGCATGTTGCGTTGGCGACAATTAACTTAAAAACTCCTATGTATCTGCCGACATGGCAAAGATTATTTCATGTAAGAGATCTGACATTTACTTTGGTACGGAGAGTATGTCCTTATGAACTGCCTACGTACTCTGAGAAAAACCTGTTTGTGCCATAAATGAATCTAACCAGTATACCTTTAGAAACAGCTACACCTACTAAAACACATCGTTAAAAAATACAACCAGGTCGAGTATCGAACCTAGATACCTTTAGTAAATAAAAGAATGCAGCTGCATAGACCTAACGAATCACCTACTTAATTAAGTTCTTAATGATAGTTTGGATTTAGCTTTTTAGGTAATATTCAGTAATGATGTAATTAATAAGTCAGGTTGAATGAAATTGCAATGTTAATGATCTTGAAATGTTATGTTACCGACAACTAATTACCATGTTTATTCTCGTCGTTTGATAACCTGTCGATAACAAGAGGAAGGTCGACAATTAAATGTATTTATTTATTATGAGACGTCCATACAAGGCCTACAAACAATATTATGTAATCTACTTCGTTGAAGTACTGATAAATTAGATAAATATTTTTTCTTGCAAAGTGTTATCCTATTTAAATTTAAAAAAGGAAAATGAAATTATAGGTTTTTATTTTATTTTCAATGAACTGCTACTTAAATAAAAAACAATGACACTATAGGTATTTTTGTTCGTTGGGTCGGTCATTGAGTTTATCACCTATACGAAAAAATAAGAAAACTAAATAGTTCAGTATATTTTTGCGTGCCGTAGGTTAAACGGTTATATTTTATCATCTTGTCGTGTCTACTTACTTTCTGCCCATAATCTTTGTAAAGTTTTCATCACATCGCGGCGCCACAAGTTCTCACGCAGTGTGTGGTACTAAGCATGTCAATATTTGACTGTTCTATCACCTTAGTAACTTTGTTAGTGCAGCTGCCTATAAATTCTTTACTTAAATCTTAGGCTTGTATATCTTTAAGCAGCAGCAATAGTGATCACTTTGTATCTTTTTTATGTATTTGTATGTAACACCCCATGAAACGTCCACTGCAGGACAAGGAACTCCCTCTAGAATTCCAGCAAAAACGCGTGGTACTTTGTAGGGGATTTATCATAGTAACCACGCTTGTAAGCGTTGCGGCTAGCGAACGCTGTTGTTGGTGACCGCAGTATGTAAGATGGTGCGATACACAGAAAGATGCTGCTGCCCATCCTCCGGTTCATAAGCCCTAAGTCGCTTTTTACGGTACCCATGGGTAGAGATGGGTTGATTGATACTATTCTTTGCCTGCACCACACGGAAGAATTTTTGGTCATGATGACGTTTATAAAAAAATATTTTAAAGAATTAAATTTAGTACGTGTACTTCCTTACAGTTACCTACATGTCATTCTCATTTCTCCTTGGTGAAACTTGGCGCCGATCAGAAAATCATTAGACGCAATGGCAGGAACTGTTAGAACACTGCTAAGTTTGTCACGGAGCGGGGCTGCATGCCTCGCATGCTGCCTCCTTTCGTGATCCTGGCTCTATTGTCCTGGCCCAAAATTCCTAATTCCTATTTCAAATGTCTTCTATCTCTGTCTTTCGGTGTGATTCGTGTCAAAAACAGTCAGTTTACCTTTGATTCTGGTCGTGCTCGGACGTGCCCGCGCGCAGCACGACCACCGCCTTGTATTTACCTACTTTATCATAATAAACTCTTAACTTTATGTTGGCATTTTGGATCCCCCACCCTGAAGAGTCTCAACTTCTGTCTGCCGCTGAGTGGTTTTCGGTGGCAAGTTAACTTATATTTCAGAACTTTGACTAATACTATTCCTCCAAATAAAGCCACGTGTAATCTCTCCTCGTCCACATCTCGCGACCTGTGCTTCTTTTGGCTAAATATTTTATGGTTGTCAGACACCAGGTCTATTCGTATTTTCCTAGCTGAAGTACAAATTCGATTAGCTTTCCGTTTGTTCTAAAATACATAAGTTATCGAGACGTTTAGCTTATCTCACCATCTATAAATTTGGTGTGGGTTTTCCGCGGCTTCTACTGTTAGAAGTTACTCAAATTCAGGAGGAAGAAAGAAAAAAATTTAAATTTCTCTTCTGCTTCATCTCATCTGTTTGTCTAATTACCTGACTTCAAAATAATTACATACGTACAGCCCTCCACCTGCAACGATCTTAACAAATACCTAATAGAATACCTTGACCAGAGATTTCCTAATCTAGCCCATCAAAGGTTCGCTTCGGTTACAAGCTTTTGTCATTAGTTCTAGGGTCTAGAACTTGTTGAAGTCTAGGCTAACAAACCCTAGATTGAAATGTTGGCCAGTAAAGTTTAATGGGACGTTGTAAATTTGTACTGAATGGACTTTCCAATGTGTCGCCATTCTCGACGGGAATACCTGCTTACATTTTGTTTGTGCGGAGGTGGATGGGTTGAACAGAGCAATTAATATGATACACAAACACTAACCTACTTTCAATAACAAAAAGATGCGCTAATACGAGTACGCTCATTAAACATATGTTTTGTAGGTCTTTAGTTTGTAAAGTTTGTTTTCGATTTACTTGTACAGTTAATTATTTTCTTTCGACGCTGCTATACGATAGTTTCAGTTATATACAATAAATTAGTTCTAATTTTGTATAGTACTAACGAAAGAAATAAAACTGCTGAATAGTCGAACGAAAGACAGCGCGCTTGTGGGAAAATACCTATGTGTTACGATTACGACCAGGTCACGACTATATACTCGTTTAATTATATCCTAGATTATCCTAGAGCTAGAACTTAAAAGTTCCTACAAAAGTGTAAGTAAGGCTAGCCACTGACCTCCGGTCCCTCTACGGTCATACATACATAACACCACGCCACTTCCCGTCGAGGTAGACAAGAGACCACAGCCCTCTACCTGCTACGATCTTGACATACTTCCCTCGCTTCCTCAAACAAACTTCCTCTACGGCCAAACACATAAAACAACGATTTTACTAAAAGCTACGAAACCCTGTCGTCCTAAAATTTCAATTAGCGTGTATACGGATGTAATAATTGAGACGCTTCCTCTTACTATCAAAGGCTAATACCAGAACGCTACTGGAAATGGTAACCAGAAATTATTAGGAAACTACCAGTTTATAAATCAGGATCGGTACGTAGCCTGTAGTACGTAGTATTTATAGTACGGTTATGAAAAAGAAAAAAAAACAGACTTTTACAAAACGACAGACTACCTTTTTAGATTCGATCATGATTACTTTCGCTTAAGTCTGTCTCCTTGGACTAGCACAAAAACAACTTCACTAACATAACACTGATCATTCTTTGAAAGTCATCCCATGACATCCATACCAATATTATAAATGAAAAACCGGCCAAGTGCGAGTCGGACTCGCGCACTGAGGGTTCCGTACCACCACAAAAACATAATTGTATTGGTTGAAATTTCAGTAAGTTAATGTGCTAGATTTTTGAGTCCGACACGCGCTTGACCAAATTTCATTATTTCTTGTTATTTTATAGCCTATGCACTATAAACATACCAATTTACAAGTTTGTAAGTGTTCCCGTTTTTAAATAGAACTAAAACAAAAATCGCCTCAGCGACCATCCAACTTGACCCCTCTCTTATATGAATGTTCTTGAAACGGGAGCTCACCACAATTGGTTACCATTAGTTGTGAGAAAAGTTGTAATATTTAATGATTTCAGACTTTTCCCTTTATTTGTACTGTGAGACCTAGCTTCTTGCCAAATTTCATAATTTTAGGTCAACGGGAAGTACCCTGTAGGTTTTGCATTTTAGAATAAATGTATGGAGATGAGGACATAAAATGCCATATCTTTTGATTGCGCTGTTGTAAAAAATTTAAATTTTTAGATCTTGTGTGGTTCATGGATCCTAATATGTGGTATTAATTTCAACCTGATACCTTTGCCCGTTCGTGAGATAAAGGGTCTTGACAGACAGACAGACAGACGGACAACAAAGTGATCCTATAAGGGTTCCGTTTTTTTCTTTTGAGGTACGGAACCCTAAAAAAAGGGTGTTTGTTTATTTGTTTTTCTTTCTTTCACGTCAAAACGGAGCGACAGAATGATGTGATTTTTTGCAAAAAGATACTTAGTTTCTGTAAGTGTTCTAAGTTACTATTTCCATACGTACAAAGTCGTAGGCAATAGCTAGTAATTAAAAATAATAGTTTATCTAATACTCGTATCTAGTTACTTGCGGTTTGCTGTGCTATGTGCTAGTTTTAATAAGGATATCTAATTTCCTGCACGAAAGAATGCCTGTCTAGATTTTAGACTAATAATGCACTGTAACGTTACACTGGGTACAGCAGGATGACATCGTTTAGTTGTCTCCGGTGGCAATTGGGAACAATCTGAGGGAATGTCTGATCGTTGGAAACTGGCAATGTGGGTGCAACTAGATGGCTTGTTTTCATGAGTAGAATCATTGGACTTCGGAAGCGAAACCAATGAAAATTCACGCTGTATAACCCTTATTATTCTAAGGGCTATATTTCACTGGGAGTGGTAGCGTGACCAGCATCCGAGCTGGTCGCGCCGCTAAATTGGTTGCGCAACCAAACGGACACCAGGTGAGTAACTCTCTATAAAGCTGCATACATTTTGTTGGTAGCGGCGACTGGTTGCGCTGCCATGGTGTCCCAGTGAAATATAAGGCGTTTAGCAGATGAAGGGGCGGGCAGACATGGGCAGTCACGTCCGTCAGTGTGGCCGGTATTGCGAAAATTATAGTTTTGTATCTGAATAAAATTCAAACATAACATGTTTCAAAATTGCTCTACATTTTCAACTAAATAACAATCTGAACAACTTTTTCGACTGAATAACTCTTTGAACTGAACAACTGTTCAAGCTGTTTTCCTTCCAAACCGAAGATTTCGGAAAATACGCGCATAGATCAGAGCGTTTTTCTCATGTCAAGGACTACGAGTATAATAATACGAAAATAATTGAACTCGTACCGACCGGCCATACTGGCGGGCTCTCAGAACAAAAAGACTGCCGCGCCGTCTGCTCTGCCTCTAAGACTACAACAACTACGACAACACTACGACAGACTTATTAATAAACAAAACTTAGGTAGCTGTTATCGAAGCAAATATCACTTGAGTGTTAACAACACACAAGCTAATTAATAGAATGAACTTATGAGTTAACTAGCTGTTACCCGCGACTTCGTCCGCGTAGATTTTATAAAAAAACAGAACTCGAACTTAATTGAAACATATTTTACGGAGCGCTTATCCTTCTTGATCCCTACGTAAAAGATGCATTTGTACTTATCCAAGTTGAATAAATGCATCTTACTACAAACTTAATTATCTTTTGATTTTATTTAACTGGTAGGTAGTGCGGAATTTTCATTGTCAACCGTTACAGGTGAACTTAAAAAAGAAGGCAATAAAGGGAGTGAAGTGAATGGGTAGCGAGGAGGTATTCATAAAAGTAAAAAAGGTCCCTATTCCTCCCTATCTATCCTTTTGTATCCCCCCCTACATTCCCACTCCCCCTCCCTCACCCTCTCCCACTCTCTCTTCCTCTCCCTCGCCCCTCCCTCTTCCCCCCCTCACCCTTCCTTCCCCCTCCATTTCCCCCCTTCCCCTCTCCCCATCACCCTCCCTTTCCCCCCTCGCCCTCCTCCCATTCCCCTCCCTTTCCCCCTTCCCCTCACTCATCCTCCCCTTCCCCCTCTCCCTCCCTCTACCCCCCCTCCCTCTACCCCCTCCCACGCCCTCTACCCCTCCCTCCCACTTTCTCTCCCCTCATTTTCCCCTCCCTTACACTCTCTCCCTATCCTTCCCCCTCTCCCTCTCCCTATCCCTGACCCTACCCCTATCCCTGCTTCTACCCCTAACGCCATCTTAACCGCTATCCCTATCCTTATATAAACATACAACTGACACTCATATTGATTTTTAGACATTTCAAACCTATCGAATCCCAACCCCATCCCAGGGGTGGTGGTATTTCACGTCCACCACGTTGGATTTCAAAATCATTGTAGTTTTCGTAATCAGCGACCCGATAAACCATACGAACGACACCCATATTGATTTTTAGACATATCAACTCTATCGCACCCCAACCTCATCCCCAAGGGATGATAGCATTTCACGTCCACCATGTTGGATTTCAAAATTGTTGTAGTTTTTGTAATCAGCGGCTCGATAAACCTTACAAACGACACCCATATTGATTTTTAGACATTTCAACCCTATCGCACCTCAACCTTATCCCCAGGGGATAATGGTAGTTTACGTCTACCACGTTGGATTTCAAAATTGTAGTAGTTTTCGTAATCAGCGATACTTAGTTGAATAAAAAAAGTCCCATCAAAATCGGTTAAGTAGTTTCGGTGTGCTGTAGCAGATACAACCCCGCTAGAGTATTATTGTATGTGTAGATTCCCACGGGAATGAGATATTTTCCCGGGGTAAAAAGTAGCCTATGTCCGTTAGCCTGGAGCGTCAAAAAAAACTTTCGAATTTTAAAACTGAATAGCACTAGAAAGTTGCATTATATTTTTAATAACCCGAAAAAAATAATTAAAAAAATATTTGAACCTACTTTTAGCCCTCTACTGCCACTTAAAAAAAACTAAAAATCATGAAATCGAGCTAATTGAAAAAAAATATAATAATACGAATTAAATATTTATTTTGTTATTTTTGTTCATAATAAGCTCTAAAATACGTTGAATTTTATTTTTACAATGTCAATGTGCCGTCAAACGAAACGCAAAGTATAGAAATACGATCTACAAAATCATCAAAATATACAAATTTTGAGGGTACCTTTGTAAGTTGAGTTGTTTACTTTTAATGTTTGTTTTTTTCAATTGTGCCCACATGATGATGGTTTTGTCTTAGTTGAAATCTGTAACTCGTTAAAATAAGATCATTTTGAGTTGTGAGTGAAAAATTATATCAACATAATGTCAAAAAGAGTTACGCGACACGAATTAGACTGTCCTATTTTAGGTTCACCTTGTTTATTTAATAAATCAGTGCTTCCAACAATAGCTGACGTTCTGAAGCATATAATCTTTACCAGAAATGAAGAAAAAACAAAAGCTAGTGGCAAACAGCCTTCAATATCTGAAGTGTTCCATACAGTGTCATTAAATCTCATAGAAGTGTGGACGACGGCTTCTTTACCAACAGTAACAATTCAACGCGTCAAGCAATTAATAAAAAGCAATTACGATAAGTATTTAAATTTTGTACGCTATCCAAAATCTAAACAAACAGAAAAGTTTGTTCAAAAGTTAGAAGAATGGAAACAAAAATGTGTCACAGAATTGTTTGATATTTGTAGCTGCAAATGCACTGACTTTAGTATCTGTAGTTGCCCTAAGGAAAAAAAAGTGCCTGTACTTGAAAGAACCTTTCTGTTAGATCAGAGACATGCGAGGAAAATGATAATCGGTAGTTTAGATCGGGTAGAAACTAAGAAACTTGAAAAGAAATTGGCCAGGAAGCTTCTAAGATCTAATGCAGAAATGACAAGTCAAGATAAAACTATCACAAAGGATTCATCGTCTACAGCAAGAATGATTTCCAAAACTGCTGACACACTTGAGCTAATTGAACCTCAACCTTCCACGTCGAAAACACACGATTCTAATGCGTCATCATCATCACTGCCGTTACCAAATCAAAGAAACAAGCTGTCTCTGCCTACTCTAGCTACAGTTTGTGATCGTTATGGTATCTCGGATCGATCAGCTGCAGCAGTCGCAAGTGCAGTATTACAAGACGTCGGTTTGATCACCCAAGATGATGCAGAAAAAGTGATAGATCGAAGTAAAGTGCGGAGGGCTAGAAAGCGAGCGCGTCATGAAATCCAAAGTCAAGAATATTGTTCTGAAGTAAGTGGAATCTATTTTGATGGACGAAAAGACAAGACTCTTGTTTTTCAGAAGCGAGGTGAACGTTTACATAAGATGATTACTACAAAAGAACATATTTCTCTAATAATAGAACCAGGCTCTCTTTATTTAGGCCATCTAACTGCGTCTTGTGGTACAGGAAAGGGTATAGCGGATTCCATACATTCGATGCGTTAAGATGGTTACTGAAGCATCAACTTTAGTGGCTGGTGAAAAAGCCAGAGATGGATTTATTCGTTCCAAAATTAAATCACGTGCTATAATGCCATTTTTTGATACCAAAAAGAATTTTAAACTTCAGAATAAAACTGCATAGTTTACGAAAAATCTTCAAATTTTGTTACTTTTCATCTTTAAATTTCATGTTCATTTTCTTACTTTTTTATTAAATAAACATTTTTATTGAAAATCTCAGTTCTTTAATTTAGTAAAAATACAAAAAAATATAAATATTCTAATTTACTTTACATTCTGTAAATATTCCAAGATAAACCTAATTTCATCATTTTCTAAAAACTTTGAGCTTCGGTAGAGGGCTAAAAAATATCTCAAAAAAATTAAACAAAAATATATTCTGTTATAATTAGCCCAAATGCAACTTTCTGCAAGTATTCAGAATCGATTCTGTGAAAAAAAAAACTCCATACAAGGACGCTCCAGCCTAATGTCCGTCTCCAAGTTACCATCTATCACCATACCAAATTTCATCAAAATCCGTTCAGCCGTTTAGGCGTGAAAGAGCAACAAACAAACAGACAGACAGACAGAGTTACTTTCGCATTTATAATATTAGTATAGAAGTATGGATATCAGATGAGTGCTGTCAAACGTTGACGATACTTTTTTTGTTCTTCAAAAAGTAAGTTTTTTTTTAGTAACAGTACTTGCTTAAAATTAAATAAAATCCCTTATGTTTTCCATTTATATAGTTGATTTTCAAGAAAACACAAATAATAACACAAAATATCAGTTTCTTTTATTTAGTTATTGGGAAAGAAGTAGCTTAAAAGTAATCAACAATGTTACTGGAAGGAAAAATTAAAACGCAGACGTAAATTCTTTTTTCTCATTTGACGTTTGACGAATGCAGCATAGACGCCATACTTGAGATTGATACTTGTTTATTATATAGCATGATTTTGAGATGCTGATCGCACTTTAACAGCTAAAACCTCTCCGTAAGGATATTGAGAGCTACCATAAGACTATGTATAAATACTACCATAAGACTACGACAACAGACAACACCTCGGAACAAGTATTGATCCGAGGACAACACTGACCCTGACGTTGCCATCGGGGAAAATTAATACCCAGCGTCATCCAATGATACCTACTTATACAATATTACGTGTTACGGTAATCCAACAAAAACAGGAAAAATGCAGAACAGACGACCAAACTGAAGTAATGATGAGGCAGGCACCGAAAAAGGAGAACAAACTAAACAAAAGATAATTCAATAAAGAATGATGATATTATTTTTCTAATTGGCAAACGAAAGTACAGTCAAGAACAGGTTAAGCTTAACAACGCAGCGCGACTAAAGCTCCTACGGCAATTGAAATAAGAATTATTTCTTTACAAAATTCAATGTGTCAATCTTGGTGCGCTCTTAAAATTTTGTACATACTTTTAGAAAGCCGAAGCGAGTACGCACGTGAAGATGCTTACAAATTTCAGTCGACGCTGATTAACGAGGAAAAGTAAATACTTCCTGGTGGTTATACCAGTATAAGAAAACTGTATGAATAAGAGGAAGTAACCACATGTAAACATAGAACAGCTAACCCAAGCCGATTCACCAACTAACAAGTGCGCCGATTGTCAACTCGGAATACCCGATATCTACTTGTTTACGCACTAGGGCCGAGCCACACGGCGCGTTGCGGCAGCGTTCCGTCAACGCTCCGTCGTTTTACATCATACAAACGCTACTCACGACTTGAACAAAAATATTTGCGTTGCGACGATGCAACGCAACGCAACGCGCCGTGTGGACTGGGTCGTACGTGCCACACGGGCGCGAGCGGTGCAGGGACGCAAGATCGTTGCGTCGCCGCAGCTGCGACGATAAAAATGGACAACGCAGCGGCACCGCTGCTCTGGCAATGCAGAGCGTTCAATCTACTCTGTTGTATAGTCAACGACATTTCAAGTTTGACACTCGTAGTGCGACTCTAGCTCGTACGATCATAAAAATAAGAACGGTACGAAGTCCAATGTGTCAAGCTCGATGTGCTCTTGACTGTACACCCCTCACCGCTTCGTCTCGTGCGGTATGCGCAACGCAGTGCCCTGTGTGGCATACCAAGAAGTGTAACTGAAAGGTGTGATAATACTAAAGGGTGTGAATGTGCCCATGAAACTGAACAACTTTTCCTCGAGGTACTTAGGACATAGAATAAAATCAATTTTTTAAACTGTATCAGCTGGGAAGGTCATATTTGGTTTTTCGTATTTCGATCTATATTTCTTGGGAAAAGTTGTTCAGTTTCATGGACAGATTCACATCCTTCAGTATTATCACACCTTTCCGTAACACGTTGTATAGTAAGTACAACGCCGCCGCAGAGGCATCGGTCAGACACCGCACCGCAGCCGCAACGCTTCGTGTGGCATAGCCCTTATTACTCCCTGTTCACTGAATTTGGACCAAACTGTAGATGGACAAACGCCTTACCAAGTACGGTGCGGATGGATGTAATAGCACTTACAAATGTTTACAATTTAGAGACAGATTTAATGATATTAATGTTCAATTAAAAACATACACCAACTGGTAAACGGTAATCAAATTGAAAGGTTAATTAAAATGCTGTTGCATCTGCCTGCAGTTTATATAAAACAAGCTATTAAGGAACATTTTTATTTCCGGAGTTATTATTGATATAAATCTGAATGTTATGATTATGATACTTTCTTTAATGCCACAATTTATATGCAAACCAGCAGGTGGGACACCTCACAGTGAATGTTCACCGCCGGTCATAGCACTCACTGTCTAATTTTTGACACAAATAAGACAGCAAAACGCGTTGCCCACCCTGAGAACTAAGATGGTATGTCTCTTGTACCGATAATTTCACTGGCTCCCCTACGGCAGATCAGGCAAGGGATTGGTACTTCCCCAGCCAGACGGACTTCGCATAAAAGCCCTATCTATCACCTACTACCACCTACAGTACAGTCAATATTGGATTCTCTTTTCATTACACTTTAGGGACTAAAGTTGGCCTGAGTTGAGATAAAACATTCTAAGATCTCCCTATCAATCAAGCCATTATCATCATTAGGTACATCATTCAAACAGTCCACAACTGGACAGGAACAGACAGACAGGACAGATATCCTCCCAGGATTTCACAAAAAAATAATGCGTGGTATACAGCGTGAATTTTCATTGGTTTTGGACCCGAAGCCCAGTGATTCTACTAAAAACAAGCATAATTCCCGAAAAAAAAATTTACTCTAAAATAATTTTTTTGGTCTGCTCATACAAAATGAGTCGATCACGTGACCACTTTCCAAAATAAAACCGGTCAAGTGCGAGTTGGACTCACGCGTCGAGGGTTCCGATATACCTTTAGTATTTTTGGAAGCAATAAAGTCCATTTTTAGGACCGCAAAACTAAATTTGTTTGTAAAGGTTTTTTGCAGATTTCTAAAAAACTGTGCAACTTACGAAGATCGTTCGTTCTATATTTGCTGTAATGTTACACTAACGTCTATCGACTGTAATTAATTCAGATTTTTCCATACAAAAACATCGGAGATAAGGGGGGTGGGGAACGGTGTTTTTTTTGTCTTTTTTCATCATTACTTGAAAACTAAGAGTTGTAAAAAAATACTAAAATATATTTTAGTGAAGCCCTTTCATATGATACCCCACTTAACCTAGTACCGATAATTTGAAATTTTGCCTCCCCTATTTGGGCCCCCTTTACATTAATAATCATAATTTTTTCTTAATTCTTTCTCATGCAATTAAGTTGAACAACCATATTATAAAACTCTTCCAAATTTCAAGTCGATAGCATGAGTGGTTGCTGAGATATATAAAGGTGTGACAGACAGACAGACAGACAAAGCGGCACCATAAGGGTTCCTTTTTTTTACCATTTTGGTATCGGAACCCTAAAAACATAAATTTTCGAGAAAAAAAAATATTTTTAAGGAAAGTTGCTTCTTATCATGAGTAGAATCACTGGGCTTCAGGAGCGACGAAACTAATGGAATTTTACGCTGTATCTCGGGGAGTGGAACAGTCACCAGAGTAGCCTTTGGTCATCAAAGTATGGTGATGTTAGCAGAAGGATTCTGCAGCCATTCTCTAGTCTCGATCTCTTAGGCGCCTTTTACGACACCATGGGAAGAGATGGAGGATACAATTTTCTGCCAGCTAAATACGGATCATATCGAATATTATATTGTATTCACATTTTTAGGGTTCCGTACCTCAAAATAAAAAAAACGGAACCCTTATAGGATCACTTTGTTGTCCGTCTGTCTGTCAAGACCCTTTTTCTCACGAACGAGAAGAGGTATCAAGTTGAAATTGATAACGAATATTAAAGTCTATAAACCACACAAGATCTGAAAATTTCAATTTTTTACAACGACACAATCAAAAGATATGGCTTTTTATGTCCTCGTCTCCATACATTTATGCAAAAAAGCAAAACCTACTGGGTACTTCCCGTTGACCTAAAACTATAAAATTTGGCAAGAAGCTAGGTCTCAGTACAAATAAAGGGAAAAGTCTAAAATCACTAAATATTTAAATTTTTCTCACAACTAATAGTAACCAATTAAGGTGAGCTCCCGTTTCAAGTTGTAAAGTTGGATGGTCGCGGAGTTTTTAAAATCAAAGAGCAAAAGCTTTTAGTATATCATATTATTATGGTAGATAGGTACGGAACCCTTAGGGCGCGAGTCCGACTCGCACTTGGCCGGTTTTTTTTTCCAGTAAGTCACCTTGTAAGTAGATCTCCATCGTTAGTCTTATGCATTCTGTGTACATGATGCCCGAACTAACTAGTACTCTATCTAGTACTCCTTTTACAATTTTAGTCACTCCATCTCCTATCACGCCACAATGTTCTCTTGTCACTTCACTGTCATACTATTTCTAGTCACGAATTAAAATTTCTCACCAATCATACGGAAAGACGTAGCAGGGGCAAGCACCCACCCTACAAGGTGGATCGAAGATCTAGTTGGTCGTTGTGGAGATCTTTAGGGGACTTTCGCTGCTGAACATAGACCTTCAGCAGCGGAAGTCTTTCGGCTGATATGATGATAATGACCAATCGTACTCCTCAACCCTATCATTTCTACTGCATTTAATGTACTCTCATTCTTCTTCTGCGATACCCAACTGGCACCTCACGATAAAATCCTCTAAATTTACAACCAAATGACACGCAACTGCTAATCAAGTTCAATAAATCAACCCGAAGCCTTATCTCTTACTAAATGCAATAAAAAGGGTCTTGCGTGTGTGTCTCATATGAGAAAATAATTAATGCCCACAAAGATTTATGTTTTCTTAATGTTCAGCCCACGCTTTAAACTTATCGCGATCATATCTCTCATTCAAGACAGGTAATTTAAGGGTTGAACAGGAAACTTTGGATGAATGTGAGAAAATGAAATAGAGTTAGAAAAGCCATGTTCGAAAATATCATCATGTCATCCCATGAAACGTGTCCTTCAGGACAGGGAGTTCCCTCCAAAAATTTAAATCCCAAATTTGTTAGTGTTGCGGGACTGGCACCAAGTACCATAGTAAAATACACAAAAGGATGCTGCTGCCCATTAGTACCCATCCTCTAGTTCAGCGTTTCTTAATCTTTTTAGTACACGGACCCCTAGGAATTCAAACGCAACTTCAGGGACCCCCTTTAAAAAATACAATGAATCGGACCATTTATTTTAAGTTCTACAAATACAACAAAAATACGTTAATGTGAAAGTTAGTGCTGCTTTTATGCAGCCTAGTTAGTCATATATGGGTTGATGTTAAGTACTACTGTTGTATTCTCAAATTAGATTCGGATTTATTTATTATGGATCGTTAAATGGGACTGCGGACCCCCATGCATATACACGCGGACCCCCAGGGGTCTGCGGACCACAGGTTAAGAAACACTGCTCTAGTTCATAATCTCTTAGTCGCTTCTTATGACGGCCACGGGCAGAGATGGGTTGGCACTATTCTTTGCCGGCACCACACGGGAAAATAAAGAGCATTGAAATAGCAGAAAAATCATGAAGTAAAGAATTCGGTTCACGCAAGTAGTATTCCAGGCCCGAGATCAGTTATGAAAAAATCTTTCAACTTTGTTATGTTGGCAATGAAATTCTCAATACCTATAAATTTGCAACTCCTTCAGGTGTCATATCCTCTGGTAGTAGTTTCAAGTCTAGTCCAGTTCTTTCTGTTAATTATCATATTTATTTTTATTTATTTAATTATTGCACACAAGAAATCACAATGGAAGACAAAACAGTGGCGCGACTGGTTGCGCCGCCATGGTATCCCAGTGAAATATCGGCCTTAGTTCCAGCTTTATCTGCTTTTGACTGTACGACCAACCCTTGCATGGTGGCATTATAAATAAAATAAAACAACGCAAATTTGCAACACCGCCTTTGTAAGATATTGCTTTCTGCACGAAGAATAAATGAATAAGAGAAGTTCCTCGCTTTGTTCCCGTCAAGTATAATGCATTGCGTGATTTAGTAGGTACACAATGATGGAGAAAATTTATTTTCAAAAGAATAATTAAGATCGAATATTGGTCAATTAATAAGAATTATGAAAATAAGTATAAAGGTAAAGATTCAAAGAATTTGAGTTTGTACAACCGGTCTCACGGGATCACTTGTGGTTCTTAAAATCCTTGTGACCGTTGTTCTCGAGTTCATATTACCCGAAGTCGAATAAGACTTCTTGGTGAGCTCGTGTCATCGTCGGCCTCCTTTTATCTTTGACATAGATGAGATCCAGAGCAATCATTGATATCTATCATTAAAAAATAAACAATAACTGTCGTATCGTCTAGCTTGTCCTAAAAACCTTCCCAGTCTTGTTTTCATTGTTAGAAAAATAGATTTCCTGTTGTTCCGTGTATGATCCCAAAAACCGAATTGAAAACCACTATACCTATATATTAGATTCAATTACCAACGGTGCGGACTAAACTAAACTTTAATGTTTAAAATTTCAAGTCAAACTTTTAAAGAAAAAACCGTTTATTTTAGTAAGAAACACCGATTTTCATATCCAGTCTTACTCGAAAAAACTAAATTAGTTAGAGCGTGGAGAAAGCAGTGGTAATCAAACAATCCTTTGCCTTACAGGCACCATAAAATCCGTTGAAACAAATTCAATTGGAACAATAAATAAACCAGACAGACAGTATCGGGACGGCATCTCAGTAATTAGTACTTGGGTAAGAAATGCCCGCCTCTGCCACCTTGGCTGACGCAGGAAGATACAAATAAAAGAAGAAAACTAGAAGATAGGGGAGAGTCATTAAATTAAATAGAGAGAAAGAGTAAGGGTAAAGAAAACTTTCGAAACTGTACAGTAAGTCTTGTTATAAACAGATCATTTAAGAAGTAAATAAAAGTACTGGCTTTCATCCAAATAACTGTCAGAATTAAAATGCTCGAGTGATGACATTGATCGCGAATTCAGAAACTAAATGAAAGAAATGAGCGAAAATGAGTTCATGAGTATGTGCGACAATATCAAATCAATGCGAAATTATACCATTACTACCTTTTCGCCTGCGGTTTCACCCGCATTAAATGCGTTTTCCCGTCGGAACTAAGTGTTTTCCCGCGGTGAAAAGTAGCCTATGTGCTAATCCAGGACCTAACCTATATGTGTGCCAAGTTTCATTAAAATCCATTCTGTAGTTTTTGCGTGAAAGAGTAACAAACATCCATCCATCCATCCATACTTACAAACTTTCGCGTTTATAATATTAGTAGGACGAGTAGGATTAGTACAATTAGTAGGATTTGATGGAAGGAGAAACAATTGGGAAACTGAAAGCATAGATTGTATGAAAAACAAAGTCATTGTATATTTTTTTCCGTTCTTTTGAACAACTTAGTGGATAGTACTTTCTATGTTGGCATCATTAATGTCATAGGGTAGTCATAGCCTCACACTTTTTATTTTTATAATGCCCTGAGCATACTTCAACATCGCCATATCAAAACAACTAAGTAAAAAATTAATGTATTAAAATACAAACGGCAACTCTTTTTTAGTTTCATAGATTGGTAGACAAACTGGCAGACGTACACACGGCCGCTCATCGGTAGAAACACTTTTGGACCTTATGGCGTGGTAATAGAGTTGAAAAAGTTTCTACCGACAAGCGGTTGACCGTACGCTTATTAATTGATTTTACATGTCTAGCTATATCCCTTTGCAATAAATCTCTCGTTCTGATGACGAAATCGGCCGCGTTTAGTTAGGTAGGCTAGTGTTTCCGTGGTTATTATCTTAAATAGACCATTTTGGTGGCTTGATACGGTTTAAAAGAGGGTTTTTTATACATAGATTCCTTTAACTATGGGTTGTACGCCTGAAATAAAGAATGATTATTATTTATTATGCTGAGTGGAGACCTTTTTTGGGAACAATTTTGTTTAATTTTGTTTAAACCTGTTTGTTTCTTGTGTTTCCAAAATAAACGTTTTTGCTTTCTTTCTGTACATATTTTGACTCTTTTTTGCGAGACACCATGTCCTTCTGAGTATTCTCTCTTGTACATGTTTAAAAAAATACATTTCTAATAGTAACTTAAACCATTAATTCAACTCAACTATTCGATTAAATGAGCGGTTACATCAAAGATATTACATTACTTAGACAGCGTAACAGTACGTTGACACTAAAAACGTCATGGACGTAAACAATGCGATTAGTGTTATTTCTAGTTTAAATAATGAAGTGGTAAGCGACATTGACATTGGTCAATCGAGCCGCGTGTTAATGCACCACGATTATGCATGCGCAAGAGAGCGTGAGGACACGATTAGGTTGATTAAAAATGGTATTACCGAATATAGATGTTACTTTTTATGTATTTCTGATATTAACTATCAGAGGAATTTATGAAGAAGGTCGTGTTCAAGGACATTCAAACATTTGATGTAGAATGAAGTATCTAATTAGAACATGTAAATAATCGTGACACCGGTATTATAAAAATAATACAGATTTAGTGTTTCCAAATTTAATTGAAAAGGTTTTACATCAGGTGGACTATTTAGTCGTTTGTTCACTTGTCACATAATTTTTATTTTTAGGTTATTGAACATTACTTTCATCGTAAATTTCCTAGCGCATACGACCTGAAAAATGGCTGAGTGAATTGGCTTCTCAATTATTGGGCCAGCTCGCTGCATTATTGTTGACTGCATCTATTATTGATCTATGCCGCGGGCTCGCGTTAAAATTTTGTAAAAATATTTATAAACCTAATATTGCCTATTGTTTAGAATTTATTGGTTATTGCTTGAAATTAAATGCCTGTTAAGGAAAAATGACACCGCATTCAAATAGTACCATTTTTGATCCAGACTATTGTGTTCACGGTCATTAAGTAAATTAAGCAAAGCATATCTAATTGTGAAAGCTCCTGTGTAACTCGAGCTTCGCCATCGGTGGTATACATAATAGGTCTTAAACATTAAATAACGACCACGCTCAAAGCCGCAGAAAATTTTGTATTGTAGCACCATAGATAGATTTCAGATTTGCAAAGTCATTTTATTCAATGTTATATCATTTCAATTTGGTACAATTTAAATAGAGCGAGTCTGTAACACAAATGCACCTAAATCAGAAACAGATATTAAAGCATGGTAATCTAACCTTTGGAAGCTGTGCTAAGGCCACTGTGATTATTTTGTTTTATTTGTATATAGTCTCTAATGTGTTGTTTCCCTTTCGCACCTCCTACTGCATCCTGTCTTGCTTAAAGCTCGTCACTTACAACAATCTTATCAATATCATCTTTATGATGTCTTGTGTGCATTTCTGTTTGTAATTCAAAACCTACGCTTTCCTTTCATTCATTTTCGATTAGCACTAGATCGTTTGTACAGTCAGTACTTTTCGAAGCCAAGTCTTCTTTACTTTTAGGGTTCCGTACCTCAAAAGAAAAAAACGGAACCCTTATGGATCACTTTGTTGTCCGTCTGTCTGTCTGTCTCTCTGTCAAGACCCTTTATCTCACGAACGGGTAAAGGTATCAGGTTGAAATTAATAGCATATATTAGGATCCATGAACCACACAAGATCTGAAAATTTCAATTTTTTACAACGACGCAATCAAAAGATATGGCATTTTATGTCCTCATCTCCATACATTTATTCAAAAATGAAAAACCTACAGGGTACTTCCCGTTGACCTAAAATTATGAAATTTGGCAAGAAGCTAGGTCTCACAGTACAAATAATGGGAAAAGTCTGAAATCATTAAATGTTACAACTTTTCTCACAACTAATGGTAACCAATTGTGGTGAGCTCCCGTTTCAAGAACATTCATATAAGAGAGGGGTCAAGTTGGATGGTTGATGAGGCGATTTTTGTTTTAGTTCTATTTAAAAACGGGAACACTTACAAACTTAAAAATTGGTATGTTAATAGGGCATAGGCTATAAAATAACCACAAATAATAAAATTTGGTCAAGCGCGTGTCGGACTCAAAAAATCTAGCACATTAACTTACTGAAATTTCAACTAATACAATTATGTTTATGTAGTGGTACGGAACCCTCAGTGCGCGAGTCCGACTCGCACTTGGCCGGTTTTTTTTCTCTTAGGCAACCATAAAGTCTTACGAGGAATCGTATAGTATACTTCATCATGTCAATTCACAGTATAATAAAACCGCAGTTAATCTCCCCTACTTTTATAAACGCCGCTAGGGCTGTTAAAAGATACCATTAAAGTAAGAGTGTTTTCCTTTCCTGCGCCTATGTAAAGATAGGATGTACGATGTTGAAACCCAAACAAGATGAATAGAGGGACTTTTCGTTGTTTTAGGTAGTGATGTACTATTTAAAACGTTTAGTAGGTCTTCTTAGAAGAAACTTACATGAAAAAGAAAAAGCCACTCGCTTCACTAGATCCTCTTTATAATAAATTACTGCGTTTTCAGTGAATCAACTGTGAGCGAACACATTGAATTTTTCATGTGCAATTAAATGGTATCAAGGTTTATTTTCAACTTTCGCACTTCTCATACATGTTTATTTTATTCCGTATCTTAGCGCAAAACAATAATTTTAAATGAGGGTAGATGATGTCTACCGTCACAATCATCCTCACCTCCCTTCAGTCTACCCATGATAACGGCTGATGCGACTCAGTCTAAGCGTCGGTAAAAGTAAAGTAGGAAGGTAAATTATTTTGCCTAATTACATTTTTACGACTTACACAATATTTTGCATCATTATTGTAAATTTTGTTATTAAATATTTTTGGCTCTAAACTTGATAAGGTCATTATTTTATTCGCGAAAGTCACACTTGTTGAAGTAGCCTGGGAAAATAAAATAAAACACGCGAACATTTATTAAGACAAATGGTTCTCCCAAGTGAGACAAAGAATTTAGTACCACTGCAATTACCGTGCTCGGTACTTCATAGGCCAACTTGATGAATTGTTTTCTGCTAATTGATCAATTACTAGTAATAATTGTAAACCTTGTATCGGAAACTGGTTTGACACGTATTTTATTTATTTTATTCATATATGATTTCTTAAATGCAGTTCTCTTTTCGCGAGTCTATCTTTAAACCACAGCTTCTTGTCTGCCTGTATTCAGCCCAGCTATAGAGGTGAAACTGTTAAAATAAATTTGTAGTACGATTTTTCCTTACTTTGTTTGCGGCAGTTTCTTTTTTAATGTATGGAAAATACGTTGCTATTATGTAACTTATCGAGTCATTTACGCGTTTGAATTATATCACAAGCTTGCTTTTTGTAACTTTCATCTTTAGAAATACAGGTAACAAATTGCGTAGCTTTTGCCTTAAAAAGGAGGTAACAACTTTCAAATCGATGATATAAAACTTTCTTATTTTTTACCGTTAAGCTAGTTTTCAAGACTATAGAAATCTAGGTGTTATAAGAAAGGTTGTAGCTTACGTTATAAACTATGGCATATCCATATATGCGAGTGCTTCTTATATAAATCGATTTAAATTTTCTAAACTGTCTCACGTTCAAGCGATTTCGATAGAGATATGCGACATGGAGAGAGATATGGTCAATTATGCTGAACGTTACTCTGATATTTATCCTATAGTTAACCTACTTACAGAATTGATAGTAGTGTTAAAGCACATCATGTACCGTTTTGAATTAGCTTTACGAGAATCTATATTATTGGCCTCAATATTTTTTGTATGTATCATTTCGTGTTAGTGCAACCTCTTGCATGTTTTGGCACAATTTTGGTATAATTATTATCAAATAATAACACCTCAACAATATTAATGATTAGTAAAGCATCTTTCATCCTACAAAAGAAAATTAATTAAATTTACAGAAAGATAATGCAGAATCAGAGATTTCATTCTGTTAATTTCTTCTCTTGTAGCATCTACAGTCGCTTAAAGCAATATCTTAAGTCCAACCTCACTTACATTTAATAGATTCCTTTACACTGTGGCTCGTCCCACTCTCGTTACTGTCTTATCAAAACTTTCTCGTCTGTAACACCCACTCCTTAATCAAGCTGGTTTCCAGTAAGTATTATGATATATCTCTAAACAAAATTATTTTGTTCAGTACTACTTTTATGTCATCAGCTGCCGTTGTCAGAAGCTTCAGATGAGCAGTTGCCCCAACTGATGTTAATGTGCGACAAACGACAATAGGCCATGGCATTTTTTTCTTTTGATGTGTAAATTCTTCTTTACCTTTACAGTTTTCAGATTACACATTTTGATATCTCCAACTTTTTTGTTCAACAGTTCTTCGAACCACTTTTATTTTGTGAAATGTTGTCTTTCGTTTTCAGTTTCATAATGTGTCGCAGGTAGATGCAAAATCAAGTGATTGCATAATGCAATATCATGTTTATTAATTTTAGATTTTCGGCAAAAAACATTAAGTGCTCTGTTTCCTATAGGTCCATTATGTGAGGCAAACAACCAAACCGATCCCGCCCTCGTCCGTTCCGCTATTTATCAAAACAACGGATTCTGCAATCCATCTGTGATACATGTATAACTTCTTTGCCCTCTCCTTAATTATTTAATTTCTTACGGAGTCGTCCAACCTAAACCTAGCCTAGGGGAGTTGGAAAAGGCACTGGAGAAAAGGGATTCAATGGCTATGCGTTTAAGGATTGGTGCTGAACAAAATAATTATCAATTCATTACATTAAAACAAATCCTATACCAGTAAGTCCAGCAAGTATTCGGGGTCAACGGTTGAAGCCGTCAAATGACCACGCGAGGCTATTACGTGTCACCATCATAACAATTGGAATGTACGGCTAGTACGAGGGGACTAAATTGATTTGATTGAACCGCTGGCAGCTGGTGATTTGATGAATTATATCATTGAATATTGAAGAAATGGACCATTTCGTTATTTCTTTGACTTGACTTGTGCCTTGCGGCCTAGTTATCTTTGTTTCTTGAAACGGGTGTTCAGTACGATAGTTAGGTTTAACTTTACCCTATAATAATTCTGTTTTCTTACGCCTGAGTTATAAGTTTTATTAAGCCAATTGCACTTTACAATCCACGAATCACAAAAGTCACAGATTATCAACCCCTTTCTCAATATCTTCGACTTCAAAGATACCACTTAAGATCATATCTCACATCACGATGCAGTCGCTATCATAACACGTAATACTGACTCACGTCGAACAGCGGGCCCATTCATGCGGGAATGGTTGTTTTTATTTGACGGCTACACTAACATACAATATGTAAATCGTATTACACGACCCACCATACGTGATTGTGGTCTCAGTAATCGGACGCCGGAATTGTATAGAAATTGTATGTTATTTCTACATACTTTATTGATATTGACTCTCTTTTGTAATGAAATGAATATGAGCATTGTGAACGAGAATGTTTTTAAATCGATTCAGCCTACGCTTGTATTATATTATGTCTTTAATTATTGATTACATTTGGAATTTATTTTGGGTTTCCCAATATTCATGTATTATCCGCTTTCAAAATATGTTTAACATTATAAGCTTTAGGTACATCATATGTCTCTTCATATTCCGTTCTTTATTGATCGTATCTTGCTCTACCTACTTGTTTATGTTAACCATAGTTTGCTTGTACCATTTCGTCGCGTTGGCACATATTTATTTTAACTTCAAGCATTTGTTCTTCTTGGCTTCCCACCTGTATTTACACAACTGGACTGCCCGTGTGAATTTACTCGGCAGCTTGTAAACTAATCAAGCATCTAATATTCATACTCACATTCTCGTACATATCCATAAACTTAGGTATAGCCGTGTAGATATTTTCTTTAACACCTTTGAAGTCGGCCATCTACTTAGTATTCTTCATTATGTAAAGTAAGTCTTTCGTATTCCATGCGATGTGGTTTGTGATCGAATGATCACACAAATTCAAGTACCTGAATGCTTTCAACTGAAATTAAATCAAATCTTGAACTTCGCAAATAGTGGTTTTATAATTTAAACTTTATCTAAGTAATTAATTACCTTCTGGTCGTTTTTAGGGTTCCGAACCAAAATGGTAAAACCGAAACCCTTATGGTGCAACTTCGTCTGTCTGTCTGTGTGTCACACCTTTATATCTCAGCAACCACTCATGCTATCGACTTGAAATATGGAATAGTTTCAGAATATGACTGCCCAACTTTATTACAAATAAAAGGATTGTAAAAATATTATATATCTGCAAAAAACCTTTACAAACAAATTTAGTTCTTTAAATACTATAGACTTACTTACTTACTTCTAAAAATACTATAATAATATTGGAACCCTCGACGCGTGAGTCCGACTCGCACTTGACCGGTTTTTTTGTGTTACGATAAATCTCTTGTCTGTATCTAATGAAGGGACATTATTCGTTGTAAAGCAAAATCCTTTGGGAGAATTTTCGAGATGAAGGTCGATGAGAAGAGGTCGGTCACCGATCTAACAACCCGCATAATATGATGATAAGAAAAATGCAAAAATAAGTACAAATAAACTGTTACACTGATGTCGAAATTAAATCCAGGGCGTAGGGCGCACATAACAGTAATTCAGGAAAGCTACATTAACTTTATGCTCGCATTAAAATGTATAACTGTTTAAGATACTGAATTGAAATGATAAAAAGCACCGTAATTTTACATACAAAAGACATCGTTACTCAGAGTTTACGGTCCGGAGACACATCCTTTAGACCGGTTTGGCTTCCAGCTTCCATCTGGCGTCGAATAGATTGCATATTTTTTGTATAAAACATTTTTGAGTCAATGACCTCTATACCAACGCCTTCTTAAATATGAGTTTGCTGTTTGTTACTTGTGGCTTCGTTCTTATAGAATTTATACTTTTGTTATATATCCTATTAAATCTCTCATCGCGTATTTTACCCTCTAGGCTTATCAGTTGCCTGACGGCCTACACGCTAGCCGATTTTCTCTGTACGTTTCTTTTTATTTATTTAAATGTAAATAGTCTATTTGGATCTTCTCCAGGGTTCTTTATTTTAGCTACTTTTCAATTTATAACATTAATAGCTATAGTTGCTCTCGTCGTTCCTAAAGAACTTGCAAAATATACCTAAGGTAGAATGTATCAGTTGCGTCACATAGTAGTATTGCTTGGTTTATTTAAATAGGTATTTTGTCTTCTTATGTTGCCTCGTTTGTGTAACACATTTCCATGTTTCAAGATATTTTTTATCAGATTTCAAACATTACCGTTTTGAATGGCATATTCCTAACTTAAACATGTTTGTTTTTCTAGTTCATCATTTATGATATGTTTAACTATTTCTTTGTTATCTTTGTATGCTGTGTATGTGTACTTTGCAAAACCAGCATATCAAAATTCTTTAAAATGTAATGTGACATTAGGTGGTTACATGATTTCAGTGGCTTTTACCGTAAGAACACGTTATACTCATAATTTTTACTTTGCTCGTGATCGGAAAACATGCAGTGCAGTATTCTTACAAATTCGTGAAGCAGCGAATTTTAATCGAAAACTTCTTATAAGCAAAGTAAGCAAACATTAATGTATGTCAAATCAGCCATAAGAATAGTATCTCGAGTCAGAAATTTTAATGTCCTAAACACAAAACTTTAAATTCTTTACGCATATTTTGATACCTTTCGATTTTAGAAGTTGCAGAAAGTATGATTTACGTAGTATTCGTTATAAATAAAACTTTGCTATCACTATCTTTTAAAATAGATATTCCCAAATGTTGATTAGCTTCGACTTGTGTGGGCAGTGGGCACATGTATTAACCAATTCAAACAAACATCAAACAAACCGCTTAAGCAAAGACACCATACAAGTCCCATAAACCAACGTACTTGATCAGTGAAAGTTTGTATCAGTTTAATCGATACTATGTTTTGGTTGGTTTCAAGGTAGTCGTTTGGTTAATCAATCGAACGAATGTTTTTTATTTGATATCTGTCTACTTTTTTACACATCGCACTAGTATCGTTCATCATAAACTAACGTACCTATCTGACTAAATCAGAAATTAGATAGACATTACATCGACGTAAAAAATATCTTCACTACCGTGAATACCATGATGGCTCTTCATATAATACATTTGCTGTTAAATGGTAGTGAAACCTTAAGATCTCAATGTGATCTTTGTCTCAAAATTAAGTTTCATCTTGAATGGATTACTATAAAATTCATTGATTCGTAAAATTCATGGGCTTTTGTGCTTTTCTACGCACGTAAATTTTTGTTTTACTCCAGCTTTGACGAAGTTTAATGAATTTTGTTTCTTTAATTAGGTTAGAGGACTAGGTATATAAAATCTCACGCCTTCGAAGTCCAAATGTTATATAGAAGGATGAAAAAACTTTGATCTCCAACGTTTTCCTGTTTATCTGTTTTCCTCAAATCGGCGGCAAACAGTTACGCCTTATCTACTTTCAACTGTTTACAAGTGTTTTTCGTAGTTCCTTCACGTTCATTGACTTGAGCTTAAGACATGAGTAAACTAAACTACATGTTCAGGATTTATAGTTATAATAATATGATATGTATCTAAATAAGAAACTGATTTCTTAGAACGAAATGTTTGTTTATAGTATGATACCTACCTACATTTCTTTTAATTCGACTGACCAGAGGCATCAAAGGGTTGTAACTATTTATTATTTACTGAACTTTTGCCGTTTCTTTTACGCTGCCATAGTACGATCCGATACGGTAGTTTAAATTTGTCCTGTAAATACTCAGTTGGTCAATGGGACTATTAGGCAAGATTTTCTCAGTACCTATGTACTTTTTTGTAAGACTTTACTTATCACAGCTCAAAGTATTGCGTTCTACGTGATTCTTGTCTCAGTTTCTTAGTTTTTGTTATCTTGTTTTTCCGGTCTTGCTTACATCCGCGTTGTTTTAATCTCCTAGCTAGACCTAATTAGTCCAGCTAGGTACGTCTGTGTCCAAAATAATAGCGTCAACGCCAAAAGTATTTGCAAGTACACACGAGCGCGAGTCAGTGGAAACACTTTGACCTTGGGCGGGTCTCTGGTTTCGAGCGCTTGGTTTTAGCGTAGCGTTGTTTAGCTTTCACTTGTTTTGCTACCGTGCGTACTATATTATATTGTATTGTATTCTATGACTGCACTTTTGAACGTAACCGCATATTACCTCAGTTTACAACTTAACACCGTAATCTTACTCTAGTGCTATTATGCAATGGCAGGTCGTTGACCTAATTTTGTAGACATACTTTACCGCGAGATGAATCATTCTTGCGGTTTATGATTTATGAACGAATGGAATACATGGTCATAAAAAGTACAAACATTCTTTTAAAGGCTATCTGAGATTAAATTTTGTAAATAATACGGGTCAAAAAGTGACAAAATATGTTTGCCTTCAAATTCTTCAGGACTACGTGAGGTTTTAGAATTTTTGTCGATTTTTTTACCCGTATGTATAAAGGTTGTGTGAAGGTTGTTCAATTCCTTCTTCTGAATAACCTCTTATTAAAAGGATAATTCTAGTTTTTTCCGCCCTGTGTACTTTGCTGGTATAAGTTGACGTCAGTTTTATTGATGGATGTAGAGATAGGTACTGACCTTACTCTACTCTACATCAATCAATAGGATAATTCTAGTTTTTTGCACCCTGTGTACTTTGCTTGTATCAGTTGACGTCAGTTTTATTGATTGGTGTAGAGATAGGTACTGACCTTACTCTACATCCATCAATAGGATAATTCTAGTTTTTTGCACCCTGTGTACTTTGCTTGTATAAGTTGACGTCAGTTTTATTGATGGATGTAGAGATAGGTCAGTGTCGAACGAAGGCCGACATTGTCGTATAGGTACGCTGACTTTAGAATTTGTATGGGTTCTTTATTTGACAGGAGGAAAAAATAAAAACCATAACTATTTCTACTACTGCCGCACTCAGAGACGTAACGTAAATCCTTCCTACTTCCTACTAATAATAAACGCGAAAGTTTGTAAGTATGGATGGATGGAAGTATGTTTGTTACTCTTTCACGTAAAAACTACTGAATGGATTTTAATAAAACTTGGCACACATATAGGTTTGGTCCTGGAATAGCACATAGACTACTTTTTACCCCGGGAAAACACTTCATTCCCACGGGAAAACGCATTTAATGCGAGTGAAACCGCAGGCGGAAAGCTAGTTTCTCATAAAGTTTCGTGTTGTCACTTTCTTTATCAAGTAAATACAGAGGGTGTAAGGGACGGTGTACCGAAAACTAAAAGGGCCTGCTCAGTCTACGAAACTTATTAGTAAGGGTGATGAAGGACAAATTTCTATATGATTTGCTCATGTCTGCCTCTTTGACTGATGATAAGGAGCATCCTCCAGAAGATACAAAAAATATTGGCGGACATCCACACCCCTGCGTTTTTTGAGGAATTAAGTTTTAACTATTTTGAAATTTGACAATGAAACGTACACCTGGCAGACTATGACTATCTGATTAAATACAATGTATAAAACCCCTGAAAAATTGTCTGCAACCATAATAGCCCTGCGTCGTAAAGTTACAGCTCTTCAAAATGCAAAAATTCACTACTTCGTCCCGTGATTATGCAGAGGCCTGCATGTCTGCCTCTTCGATTTTCTACATCTTCAGAAGTATTTTAAACAGGAGCCACAAAGACAGACAAAAAAACATTATTTAGTATCTTATTTTTTTTTTTTTGCTTTAACTCAAAAACGCAGCGACGCACAGAAAAACTTGTAAGGACCAAATCGATTCGTATTGAGCTGATCTATCATTCCTATTAATATGAATCATGTGCAAATCATATGCCCAAATTGCAGCCAGCACCCTAACTATATGAACTTTCCCAAAGAAATACTCTTGGGAATTTTTTTTATTTTTTTTACTATGTATGGGCTTACTCTTGACTTCGATCTAGCCTTGAGGACAGAGATGAGGTCGACGATGGAACGAGCTTGCCCAGAAGAAGCCTATTCACTCGCGACTTAAATAGATTCGGGTTATAAGAGCTCGGGAACACAGACGCAGGCAGAGAATTCCACTCCTTAGCTGTGCGCATTATAAAGGATGTTTCAAAGCGCTTTGTGCGAATGTGTGGAATATCAACTAGATATGGGTGATATCCTGCGGTGCGTCTGGATTCCCGATGGTAGAAGGGGGATGGCGGAATAAGCTCATGGAGCTCTTGGGCACACTCTCCGAAGTACAAAAAAAAAAAAATATTTTGACTTCTCGGTTACAAACTGTTCGACCAGAGTAAGCATTTTTTTTTTCATTTCCCAGAAACGTTTCTTTGGGAAAGTTGTTCAGTTTTGTTGACTGAACACGTTATTTCAGTTTTCGGTACACCGTCTCTGTATAAATAAATCTCTGACCCTTCAACCAGGTCAGTATAGAGTCCAGGGAAATTATTATTTGACCTGGAAGTAATTAAGTATGGCTGTTTTTTCTCGGATTCTTGTTAAACAACTAATCTCTCCTATAAATGTATAATTACTAGCTGTTGCCCGCGGCTTCGCTCGCGTGGATTTCGTATTTATGTTGTTACCGGTTTTCCGAAGTAATGAGATATTTTCACGTCATTTCGGGGTAATTTTAAACTAAGGAAAAGCGGGACTAACCCTGCGCAAATCAATGAGTACAATTCAAGATCCTGCTAAATTTTATATAATATACAGACGTTACTCATAAATTCCTCAGAACAGAGGAACTTAGCAGCAGTATTATGCCTTAAAGTTGCCACTTAACCTAACAAATGTAGTGAGAGATATGAGAGACTCCTTTACGTTATATTTTAAAACAGAGCCAACTCGCAGAAGTAATTGAGAAAAACTAAAACCCTCTCCTCGTTCCTCTCTCTCCCTCTCCCCCTCCCCCTCACTCTGTATCCCCCTCCTGCCTCTCCCCCTCCCCCTCCTTCTCCCGCTCCTTTCCCCTCCATCTCCCCATTTCCCTCCCTCTCCCCATTTTCCCTTCCCCTCCTTCTCCCCCTCTATCTACCTCTACTCTACCTCTTCCTCTACCTCTACGTTTACCTCTACCGCTTCTTCTGCCTCTCCCCCTACCTCTCTCTCCCCCTCCCTCTCTCTCTTCCTCTAGCTCGCCCCTCCCTCTCCCCCCTCCCTCTCTCCCCCATCCCTCACCCCCCCTCTACCACCCTCCCCCTTCGCCCTCCCTCTAACTCTCCCTCTCGCACTCTCTCAGATTGATTTTAGACATTTCAAACCTATCGCACCCCAACCCCATCCCTAGGGGATTATGGTATTTCACGTCCACCACGTTGGATTTAAAAATATTGTAATTTTCGTAATCAGCAACCCGATAAACCATACAAACGACACCCATATTGATTTTTAGACATTTCAACTCTATCGCACACCAACCCCATCCCCAAGGGATTATGGTATGCCACGTCCACCACGATGGATTTCAAAATTGATGTAGTTTTTGTAACCAGCGACCCGATAAACCATACAAACGACACCCATATCAACCCCATCTCTAGGGGATGATGGTATTTCACGTCCACCACGTTGGATTTCAAAATTGTTGTAGTTTTCGTAATAAATAAACCATACAAACGATACCCATATTGGTTTTTAGACTTTTCACCCCATTTCCCTCTTTTAGGGGTTGAATTTGGGGTGAAATTTCAATAACAGTGATGTACATTCCACAGAATTACAACCCTAATTCCTAAACAATAAATTTTGTGGATTTTACTTTGAAAATGAAGGATTTTCAACTTCATCCCCCTTTTCACCCCTTAGGGTGTAAGATTTTCAAAAACCCTGAGACACGTCAAACTTAGTTTTTAGTCGTCAGCCTAAATACAAATTTTAAAGATCCTAACTTCAAAACTGACGGACTTTCATACAAACTTTCATCCCCTATTTCACCCCCTTAGGGGATGAATTTTGGAAAATTCTAAAACATACTTTTTTATTTTTTACCAAAAACTTAAATACAAATTTCTATAGTTCTACCTTTAAAACTGAAAGACTTATAGACCAACATACGGAAAAAAAATCATCCCTTTTTTCACCCCCTTCAAGGATGATTTTTAAGAAATGCTTAAACACGTATTTCTTTATTTTTTATCAGAAGCTTAAATTCAAATTTGTGTGAGTCTAGCTCAAGAAACAAAGGACTTTCATACAAACTTTCATCCCTTATTTCACCCCCTTGGGAGATGAATTTTCCAAAATCCTTTCTTAGTGGGTGGTTTTGACGCACATAGAACCTGTGTACAAAATTTCAGATCTGTATCTATAGCGGTTACGGCCCGGCGTTGATGAGTCAGTCAGTCAGTCAGGACATGCTCTTTTATATATTTAGATTAAAGTCGTATGACCTGGGGAACATATATTTTTATTTTTTATTTATACTATAATGCTAATGCAATCAATCGATTAGCATTGTTAATAGAACTATAATCATAGGTAGTTTACCTAAAAATTAAAATGTTTTCCCATTGGAATTGCTGTAATTCGGAGTTTCAGTAAGGTAATAAGTTAACTCGAAATTGCACTTAAAGGATAATATGTAGTGGAAGTAAGTTTAATGTTTTACTTCTTAAATATTATTTTAAATACATTTTATACAAAATTAAAATGTCAACTGTAATGATAAACTTTATTTTTGAATTTTTCGGTTTAAAATGTATTTTTCGTCATCTTCCCTATTTATTTTTTTAAAACTATTTTACATAATATATGTATTTAAACTTAATTTTGTCAATAATAATAAAAAAGTCACATTTATATTTACTTCAAACCCACTCATATAAAAGTTTCTAAATACCCTGGCCAATACCTGAAAAGCTACTACAGCATTATGATTTACTAGCTTCAAACAAAAAACCTTGTTTTAGTGCTATAATTTAATATAGCTTTGAAAACGTAGGAAATTATAAATTGGTTAAAATTAAGGCAAAATTGTTAAACATAAAGGAAATAAAATAAAAAAACTTGAACTATTTAATTGAGTCATAAACAAGATTTACTACAAGACCACTAACAAACTATAAAAAACGTAATAATCCAATTTGTTCTCTAAAACCGAACCCTCCCAAAATAACATCAGAAAGGTTACACCAATTACACATAAACGAAACTAGAATTATCCACGAAAGAGTCTACACGACTGAATATACTCGACTGTATTGCCCAACCAAAAGGTATTCCCATACCCGAATGATCGATCGACTTTGTATCGAAGAGTAATTGGAAACTCACGTCTTGTCACATTACCACAAAAGGTATACGTAAATCTCACAAACTGACTAAAAAGACAGTGCCCAACCAAAAGGTATTCCCATACCCGAATGATCGATCGACGTTGTATCGAGATTATTCTTGATTAAATCAATAGTCAGATTTGTTTTTAATTTAAATGATCTGTAATTATTGACATGCTTTAGATTTTGTGCTCATCAGTTTTTTAGTCTGCTTCTAAACGCGCCTCAGATTTTTAAACTCTGCATTTTGTTATCTTTACATAAAAGGGTAGCACATGAAAGTTTTTATCACTAAAACATATGTTTCGTCAGGCCCTTGGCCATATGACTAATCCTATTGTCAGAGTTCTGCTGCTCGTGCTTTGCTGCCACTTCTTAAGATAATAGTCAAGACGTATACGTGCCTTCTGAAGCACAGGAAACGCTCTTGGGTCTTGACTTTGTAGAACTAAAGGTCACCTATCCGAATCTTGTCTTGGTCGGTAAGAAAAAGCAATAGCCGCTAGGCCGCGATTATAGCGTCAACTAACTTACATACAAAAAAGTATACTTTATTGGACACCACAGGACAGAAAAGGTAACAAGGATGTACAAAAGTTAGCCTTATTGTTAAGGCAGCAATTTCTACCAGGCAACCTTTTATGTTGAAATGTGTGTAGGGTGGAAAACACGACGCACGGGTAGACCTTCCTTTCCAACCTTAAACCTTTCCAACCCTAACCTTACTTAACCTATTCATCGATTGTACACGTCTGGTAATACCCTGACTAACTGGAAGCAGTAACTCGATAATGGTACAAGCATAAAATCAGTTTGTTATTTTTACCAAGATCCATAACAAAGGGAGTGCGCCCTGACATCTATTATTCAATAGTTTTGTTACTAGAAGTGTTACTTTGAGCCGCCATTTTTGGAAACACTTTCGTTCTATTTTGGTCGAGTTTATGATGAAATGTAAACGTCAAACAGTTGTGAGATTGATGTTTGAAAGCATGTTGTAATAAAGATTTATTCGAAGAAGTTTTTATGAAGTTGCAGTTACTTCCTTGTTAGATAATGTACAAAACTGGTCCGAATTCAAATTACTCGTACTCATCTTCTTTTAAGAGCCATGCATGCATGGCTCTTTTCGGTGGAGAATGTCGTATGAGGATTTAAAGCATCTGACGGAGAAAAATACTTATGTGTAATAAAAATAATAAAATCAGTTAACTTATATAATAATTATAGTAAAAAATTATTATATTTAGGTATACATAGTTACGTACAGTTTCATTATTTACCATTTGTGACTCGTATTTTTATTAAATTATACCTAAATATGTTTTTTAACTATTTGTTTAAAAATATTTTTAGTTTATTAGATCAAGGTATTATTCTTGGTATCATTCAAGGTACATACATTATTATTTTAAACCTGGGGCTTCCAGACAATTTATATCAATATCTCCAGTCACAGTACCTGCTGTTTTTTGTCCATCCCGAAGTGTGTTTGTTGTAAAAACAAACCTCCGAACAATAGTTAATTTGGTATCCTAACTATAGGTTTGTTACGCAATGAAACAAGTCGCTTGTGTTTGCTTTCAACATTACTTTACTCTGCAAACAATTGAAAATCACACTGTTTGCTAATTACGATATGTTGTAAACAATTCCACGTTTCTAGCTAAAAGGAACATAGGTCGGAATATATAAAATAAATGTTTACCCTCCATAGAAACTGAATCAGCGCATTTCATATTTCTACCTTTGTTTCTAGGGGAAAGTTGTTCAGTTTCATGGGCAGAATCACATCCTTCAGGGTCGATATACCCTTTCTGTTACACCTTGTAGAGTCATAATATGGTTTACGGTTTCGGGAGTTAGATGGCAGATATTCTGTGTAACAAATAGTGCCCGACTAACAATTAGTAAGGATAGCAAGGGCATTGCTGATGACTATAGTAATATTTTTCCATAGTTTTGATGTGAGCCATAGAGAAACTGCGTCATCGCGGATCGAACCTTCCCCTAGGGAGTCGTTCAGTCATTTACTCCAATTTAAATTCCGTCTTGACGAGTTGCGTTCATTATGATCACCCCAACTTTTTCTTATACTACCTTTTTTAATTACTCCCACGATTTATAGAGAGAATGTGTTTACACTAATTTATATTGTGTCGGATTTTATGTGCATTTTACTATCTTAAATCTTGGTGGAAAGATATAACTTTTACACTTTCTTAAAACTTTACGCTCTGTGCTTTTTATAACTACTTAATTTCACCACTTAAATAGATTATCTTGTTCTTTACTGATTCAATTTATAACTTACAATTTTATTATTTCTTGTGATGAGTTTCTTTGTTTTTGAATTTTTACGATTCCAAGTTGATTGATATCTTCCCGTTTCCACCATCACACTTTATAAATATTTTTATTGTTTCTAATATATTTTTATGTTCTGTATTACTTTTTTGCTTCACACAGTAATATCTTTTTCTTCAAACATATTATCTTTTAATTACATTTTCATCGGCATTCTTATCTTGTACTGCTGCGTGACAGATCCACATTACATTATCTACATTTTCCATGACATTATCATTGTGTACAGTCTTACCAAGAGGTATCTCTCTCTTGTTACAGTTGGCTTTTGTATCCTGTTTTTCTACCTGTGGGGACAGCCGTACGAGCGGGGCTTCTTCTGCGACGATGAATCCTTAAAGCATCCTTACAAGGATTCTACTGTCACTAATGTTACGCTTTACATCGTCGGGATTGGCCTTCCTGTTATATCTGTAAGTATTTATTGTTTGAATCAACTCAGGTTCTCTAAATCTACTTCTTTCTAAACAGGAGAACGTGCATACACACCGATATGACCTTTTGTTAAGCAACGTTTTGCAACAATGGTGCTTCACTAACGGTAACTTTGGTCATAAATATATTATACATACATACATCTTAATGAAAAAAACTTATTATTTGATAACTATTAAAATAGTTCTTTTTTCTTTGAGTTGTTGTTTTTCTCAAAAGACAACAAAATTATCGATTGTTACTCGGGATACGTAAATTAAATATTTATTCTTAATTAACGCCTTGATGCGTTTCATTATGTTAAGAATTATTCTATATTTTACATAAACTACTTCCGTATTATAATGGACACAGCAATTACCTACTACAAACGCAATGTATTAATATTTAAACTATTTATTTTTGCCACAACACATATTAGGATAGTTACAATATTCAATATTTTCAAATTACAATATTTCAAGATTATGTGATGCTGGCTTATGCCAACTATCCATTTCATTTCAAATAATGATGTAGAAATTACTAGCTATCATCAACTATCATCTGTACTCTTGATGCCCACCAAAGTAGATTTATTAAGATAATCTTCAGAGTTGATCAAAGTAAGATAACATTTTTTATCATTCCTTGCTTATAGCTAGGTATTATAGTGAGAGTATTTGATGCATTAAGGTCCGATCATTTTACTTTATCACCATTTGTAGATAGCTTAAACTTGAAACTCCTTTAAGTATAATGCTTTTTAAAAGCCGCGGCTGCTAGAATATTTTTTATCAATCAGATGAGTTTTGCGGTAAAAGAAAGCATACTCGTATATCCTCCATCCCCTTATTTAATTTTATGTTTTACCAGCATGTCCCTTCACATCTTTTAAATTTATATTTAGACCACGGAAGTAAACCCATTGATTAATCTTCTATGGGACCTATGTAACTTAATAAACATGTATACCTACTCCAAAGAGTGCAAAATTAATTCGGTTGATAGAACATGGTGGAACTATAAATCACACCATTAATTGGTTTTTATTACTTGTTTATTGATTGCCAATTCGTGCGGTAGTGGAACTCCACTCGTTTCGGACTTGTAGTGAACGTTACGTATTTGTGAACTTGTTGCAATACTTATAGCTTTATTAACTTCGTACCACTTTCGCCCGGCTTATATATATCTACAATGAGAATTTTCATTGTTTTCGCTCCCGAAGCCCAGTGATTCTTTGTACTCATTTTGGTCACCGATGTCGAACTTAATAACACTACAACGTGCTTTTGCTTTTAAATGGGTGTGGGCAAACTAGTTGAACAATGACCTTGGCTGCGCAGAGTCGATTTGACATACAAAACGACGTGCGCAAAGCTTCCCCCACCACGCGATTATTGTTCAAGTTGTTTGCCCCGCAGTATACCATTTCAACAGCATCCGTCTACGGTCTAGTAGTTCAAAATTCTCAATCCGAAGGTTCTGGGATCGATTGTCAAACAAAAATCACTTCGCAGGATGAATTACTGACTGTCCGATTTTTTTTTTTCGATACCATAGTTAAGCCTTAACTATAATATTGATAGGAGCCTCCAATTAAGCTATTGTAGCGTGTGTTTGGAAATGATTCTGTGCTTCTGGAGACACGTCAAGTCTTTGGAGTAGTCATGTCACTGAGTAATACAGTAATTCTATGCATGGCCGAAATGAACCAATTAATAAAGTTTTGAAACTTATGTGGGATGATACCTTTGGGTGTGGTGTTCAAAACTCATAAATTTCCCGCCCCCTCCACCTGACGCTTCACCCCCCCCTCACCATTGATATGTGTCCCGTTAACCGGTTATTTCACTTTTTTGCGAGAACTGTTATAGATACGAAAAAAAGTTTCAAGGGAAAAAATAATCCTTATAATCCTTAACAAAACATCGGTCATACATTTTTAGGATTCCGTATCCAAAGGGTGAAAAACGGGACCCAATTAATATCCCTCTGATGTCTGTCTGTGTAACAGTCACAGGGCTGTATCTCATGAACCGTGAAAGCTAGACAGATGAAATTTTCACAAATTATGTATTTCTGTTGCCACTTTGAAAATATATCCTAAAAATAAAAAAGTAATAAGTTAAGAGGGGCTAAAACCCGTTTTTAGGCTATTTTTGTTTTAGCTCTATCTTAAAAACGGGAACACTTATAAATATGAAAATTGGTATATTTATAGTGCATAAGTTATAGAATAACAAACAATCATAAAAACTGGTCAAATTTGACTGCGCCAATAGATTGATGGGCAGTCACGCAGAAGTGTTTTAAAAATGCGCGATTTCGGCACACTTTACCAGTTTTTATGACGTGTTGTTATTTTATAGCTTATGCACTATAAATATACCAAATTTCACGTTTGTAAGTGTTCCCGTTTTTGAGATAGAGCTAGAAACAAAAATCGATCAAAAATCTCCTGAAATCAGGTTTTAGGCCCCCTTAATTTTATTTTTTTATTTTTTTTAGTACTAATTTTTATAGCGACAACAGAAATACATATAATCTGTGAAAATTTCAACTGTCTAGCTGTTACCATTCATGAGATACAGCACTCTGACTGATACACAGACAGACATTGGAGGCATATTAATTGGGTCCCGTTTTTCACTCTTTGTATACTGAACCCTAAAAATGTATGACCGATATTTTGTTAAGAATTTTATAAGGAATTTTTTTTCCTTTAATTTTTTTTCGTATCTGTAATAGTTTTCGCAAAAAAGTGAAAAAACCGATAAACGGGACACTTATCACGGTGAGAGGGGATGAAGCGTCAGGTGGTGGGGAGGGGAGAGTTATGAGTTTTGAACACCACACTCAAAGGTATCATCCCACATAAGTTTTAAAACTTTATTAATTTGTTTGTCTGAAAAACATAGAATTGCCGTAGTAAGAGGCCTTTGGAGGCTTGACAACTCTGACATGAGGTATTTCATTGTCTTACAACCTACATGATATGTTGATGAGTGATGACCTAATGCGCAAAGCCAAAGAGTGAAATCCCCTGCCCCAATACTGAGTATTCCCGAGTTCAAACTAACACAAATCCATTCAAAAGTCACTTGTACATAGCCTCGTCTACTTGACCTCTTTCTATCGTTAATAGGTCTCTATTAGACGTAATGTCAATCGAGGCGCTAATCCCAAACTAACAATGTTTGGCAGCTATGGCCACTGGAGTAGTATCAGGATCGAATTACCGAGCTATACTGATGCGAGATTAACGCAACTATTTCACAGTTGACTTCCTTCCCGCTCTACTGCCCATTAAAAACGGTGCGGTTATTGGATCGTATTGTAATTTGTATTAGGATTATCTTAATCACCATTTTTCGGACGGTGGCGTTTTCTGTTCAGTCAGTTAAAATTGTTAAAACTATAAATTTAATCAATAATAGTGCACGCACACTGCTGTAACTTCATTCGACCAAGTAGTTTATTTCTTTTAGTGGCAACTAAGCTAATAAAAAATTTGGACTTCTCCTTGTGTATTCTTTACGCACTACTTAACAATAGTCTGCTGTTATTGTGAAATATTTTTACCTTTAATATAAAATTGTTAGTCTCAGTTTCATTTTCTTTAAATTTTACTACCATGTGTATGATTACGAGTATAACCTAAATTACAAAAACCATTTGCAAAGTCATATCATTAGCGGCTTTGTTACTACTGATTTCTGTTAGTTCATGTGTAGCTATAAGTATGTGTTTTAGATCATACCAACTGTCAAAACAATGGAACTCGTCTTTACGTGAATTCTTCTCAAAAAACAAAAAAGTCTATGGCAAACTGCCAGCAAGATAAATGCGATAATATCTCAACAATTCTACATGAAGCTAAAACTAGATGAATGATAAGTTCACTTGAAAATTCATAATAGACTCACACCAGAAATCAATATTTGTCAGTACCTTACCCAAAACTTGCGTCAGGGCCTTGTTAGTCAAAAAGTCACGTAGGTGCTCAGTTAGAATTTCCTCAATCGAATTCCGCGTAGGTGGCTTATATGTCATCCAAACATATAGTAAGTAAATATGTTACACTTTCATGATAACAACTTCACTGAATACCGAAGGTGTCAGGTTAAGAAATCGTCAAATAAGTGTAAATATTGACTGCTTAGGTTCTTGTTCGGTTAAAAGCATTCTTACATTATTGGTGCTATGGACAATATTCGGTTACTCTTTTCTAGCTTACGTTGAAACCTGGCGCCATTAGCAACATTCGTGACGCTAGATCAATTTATTCTGGTTTAGTTATAGCTGGTAGTATCTTTTAGAAAGGAGAATTTTTGGAGCGAAAGCTTGTACAAACATTTGGTAAGACGATTGGTTTAATCCTTTTATTGTTGATAACGATGGGTTTTAAAAAAAGCTGGCGCCATTTGTTCAAACTTTGCTTTCCATTGTCGTTAAAAGTGTTATCTTCCAACTTGGGTGGGCTTTAGCTTTAACACCTTTTTATCTAGCATCCTCATTCAGAGGTATTGTACAAACACGTCTAATGCCTTTCCTGGATCAGTTTATAATACCTCATCTGTTACCGTTCTTCACGGCTTTACATTATCTTGATATGACCCAGAAACGTTACACTACCTTAGAGATACCACGTTTTTTCTTCTTGTTTCTAAGCTTTTAATTTTAATTCTTGTGAGTTTTATCAGTGTAACGATCGCTGCACCTGTGCCCGTCAATTCTGAATCACCGTTAAGGGCCTCAACATCTACTTTATCAATTGTAGAATCAGTTACAATCCCACCTAATTCCTCGTTAATTTGATCGTAGATATCGATTATCGACAAGTGGGATTGAATCTCGGTTCTCACGATGACGTGATATCTTATCGTGCTGTCTTGATAATTTAATATCAATTGCTTGTGTGTGTTATTAGCGTGACTTTGTTTTTCTTGTTTGGTGGTGCCAGCATGCCCAAAAGAAGATAAATCACTTGTAATAAATTCGTATTTCGTTTAGTTTATAGTTGCCACAACCTGGGTTATCCCCTACCCCAACGTTCACGCGCAAAAGAAGTGGTCAACTATTATTGTGTCCACTCATCATCATCACCATACCGTATGAGTTACAAGGTCGATGACCGACCTCACAAAGTCTGTTGTCAGATTTGTTGTGCCGCGAAAGATCTCTGACATGGCTCGTTAACGACTACGTCCGTAAATAGTAGTCGGGACCAACCAACGGCTTAACGTGCCTTCTGAAGCACTAAATCATCTAACTTTTCGGAAAATCTGGTGATTCATCCTGCAATGTTCTAACCAAATTGGGGAGGTTGCAAAAAGGGGTTTTTATTTGACAGTGTTTCCACTGGGATTCGAACCCAGAACGAGTCGAACGCTCAACCACTCACTAGACCATGGAGGCTGTTAGACGACAGAGCCTGTTTTGTTTACTTATATCTACAGTTAAGTTTTTGATCAGTATTAGAAACAGGATCGATTGGCATAATTTTTTTTTTGTATGAAATGGCTATTTGCTTGCTAACTGTAAATTTTTTTGAAGATCTGTGAATGGGGAACAAAATTCCATAAAAAATTATGGATAGTCTCTTAAGACCATTTTCGCGTACTTTTTCCACCCTGTATATTAGACAGCACGAAAAATTATGCTTGAGAGCACGTTGGATTGTTACGTGTCTCTATCGCTCTAATGTGAAGCGCATCGCTCCGTCCTGCGCTCGCACTGCTGTCATTCTAATCAAGCTACGATCCAACGCTTACCAATAAATTTTGCAGCTATTTCAAAAGCAATCGGCTAAAAGCTGTCAGAAAAAACAAGTTTGTAAAACAATGTTATTCTTTCCGTCAAATATACTCTAGTTTTGGTATCATGGCTGTAAAATGTTGGTAAGTGTTGGAAAAAATGGATTGTACACTTCGAATGTAAGCAAATATTGCATGTTCTTTTTGCATGGTCAATGACGGAATACAACTCAGATTTTTTGTGTAAAATTGGTATTTTACACTTTTAATTATAGAACATAAAATATTCGTTTTAAACGTAACTGATGTGAATCTTACTCTGAAAAGATTTAAGTATTTGCATAGAGTAATATAATTTTTTACAGGAAGTAAGGGACGGTGTACTGAAATCTGAAAGGCCGTGCACAGTTAACGAAACAGAACAACTTTTTAAAAGAGACATTTTTGGCTATAATTAAAAAAAAATATCAAATTGACTTCTCCATACAAAATTTCTCACTCTGATCGAACAGTTTGTATGGAGAGGTCAAATTGTTTTTTCCCAAAAAAAAAAAAATTCTTTGGTAAAGTTGTTCAGTTTCGTTGACTGAGCACGCATGTTCAGTTTTCGGTACACCGTCCCTTACACCCTGTATTTAATTTGTTTAGATAATTCCTTTGTACCTAACCTGTACAAAAACCTCACGTAGCAAGAATAAACACGGTAATCTATTTGATACGTAAGTAAGTAATCTATGATTTTATGTCAATACTCGAGTAAGTGATATTATAGTGACTAATGTGACCGATTAAAAGCAAACCAAAACGGTCTAGCCTGCTTGCCCAATTATGAAGACAGACTGAAACGAGTAGTCCAGGGTCAGTAGTTTTCTAAGTTTGACAGCTGTAAACCAAAATTAAGATCTCGATGAGATCTATCTTTTATTTTGTCCCTGAATACGAGTAGTCTAGGGTCAGTAGATTCAGAGTTATAGCGGTTTAAAATTTGACAGCTGTCAACTGAAATAAAGATCTCGACGAGATCTTGACTGGCCGGTTGGTGTGGTTGGTAGTGAGCCTGCCTCTCACGCCGTGGGCCGCGGGTTCGATCCCCGCCCAGGGCAAACATTTGTGTGATGAACGAAACTATAAGGGTATTTTTGACTACGGGACCCTAAAAAGCTTGAATAGCTTTTGAGTTGGTGTTTTGCTAAAATCAAAGATGTATTTGGCGTAAGTGGTATTTTGCGAGGTTGGTGTTTTGCGTATACGAGTAGGTGGTGTTTTGCGTACGTGGTGTTATGCGTGTAAAGGCTGAAAATTAGCACTACTGCATTAAAAAAGTACTTGTTTAGGAAGGAACCGCCATAGCCGTCATAGTCCCTGGCTTTACTTATAACTAAGCACTAAACATTCCTGAAATATAATTCCCTATACCCGGATTTCCCTGTATGTATTGTTCCGCGTATGAGACCCCATGGCTTTTTGGACCAGCATCACGCATATTATAGAAACAATAAAAACCTTACCTTGCTCTACCTCATTGGGTCTGTTCAATTAAAATCGTATCGCATGAGTATCGATTATAAGAATCCCTTATTGATTATTCGGATGACTAGCGATATCTGATCCTTTCTTAACCGTTTAGGATTCCTCATGTCTATTCGTCCCTTTCTTTGAAATTTGTAGTAGTTAATGAATACGTAATTTGACCTTTACAAACGGTGTTTCGGGCAGTTTTAAAGGTGGTAGGGCTTTTGTGGAAAGTCCGTCTGGGGAAGTACCACCCCCTTGCTTTTTTTCTGCCGTGAAGCAGCAGTGTTTGCACTGCTGTGTTTCGGTTTGAAGGGCAAGGGAGCCAGTGAATTTACCGGCACATGAGACATACCATCTTAGTTCTCAAACTGAGCAACACGCTTTGCTGTCTTATTAGTGTCAAAATATGCCATTAATAAAACTGTGGGTGCTATGGGCGGTGGTGACCACTTACCATCAGGTGGCCCATCTGCTCGTTTGCTCACTTGCAACATAAAAAACAAAAAGTCACAACGTTTGGATCGAACAAATTTGTAAAACGCTTAACTTCATACACGTGGGATTCAGAAAAAATTAGCATATGTCCATATTCATGGTTCATACTGACTTCATACTTAATTTCATTTAATTAGATCAGTTATTTACTTTAGCATTTACAATGTTAGTTTGGATGTGTCTTGCTTGCTTGGTTTTTTATAAGGGGTGCTGCAAATTATACACACTTATTTTTTTATCACCCCGTATATTTTAAGAGGTAATTCAGCCCATGAAACTTTTCCCAAGGAACATAGATGTAAATACGAAGAAAAGTTTTCGACTTCCCATACAAACTGCATCAGCTGACACCACGTTTTGTATGGTAGGCCGAAATATTTTTTGTATTTTGTCCCATGTTTCTCGGGAAAAGTTGTTCAGTTTCATGGGCAGAACCACCTCTTAAAATATCCGGGGTGATAAAAAAATAACGCAGTAGAAACCAGTGTTCTTATCATGATTCCTAAGAACTTTTAATAGGACCGACTCTGAAAGCGCAAAAAACAAAAATGTAGCCTCATAAAAAACCTTTTTAAGTCAGTTAAAACGTATAATAAGTATCTGTATGTATACGTCGTACAAAATAACTCTGTCTGTGACCGTTAATGAGCAAAAGTAAAAAAAAAACCGGCCAAGTGCGAGTTCCGTACCACCACATAATCATAATTGTATAAGTTGAAATTTCAGTAAGTCAATGTGCTAGATTTTTTGAGTCCGACACGCGCTTGACCAAATTTTATTATTTGTTGTTATTTCATAGCTTATGCACTATAAACATACCAATTTTCAAGTTTGTAAGTGTTCCCGTTTTTAAAATAGAACTAAAACGAAAATCGCCTCCGCGACCATCCAACTTGACCCCTCTCTTATATGAATGTTCTTGAAACGGGAGCTCACCACAATTGGTTACCATTAGCTTTGTGAGAAAAGTTGTAATATTTAATGATTTCAGACTTTTCGTATTATTTGTACTGTGAGACCTAGCTTCTTGCCGAATTTCATAATTTTAGGTCAACGGGAAGTACCCTGTAGGTTTTGCTTTTTTGCATAAATGTATGGAGATGAGGACATAAAATGCCATATCTTTTGATTGCCTCGTTGTAAAAAAATTAAATTTTCAGATCTTGTGTGGTTCATAGATCCTAATATATGGTATTAATTTCAACCTGATACCTTTACCCGTTCGTGAGATAAAGGGTCTTGACAGACAGACAGACGGACAACAGTGATCCTATAAGGGTTCCGTTTTTTCTTTTGAGGTACGGAACCCTAAAAATGAACCGCGGACTTGAGCGCGGCAGGCGGGGAAAGGCGTGCGAACCGTTCATTGGCTCTCCGCCTGTCACCCACGAGCAGAAAATATCCGTCAGAGCCAAACTTATCCAGCACACGCTATACCTCTAACATAAATCACTGACCTATTAATCAAAGTTTACCATTTACTAATGCTTTATGCAAAACCGTATCATGTTTAACAAACTTGGCATGATTTTCAATTTAGGTAATAGCCCAGTCCTGCGTCAATCTATTTGAAAGTAGTTGATTGTTGTAACAATTTCGTTACGTTGTTCAATTTGTTTATAAAACAGTAGCTAATCTTGTTTTATTTTAATAAACAAAACCGTTACATAACTGTAAACATTTGCATTTCTGTTATTTGCAATGTCTGTAGCGTTTGTATGCGATATTGAAATGTAAAGAAAAAGTTTACCGTGTTGCATATCATACGTAGCAAATAGTAAATTTTGAATTGTAGTTTAAAATTCAAGTACCGTAAGTAGGATTATTACAAACCCGAGACGAAGACCTCTCTACCGGTCTACCGCGGCGGTGACCAGGAGACGACCAGGCTCTTTGAGCACCTGTTAGAGAAGGCGGATTGTGCCCAACAACGGTACCCAACAGCGCAGCTTCATTTTCTGTGGGACTTTAATGCAGCAAAAGTCTTGAGAAACTGTGCGCCTGAGTTGTCTCCTGTGCTAACACGTTTGTACCGCCTCTCTCTAAAAACAAGAACGGTGTCAAAATCTTGGAAGGTTGCCAACGTACAGCCAGTGCCCAAGAAGGGTAGTCGTGCCGACCCCAGCAACTATCGGCCAATCGCCATCACCTCCATACTCTGCAAAGTTATGGAAAGGGTACTCAATGGAAAACTGCTGACATACCTAGAAGCTAACGACCTACTCAGTGACAGTCAGTATGGCTTTCGCCGGGGACGATCAACTGGGGATCTTCTAGTGTATGTCAAGCATTGCTGGGGGGAGGCCATCGAGAAATACGGCGAAGCCCTTGCCGTGTCACTAGACATCTCGAAGGCCTTCGACAGGGTGTGGCACGCAAGTCTGCTGAGCAGACTTCCTGCATACGGCATTCCCGCTGACTTTTGCTCTTGGATTTCTGACTTCCTGAGCGAACGGTCGATCCGAGTAGTCCTTGATGGCTGCTCCTCTGACCTCATGGCTATTGATGCCGGGGTTCCTCAGGGGTCGGTTCTCTCTGCGACTCTTTTCCTGCTGCACATCAACGACCTACTTGGTCCTAGTATTGTTGGGTACGCAGATGACAGTACTGTCGTCGAGAGATATATGTCAAGCGCAAAAGCCAGCAGTGACGAAATACGTTCTTTGAGAGAGGCCATGGTAGAGCGTACAAACTCAACCTTAAGTCTTGTCTCCGACTGGGGTGACAAAAATCTGGTAAGTTTCAACGCCACCAAAACGCAGGCGTGTCTGTTCACCGCCAAAAGGAGTCCGTTCAATCTGGCTCCTACTTTTCGAGGTACAACTGTACCAGTTACCGACAGCCTCGAGCTACTTGGCATGAAGTTGTGTGCAAATCTGAACTTCGACGCTAACATTGAGTCAAAAGCCCAAACTGCGGCAATAAGGTTAAGCGTTACTTCACTCCTGGTCAGCTTCTGGTTTTATATAAAGCCCAAGTCCGATCGTGCATGGAGAATTGCTGTCACCTTTGGGATGGCTCAGCCAAATACCAGCTAGCCGCACTTGACTCGATAGATCGCAGAGCCAAGAAGCTCGTTGGTGATGAGATGCTGGTGAAAACCAAGTTTCACAGTCTAGCCCACCGTCGCAAAGTTGCATGTCTGTCGGTCTTCTACAGATTGTACTTCGGAGAGTGTGCTCTAGAGCTCCACGAGCTTCTTCCACCATCTCCCTTCTACCATCGGGAGTCCAGACGCACCGCAGGATATCAACCATACTTGGTTGATATTCCGCACATTCGCACAAAGCGCTTTGAAACATCTTTTATAATGCGCACGGCTAAAGAGTGGAATTCTCTGCCTGCGTCTGTGTTCCCGAGTTCATATAACCCGAATCTATTCAAGTCGCGAGTGAATAGGCTTCTTCTGGGTAAGCTCGTTCCATCGTCGACCTCATCTCTGTCTTCTAGACTAGATCGAGGTCAAGAGTGAGCCCATTTTCAATAAAAAAAAATAAAAAAAGACGAGGGTTTACCATCGGCACGAGTTTGTCATAACCCTTACGGCCGTGTATCTTACGACGTTTTTCAATACATTTGTGAGAAAACAGGTATATACTTACTTATACACTTGTTAAAGGAACAAACCATAAGTACTATCAGCCTTTTGTCGATGTTCTTCTGGTACTTCCATTTTATTTTAAATACAGGTAGGCAGTCGTCACCCAAGTAAAAAGTCACCGCTGTAGTATTTTTAAAAATAATTTTATGATCAGAGTATAAAAACTCCTTGGTAGTATACTTTTTTTACTTACCGCACTAGTTCGGTAAGTAACTACTTACAAGCAATGTTTACGTTCTTGTAAGTACGTTTTTCGAGCAAATGTATTGAAAAATAATGTATGTGTTTTTGGCGTGGATACTTCTATGCTTTCATTTGGAGGGACATTTCGTGCAAAGTGGTTATAGGCCCCCTGGCGGCAATAATTGGTAACTACATCCAGCTTTGGATGAGTCAGAGGGTGAGGGGATTGAAAATCATGCAAAGTTGGGTCGGTTATCGACCTTGCAACCCACACCGATATTATGATTTAGGCTATACCTTCCCTAAAATTTGCAGCTACACGCTCGTCAATGTTAATTTCGACCTATTTACACGCCAATAACGTTCACATAAGTGTTGCCTTGCAACGTAGCTGTTACGAGTACAACCAACGGTGACCCCGAAATTCACTAAAATGAGAGAAAAGTATTTCTTTTTATATGTTATTTAAAAAACCACATCATCAAATATTGTTTTGTCTAAAATATTTTAAATTTTCATATATTTTTGATAAAAAATGTAGCAGTAAAATGGTTACAAATGAATATGAAAATATGGACAAATAAGGGTCATTTTAGAATTTTTTCTTCAGATAAACAAATTAAATTAAATTCAAATTCTGTCTCCACCACAACTCTTCTCATATCTTGTTTGTTACTACGTTTTTTTTTCTATTAAGATAATTGCTATATTTAATTTAAAAAGTGGTTACGAAGTTATTCAGTCTCAAGGTCATTCAGGAAGGCCCTTAACCATTTTATGCCCTTATTGGTCCGCGTCGTAAGGACTTCTTCGCTACTGCTAACTTCCGTCAGTTGATTCCTTCAACGGTTTGCTTCAATGCTTATGCCTTGTTATTTCCTACTTATGTAACTTCGTACGGATGTAACCTCAACATTGAGCGTACTTTCAAGTTGTTACTTTATGTTAAGTTTATTTTTTTCTATTGTTGCTGACGACCAACCAGCCAAAAAACTTTATATTGTTGTTTACCAGTATTATCTTTGGTACAGAGTACAGGTCAAACAGGTGATGCATTCACATTTGTCGAAATAATACAGATTCATTTACCTATTTCTGTGCCTACCATTATGTTTCTCTTTGTTACCTCCGTTCATGCTTTTTCAAAAAAATATTCGTGAAAGCCCTTTTTGACTAGTAGTGGCAAATGAAGCCTTGATACTCGTATTATACCGCAAAGACAGATAACTAAGTCTAATTTATTATCCAAGCTTTTCGAATTTGCTAAAGTTGCTTGACTTTACAACGTCATAAATTTTAACGTCATCGTCAGCCAAGCATATACTTCTTTTAATCTTAGCTTCAATGTCTGTTTCCTCAGCTTGTTGTATCTAATTGTTTGTAATTAAATTAGAAACGGTGTGTTTATCCCTCTAATGTCTGCCATCAGTGGGTAACAAACCTTCACGCTTTCCTGCGTTTGCCTCTATCCTATAGAAAACGTCGTGTCACCTCCTATTATTGTATGTCTGTGTCGTACTCGTTTAAATTGTTCTTGTCTTTTTTAATTATCATGTTTCTAGGACTGTGGGAGTGCTTTATGAACATGGTTTAGATTGCTTAGACACAGATTTGCAAGATAAAAATTCTTTCCACTGTTATTTTCTCTAATGATAATTACTACAATTTTCTAAGTTAGTTACTAACTCCTTTCTAGATTTAATCGGTACGATCCATTTTTTCGATTGTTCCTGTCAGAAAAGGCAAGTTCGTAAAACAGTGTTATTCTTTCCGTCATATGTACTCTGGTTTTAGTGTCATGGCTGCAAAATATGTTGGTAAGCGTTGGAATAAACATAAACTTTGGTTGCCAATCTTAGCGGAGCCAGCTTAGCTGCGTCACATCTAGCTGCAACACGTCTAGCATGGTGAATTAGAAGGTGAAGAAAGTCAATCATGTTGTTCGTTGTAATTGTGTATGGGGGAAGCTTTTGACCAACAGTGGACGTGTATTTGAGCTTTATATAAAGGTTATGTGGCTGGTCACCTTTGACGATACAGAGTAGCTCAAGCTTTTGTAGCAAGACACGTTTTGTACTGTCAGCATATCTGTCACTTTCAGTAGCGTATAGCGACGAGGACGAGACTCCTGTCTTCTTTCGCCCACTAGCCAACTTAGCCACTCAAAGTGGTCAAATGTAATCGTTATCAAATAAAGTCATTATTTGGCTGCGACATTCTTTAAAGTCCTACATTTAACCTGTTACAGTTACGAGTCCATTTTGCAAGGTTATTGTTCATGTTGGGCCAAAAAATCTTTGAGTTACCATCCTCCTAGTTTTCCTTATTCCGGGATGACTAAGATATGACTAGTACGCATTTTTATTTTATTTATTAGACTCACCAACAGCATACATATTAAAACAATTACTTAATCGATTACATAATGCACTTTGACTGAAACATAAGCCAATTACAGGTGCATTTTTTCAAAACTTCTGTGGAATGTCAATTTCCTCAGAACTTTGTAACATCTCCTTTACATATCTAGCCACGGTAATGATTGAAATAAGATCCAACAGAATACAACGTGTCAAGCGTGACCCATTGTTGGCTGAACCAGTGTCGCCTTGACTTTTCCAAATAAATGTTGTTCTTGGCATACTGCCTACGGTAATAACATTTTTGTATTTAGCACTTGTTCTGTCGTTTCATAAGGTTAATTCATTTCACGTTTCTGTAAACAACAATGCTCTTCTATTTTACCGTATCACCTGTACAAGGTAATTTAATTTTAGTATGTTACTCAGACCATGAAACTGTACAACCAAGGAACATAGGTCGAAATACGGAAATTAATTTTTGACTTTTGGTTTTTCATATTTCGACCTATGTTCCTTTGGGAAAGTTGTTCAGTTTTATGGTCTAAGTAAAGTGTTAAAATTATGTTCACTATTATTAGGACCCTATATTGTTTTTCTTTTAGTCTAAACTCTATGAAGCCACGAATTATGGTCAATTCGGTACTGTTATTAGAGGTATACTCAACAGCAAGTCAAGGCATCGTGACTACGGCTTCTGAAAAAACGTTACAAAGTTCTATGTGTAAATTCTGATGTGCTCTTGACTTTACATATGACTTTTCATTAGTACAGTACCTACCTGTAAAATCAGAAACTTAGAGCCACTTAACATAAGAATTATTTCATTTAAGATCGAAACTTTAAACTTTTTATGAATGAATGTATGAATAACACTTTATTGCACACTAATAAAGTAACATTTACGAATAACGAGTTATAAAATGTGGGCAAATGGCGGTCTTATCACTAAGAGTGATCTCTTCCAGACAACCTTTTGACGAAATCAACATTATACAGAATTCTGCAGTGTAGTGCACTCATATAAAAACTTTTATGTTTATTATGTTGCTATCTTGTAAATGAATCATCTGAAATGATATATGAATGAATGTCAGTGTGTTTATTTCTTGTACGTTTGCATGAGAACAGGCCATTCCGACAATCAGGACTAATATAAACTCTAGTATCCGTATCATAGAGAGAGCGTCTGTTTAAGATGGTACAGTTGGACGAGAATATTCCGTTGCAGTCATATAAAACTGTTCGTTACCTGCGATATCGTATACTATGTTATTAGTGTTAAATGAAATGCCATTACTTCAGAAAAGCGTGAATTTCCTTAAATCTTTCGACATCTATTTCACTACCTATGAAGATTTCTCTTTTGTCAAGGAATAGAAGTATGTCCATCGCAAAAAAAAAATAGTTACTCTATGACATTTTTCGGGTTCCTAACCTCAAAAGAAAAATAAACCCTTACAGAATCGCTTTGTTGTGCGTCTGTCTGTCGGTCGGTCTGTCTGTCTGTTGGTCGGTCTTTCTGTCAAAACCTTTTTCCTCACGAACAGGTGGAGATATCAAATTGAAATTAATAATAGGTCTTTACTCGTACCTATGAAATTGCCGTTTTGTATGGCGAATTTTAGGTAAACTCAATTTTCAGTACTAACATTTTTCTTAGGAACTATAAATCCAATTTATTTTATTTTTTTAAGCATTATTGGGAAGACATTAAGCTAACAGAAGCTTAAATTTAATTTTCGAAAAATATTATCTATAAAAAAATATAACAAATATAATGATGAAATCGGACGACATTTAAGACGAACAATTTTCGAACCTTTAGTTTTATATATCAAACTAAAAATAAAAACTTTATTTTATGCGTAAATTGATAACCTTGAAGTCAACTTTCAAATATAAGACAAATGAAAAAAACCGGCCAAGTGCGAGTCGGACTCGCGCACTGAGGGTTCCGTACCACCACATAAACATAATTGTATTAGTAGAAATTTCAGTAAGTTAATGTGCTAGATTTTTTGAGTCCGACACGCGCTTGACCAAATTTTATTATTTGTTGTTATTTTATAGCCTATGCCCTATAAACATACCAATTTTCAAGTTTGTAAGTGTTCCCGTTTTTAAATAGAACTAAAACAAAAATCGCCTTAGCAACCATCCAACTTGACCCCTCTCTTATATGAATGTTCTTGAAACGGGAGCTCACCACAATTGGTTACCATTAGTTGTGAGAAAAGTTGTAATATTTAATGATTTCAGACTTTTCCCATTATTTTTACTGTGAGACCTAGCTTCTTGCCAAATTTCATAATTTTAGGTCAACGGGAAGTACCCTGTAGGTTTTTCATTTTTGAATAAATGTATGGAGATGAGGACATAAAATGCCATATCTTTTGATTGCGTCGTTGTAAAAAATTGAAATTTTCAGATCTTGTGTGGTTCATGGATCCTAATATATTGTATTAATTTCAACCTGATACCTTTACCCGTTCGTGAGATAAAGGGTCTTGACAGACAGACAGACAGACAGACAGACAGACGGACAACAAAGTGATCCTATAAGGGTTCCGTTTTTTTTTGAGGTACGGAACCCTAAAAATAGCATTCCTATAAGGAATTATGACCTCATTAATCTGTAAGAAAATTTCGGCAATTTCATAGGTAAAGACCTATTATCCAATATCAAGGTCTATGGATCCTTGAAGGTATGAAAATTTCAAGCTTCTACAAAAACACAGCCATACATACAGCCAGTTATGTCCTCATCTCTAAACATTTATGAACCAAACCCAAAACACACGGGCTACTTCCCGTTGACCTAGAATTCATCAGATTCTTCTCCGAAGTAGCTTTCCAAATTTAAAGTGAATGTAATGTAGCGAAAGGGATTCTATAATTGCTTCGAACCTTAAAATCTTTTGAGACTTTGTATGTATTTAGTTATGAATTTTCCGATATCAATTCCTAGTATGAAGAACTAAAACCAGTGTCCTATTGAAGCCAACCCCAGTAGAATAATGCTAGAGCGATTCATCTATTACAAGAAAATTGTAAGTAGATAAATCACAGACCTCGCTGCGACTTGTTTGCCTATGCATAATTTCCAAGTCTAACAACATTCATCTGTCTGCTTAGAAATAAATCAATTCTTCAGACCACCTCTAGATCATCAAGATACGAGATGTTTCATAACGACTGTACCGCCCATAGACAAGCCAGTACAATGCTCCTTCGGTATTCTTAACAAAAAAACGACACTTAGCAATTGCATCAGTGAACACGTTTATGCAATTTCTCGTAAAAATTTGCATGTCTGCACGTGACAAATTGAACTCGTGCGCTTGTTGGCTTATTACATCGAACACTTCATCTAAACAGCTTTACGTTCATAAGGTCTAAAGAAAAGAAAAATTCCAAAAGTTTTGACCTAAACTTGGGTCGGATAAAGTTCGAACGAGCTAAATTGGCGCATTTTTTGTATGTTTGTAGTGTCATATTTTATGTGTAGGTAATGTCAGAAGTTAAAAACTCTGGCTTACCGCGTTAGTTGGCAATATTTTCGACTCACACAAGACACCTTTTTACCGACCCATATTTGTTTGGTGTGACTGATGGAAGTCTAATATTATAAATTTTTCATTAAATTTCATAATAATTATTACTCGTCTGTGTTAATATGTGGTATACGTACATACCTTGTGACTTGTTGAATATTTTATTTTATGTCTTAATTCAGTCTCTACAAGTTATGTGTTCGGTCGGTGGCTTATTATTTGGTGTGCTTATAAAATTTTACTACATTATTATGGGTATGCAAATATACAATTTGCATACGTTTAGTAAAAGTGTGCGTGTCTGAATAATTGTTCTGGCGTGCACCTAAAAAGTTATGAGGTAAGAGTTACTTTACTGTTTTACACGGTATTACTAAATACAATACATGATTTGACAAATATGCATGACAAGTAATACCTATTATAGCTAAATTTCTATTATAGCGACGATTAATAGCTGACGTAAGTAAAATAAAGAAGTCGATAGATAAATAAAATTCTTCGTCAATTACTGATACGAGTATGTACCTAAAGATTTTTTAGATTACGAGTATTTCCAAAATTCACAGAAACTAGAGGATAGATAAGTACTTAATATCTGTAGGTAAGTGAGTCATGTCGCCCGCGAACCAAATCTACTTTGGGCTAAAACAACCACGACTTAGGAGCCAAACGTCAGAATAGAATAGAAATTATTTATTTGCAAGAATACATGTTACATAAAAAGTTCTTAAAATAGATTCCAGTACAGTATTCTGTACTAGTAGTACTACGAGTAGGCCAGCTTGCGTCAAGCATGCAAATTTTTGTATAATAAATCAATTATATCATAAAATGAAATCCAAGAGAAGCAAATAAAACAAATAGAAATAAATTATAAAAGATATGTCAAACGGTCAAAAATGAACAAATAAAAATTCAATATCAGATAAAATGTCAAAATGTTAAATTAAATGTCATTAAAAGTCAGAAGATGTCGTAGTCAACCTCGAAAGAGATGATGAGATGAACTGACTGAACGAGCTCTAGCTCAAAACCGGGATGTGTGGAATGAACACGCTCGTCAATGGCAATGCTATCTTAAAAACGGTATGTGTGGAATGAACACGCTCGTCAATGCCAAACGCTAGCTCAAAATCGGGATGTGTGGAATGAACACGCTCGTCAATGGCAATCGCTAGCTTAAAACCGGGATGTGAGGAATGAACACGCTCGTCAATGGCAAACGCTAGATCAAAACCGGGATGTGAGTAATGAACACGCTCGTCAATGGCAAACGCTAGCTCAAAACCGGGATGTGAGTAATGAACACGCTCGTCAATCGCAAACGCTAGCTCAAAACCGGAATGTGTCGAATGAACGCGCTCGTCAATGGCAAACGCTAGCTCAAAACCGGGATGTGTGGAATGAACATCTATACTGGGACAGAAGGGAGGCCTTCTGAATAGATTAATTAAAATAAGTGAGTCATTCATCCATCAGTCAGTTTATATAGGTTAACTGCTGATACTCGTATTAGAAAAAATATTGATCTTAAAGCAGATACATGATGATAACACTTAATAACGGGATGTCATCAGTGTGCCTATTTAACTTTTTAGTACATATTAGGCAATCTCCTATGTTATTTGGTGTGTAGAAACACACAACATATTAAATGTTAAAAGAACATAAAAAATACTCATCGGCGTTATGTTAATCATTGGAATATTTATGTCTAGCCACAATAATCTACACGTCTACAAGATCAGAAAAAAACCTTACGTCAATTACGTGAAATAAGAAGTAAATTCCATTGAATAAATCCGTCAATCAGTGTAACAATGCGCAGGCGTTCTTTGATTCATGAGTAAATTAATCAGAGCGGTGTATCGCACTAGTGATGTATTTGACTCATTGGACTCCGGAGACAATTAGTGAATAAATTCAACATGCAATAACTCACACATAGGCATTCTTTAGTTCATTGGTTTATTTTGTTCAACTGTGTTTAATTAGTCTAAAGAATTGACAAATCGTATTTAATAAGGCAATTCTAAATTAATCATTCGTAAAATGGACTTCCTAATGCAATGGCCTTAATTAAGATGCCATAAAGGGTTGACAGCACAAAAAAAATGCATATTTCTATGAAATTGTCATACAAATTTCAATTTTCTTAGCCTCTGCAAATAAAAATGTCCTTACTGCTCGCTAAAATAACTTTAAGGTACAACTAATGACCATGCTCATCACGTGGCATCCTACTAGGCCATCGAAGAAAAATCCATTAACATATATTGATCGAGAAAATTTTGCTGAAATTGTCTTCATCATAACAGCTTTAATACTATAGTAAATAATCTTCAAAAGCCACAAAAATAATATTATTTAGGGAGAATGACAACTGACTTATATCACTGAATTTATCGAACTTGCTTTTACTCACTCACGTTACTGCTATAAGCAGTGTTGAATGAAAACTGAATATAGAAAAAATATAGGTAAACTACGAACGACTAATGACTTATATCACAGATCTAATTTAACTTATCAATACATCCCATCATTATGATTTACTTAGCGTTGAGCACACATCTTTATAAGAGCGTAACGCAGACATGAAGGAAATCGGACCTACAATCCAATTACCAGGTTTTTACCTTTGAAGTGCTTCTTACGTGTATTATATAACGGATTAGTATTGTTATGGTCAAAAAGTGTAAATGAAGTGTATTTATGCACCACTAGTTGTCCTATCTATAAATAATACATTAACTCAAAACTATAATAAATGAGTGTAGTATTTTGAATCATTTCTGCAGGTGCTGATAATGTTGATCACAGGGATGTCTGATGATATGTGATGTTAAAAAAAATTGATAAATGTAAAAGTTTGAAATGATTACGGTTTAACATCATTTCCTATCTAGTGCGGAAAACCACAATAACCGCTTTTGCTAGTTTTACCTTTGTCGGTATTTTAAGCCAATGTGTTTCGATTCGTATCGCTCTAATCTGCTTAAAGTTTTAAAATGGTATCTTTATTGCCGACTGGTATTTTCTTTCCAAAATGAGGTATCTTTACAACCGTACTCTAATACCCCTTTTGTTCCGAACTTGAAGGATTAGGTCAGGAGTTCCGGAGAGGATAGTATGTTTGTATCGAGGAGAAGATATTTGTAAAATATGTCAGTAGCAAGTTGCTACTGGCAACCATTTGAACTGAATGTTGTTAAATGGTACTCATTATCTACTTCGTAGTTTATGTCATAATAAAAGCGATTTTAAAGTAAGTTATGTACTAAAAGTGGTTATTAGTCATGATAGAACACTGGTCATCAATATTTACAGTATCATTAAAAATTCCTTTACAATGTGTAACAAGATATAAAAATTAAATAACAAGATAGGAATAATATTTTTTTGGAAATAGAATAGTTGGAATAGTTAACAGTTATGTACACAAGCGAAACTTAATAGTATTTATCATATAAATGTTAGATTCATACATAACCAACAACAATCTTCACGAGTTGGAGTTGAATTTGTGTATGAAATTGAAATATGAGGCCTGAAACGGGATAACTATTCTCATGCAGTATAACATGAACGTCTAAAAAAGATTTACAAAGACTTTATAATTGAGCAAAAGCACGTTAACATTATTGTCAAATAGATCGAAGATTTAAATGTCGAGGGTTCGAGAATAGCTCCGAACATCGATCGATTCATTCACGACAATATTTGTCTGCGTAAAGCTTAAAAGCTACCGACATAGCTGAAGATTATTCTAATGATTTGACAACCCTATTAAAACAAGAATAGAAAGTGAATTTCAAATACTGGAAGCTTATTCTATTGCAGATGTTAAGAGCGAAAGGAAACGCGATACGTTCCCTGCTGGATAGGAAGCTCCCCAGAATTCTCGCAGCTAAAGTGTGACACGTTTTGGTGGGGTATACTTCAAGGTATACCGGTATGGGAGGGTATGGGAGGGTACTGTTGCAGCTCGAACACAAATAGGCCGATGTTATTAGTGACCGCAGCTTGGTGGTCCGATGCAATACATAGACGGAGGTTATTCCGGTTTAAAAGTCTTAAAGTTTTTTTGGTGGTATCTTTATTCGCCGACAATATAAACATTTGCTACCAAATACACTTGAGAACTCGTGTTTGGAAGCAAGCGTATTTGAATGAAAGGGTTGATGAAAGTATAGGCGGTGAGGGAAGTATGTCAAGATCGTAGCAGGTGGAGGGCTGCGGTTCCTGCCAATCCCGATGGGAAAGAGGCGTGATTTTATCTGTGTATGTACCTTAACTCTACACGGTGGCCTGCCTGGCCATTTCTACAACTAGCTAACAAATTTAATTAAACCATATAATAAATAACTCTATTACCTTTAACATAATCCTCAATACCTTTATAGGTCTGGTATAAAACGTTCAGCTATAAAGTCTATACTTAGCAACAATTTATACGCTAAACCAGTTCACATCGGAAGCGAGCAAGTAAACGTGTCAATGCCAGTCCTAAATATAGAAGATAGACATGCGGGTAGTTTTCGCTTTCATTTGAACTATAGAAGTGTTAGTGCTAATAATAGAACGCTAGCGCATCGATCGCAATTTAACAGATCTGGTATTGATAGCGATGTTTTTATAGTTTACATCGATTTTACATATATTGGTGGACATTATAGTCGGGAACCAATAGAGTATATCACACAAGGTCATCTGATCCCAAACCTGCCCAAGCCTGTGCTATGGATAGCAGAGACTGCTATACATACATAAATAGATGAATAGCACCCAGATCAGTCACAAAACAAATGTATGGCTTGGCCGGGGATCGAATTCTCAACCCACGGTTTAGAAGTCAGAGGCTCATCACCAACCACGCCAGCGGGCCAGTTATGTACTTTCTGTCATATGCTTTGGTTCAATGGTATTTGTATGCTGTGCTGATAGTTGAGCAATATTATTGCTATCTAGCCTATAACGTTCACTATTGGTGGGCAAAGGTCTCCTCCTCGGTCTTTCTGAGTCTTGGCTGAGCTCCTACTGATCTTAGACCGACCCCTATGACGACGTCAATTCTGGGGTAACCACTGAACGATCCTCGTGCACCGTAATGTGGCCTGCCCAGTCCGCTTTTAATATGGCAGTTAATATAGAACGCGCTATTATGTCACAGGTTTTTAGGAGAAATGACATGTCACTTCACTACTTCTACTGTTTCTCCGTATCAACTCTTCACTTTAATCCGTATGTTATTAAGTCTGCCACCTACACTTGCTGCTACTTCTAGAACCTGATTTCCTACAATGTATTGAAGATAATTTTGTAACTTATTATTATCTTTTTCATTCTTCTCACTGCTTTGCATCTAAATTTTTGTAATCAAAAGGGATGTTTATCCGAATGTTCCTGTTAAAATGTCAAATTACTCGATGCTCCCGTTGTCTTATAAGTGATTTTTCGTGTGTAAGCAATGTATTTATTGACGCTAAATAGCAAGGAATCTTGTTTACCCTTATTATCGTTTTATTAACACCATTTCACACTCATTCAGTAAGTAATTTACACTTCACACGTGTGAATGTTACTGTTATTTCTTTCATGAAGTTCTCGTGACGCGGCAGTTTATTTTTGTTTACTGGTAGAAATTGTGTTGATTTTGTTTCAACTGGTATTATTTCTATGTTTTCGTTGCAAATCGACTTAAAATTTTTGCATCATTCATTTAAATCAAGCATTTATAAAAATCCATCCTAATCATTATATCGTGTGGGCTATAAGGTTGATGAAATCAGTTAATGACCTCATAGAACATGGTCACATCACACCCCCTGACACTACATACATACAACCACAGAAAAATAAAGGTACTTAGAAGAAGGATTAAAGAAATAATTCGTCACTAGGTGGTGTAGGCGTTTTTCTATGGATTTGACAGGTTATTTTGAATATTTTCTATGGATCATCGATGATGGGGTTGTGACATGTTGGCAGATGTCATCCGCTACTAAAATAAATCAGCATGGTATCTATTCCGAGCTAAGCAAGGAGGTCCGAAATCTTTGCATACAACGAGCGCGAATTTGAAATTGGAAGCGCGCGTACGCCTGCATAGGCTGCATATTCAGTGTAATATATAACTAATATAATATACAGGGTGTTAATTTGATTGCGTGCCATTGCTCAGGGGCGAGATCAGTATCAGTAACTGAAAAACTTTTCCCAAGGAGCATAGGTCGAAATAAAAAAAAAAAATTGACCTTCCATACAAAATGCGCTATCAGTTGATGCAGTTTCTCAAATTTAAAAACGTCAAAAATTTATTTTCGTATTTTGACCTATATTCCTTGGGAAAAGTTGTTCAGTTATTGATACTGATCCCGCCCCTGAGCTATGGCACGCAATCAAATTAACACCCTGTATAAGGAGCACCTCGCAAATCACGCGGGCGGGTACGCAGTAAATGGCAAGGGGGGCGGAGAGAGTCCGATCTTTATGATAGTACTATTACTTTATTCTGTGCCATGGTGTCAGGGTTATTGAGCCGCTCATATGGCTCATTAACGACCACTTCCGTAGATAGTAGCCCGGAACAATGGCTTAACGTGCCTTTCTAAACATCTTTCTTATCGGACAATTAGGTGATTTAACCTGTTATGTTCTAATCAAACTGGGGAAGCCTCCCAATGTAATTCTGCCATACTATTAAACGAGCAATATTTATATATATATATATGTATATTTATTTATAATCGGTTTTTCGAAAACGCCTCTAACGATTTCGATGAAATTTACCGTACGGGGGTTTTCGGAGGCGAAGGGTCTCATGTCTGGGAAAATTCGTTTTCTTCGTGTTTTTAAGCATTTGCGTTTTAGACAAAAACCTACAGCGCCATCTGTTGGCGGGTAGCATAGCTTGCTCACCCGATGATGTTTTAATGTTGTGGCGGCTGTTATAGAGCGAAGCTTGGTCGCCCAGGTACTGTGGTTATAATGAGTATACATACTATATGTATACTCATTATACATGTATGTTGTTGGTAAGCGTGCACTTAGCTTCGTTGCCGCTCCGCTTTTGCTTATTATAAACAATTATCTATTCTTGGTAACGGCTTAATAAACTTATGCAGTTAGTAAACATTCAATGTAAGTACTAATAATAGTTTTCATGATATTGTTGGAAATAGGTAAGTGAAAGGGGAGGTGGAATTTAGAACGTTTAAATTTTGTTCAAATCAAATCTCTTTTATTTACAGCATAGATGGTAAAACAAGAAGAGTACAACATGCAAAATTCATGACTGTATAGCAAAGTATCGGGTATTGCCCATGGTACTCGTACACCGGCGGGGTTCACCTAGGTGTTCCACGGGAGATTTTTTGATAGAATAGGAATTAATAAACTCATAATAATTATAAGTACCTATGTCAATTAAATAAACTATTCAATAGTAAATGTCAATTATGAAGATTAAAATTACGAAAATTACCTACTAGGTATATTACTTAAAAAAAATGTTCAATAGAGGAAAAATTTCCTGTTTTGTAGCTACGTCAAAAAACTTTAAATATACATTTATACAGACAAACGATTACTTTTGCAATACTGGCAACACTGGCGAACTTTTTTTTACCGTGTGCTAAGACCAATATTTTCTATGTCTACTTACCAGTTAATAAAATTAAATGAGCCCCACCTACTGATGTGTTTCCAAATAAGGGTGTACGCGTATTCACTGCGCGTGCGACACGGCCATGCGCCATTTTTGCGCAAGGACGCATGCCAAATTATTCGCAGCGTTTGTATGACCAAAGGTGTTTATTACTTATTCAGTAAAGCTGTAATAGATGATGATTCGGTATTTTAAGTTATAAAAAACCTAAAAGATATTTATTTCGATTAATGTCCTCCCAGAAAGCAATTGAAAATGCTTGTGTTGGGAGAGTCTCGCAACTTTCCTCATTTCACATACTAGTAGGTTCTTTAAAACATAACATTTATTTATCATTCTTCTTCTTTAAAGTACCTATAGTAAATGGAAGTCTACTATTATCTAATCTGTGGTATAGTTTAATCACAGTTTAGAATTAAGATAATGGTAATTAATATAACTGCTTATTTTTGACTAAACCTACTAGATCAAGAGTTGCTATTGTACAAAGTGATAAGGAAAACATTTTTATAACTTCTAAGTCATCGTTGTCCTTAGAGGTTATTTTCTGTTTTCACATGGTTTTTTGTTTTCACATTTATCTTTTCTTTGGTCTGCCGTACTAATCCGGGGTCCTATTCCCCCCGCTGAATCTACTACCTCATAAGATACATAAACGAAACCAGTATGGAGTGATAGTAAATGCTTAGTGACACAATTTTTCCTAGTGGATCGAATCTCGTTAGATGAAAGAAAGTAAATATATTAGGTATTGATTTTGGCTGACTGAAAATCTTAAAGGTCGAGGCAAGGTAACCTCAGATATTCATCAATAAGATCTCCAGGACTGTCGCGCGTCCTATACGCTAGTTTCGTTCATGTATCCGATAATATAATTTATCTCTCTGGGGGCCATGTATGGAATATTCAACCTGGCTAACTCAAGAATGTGCCAAAAGGGTGGGAGGCAACCTTAGCTTATTATGGTCTTTGTAAGTTTTCCATTCACTATCTAAAGTACGAGTATATATAAGTCTTCTGGTATGACATAACCCGCACCCAAAATCTTTCATTAAGGATTTCTCATACTTCTATGGAATTCGAACCGATAAGAAAAAGTGTGGTATTAAGCAAATCCTATCACGAAATAATAGTTTCGATTATGTATCATACGAGGTATTAATACCTCCAGTAGCGGGACCGGAACTACTTAACCTGCCTTCGAAGTACGGAACTCTTTCCTCCTCTCCTTGCTTTTAAAAAGTTTCTTCAACAATTGTGTTATTGAAACAAGGTCACTATACACGTGCCACAGCAGATTGACCATAAACATGAGATCCTGATACATCACATCTTGACCACTTTAATGGCACTCATTAAAATGCATGCACGTATTATTGACGAGTTCTACACTTGCACTTGATGCGCGAACACGTTTAGCTATGTTAGTAATGTATTTAAGAGCGCAAGGTAATATTCTTGATCATTATTTATCAAGGCCTATCGATGTAATAATCTTTTTGTATCATAAGTTAAATAGAAAGAGGGCTGTAACTACTTGGTGACATTGCTGTCACTTTCTTCTCACATATTTGTAAGTATAAAATAGCTTTATATAACAGAGAAAACCACAACAAAAGATGCTGTATTAGAGTTTATTTAAAAAAACAATCTTAAGAAAACTCTTTGTTTTACTCTCTTCTTTTCATTGCGAAACATCTTTCGTTGCCATGTCTTTCGGCTAACCCTTTCTTTTTCTGTAGAGTGAATCCCATTACGTACGGTCAACCGCACGTCGGTAGAGACTTTTTCAACTCTATTACCACGCCATAAGGTCCAAAAGTGTTTCTACTGACGTGATGTTGAATGTACCATATGCCTACGCACCATTTTGGTGCGTTAATGGATTTGAATAAGTTATTTAATTTTTAGTCGCGATACGTCCCACTTAATTTCCTTTCCTTTTAAATAATTCTGTAGGTATCATTTAATTTCCTTTGACATTGTGTTCGGCTTCTTATTGCACAAGTTGGCCTACATTTTGAGAAAATTACCCTGTAAGCATTGAGACTGATTTTTTTTAATTTGACTGTCGCTTATGGAATGTCAAGATTTTGGATGGAAGTGTGACCTGACCTAGATCTTGACTGGAATTCGGGCGATATTAAACAAAAAGAAAATTTGTCACAGAGTCTTGATTAGTTTTTAATTCGTTTTTTTTTTTTGTAATTTTCAAACAAAATTTACAGTTGGATGTTAAAATTAGTTTTTGTGTAAGTATATAAAAAATTCTGTAGTAACTATTTAGCGTTCAAAAAACCCTTGAAAGTTATGAAAAATCTGCTAAAATCGTAAATTTAAGATTTATCCAGTGGTTTGTTTCTCGCTGATCTGCTTATTTAATCGAAAGATGAAAAACAAATTACATAAGTAGTAATATTATTTGGTGGCGCAAAAAGTACAGTCAAAATCCCGTCAAATTCAACACGTAGGGCATTGTACAATCAACGACAGGTAAAGCTTGACACTTGCAGTGCGATTCTAGCTAGTACAACTATTGAAATAAGGACGGTAAATGGTCCAATGCTCAAGCTTGATGTGCTCTTGACTGCACAATTCTTATTTTAATTGCGTAGGAACTAGTCAAGTAGTGTTTTAGTACAATTTTGTTGTATTGATAATGGTCTTGCTCTTGACCGCGATCTGACAGAGATGACGTCGACGACGGAACCCTCCCGACGCATAATGTAACGTTCGCAAAATGTCACTTTCTCAAAATGTCACGTTCGCAAAATGTCACACATAATCGTGACATTGTGCGAACGTGACATTTTGCGAACATGACATTCTGCGAACGTGACATTTTGTTATGGTAAACCCTAGTGTAACATTTTGCGAACGTGATATTATGCGCCGGGAGGGACGGAATGAATTGATTTAATTTGTTAAAACTATTTTAAATCTTATCTAAACTCATTAACGATAACTTTATGTACACCTTTCACGTTTTTATGGTTCCGTACCCAAAGGGTGAAAAAACGGGACCCTATTACTATGTCTGTCTGTCTATATCAGCGGGCTGTAACTCATGAACTAGCTAGACAGTTGAAATTTTCATATATTAAGTATTTCTGTTGCCGCTATACTGAAAAGAAAAAAAGGAAAAACTAAGGCGATTTTTTTTGTTTTAGCTCTAAGTATCTTAAAAACGCGAACATTAACGTGCAACTTAAACGTGAAAATTGCTATTTCCTTAGCTATAGAATAACAACAAACAATAAAATCTCGCCGAGCTCGTGTTGGACTCGCGCATTTTTAATAAACTTCTCCGTGACTGCGCGTCCATAACTAAGACGGTATTTTATCTTAGTGAAACGGAACCCTAGATGCGCGAGTCCGACTCACACTTGGCCGGTATTTATAGTTACCACCTTTTTCTTTGTCCACAGATGATCTTGATAGAATTTCTGCGATTAAAGGACTATAAGGGGCAGAGTCTGACGCTCTTTGGCAAGGAGGTCTCACCGTGGGTCTGCGAGGTGTACAAAATCGTCGGCATGTACCTCTTCGGGATGGCGTGCCAGCAACTCACCACGGATATCGCGAAGTATACCATTGGAAGATTGCGACCGCATTTCTTTGCTGTGAGTATTGAAATTATTTTTCCATTTTGTGTAACTTGCGGGCTTTTATATGTTCTACTCAGCGCCATCATCATCTACAGACTTATAACCTTCATGTGTTGATCATTTCTTTCTGTGACATAGGTTAGACGACTACATTAGACCTACAAATCGTTCAATTTTTTTTTATACTTACCCTGTCTCAGACACCCGAAGAAATCTTGGCCATCGACACTAGCACCCTTCTTCTGTAAGATTTCTTCATGCTAAAGCGTGATCAAAATTGTGTTTCTTTTATGCAAGATTAAATTGAAAAATTTTGCAAGTGCGAGTCGGACTCGCCCACAGAAGGTTCCTTACCACCACCCACGCATAATTCCGAGCCGATACCGATAACAAGAGAAAAGCGCCGATAAAGTTACGAGCAAAAATAGTATTCATTACCCACTCATAGAGTCGCTTCAATCAGCTGTATTCTCTTGTTTTATCGGAATCGTCGCGGTGGACAAACTGTGTGTGTGTCAAATTTTGTTTAGTTCGATTTTTACTTGACTAGATTTTTGTAATTCGTTGTTCTGCTGTAGCTTTTGCTCTATCATAACATCCCATGAAACATGAAACGTCCACTGCAGGACAGGGAGCTCTCTCCAGAACTCCAGCAAAAACGCGTGGTACTAGGAGGGGATTTACCATAGTTACCACGCTTGTAAGCGTTGCGGCTGGCGACCGCTGTTGTTGGTGACCGCAATGTGTAAGATGGTACGATACACGGAAAGATGCTGCTAACCATCCACCGGTTCGTAAGCCTAAGTTCTAACGACACCCAGGGGTAGAAATGGGTTGGTACTATACTTTGCCAGCACCACACAGGCGCTCTATCATCCATCATATAAAATTTGACGGTTGAGGATCCTAACTTTTCTTTCATTTATTTTATTACTTATTTGATAATCCGCCATGATGACCCTTTTTTTATATATTTAAATCAGTTTACTATTACGGTTCGAAATTTGTAAGGTAATACAGACAGACGACGTAAATTTAGTCATAGGGTCCCGTTGGCAGCTTTGCGTACGGAACCCAAAAAGCACCTGTTTCTTTAGCCGCAAAAACAAAGACATATTCTTATGAACAGGTGTCAAACAAAATGCATATTCATTGTAAACTGAACGCAAAACATAAAATTACTTCACACGCATAATAAACAAGGGGAAATAAGTAAGGCAGTCTATATAGATGTACGGAGAGATCGAAAATCGATACGATACGCAAATCGATTGATAAAAGCATTGTGGCTCGTGGGAAACTAGTTTTAACCTCAATACTTCAAAAATATGTTTATAAGTTGGAAACTTTTAAAGCGGCTGTAAAAGGACCTTTCTATTAGTCCACAGCTGGACAGGGAGCTTCCTCCAGAGTTGTACTACAACTAGTTAGCTTTGCGGCTGGCGCTATGGACCGCGGTAGCTGGTGACCGCAGTATGTACGATGGTACGACAAGCAGATGGACGCTGTACCATCCTCCGGTTAGACATCCCTGAGTCGTCTTTTACGACACTCCTAGGTAGTTGCAAAAAATACAATTTAACTGACGTTTTCGCAGATATTTACTATTTATTGTCCAAAATACTCAACCTGAAAAATAGCAAACACGACGATACCACCCGCAATTGATAGTAAGTAAATACTTTCAGGAATAGCTAAAGTTCAGGTTTCCTAAATTTTTGTTTAAAGATATGCGCGTGAGCAGACGGCATGGCACGTGCAGTTTGAGTGTGCAAATTTAAAACGTGTTGATTTTCACGTACGCCAACATACCGTGTTACAAGTTACTTTCGCGCGTGAAGTAAGGTTGCATCACACAAGTGCTATAAAACGGAAGTCGTGTGAAATAAAAGTAAACCGAGTACAGTCAAGAGCAAATCAAGCTTGACACATTGGACTTTGTACCGTTCTTATTTTAATAGACGTATGGGCTACAGTCGCACTGCGAGTGATAAGCTTGACCTATCGTTGACTGTACTGCAACGTCTAAACGATTGTCAGATTTCACATATTGGCGTTATTCACACGATCACATGCATGTCTGTTCGAACCCTTAGCAGCGTATAGTGTCCCACATACGCGAACTATGCAAATAAATGCCGCAGTTTATCTAGACGACTATCTTTCATTTTCCGCGACAGCCATGTAATGTAAACGCTATTGTTTTAAAGTTAACAGATATTTGTCTCCATGAATGTATGATTTTAGGATTTATTTGTTGTATGATAATTCGAATTATTATGATTTATACGTCGACGGGTCTTTATCAGCTGTTTGTTTATCGCTGCAATATTTTTTTAATTTTAGAAGGAGAAATATGTAGATTTCTTCGTTTTCACATTTTTCATTTTGATAAGATTACTAAAAAAATATTTGAAGTCTTATCAAATTCTGTGAGCAATAAAAAACGTATATAGGCACCCTATGGTTCAGTAAAATAACTGCTAAGTATTGAATACGTATAAGTGAAAATGCATTTTTACTCATATTACTTTTCTTGAAGTTTGAAATTTTCCTAATGTCTCTGAACCTTTTACTTGTCCTAGCAGCAATATTTCTTAATTGTTTAGTCTACTGAGTTTGCCATGCGTAGGTTTGCAACATTACAGACGTTTGTTTAAACGTTTTAATTACAATGTGCGTTGGTAGTATCAACAGCCTGCCTAAAAGCTTCTAGTTGCAAATAAAGATAAAGATACGCCGCTTCGATCTTTAGGGTTCCCACACACGGGCCACCGGCCATAACCACAAAACGCCGCCACCGGCATATTTCCTGTAGTCTGTAGTTTTCATTTTATATGGATTCGCCGCACACGGTTGACGCCGGTGGCTGACACACGCTACAAATCGTCGTTGCTCGCTTCTTGTGGCCCAAACCGGCCACAAAATGCCGATACAAAACGCCACCACACGCCACTCGCGCGATTCCCCACCCCTCTCTCCTTTACCTTACTTAACCTGTGCAAGTAATAAAGTTTTTGTGGAGTTTTTAGTGATTGTTTCTACTTATCATAATGTGATAGCTAGTCTTTCCGCAGGGGCGATACTTTTATGCATGTTGGTGACGTGTTGCTTTAATACATTTTATAATAAAGCCAGTAGTTCCCAAAACGTATGTATAAAATGTTGGAAAAAAAATCTGGATGGTTTAAAAGATTATCAAAATGCTCGTTACGTTTTTGTACATTTGTTAAAATTAGATGTATCCAATAACTACGGTTTCGTCTTCTACGATGACGTTTTTTTTTATCAGAAGCAGTGCAATTAAACCTTCTGTGCGCATGGGTTAAAAAAAGTAGCAGCCACCGACCGCAAATGTCGACCACCGGCCACATGTGGCTGTCGCGCGCTTCAGCCACCTATGTGGCCACTTCTAACTTCTTGTGGCGACGTTTGTGGTTGTGGCCTGTGGCCCGTGTGCGGGAACACTACTTCCCTCGCTTCCTCTTCTTTCATCAACACTTTCATACAGGCTCGTTGGTTTAGAGTACCTTTGACCTAACTTTTATTTACAACGTCCTGAATTAGGTCTTGGAGCGTTCGCCGAGGCTTTTCCCTTCCAAAGTTTCCATTACTCTCGCCTGGTGGATCTCTTTCGTCAATCTTCGTTCATTCATCCTCTCCATATGACCAAACCATCTCAGCATTCCGTTCTCAATTTTAATCACTACATCTTCTTTTGCGCAACAACGTACTCTTATTACACTTTATTTAATTCTAATCCTGTCACTCAATTTCTCACCAATGACAATTACATTAATTACAAATTCATTATTTGTATTTAATTCAAAGTCAAAGTCAAAATCGTTTATTCATTGTTGGATAATAAAATCTCTTAATGACGTCAGCTAAACTTCATCGCTTCACAAACAATGTGGCGCCATAGTGGAAAAAAAAGAAGCGACAATAAAAACCCACGCGCTCTTTTAAAATATGTTTTGATATACAACAAACATAAGTCAGTTTAAATTTTTAATTGTTAGAACCGTATCCTAATCGCATGGATTATTCTCTTCTAGATAATCTGATATTTTATAATAACCCTTCTTATATAATTTCTGCTTGATAACAGTTTTGAATTTATCTGACGGTAATTTACTTTCAATATCAGTGGGTACCTTATTATAGAAGCGTATACATTGACCTTTATATGTTTTACTATGTTTGTGAACACGGCTGACATGAGAAGCAAGTTCATTCTTGTTTCTTATGTTGACACTGTGCCTGTCACAATTTTTCTCAAAAATATGTATATTCCGTTTAATGTAACAATTTGTTTTGTTTATTTCGTCCGTTTTTCTTGTTTCTTGGTAGTCTGAGAAACAAGAAGAACAAACGTTACAGTAACGAAAAACACGTAGTAGCGACGAAGCCATTTATTTACTTGATAGCTGTCTGCTTGCGATACATTTCTATCCTTCTTATATCATAGTATGTAATCCTTTACCAGATCCATTTTCTTTTCTCTCCCTATCAAGCAAGGACATCATTTTTACGCTTGTTTATTCGTGCTTTTGAGTCGTCTTTGCAATTGTTGATCAATTATTTTTATCTGTTAGCCGTTATATTTTCATGCTCTTCTTCCATTACTTTTGTCTTCCTATTAATAAAGGAAATCATTTTTACGCTTTTTCTGCTTGCTTTTGAGTCGTCTTTGCAACAAATAGCAATCAATTTTTGTTATCTATTAGCTATAATAGTATCATAATTATATACCTCTATCTTTTTTGAAAGTATCATCTTTTACCATTTCTTTTCGGGTCCTATCAGGGACCCAGTTATATTAACTTGTTTAAGAATAGTAACTAGGTCACCCACCAATAACAAATACTTTGTTATAGCAACGAAGGCAGCTTGCTTGTATAAACAGAACTTACTCAGATTTAAAATTATGTTATGGTTTCAACAATGCTTGTTATTTCAAACAATTTACTCGTTAAGTATTTCAGTGTGTCGTTAAACTGGAAACATTGTGTTTTATAGGTTGTAATGGTTTGCTTATGACTGTCTGTTTAGAACTTAACTTAGAACAAAAATATAACGTCTTATCTTACTTATATTTTGTAATGAATGAGTAACAAACAATGCAAAACAAATAAATCACGAATGATGGCGACTATGGCAGTTACCCCTAAGGAAATCACGTTTTTATGTCAATCTGTAGAGCAAGTTCTTGGTTGTAATTAGACGTGGCTGTTGTTAGCACTCCATATCTCTATCTTAAAAGGTGACTGAAAGAACTTAAGCCAAAGCGTACTTCAGCTGGACGCTGATGTAAAAATCAGTGTCCAGCTTCTTATCCTGACCTAATATTTTTTGCGGTCGCAATTCTCAACGCAATTCTCTTAGTAGATTTTTGGTGGACGATTCCAATCTTGGTTAATATAAAAGAACCACCACTTAAACTTTAAAATATCCATTGTCATCTTTAAACTTTTAATGTTAAACCCTTAGTTTACTTTTCAAATCAACACCAGCTAATAACCATTTAACCAATGCTATCAACGAACAATGCAATGCTGAACCATTTCTATAATTCGATTAATTCCGACCTCGCTAGTAATTGGCCCCGCTTGAGTTGTCCCATTTTCTCTGGTGACCGCATTGTGACATGGGCCGGTGAATACCGAAGATTGCTAATTTGCAACAGTACCATTAAAAGAAAGCCAGTTTCAGTTGGCAGCCCTTTGAAAGCTACTGATTCTTTTCTCTACTTTCCAAAATCAAATTACAGTACGACCTGTACGACCGTGATATCTGTTCAGGTGGTTAAAATTGGAAATTTGTGAATTGACAAAGAGGTTATATAAAATCTACAGTCTACTAGTATTTATTCTACAGTCGCAAACGCTAGTAGAATAGAATAAAAATTTACGGGATTGACATTAGCTAACGAAATGTTGCGTGACAGCTAATGTCAATCCCATACATTTTTATTCTATTCTATAGCGTTTTCGATAATAGGAAGCCACTTGTCTTAAGGCCCTGAACAGATATCGCATTCATAATGTACTTATCATAGATTTATATAGTCAAGATAGGGTCTTGGGAACAAGCGGTTCAAAATTTCCCCATACAAGAAAAAATAGCGCCATCTGTGAAAAATCTCGTGAACTACGTTGTGTAGTACTTCGGTCGGTACTAAATACACGGAACGGAAATAATATGGCGGGAAAAAACAAAACAAACTTTTTACTGTTTATATATGATTTAGGCCTGGTTTTTCAGTTTCATTAATTGGATTATAGTCAAAAACAATAATAAGAAATAACAATAATAATAATAAGAGTATATTGGTTCTTCAACTAAGAACAACATTTTGTTGGTAAGTTTATTTGCATCCAATGTTGACAATATGACTGACATTTGTTGGTCCTAAATGTCAGATTTCGGACCAACGAATTGGGGACATTGTAACGTGCCGATGGGCTAGTACTTATATATAAGTAAATGGTACTTATGCATTTTCTTTCAGTTTCAAACACTTAATAAATGCTAGTTGTCTCTTTTCCAAAACTTTCATGATGCTTAGTCTGATTTTGGAACAGAAATATACGTGTCATTAACAAATTTTATAGTTAAGTCTGACATGCTAATTGAATGATACGGTTTTACTACAAACAAGTAGCTTTATCATTCTCTACAATACTCGACGTTGTCAACACACATTGCTGCTATCAGAAGGCCGGATTTCTATTTCAGTCGTCAACGTCCTATTTGCCTACAAAAATAGGTCTCACATAAATTTATTCATATTCTACTATTTTACGCTAAAGTACTTTACTCCACTCATAACCTGTAAAATGCATGTTCGCTCTTCGTAAATCTCCCTAGCCTATATTTAAACTCAGTTTTAAGTGACGTTTTAGCCTCTGGGTGGCTCGTCTCGCCCCGTCAGTTTGAATTTGAAAATATACGGTTAGTTGTTTCGCACGTGGACGCTGCAATGTGGAAATCAGTGCAGTTACACGACATAAAAAACCCAATTTTTTTTTTCAAGCTGTGACTCAGGGCTTAAACTTTAAGCCACGATCACACCTTAGTGAATTCAAAGACTAATTCGGCATACATTGCTGGGAAGCTTGGTTATGTTAATTGCAATATCCTTACTTCAACGAGCAATGTAAGACGAATTAGTTTCTGAATTAGGGAAGGTGTGATCGTGGCTTTAATAAGTTTTCAAAAGAAATACATAGGTCGGAAAACGACAAACAAATTATAGGAGTTTTCATAAAAACGCCCTCTCATTCATTGATGAGTCTTTAATTTTAATGTAGTTTTTCGACCCAAATTCCTTTTGAATCATAGAATTTTGAAACAAATGTTGAGTTAAAAAGATCACCGTATTATTTTTTAAACCTTGTGTAACCACTACTATTACTACATTAATAAAGGCGTTCATAATTTTCGCAATATTTAGTTGATAGGTTTAGTTATCTTAGTTAATGCATTAATCTGGGTATCCATATTTATCAATGTCGTCAACAATCCCCTTTATTTTGCCTTCCGCGTATTATAGTCTTTAATAGTATAGACTAACTATGACTTAGCTCATAATCTTCTCTTACCTTCTCTCTTGTGTCAAACAATCGTACTCAGTTCTTAAGTAATTAGGCTTTAATTTAATCAGTCTTCTTTGTCAGAGAAATGTCTTTCCTTATAAGTTTCACCCGTATGTTTTTCCGAATAGCTGCAGTCTGCAGTACTGTATAAATAATGCACGACGCGCTCCACCGCCCGGCGTTGCTCGTTTGACTTATTGTGCCCGCAGAAACATCGCCATAGACTGCTCGCAGTTTTTTTATACAGCAGCAAGACATCTGTTTTTATTCGAAATTAAAACTTAGCACCTTAGCATAAGATTGTCCGTAGCTGATTGGATAAATGTGTGCTGTCTTACTATTGAGTGTGCTTCATCCATTGATGTCGCTTTTGTTAGCTGCCGTACTGTCGCAAGGTGCTATTCTAGTTCTCTTTTTGTTTAAACTGTGATTGAATCTTATAATAGAACTTTTTCAGTATACAGACAAAAGCATTTGTAGCTCTCTAAGTCTAACCTTTTAAATTACTGTGGATTCCAGGATGCAAGCAATTTCTATAACTGTAAAAAATCTGAGCCTTAGGCAAATTCTTCTCTACTTTATCATTTACATGCATGAGCAATGTTTGTTGCTGCATTTCAATCGTAACAACTTAATTCCTGTACGGTTGCACTAAGCTCACCCTCGTTTCATTGCAGTATTGTACTTTGTATTTGCAATACAAATAATACAATCCAAAGCATAAATTACCAAAGCACAGTTGACAGAAGGAACAATGGGACATTTGGAGCCGTTCGTCTCGTTTGACCGTCGACGCGAAACGCGGTGCAGATGACCTTTTGAAGTTGAGGCTAGGTTGGTATTTTGATAAGAATTTGCACCAAAAATTCGGGTTTTCGGGCAGATGAAAAATCCACCACCATAACAATCCATGAAACTTCCACTGCAGGAAAGGGAGCTACTTACCTCCAGAATTGCAGCTTTTGCTGGAACAATGTCACTCACTATCCTTTAAACATAAATAAGATTAATTAATTTGTTCACCTTGAGGTAGATATAGATATGAAGTGTTTAATATAATAAATGTTTGGGTTGAAAGGTTCAATTGGGTGGGAGTGTTTAATTTAAAACAATTAATTAATACAAAGATAGAGCTAGTTGTCATGTTTTTTTCTATGAAACTGTTAGGTGATATCTAACAGTTTCATAGAAAAAACGTGACATCGTTCTATCTTTATATTTATTAGTTAGGTACCTAACTGTTTCAATTAAAAACCTATTTCAAACCTTCATACATCTTATCCGATTGTATGTAGGTACAACATAAATCCAAGCTCTAGGGGACCCTTACATGGTATTTATGTTTTAATTTGACAAGTTAATACGCTGCTTCCTTCTTACACATTCCAAGCCTCATATGTATGATATTTTAATTTCTACATCTCTTATACTACAATGATTAACCGGTTTCCCACCTATTGTTGTTGGAATATTTTTATAAAAAAAATTGAGCGTGTTTAATATCTACAATACTGTCACGTTTATATTGTCCCTCAGGAATCGATGCGTGAACAAGTAGCCATATGGACGTATGGTGTCTTTATTAACCGTTCTTTTTTCGTTGATATATCAACATACTTGATCCATATTAAAAAGGGTTGATTCATCATTTATTTTATTTTTATTTCGGTTTTTATTTTAATAAAGTTTTTATTTTCAAAACCCACTCGTAAAGAAGAAGAATCAAAACGCTATATATGATAATGTCTCCAAAATTTGTCAAACACAGTCATATTATAGTAATTACCAATTAGAAAACAATATAGACAGTCTAGTAGTTACTTTGTTGAAATCAAGACGAGTTCAATATACTCAAAACCACAGGATTCAATTTGTCGTGCGTGAATTATAAAGGTTTCTTAGACCCCCTTTTTCTGTACTTGTCTATATTGACGCAGTTCCATTTGTTAAATATCTATACCCTTTTGAAAACTGTCACCGTCATCACTTCCAATATGAGTATGTATATCCATTCATATCCGAAGTGCACTCACCCGTTTTTTGGGTTTGCTTTTGAAGTGCATTTGCGTGACATCTGATGTTTAAACCAAATATATCGTGTCATTCAGCTACAATCGTGCCCTTCAGAACAGTGATATGCAAAAATAATGTGCCATTATTGGATAGTTTTTTGGTAGTTGTAGATGTAAAATTTTTGAATGGCTCTTTGATGCGACATGAAGTTTTTATATTAATTACTTAGATTTGTCAACTAATGATACAATCTTCTGTCAGACAGTCATCTTTACCAAAACGATGATGGATGCTGTCTTTTTTTATACAGACTATTTAAGGTGTCCACCCTCATTAACTTTGGCACATCATTTGTCCTTTTAGCCACCGGATACAGACTCCTGTCTCACTTTATTATTTTTGTCTCGCTTTGCTTAAGTATCGTTTATTTCTGGCGTTTTATTTTGACCATATCTTTTCTCCTTTGACAAATGATGAGCGTCCGTAGCGTACGGTAAGTGATTTTGTATCTCCCGTTTCGCTTTATGTTTATTACATGGAGTATTTTTGGACATACACATTATAGTGTTTGAAGATTTATATGGGGCTGTTTAATTTGTTTCAGTAATGAATCCTTTTGAGTTCATGTTCTTATAATAAACCATTTCCATGACATGTAAATCTTTATTCACCAATAAATTTTGAATTGAATTGAATATGGTTTCAGCTGTGTTGGTCTGTTGTAGTTTTGTGTTATTAAACAAATTGACCAAGGTCATCGTCGTGAAATCAGGCGGATAATTTGCATTGAAATTGTTTAACAACATTACCGCAGTTCCACGTACTGCAAATACTACTTAACCTAGCATTAAATAGGTAGGTGTATCAACTTCATATCTATCGCTATATATATATATTGCATCCAATTTGTCAATTTATAAATTTCTTAAATGATTGGCATATTTTATCTCTGTATTCTTGAACTCTAGTTCACCGCACGTCGCGAGATCATTATTTTTATTTGGAACATCATCAATAATCGCTAACGAGTGACATGTCATGTATTGCCGGTCCATTTTGGCGTTGTTGTGATCATTCAGATAAAAGTTTCTTGATCTTTTTTTCTTTCAAGTTATTTTGTTATTTTATTAGTTTTACAAATGACGGATTTAGAACATCATATAAGGCATATATTTTATTAAACCTTTAGTCCTTGAAAGTTGTTTGTCAGTACAGGAACAAAAGAATATTTAGAACATCATATAAGGCATATATTATATTAAACCTTTAGTCCTTGAAAGTTGTTTGTCAGTACAGGAACAAAAGAACATTTAGAACATCATATAAGGCATATATTTTATTAAACCTTTAGTCCTTGAAAGTTGTTTGTCAGTACACGAACAAAAGAACATTTAGAACATCATATAAGGCATATATTTTATTAAACCTTTAGTCCTTGAAAGTTGTTTGTCAGTACAGGAACAAAATAACATTTAGAACATCATATAAGGCATATATTTTATTAAACCTTTAGTCCTTGAAAGTTGTTTGTCAGTACACGAACAAAAGAACATTTAGAACATTATATAAGGCATATATTTTATTAAACCTTAAGTCCTTGAAAGTTGTTTGTCAGTACAGGAACAAAAGAACATTTATAACATCATATAAGGCATATATTTTATTAAACCTTTAGTCCTTGAAAGTTGTTTGTCAGTTCACGAACTAAAGAACATTTAGAACATCATACGAGTATAAGGCATATATTTTATTAAACTTTTAGTCCTTGAAAGTTGTTTGTCAGTACAGCAACAAAAGAACATAGTTGTCGATGTAACATGGCGAATCCAATGAGCTGGCCTGTTTAGACATCTCTAATTGATTTATTCCTATTTTCATTTAACAAAATTTGGTATCTAATCCTCAAAGAATTCTGACAGAAATTTTCCGTCTCCCCGACATAAGTTGATTGTAAGATCAAAAAGTGTATTCACTTTTGATTAGTTTTGATAATAAAATTCATTCAATTTGAAAGATGAAGTGCTTCAAAGCTGTCACTTAGGAACGCCTTTCGGCTTCTATTGAATTTTTGTGGTCACTCACGATGACTCCACACTTTCATTTAATGCAGTAGTTCTTTCGTTTCCTTTCTTTCTCTTACCCGCAACGAGCGGTCATTGGCTCGTCGGAAGCGCAGCATTAGCGGCGAGGTTCAAACGACCAATTAGTACTATCTATTCGGTGACGATTGGAGCGTCTCATCTCAACAACAATGTTCTATGGTGTAAGTTGAAAGATTTGCTTTGACCATTTGATCTAAGAAGTAAAGAAATTACCAAATCTGCACAAGTCTTAAGCCAACTAGCATTCCTTACAAAGCAGGAATACTCGTAATACTCTTGCTGATATTACTGTTAGCTGTGATCCTACTGGGTCTAGCTACCACCGCCGCTGCTGTACTTCCATGATAGGTTGTTCAAAAAAAGCTGATACACTTTGTTTCCTCACAAGCCTATATCGACATTTTATGTATCTCACCTTCAAACTGTCTTTCGTACAAACTTCTAATAATAGGTCTTTACCTATGAAATTGCCGAAATTTTCTTGCAGATTAATGAGATCATAATTCCTATAATTCTAATGCTATTTTTTTTCATTTGATGTATATTTGAAAGTTGACTTCAAGGTTAACAATTTACGCATAAAATAAAGTTTTTATTTTTAGTTTGATATATAAAAATTAAAGGTTTGAAAATTGTTCGTCTTAAATGTCGTCCGATTTTATCATTAGATTTTTTATATATTTTTTTACAGATAATATTTTTCGAAAATTAAATTTAAGCTTCTGTTAGCTTAATGTCTTCCTAATAATACTTAAAAATATAAAAAAAATTGGATTTATAATTCCTAAGCAAATGCTAAAATGTTAGTACTGAAAATTGAGTTTACCTAAAATTCGCCATACAAAACGGCAATTTCATAGGTAAAGACCTAATAATAAGTCACCCAGGGATGAATTTACTAATTTTAGAAATAGACTTTTAAGCCAACAAACAAACATCATTGTTTCTCTTTCAAAATCTGTTCCAATCAATACCTACCTGTTTTTGCAATCTTCCAGATTCTGACATAGACCAACCACCATATGTCACTCGTATTTATTTTGTACGGTGAATTTGTAATTGAATCTAATTCGAACCAACTGGAAGACCAAGAACTCCTTAATTTATTCAACATTTCGAAATCTGTTGTTGATAACCACCAACAACGTTCGAAATAAGAATAACGTGTTCCTACAAACTTTATAGCTGGATTTTATTACTCGTGATACATAAATTATTTTTAAATAAGCATAAAAATACTTGAATTTATTGCGTAAAAGTCGTTATTTCTTAGTCGAGTTAACCGAAAAAGAAGCGCGGCACTTTGGTTAAACATTTTTCTGATCTGTCATATTTTTTAAAAGCTCACAACCTATAACGTAGTAAAAACTAAAATTCTTACCTACACGAATTTATCGAAACTTTAAATCGCCTTTAAAAAATTTATGCCTCAGGTCAACTTTACCATTTTCTATATCTCCCTAGAAATATCAATACCAGAAGCCTCTATAATAAAAATATTCACTTTACTGCTTTCCAATAAGCCACATATCACACTAGAGTATCAGGTAGCCATGAAAGTTTATAAGCGTCGTACCTTTATGACCTATCAAATGGTCATATACGGCTAAAAGCAATTCTCTTATTGCCATAACGTCACTAAGGCTGTTGGAAACATTCTTATCAAGCATTTCTATGTGTAGTGGTGTTACAATGCTAGTCAATATGGAAAACCATGCCATCTTTCCTAATAGATGTAGGAAACTAAGAGTATCTAAACCTTCTGTTCTACATTAAAGGAAACGTCAAAAGCATAAATATTATGTCATTATAATATTATTTTCAAAATGCCACACTTTGTGTGTAGATCTTTAATGGAATCCTTGTCTATTCGTAAGCGTTTGTTAATCCAATACAATTGTTTGCTAATACAATCGCGCCATGAGAGCTCCAGGGAATAGAAATAATAACATACGAAAATTTTGCATTTGATCCGACATCTATTAAAATATTTGTTACGCGTGTTATAAGTTCAATGCTTAGATTAATGATGGTCTTCGCGAATTCCATCAATAATCTACGGTTCGCTGGTTATGTTAAAAGGTCGAAGAAGTTGAAAAGGAAGGTAGAAAGAATAGTGAAAAATAAAAACTGATTAACTTACTCAAAGAATCCTGTCTGAAAAATGTAACGTTTTCTTATCACTGCATCCAAACAGTATTTTATTGTTAAACAGTTTCTTTGTTCATTTTCCGCGTCACCGTTAACACTGCTACTTACTCGTACATCTATGACAGGTATTTTTATATCAAGCATTCAAAGTGTGTTTATTTGCAAAGGTGTGGTCAGAAACAGTCATTAATTCACTGTGACGGCAAGCCTCACCTTGAGGCGAGTTTCGTTAGAAATTCGTTCGTTATCGAGTATGATGTACTGGGTGTGGCGAAAACTCATTTTAGTGTCACAGTCAACCATATTATACAGCGTATAACGAAAAGGTGTGTTAATAGTGAAGAGTGTGAATTTTCCTATAAAACTGAACAACTTTTCCCAATGAACATACTCGTAGGTCGAAATACAAAAAAACAAACTTGACTTCCTATACAAAATGCGTTATCAGCTGATGCAGTTTCTATGGGAGGTTAAAAATTTATTTTGTTCTATGACCTTTGTTCTGTGGGAAAAGTTGTTCAGTTTCATGGGTAGATTCACACCCTTTTGTATTATGACATATAATAAACTGTGGGCTTTTCAGGAAGAATATCAGTATGAACTCTGTTGTCATTTGTGGAAAGAACATAATATGCGCCATAACCTCCGTACAAAGGTAACGCCGCCGCTTGTTTTGTTGTTCATGAAAAGGCTCGATACGGCTCGATACGTTCGCTTATATTATCATCTGCTCACTTTTTAAGTATGTTGTGTGGAAGATTGTGTACGATCTCTAGTGTCGAATAAAGTTTCAAATGTAACAATCGAATTCAAGTCATTCTTTTCTTGGTTATTGTAATGACCACTTTCAGAATTTGTGCGACGCTGCTGCATTCACGAAATCGCCGATCTTTTTAGAAACAAAACACCAATTTATTCATCTTTTTGTGCCCTCCCTAGGATCCGTACCTTGTACCCACTAAACCACAAGGTTGTATTACATTACTTAATCTTTACCGTTAAGGTTATATTACTATTCCATTCAAATTTAACAATCTTGTATAGTATGTTCCCTGTTTTGAATTCATTAAATTTTATCTGTTTTGCTTTTAGCGAGTTAGCACACATGATTCTCAGCTTATAATAACGAATACCGAAGCTTTTTGTTTCATACAAGGTTTGAAACAAAAAGCTTCGGTTTGTTTTGTAAATTGTAGATTTTTTAATGTGAAGCATTTTACCTCAATCTCATATGATATTAATAAGTGACGATGGGGTCGAAAATGCTTGGTGTCTACTCTCAATTTTCGATATATCGATACGATACTATTCGAAATATGCAAATTAAAAACTTCGTCCCTTGACGATAGAGTAGGATATTGGTTGGATGCTAATCATTGTATCCAAGCAATGTTCTACTGTATGTTAGTGAGGGAAGTTATGAATTCCCTCTTTTACTACTATTCAGTCAAGAATTGAAAAGTTTCTGATTATATAGTTTGGTTGATGATGTTTGAGTGATACGTATCCTGGCTGACCCTTCGTTCTGGCCTGAAATTCAAAATATACGCTGCTTTCTTTCCTGTTAAAATTCTTCAGTATTACCTTGAAGGAAAGAGACTCCTCTCTATCTAGACGAAACTACTTTGACCAAATAAAAAAAAAACAATTGCGTGTCGTTTTAGGAAGTAGATAAAGCAGCTGGCGATACGATATGAATGGAAGTTACTCCGTCGACAAGTGCCAGGGTCATAAAAAAGAAGACCCTTTTTTGCTGGGTTTGGTTCAGTAGTCCTAGTTTAAATTGCTGTTATTCTGATCAAGTAAAGTTTATAAATTCATTGATGAATACCTGTACCCTCAAACTCAAGGTCACGCACAGCAGCTGTCTCGTCGCATGTTTTGATCTTGAACGAGGAAAATCACTATTTTAGGTAAAATTTATGTTCATTATAGGATATCTAACAGTTTTCTCAATTTCATATTCATTACCTACACTTACAGCACGCACCCTACTAAGGTTATTAAGAAATAGTAGTTTAAGATACAAGTTCCGTAAGTAGGGTTATTACAAACGAGTGGACGTTTTGTAAGCCCGAGACGAAGTCGAGGGTTTACCATCGGCACGAGTTTGTCATAACCCTTACGGACGTGTATCTTACGCCGTTTTTCAATACATTTGTGAGAAAACAGGTATAAGTAATACACTAGGTAAAGTAACCAACCATGGGTACTGTCAGCCTCTTGTCGATTTATGATTTATGTTGTCCTGGTTCTCTCCATTTGATTTTAAATATAGGTAGGCAGTCGTCACCCAAGTAAAAAAGTCACCACTGTAGTATTTTTACAAAATAATTTTATGATTAGAGTGTAAAAACTCCTTGGTATTATACTTTTTTTTACTTACCGCACTAGTTCGGTAAGTAACTACTTACGAGCAATGTTTACGTCCTTGTACGTACGTTTTTCGAGCAAATGTATTGAAAACCTAATTACTTGGTCAGTATTGTTTTTTCTGTTTTTATTTTTGTTTATTTAGCTGTAACTTATTGCTCGTTCACTAGATTTGCTAGTGCGTGTAATCTTAAAAAGACTCTGTATGTATTCACTTAGTCTCTTGAACAGTTACATTGACATCAACATTGACCCTCTAAATGCACTTTGTCGTAAAAATGTTTGTAATCGTTAAATTTTTAAGACAATTTCCTTTTATTGACCTCCTAGTCTCTCTTCGGACTTCGTTAAAGGCATGATAATAACTAAGTGTAGTAAATAAATACATACATAATATCACGCCTTGTTCCCGTCGGGGTAAGCAGAGACCACAGTTCTCCACCTGCTACGATCTTGACATACATCCCTTGCTTCCTGTACTATCATCAATCCTTTCATACATGCTCGTCGGTTTAGGGTACTTTTAACCTGGCCTTTATTGAGAACGTCCTGAATTTAATAAATAAACTGTGCGATTATTGAGAACATAATTTTTACCGTGGTCAAATAATCTCGTCTCTTCAATTATAAAATTGTAAATTGATTTTGTCTGTACGTACATTGAGGATATTTATAAAAAATATCAAGGTATGTAATTATGATGCCCTGAATCCAAATCACTTGTTTGTTTATTTGTGCGAGCATCCCGCAAAAACTACTGAACCAATTTCAATGACATCAGTTTTGTTTGATACTCGTATCTAATAGTTTGACTTAAACACTGGTGAATTTTTTTGTAACATGCGAATGAATTCGCGGGCAAAAGCTTGTCTGTAATATTAGCGTGGTTTTGATATAAATTTATTTAAAGTAAGGCCATCGTAATAGGTCGTTTCTGACAGCTGTCAAACGTATGCAAAATTATAACCTGCAAAGAAAAATGAACCCTGTGTGTTGATGATAAGGTAACGTCAAAACAGACTTCTTACGATGCCCTACTTTAGATGCGATTGCTTGCTTGCTTTGTATACTTCAAAAAAGTCGGTAATTTCAACAATTCTATTATATATAATCATGAAAATTTTCCCAAAATAAAAAACTATTAATATATATATATGTATATGACATAAAACAAACATTACAAGAAATAGAATCTCTGACTTCATAGATCAAGGTAAAAACCTGTATTGGACTCTCCCAATCAATAGAGAATATGCATACATTTTTTTAGTCGCATTTATTAACAAAATATGAAAAACCGTAGTAGAGATGACAAAAAGTGAAATTAAAATTTAAATCGGCTAAGAAATACGGCTGATATAAGCATTTAAAACTATTAATTACGCGCCGATTAGACAGAGAGATCCGACATGGCATGTGACGTCACATGCCACTACGGCCATATAAACTTCGTATTAAATTTCGTTTTGCTAGAAAGAGACAGAAACAAATCTTCGATGGCTTATATCTTTTTTAATTTCATAGTTATTCGAAAAATAGTTTTACTAAACTGTTTATTACATGAATGAGGATAATTTTTTTAAATAAAAAAACATCATGCATATTCCCTATTATACTAAGTATGTTCAACAAGGACAAGGAGCATACTTAGCTTGAAATACAAAGCACTTATCATACCGTTTCTTATTTTCATTGCAATATAATATTTTGTGATAAAGTTCCACTCAATTTTATGATGAGACATTCAGCGCTATAAATATCATGTTTATTTTTATTTTAAGTACCGCTATTTTGTTGTTAACTTTATTTTTACCAGAAAATTTTAAAATCATAATTGAATTTTATTTTTATTGCATTGTAGCACAGCGATGTTCCACATTTATTATTTGTATGATATGTATTTATAAAATTTTTTGAATATAGGCAATGAGAGTTTCTGATTTTCTGAAGTGGTGGAGTGTTATGCTTTTGATTCCTTTTGTTTGAATGAATTGTTTTTTGCTTGAATTGTTTGATTATTCACAAAAAATACTCATAAAAAACAAAAGGCATCAACTAATTTTTTTTATATATATTTTTGAATTTTTACAAGATTTAAGTTTTAAGTTTTTACAAGGTTGAAGTGATGAAGTGTTATGCTTTTTAATCCGGTATTTAATGTATTATTTGATTATTTACAAAAAATGCTTATAAAAAAGCAAAGGCATTATCTAAAATTTCTTTTTTATATTTTTAAATTATCACAAGGTTTAACTTGTTTTTTGATGTTTTTTTATTACTTACATATTTAATTTATGTATTTTTAATTAAGTTTTCAAGCAAGACAACTCTTCTGCTTTTTATTAATCACCATCAAATATATCTTAGTCTCTCTTTCTCATCTGATGTGATTCCAGCAATCTAGCATGTCATTCACACGGTATAAAATAAATCTATTATCCCTTATCTTTTACCTGCCCGGTAACTTGTTGGCAGTTATCGCTCACTTGTGTACTAGAACGCCGTAATTTTAAACCTGTTAGTTACTTAGTCACTGATACCATAGAGTAATATAATGATACTGGAGGAATTACTACATGTACCATCGATAGTGCATATTCTGCGTATTTTCAATTGTTGGCTTTCTTCGGTGAACATTTCGTCTTTAATAGAGATACATCTGTAAATAATAAATTGCGAATTATGTATTATTATTAACGAATCCAAAAACCTTTTTAAATCTAAAGTCCGGAAATCACTACAATAACTAGGCTCACTTATCCAATCACCACAAACACACACACACACACACACACTTACACACAGACACACACTTACACACAGACGTACACTCAAACACATTCACACACACATGCCCTTACATACACATGTACACAAACACTAATCTACTTACAATATTGTGCGCACGGCCATTCGTAGGTGGAAATCATTCGACCTTGAGTGGGCCTCCGGCTCAAGGCGTTTGTAGCGTGGCGCTGCTGGTTCATCTTACACTGGTTTTGTTTCTACGTGCTTGCTGCCGTGCGTACAAACTATTTGTTTGTTTGTTTATTAAATAAAATAAATAAATAAATAAAAAGAACTTTATTCACCAAATACACAATATAAATATAGTGGTAAATAATTATGCTTACTCTAATTTATACAATATGTGATTGGTGAAAAGGAAAGATACTCAGCATGCTGCTGGTTTTCAGTATCCCCCTGAGACGCTTCTTTGATAACACCTCATTATCGTTAATGTTGAGATAATCTATGACGTAAAAGTTTAAGTAAGTAGTCGTTAGCACTTATTGATTATCTTTTGAAAACCTGTAATTGGCTTTATTCTCAAAGTATTTTTTAAAATGTTAAAACTTTAGTGCATAAGCTGTTGGTTTTGTCAAAAATAAAAATAAAATAAATAAATAAATTATCATTAATAGAGAATATGCATAATTTTTTAGTCGCATTTCTTAACAAAATATGAAAAACCGTAGTAGAGAAGACAAAAAGTGAAATTAAAATTTAAATCGGCTAAGAAATACGGCTGATATAAGCATTTAAATCTATTAATTACGCGCCGATTAGACAGAGAGATCCGACATGGCATGTGACGTCACATGCCACTACGGCCATATAAACTTCGTATTAAATTTTGTTCTGCTAGAAAGAGACAGAAAAAATCTTCGATGGCTTACATCTTTTTTAATTTCATAGTTATTCGAAAAATAGTTTTACTGAACTGTTTATTACATGAATGAGGATTAATTTCTTAAATAAAAAAACATCACGCATATTCCCTTGTCCACTCGCAAGGAGTGGTTGGGTTTGAACCTAACCTAAATGCTTTGGTTCATGGTTAAGAGTAGGTACATTTAGCTTAACACATTAGTCTTCTTACTAAGTCTCTCAGGTTATGATCAATTTTTTCGTTTACAACAACGCTTACCAACACATTTTGCAGCTATTTCAAAAGAAATCGGCTAAAGCTGTTAGAAAAAACAAGTTTGTAAAACAATGTTTTTCTTTCGTTAGAATAAACAAAAAAAACGGATATAGAGAGAACCTACAACTTTTGACTGTACTGTAGCAAACGGTTAATAATTTAGATAATGTACTTTTATATCATGTACAGTCAACGACTGGTCAAGCGTGACACTCGCAGTGCGACTCTAGCCCGTACGGCTATTGAAATAAGAACGGTACGAAGTCCAAAGTGTCAAGCTTGATGACTTGACTATACCATTACTACGCCAACTTCTAGAGATACAATAACTGAAATATCTATTTGTATTAATTGTTGCATTTTAATCTAATCTCTTGGTGGTAAGAATAATAAAAAACCTCGATTTTATAATATTTCTTAAAGTCATCTGTGTAAGTATTTTAAAGAGTAAGTAAGTAAGTATTTTAAAGAGCTTTTTTATAACACAAGAATCATACATATGGATTTTACAGTTTTTGAAAGGTTTGTACTTTTTCTCTTTGTTCATACAAAAGTTTCGAGTTTCACTGGTAGCGGTCCCTCTTCCATGTTGAGCGATAATCGAAGGCACTAAAATTAACTCTAACATGCTGCCGGCTTCTACATGCTGATTGAAATATTATACTAAAAAGAGAGTGTAATTCTCTTTCCCTGTTACACGAAGAAAGAGGCAAAACGCTCTATACGCATATCACAGCTGTGTATATCAGTGAAATATAATCACAATTAATTTTCACAAGTTGATTCAGAAAATAGATAGTCAGTTAATAAGTAATGATAATGACTGTCCGGACATTCCCATCCCTACATTTGAAAGCGTGGCAACATTTTTATTATCATCAGGCACAATACGTAATGGTCCATTCCCATCGTATTTCAATATCAATTACACGCCAATAACTATTGTTTATCTTTTATCTCTTTCTGTTATCTTTACTATCTCAATAACATCTATCCCTTTCTCATTCGTACCAGTTTTGACAGTTGCCCCAGCTTAATGTTCCATTTTAATTAAAAGATATGACGCATCACCATTTCCCCTAGTGTGAAACCATTTTATTGAAAGCGGTAATTCGTTGATTTGTTAGCAGTCGTCCCTTGGTTGACCTATAACTACCAGCGTAAGAAGAGCTGTTCTTTCTTTATGTATGTTTTTAATTTGCTGTAGTTGGGATGGATCTTCAAATACTGGTTGTTCTCACTCATAACAATCGTCTGCATGAACGAATACCAAGTCTATTCCCGTCATTTTCTCTCCTTTTGTACGAGGATTAGCAGTGTCAAGGTTAGATCGTTCTGGTTTAATTTTTTCATCGTCTTTTTCAAGCAGAAAGTAAAAAATCTTGTCATGTCCCTTGCGTAAGTTTTTGTCGGCATTGTTAACAGGAATTACCTGTGACACTTACAATACGAAGATGCTTTTTTTACCTGACCATGCAACATGCGATCCTTACCTATGGAATTTACAACATCCTCTTTAAAATATCTTTTTGTAGATAAAAGTAGTCCACAGTTTTTCTAACAGATTTCTTCAAGGTTTATACTCGTATGTCTGCTGCGTTTATGGGCTCAAATTAAGTTATTAGCACGCTGACAAACATGTCAACAGGTAGATTTAATAAATATTCGAACCTTTTAGTTGCGGAAAATAAAACTGAATGGAAGAAGTAGGAAGTCCAAGAACAAACTTTTATTCATTATGGTGTTATAAAAAGACATATTCTAAAGACTGAAACTGTAAATGAAGACCATGAAACTGAACAACTTTCCTCAAGGTCATATGAAAAACGAAAAAAGAAATTCCTATACTTAATGAACTTATCATGTTATACAGTTTGTATGTGTCAACCGCCAGTCACTTTGAAACCCTTTTCTACAACATACCAGGTTGTTTACTATTATATGATCTGTGCTTTGAGACTGCCCCTATTACATAGCAGTAAAGCCGTTATCACACCTTCCTTAATTCAGAAATTAACACGGCATACATTGCTGGTTGTAATAAGGATATTTAAATTAACTAAACCAAGTCTCCCAGCGATGTATGCCGATTAGTCTTTGTATTTATGATTGTGCCCTTACACAGATACAGTGCCAAGTATTTCCGCTGTTATTCGCTTGACATTACTTTAATAAAAACCTCCAGACAACACCAAAAGCTTAAATAAAGGCAGGTCTGAAACCAGATATCCTTCCCTTCTAAAGTATAAAACAAAAGCTCCAGCTGCAGTTGATTGAGTGATTGTTGAAGTAGGACCTTTATTAATCACAATTGGTCGTGATTATACCGCTGAATGGGAAAATGTCAGTCTTGATCGGGAAGCATCAATTTGATGGTTTGAAAGTTATCATTATGTTATGAATGGTTTTAACTACTTTGGGTTGAGACCGTGACGCTTGTTATAAGGAAAAAAAAACGGCCAAGTGCGAGTCGGACTCGCGCACTGAGGGTTCCGTACCACCACATAAACATAATTGTATTCGTTGAAATTTCAGTAAGTTAATGTGCTAGATTTTTTAGTCTGACACGCGCTTGACCAAATTTTATTATTTGTTGTTATTTTATAGCTTATGCACTATAAACATACCAATTTTCAAGTTTGTAAGTGTTGCCGTTTTTAAATAGAACTAAAACAAAAATCGCCTCAGCGACCATCCAACTTGACCCCTCTCTTATATGAATGTTCTTGAAACGGGAGCTCACCACATTTGGTTACTATTAGTTGTGAGAAAAGTTGTAATATTTAATGATTTCAGACTTTTCCCATTATTTGTGCTGTGAGACCTAGCTTCTTGCCAAATTTCATAATTTTAGGCCTACGGGAAGTACCCTGTAGGTTTTTCATTTTTGAATAAATGTATGGAGATGAGGACATAAAATGCCATATCTTTTGATTGCGTCGTTGTAAAAAATTTAAATTTTCAGATCTTGTGTGGTTCATGGATCCTAATATGTGGTATTAATTTCAGCCTGATACCTTTACCCGTTCGTGAGATAAAGGGTCTTGACAGACAGACAGACGGACAACAAAGTGATCCTATAAGGGTTCCGTTTTTTTCTTTTGAGGTACGGAACCCTAAAAAACCGGCCAAGTGCGAGTCGGACTCTCGCCCTAAGGGTTTCGTAACTGTCTATCATATGATATACTAAAAGCTTTTGCTCTTTGATTTTAAAAACTCCCCGATCATTCAACTTGACCCCTCTTTTATAGAAAAGTTCTTGAAACGGGAGCTCACCTTAATTGGTTACTATTAGTTGTGAGAAAAATTGAAATATTTAATGATTTTAGACTTTTTCCTTTATTTGTACTATGAGACCTAGCTTCTTGCCAAATTTCATAATTTTAGGTCAACGGGAAGTACCCTGCAAGTTTTTCTTTTTTGCAATTAAATGTATGGAGATGAGGACATAAAAAGCCATATCTTTTGATTGCGTAGTTGTAAAAAATTGAAATTTTCATATTTTGTGTTTCAACCTGATACCTCTTCTCGTTCGTGAGAAAAAGGGTCTTGACAGACATACAGACAGACAGACGGACAACAAAGTGATCCTATAAGGGTCCGTTTTTTTATTTTGAGGTACGGAACACTAAAAATACCAAAATAATGTTATCTGTGTTTGTACTATATGGTACTATTAACTTTTCCCAAGGAACATAAGTCGAAATACGAAAATCAATTTTTGACCTCCAATAGAAACTACATCAGCTGATAGCGCATTTTGTATCGAAGGTCAAATTTGATTTTTTGTATTTCTACCTATGTTTTTTGGGAAAAGTTGTTCAGTTACTGATACTGATCCCGCCCGGGCCCCTGAGCTACGGCACGCAATCAAATTAACACCCTGTATATGCTGATGAGAAATCTCTTGTCAGCGCCTTTTCTATTCAGTTTGTCTTTCTCTCAGTAATATTTGCGTTTACTGCTTTTACACTTAAAGTGTGCTTGTCAGAGACAATTAGAGATGACGTGTCAAGCAAAGCAATGGCTGTTAGCGCAGGAGTAATTTTGAATAGTGACAAGACATTCTCCTATTCAACTTATGTAGGTTTTATGTGCATTCCACAATAGGGAATGTGCATGATTTTTTTTTAATAAATTTTTTTTTCCTAATTTATGTAGTAAACAGTTTAGGAAAACTATTTTTCGAATAACTATGAAATTAAAAAAGATATAAGCCATCGAAGATTTGTTTCTGTCTCTTTCTAGCAAAACGAAATTTAATACGAAGTTTATATGGCCGTAGTGGCATGTGACGTCACATGCCATGTCGGATCTCTCTGTCTAATCGGCGCGTAATTAATAGTTTTAAATGCTTATATCGGCCGTATTTCTAAACCGATTAAAATTTTATTTTCACATTTTTTTTATCTCTACTACGGTATTTTCATATTTTGTTAATAAATGCGACTAAAAAAAATTATGCATGTTCCCTATTGAGAGAGGAATCTCAATAAAATTTATAAAGGAATGCTGAGATGGTTTTGTTCGTATGGAGAAGATCAATTATATGAGATGAGACTAAGTGTAAAGAGATCTAGGGCGACGGCGAATGGAAATGTCGACAGGGAAGGCCTAGTTAAAACGCTGCTCCAAAAATTACCAATTCAAGACTATTCTAACCGACGAGCGTGTTTGGAAGGGTTGAGGTGGGTAGAAGAAGCGAGATAAGTATTTCAAGATCGTAGCAGGACTAGCACGTGAAATAATGCCTATCCCTTGTATGTTTGAACGGTTTGAAGGGAAGATTAATATCCTAAGAGCTTTCATTTTCATACATCCTGTACGCCACGGTATAACACAGAGTATACCTATAAGATATACAACGTGTTAATGGAATACGCGAAACCCTTATACACCCCAACTGATATTTATTAAAATAAATCCATTTACGTAAAAGAAATATTTAAAAAAGTTTTTTTTTTATCTAGATATTGTTATTTTAAAGTTTCATCATACTCTCGATTCTGAACAAACTACGTTCTCAGTTTCGCTTATTTTAAATACACAAAAAAGCTATTAAGTTACTTGGTGCGTGTTTATTGTGACTTATCACCTGTAGGTTCAGAAAAGGTTATTTTAATAAGCATTTCATCACTTTAATATTCACTATAAACAACAACACCTTCAAGTTTTCTCCTCGGGTCCATAGCAAACACATTATTAATTTAATTAGACAAGATTCTATTTTGAAAAACCTTGTAAGACTCGGTTCAGTTTCATAATTTAGTTGACAGAGCCGACCCTTAAAACCCTGATACACGGTCAGAAACATGGTTCCGACAGAGGTGACCTTGTTTGCAACCATTCTGGTTCGTTTTAACTACACAGTCCCTACAGACGCCTATTTGTTGACAATAAGCATTGCAATTAATCGAAATCACACTATATTTCTATTTTATAATACCTAAAGGTAAAAGTTTGTAATGTTTGTTACTCTTTCACGCCCTGACCGCTTAACAGAATCTGCTGTTTGTCAGGGTTGCAGATATGATCTATCTAGAAAAACATAAAATAGATTTTTACCGACGAAAATATGATTATTTCTTTGGGAAAAAGTATTTTTTTATCTTTTTCGCGGAGTAGAAGAGAAGTCGCGGGTAACACAGCTAGTTGATTGTAAACACGTGGTAATCAATGTAGTCATACAAATTTCAATACAATACGTACTACAGTTGTCAACATCCTTCTTATCTACACTGTCGGTTTCGTAGCCAACGTCTTCTATTCGACCTTAGTTTGGAAAGCTGCTCTCCCAACCAATGACGTTGGAAGGTCACTAGAAATTTAGTTGTAAACTGCAAACTACACGGTCAGCACTGCCCAAGGTCACCTCTGTCGGGGCTTGGTTGGCGACCGTGTATCAGGGCTTTTACACATGCCCTTTCTTGTTATGCTCTGTAGTGAGGTATATGACAGCTTGCACAATGTTTATAATTGAAATAAACTTACAATCTGTGGCAAAGCTTTTCAAACATGCTAACTTGTAATATTATTTTGAACGAAGATTGACGAAAGAGATCTACAAGGCGATCGTGAATGGAAACGTTTTAAGGTGAAGGCCGCGGCGAACGTACCAGGACCAAATTCAGGACGTTCTAAACAAAGGCCAGGTTAAAACTACCTTAAACCAACGAGCATGTATAAAAGGATTTATGAAAGTACAGGAAGCAAGGGAAGTGGAGGACTGTGGTCTCTGCCTACCCCGACGGGAAAGAGGCGGGATATTATGTATGTATACATTTTTGACTATGCTTAGTAGTTTTTCATTTTTGCTAAAGGCAAAACTAATAGAACATTATAAAAGCAATGCGTTTTGCCATCAGAAATTCAGGTTGAACAGATAATGTAATATTGACATACAATCTGGTTACAGAAATTCCAAATACATTTCTTGGATGCAATGGGGCACGGCCAATCGCGACAAGCCGTAACTCCGCAAACAATTCAATAGCACGCACAGTTCCTTGTTGATAGATTTACACGCACAGTTGATAATTTATAATTTTATCGCTCGCTACAAAGTTGTGAACTCATTTGAGGTAAAAATGTATCGAAAATTAGACGGCTTAGCATAAACTGATGTAAATGGATAGGTAACCGTAGGTTTGAAGAGATGTTTTCTTCGTAAGTTAAGCCATTGGCCCCAACTACTGCCTGAGATAAGGCTTATCAGAGAACTTTTGGTGCTTCGGAAGTTCCAGAAGCGGTCTTTGTCTAACCACAGAATATATAATAGTAAACAAGTTTAGTCTAACTTCAAACGTCCTTCAGTTGATAATGATGATGATGAAGGCTTAGGCTGGCCACAAAATCTAACTAGCGGAAAGAATATATGTTTTTTTATGTCACAAGTGAGCCACCTGGTGGTAAGTGGTCACTACCGCCCATGACACCCACTGTCTTATTCGTAAAATAATTTGACACTAATATAATAAGACAGCAAATCGCGTTACCCACCCTGAGAACTAAGATGTTATGTCTCACGTGCCGGTAATTTCACTGGTTCCCTTATACTTCAAACCGAAACATAGCATTGCAAAGACTGCTGCTGTACGGCAGGAAAAAGTAAGGGGGTGGTTCTACCCAGACAGACTTTGCACAAAAGCCCTACCACCACTATGTGCAACAAAGTAGGCCCAGTCATATTTATATGCTGTCACACATAACTCTCAAAACAAATAATAATTGTACTTATCAATGCTCATAAATAATAAACTAAGCCATCAAGAACAGATGTACGTGGGACACTCAGAAATATTTGCGACACTAAAAAAAATTGTTCTACAGGTACATATATTTTTATTAAATCTTTTCAAAGTACTCTCCACCAGCCTCTATACAAAGATTCATGCGTCTGAACCAGTTTTCAAAACACTTTTTCCAGTCCGCCGTAGACACCTCGTTTACAGCCTGCTCGAACGCAGCCAGCGCATCTTCCGGCGACGAAAATTGTATCCCCTTGAGCTGATTTTTTATTTTTGGAAATAAAAAGAAGTCACACGGTGCTAGATCAGGGCTGTAAGGAGGGTGACCCAGGAGTTTGACTGGTGTGCTGTCCAGGAAGTCCCTCGTTTTGAGCGCGGTGTGTGCAGGCGCATTGTCGTGGTGGAGCAGTAGTCCGCGGAGCCCTGTGTTTGGTCGCTTGTTGCTCACAACAGAAAAAACTTCTGGTAAACATTTGGTAGTATACCATTCGGCGTTGATGCTTCTTTGATCTCGTAAGGGAATTGAGGCCAAGTGGCCAGTCAAATTAAAAAAGCTGGCGATCAAAATCTTCCCCCCGCTTCGAGATCGCTTCACTTTGGTAGGCGTTGGTTCATTTTGAAACACCCAAACTGTCGACTGGCGCTTGGTTTCTGGATCGTATTGATAAATCCAGGGCTCATCACCTGTTACGATGTCGTAAACACGCCGAGACGAGCCTGCTTCAAATTTGTTCAGCATATCACGGCACCATTCCACCCGGGCCTGCTTCTGAGCGTCGGTGAGGTAGTGCGGCACCCAGCGCGATACTATCCTCCTCACGCGAAGATGCCCGTGTAGAATCTCGTGAACGCTTCCCGATCCAATCTTTAATATGTGCTGAATCTCCTGATATGTAATTCGCCTATTATCTTGGATTAAATTTTTCACTGCTAGCACGTTTTCTTCCGTAATAGCCGTCAAAGGGCGACCGCTTCTTTCTTCATCCCCCAAGGTTGGTCGACCGCGCCTAAATTCGTTATACCAACGATACACGGTTGCCTTGGAGGGGCCTTCATCCATAAATGCCATTTGAAGTCTATCGAACGATTCATCCGGTTTCAGGCGACACTTGAAATCGTAAAAAATCATAGCTCTAAAATGTTCCCGGCGCAGATCCATTTTTCAGTAAGACACGATACTTTGAATTGGCTCGCAAAAAATGTGGAGGGAAATTTTGAAAATGGAACACACATATTTTTACTTACAAGTAATCATATTTTCGAAAAAGATTCTGACCGGCCAGTCTCCCATATATAAAAACTATTTTTCGCAATACTTTCTGAGTGGCCTGGTATTTAGTAATGGCGCCATTTTGAAAACACCGCTTTTATGTGGATGATTTCATTACCAATTTTAAGTCCCCATTTTAGTAGCGTGCCTATACGATCACCAACCATATCAAAGCAAACAAAGCAAAGCAATTTGCCTTTCTTTTCCGTAGATATTTTCTTTCTCAGCTAAGCCTGAAATACTTATAGTCATTCCATATCTGTCAAGTTGATGTCATCCACATGTTTGAATGTTTTTGCTTCAGTCACGTTCACCCTTTAGCTCATGTTGTTGCTTCAGCAACTATAAATAAAGAGAATTGTAAGTCGGTGCTTTACTGACCCATATGTTTTGTTATTTTGATTTAAAATCAAACTAAAGATTATAAAATATTGAAACACGTTCTGCCTATCTTATGTTATTTTCAATGCCCATACAAAGTTGGTTTCTGAATAAAATAATATCTTAAACCATCACACACAGTTTTAGTATTCATACATTTGCATTTCTATACTGTTGACTGCTCGTTTTCGTTTTGTATAAATGTTAATAATTTATACAATATTTTTGGTACTGTTCGTGTAGTTACCGTCTGTGCAAAATTTCAATTACAATTACTTAGTTATTATTAGATAAGTCTAGGCATGAATAAATGATTTGAATAGATACCTACTCGAACAGAACGTCGACGCGTTCCGTCATAAAGTTGTCTATTTTACTTTTCTTGACAAAATCTTTGAAAATATTTTCTTTGCAAAGCAATTTTCCAAAAATGCCTGGCGTTTTACAAAATACCGAGAAAATTTAAGGCCTCGGCATTTTACAAAGCGGCGCATAATTCGTTCCTGTCTGGCACTCGCCGGCCGCTGCCGCAGCATGCTCGCTTCGCTCGCTTGCCTCGTGCATTGTGGTCGCAAGATAACCCACCTCAACCTAACCGATCCTAATAACGAACCTAAAATACACAAGTGATCTAATCCAATTTACAATCTACCGACGCTGTTTTACAATTTGCCGACCATTTACAATTTACCAGGCGTTTGTAATACGGCGTGTTATTCGATATGGCTGCGGCACAATCATTGCAATCATTGTGTTATAATAATAATACTCGTAACACAGAATCAGAGGATCTTCTGTAGTCTATATACTTACATTCTGAAATTTCCCTACACCGCCATATTTTCAAAATTTTAAGAATTTCAACAAGGCTCTTAACTCATCAATACAATCTCTCTTTACTATAACTATAACAGTCAATCAAAAACACTCATTGAAAGTTTAACAATTTTATCTTACACCTTTTAGCTGTCTGATTTTATTCTAGTCTCCTACTCATGGTAATTTCTGAAAATTTTCAACTACAAAATCATTGCATTTAGTCTGTAAAAGCTTAGAACTCATTACACCATATAATTTAACAGAATAATTAAGATATAATAGCCGAAATAAAACATGATGATAAACAACTTCCTCGCACACCGTATTAGCGATCATCATTCCAGCGATAGTTCCATTGTCCTCACTTACGTCAGAGCTGTCGCGGAAGGCGAATGTACTTCCTTTACTTCCCATTGTGTGAAATCTTCGTGCTGCGAATCACGTCTTCAGTCTCCAGATTGTAAGGAGATATCTTCACCCGATCTGATAAAAACTTAGAAATACAACCATAGAATTTCGAGGGTTAAAAATTTTATAAGAAAATACTGACGGCAGGTCTAGTCAGACTATGTTTACTAAATTATGTTTATGTACAACGAGTTACAGAAATGATATACATACCCGTCCCATAAAACTGAACAGTTTCATTCTATCAAGAAGGTGCATATACTATTATTTTTCTTCTATCTAACTTCTTGTAGAAACAGCATCAGCTGGTAGCGCATTCTGTAAGAGTAGTCAGACCTCCGTTCCTTGGGAAAAGTTACTCCGTTTCCTAGGCCGATTTATATCAATCGGTTCATATACCCTTTTCGTTCCACCATGTAAGCCTCTAGATTTTAATTTGACGAATATGAAATGAAATCTTTATCAGCTCGAATTTCATCTCCACAGCTTATGTGCTTGGGTCTGCTGCTTTTAGATATAAATCTTCATTTAAGTCAGGACTCAGGATGTTGGAAGATGGAAAGCTCATTCAATTTGCTCGCTGGATTTATTTGCAGTGGGCGTAATTCATTATTCTTTAAGAGTCTCAATGGACTCTTTAAGTCGCTTTAGAACTTCGGTTGTAAATTTTATGGGCAACGGCATTCATTGGTGTTTGTGTGATTTCACGTTTCATCATAATCATTACTCTTTTAATTTAAGCTACGCTTTGTCAATGAAATAACCACAACGCTTTCCTAGTTTCTGAAATTTCTTTAACCTTCAGAATTTCTGATACGAGACGTCATTCACCTTGTACTTTATCATATTTTATTGTTTTTTTTTATGTATTGTTGTACCTTTTTGTAAATACGTACCTATTATGGATTTGCAGCCTAAAACGTTCACTGCTGAACAGAGGCTTCCCTGCCCAAGCCAGTGGCTTTTACAAAAAATGGTTTCAACACTTTGCCAGTTGTCGGCGAATCGCTTCCTTTTTCTCTAGCTTCTTTTACCTTAGTCGACTTTCTATTAAACATACCTATTTTATTTATCTGCTTTCCCAGATATTCACATGTCTTATTAGATTTATATCATCTTTATCAACATCAACGTCGGCAATATCCATCCGATTCGATTCTATAATTGCGTTTATCTTGCCTGGATCTAGAACCAGTTCTTACCTGTCTGCTACGGCTTTGTAAAATATACAGTGTGTTGCCAATAAAGATTCTTCAGTTTTTTTTTCCAGCTTGCTAATACAAAAGGTTAATGTATTTTGTGAACCGAAAAATTCGGTTTTGTGATGCAACATATCTACCTAAGCATTCGAAGTACGTCCTTCTCCATCCAGTCTTTCGTTTCCTTATGCATTTCAATTGTTTGTCAAATAACAATTTTCGCTGTAAACTGCCTGTTCAATTACCAATACAGAAAACTACAGTTAGGTTGTAAACTTTTGCTTTAACGTTTATTGCTTTAGCAGTCTTGAAATCATAGTTTGAGAATGTCTCCTTGAAAATTGATTTTCGATCAGTACGACTTATTTTCTTCGTTAAAATATCCAAGTGTCTGAATGACTCTTCATCTTTTAAGTTTGGTTTTATTTTTCAGCCTGTAGATTAAACCCTCTCCGCAGGGCACCACGTCCCAATAGAATTGCACGCTCGATCATAAACGCCACAATATTTTCACACTCGACCGCGCCTGTCCGCAAATGAGGCTCAGCTATCGCGTATCTTTTATTTTTATACCATCATCTACATCACATAGATTATCCGCTGTGGGAAACATATGAATTGCTAAGTCGATGCAAACTGCTCGTAAGTTCAAATTGTTATTACTAAGCAATTTCAATTCAAATCAACGTTTCTTGCTTCATCTGAGGTTTTGTATTTAAATATAAGTACGTAAAGTAACCTATGCTATTTGTAGGTATGTAAAGAGAAAATTTAACACTGTGGAAAAACGAGCACACGTTATTGGTTTCCTGAAAAAGTGAATACTCGAATGGATCATATATTTACGTAGAAGAGTGTTCGCACATCATAATAGAACCTAAAACAAACCAAAGATTATGCTGTAGACCCCAAAGACCTGACTCATCTTACTTTATCAATAACAAATTGTTTGAAGCCTACAATTCTATCACATGGATTTGATTTTTTAATTTGCATCAATAGCGTATCAGCCTTTATTGAATATAACGTAACAAACATATACATTGTACATGCAATAAGATGTCAGGCTACAAAGTTTTAATCTCCGTAAAGCTATTTTCCGTGTAAGTCTCTTATCTCATTAGCCCTTAGCCGTCTGGTTACCGGCTTGGTTCTAATTCTATTAGACACAATAGCCCTTGTCTCATGTTCCTTTCCTAGTCTTTGTTTTGCTTGTTTAGGTTTTGTATTTTCTATTTTACATACTCCATCTTTAGGTTTATTATTTTCTGTTAATATATTCGTATCTGCAAGATTTATTTTTAAAAATCATGTCATAAAAAGGGTATAACAGTACTAAAGATGAATCTGTCTTTAAAACTAAACATCATAACGTCCCACGAAATGTCCACTACAGGACAGAGAGCTCCCTCCAGAATTCTAGCTTTTGCTGGAAAAATGTGGAGGGAACCATAGTCACCTCACTTGTCAACGTTACGGCTGGCACCATGGACCGCAGTTGTAGGTGACCGCAGTAAGTAAGATGGTATGATACACAGGAGGATGCTGCTGCCCATCCTCCAGCTTATAACCCTTAGTCGCCTCTTACGACACCCACGAGTATGTATGGGATGGAACTATTCTTTGCCGGCACCACACGGGAAACTGAACCCCTTGTCCAATAGAAACGGAACCGCATTTATCACGTGTCATATGGACCTTAGGTTCTTCTGTTTAATTGACTAATTGATATACATCAGGGTTAAATCTTGTCCAAAATTGGACAATTTGAAAAGAAAATGATGAAATATTGTTCAGTTTGATGAGTCCCATCCAACTAATGATTCTATCTTATCGTATGAAATCTTGAGAATGTGAAGCGTATATCAGATCTGGATTAGCCATGCTATAGTGAGGCTAATCGGTTTCTATGGTGCTAGCTCTGAGGTATTTCAGATTTGTTGATAAACGCAAGAAAGTTTTAATACATGCAAGTGTGACTAACTTACCTGAAAATTGATTCAACATTGTTAGCAATCTTCGATATAGAAAACTAGATCTTTGAGGTAGGAAACCCGGCCGCACGTCTGTGGTTACACTTTGACCTTGAGCGGGTCTCTGATTTCGGGCGATCGTAGCGTAGTGCTGGTTCAGCTTATACTGGTTTTTTTACCGCACTTGCTGCCGTGCGTACATAAATAGAAGCAAGAACGAAATGCTTTGAAATTTTAAAACTAAATATCATTTATTCGATTCCTTACAGTACTGAAAGGTGTGGAAATGTTGTTTTATCTATCATCAGTGAAAAGAGATGTCTTTTTATGGGAAAGTAAAACAGAGACTGTAAGAAAATTATATCTTGAGCCCTTCTTTTTCGGGTGGATGAAGTTTTAAAAAATAAACAAAAAGATGCTATGCAACCTGAAAGTTCAGTTAAGATTATTGAGTAAGAAAACGAAACTGCACGTCTCGATAAACAAACAAAAGTAGCGAACATAATTTTTATCGACGAAAATACTGTTCGAAAACAAAGAAAAATCCAAGTCGTTTTGAACAATACGTATTTTTATTGTTGCCTTGATCGCAAAACTGTACACTGTAAATATTTTTAAAATAAACATTCTTTAAACAATGAAACCTTATCTGCGATCGGTGCTTTTATCGATAAATTGTCACTTTGAAGAAATTGATATTCAACGCTGGTGTGGCATTCGAGACCATTGTCCAATAAGTGGAGTGCAGTGATGCATTTAAAACAACATTTCCAACTATCTTGTATTTGGGAATCACGAATTGACGATACAATTGTTTTTTTCCTTTACATAAGAGTCACGTAATTGCAGATAGCTTCTTTATAGTTCAAGCTCCTTTAAATCTATTGTTAAAACTTTATTCGTCGATAAAACTTTAAGTGTCAGCAATATATTTAAAGGACCTATAACTTTAAATACGCGTTGTATAACCATTTGTAAAAGAAGGTATTTGTGAGTTCCCTGTTTTGATTTTTACGTTTATTTTATCGACCGTTACAATTTTGCACATTCTTAACAGTATTATACCTATAAAACAATAAGTAAATACTATTGAGTTTAACGATTCCTTGGACTGCTTGTTCATAACATAGCACACTACAGTAAATGCTACACAAAATTGATTTCTCTTTAAAATTATACCATTAACTGTTGGAAGTATACTACCTATTATACGCTCACTTACTTAGAAATAACGTAGGTAGCTGATTAATCAATATGTATTGTGATAGTTTGTCACACAAAACAAAGGGGACACTGTGAAACAAAAATCAGTTTGTGCTACTTCCTCAGTTTCAGATGAATCACCTCATTGTCCAAAAAGTTACATGATTCCGTGGTGTAAGAGGCACTTTAAGCCGTCGGTCCTGGCTTCTACTTTTAAGGGTCCACAATCTTAATGTGTACACTGTACAGGTTTATTTCTTTAAATGTATATTAGTCATTATTGAGCCTTCTCAGATGCCTTTGACGGCTTAACAACTCCAACAACTCTGACAGGCCGGTCATCGACTTGGCAACCCATATGATATGATGATCTTTCACGTCGGCGTAGGCAGAGACCACAGCCCCGCTACGATCTTGACATACTTCCCTCGCTTCATCTACTTTCATCAACACTTTCATACACGCTCGTCGGTTTAGGGTACTTTTGGTTTGTATTTCTTGGTATCCCTTTTATCGTGATAACTACTCATTACATTTTGGTGGGTTCTACATCAATATTTTAATGTTGTAAGCTTCCGGTATTTTTCACCAATGTAAGTACCATGATACCTCTCTCTTAGTTCAAGAAGTTCAATAACCAGTCGAAATGTGTTTGTGACTGTATGTACATTAGTAAGAAACCAGGAACTGACAAATTCAACAATAAAGATTGGCTACAACCGAACGTTTGGTCTTCTTAATCATAAACATGATATCAACCGACAATCGTCTGCTGGGTAAAAGCTGGCGTAGTTCTTATCATTAAGGTTTCTACAATACTTATTGTCTTTATTTTATTTTGTATATTTAGTAGGTACATCAACAGCCTTATACAAAAAGTTTAAGAGTCTATAAATAGGCCAAATACAGATGTTCCATGAATTAACCAAACACAGTTCGTAGTTGTGATTATGAGATGAAGATGAGCCTAGGTACAGTGGACCGCACGTTGATGGCAACACTTTGACCCCGAGCTGGCCCTGGCTCTATACAAACCAACTCATTTGTAGCGTTCCAAATGGACCTTCTGAAGTGCTTACATTTAAGGTTCTTTTTGATTTGGAACGCTACATTTTGCGACGGTAATAATCTTCACGACGATCAACTTCGACGCATAAATCTTGATACTGGCTACCGTAATTTATGCACAGATAACCCGTCAAGTGGATAATGATAAAATTGTCAGTGGTTTACAACTTGCAGAAAACGAAAGTGCTCCACAGCTCGTAACTGCCGATAATGTTCCATTACTAGGTATCCATTTCACAACTCTATCGCTTGACGACGAGGGCTAGGTCGTAATAGAACCTTTATGGCTTGAGTGGCAGATTACCTGTGCTGTGATAAAATGGTACCTATACTACGTGGAACGAAATAGTATGATAAATTTTCCGTTTTGTATGGAGAATTTTAAGAAAGCTTTTATTAATTTTAAGATTTACGAAAAGTCGAAAACACTGACATATTTTAAGTACATATAATACTTACTACGCTGGCTCAGCGACCCCAAGAGGATCTTGGCCTCCCATTCTTTCCTGTTCTGTGCCGCTTCTTGCCAATCGGCTCTTTGGAGGGCATCCAGGTCTTTCCGCACTTCGTCACCCCATCTGTACCTAGGACGACCGACATACGAACGACATATAATAACAAACCTTATAAAGTATTAGTGTATGAACGAGAGAGACAATACTAAGATAAATTTTCGAAATCTTATCATGAAATGGATGATAACGAAGACGAGCTATTTTCGACCCTAATTTATGATAACAAAATTAAAAATGATCAATATTTATTTAGTGGATTAAAAAAGCATACATAACATATCATCACGCCTCTTTCCCGTTGGGGTAGGCAGATACCACAGCCACCTGCTACGATCTTGACATACTTCCCTCGCTTCCAAAAACAAAAACCTTAAAACGAATAATAAAAATAGCGATAGAATATAGGAATTAAGATGTAATGAATATGCAAGAAATTGCAGCAGTTTCATTGTTAAAGACCTAATGGTATGCCCTGCTCATTCGTTGAACAAATCACCAGCTTAACTACAGGAAACTGTGCATAGATTCCATAACGCAACTGGAGCAACTACCATAAAGACTTTACAGCAAATATAGTGTTTAGTTCCACTTACGTCTAACTCAAGTATGTCCCCAATTGGAACACATTTAGAAATCCTAAAATAATCCTGACAGCAATTTAATTACCGCCACAACAGACCAGACCAGACACATAAACTGGAGAAAATACCTCGAACATTCCCAGACATCACATTATATCGTTTTAAAATATTCGCGTGAAACGTTTCAAGACTTTTTTGTAGTCAACGAAGCAGTTGACCCCAACATAAATTTCTCAGGCAGATTTTATTTGACAGGATGATAGAGAATCATGAAATAAATGTAAATACAAAATATCCAAAAAAAAATTTAAAAAAAATTTTCATACATTTTTTGTAATTTTGTAAGGAAAAATTAAAAGTACCGATTTTTTTTTTTGGAATTTTTATCAAAAGGTTTGTCTCCTATAGTGTAATACCCCAGCAAAGTTTCATCGACTGAGGATTAACTAAAACTTCTTTGGTCACGTTGCCCGCCGAGAGCCGGAAAATCTGGAGAAGCTAATACTAGTTGGGCTCGTGGAGGGGAGAAGGAGTAGAGGAAGAGCACCTAGCCGGTGGACAGATGCCATCTTGGAGTCTGGATCTTGTAACTTAAACTTAGTTAAACTTAGTTTGTTTGTAAAGGTTTTTTGCAGATTTCTGAAAAACTGTGCTACTTAAAGAGATCGTTTTGTTTCGTTATTAGTTTGAGATCGTCTTATAAACCTTCCACCGCTTCGACCATAGCGGCAATGGCAATATCTTGCCATTAACACGAAAAACCTCTTTTACACGAATTTATTAAGAACCTGTATAGTCTTTGGCAGACTTGCCTCCAGCGGCGACCAGCGTTCCATAATCACTAAATTACCAATCTGTTTATGTATGCAAAACACGAAAAATAAATACTTTACCAGTTTATGGACGCAACAACTCGTTAAACCGCCAATTTCTTTCGAAAACCTTCAATGAAGAACCATTATCGGGATTCAGCGAGCACGTAACAAGAAGGGACGAAATCTTCGCAAAAATTAAATCTTCTCGACGACGCGACGTTTAAATAGGTTGACTTTTTTCAATTGTTACGCGCGTCAAGTATAAAGAGTTTATAGGACAAGAGTAGAAGGAATATTTCTGCATTTTTTTCTGTCATATCACAATAGCGCCCGACAAAGTGAAAGCACAGATATTCTTGCTGTCGCGCTTTACTTAATACCACTAAATAGATCGATGAATTGTCTACTGCGCAGGTGAAGGACACAGTTCTTATGTTGTATCACAAAGGCGAGTTGTAGTTTCGTAATGAAGTCAATTGTAAATGATAAAGAAACGACACCTTTTTTGTTTATTTCGACCATTCAAAGTTAAAACTTTCCCAGTCCGCATCTTGACAATTCTTTGGTTGAGTCTCATTTTGATATTTCACAGAGTTTTTATTTCGGAGATGTTTAGAAATGAGCTAACGATAATTTTTGCAAATAAAACCACAATGGATTGCCAAACTGCTCGATCCTTTTTTAGCAAAATTTTGGGTATAGGAATGGGTGAAGTAATTATGTCAGGATTTTAGCAAGTGGAGAGTTGTGGTCTGAATCTGTTTTGCTGTAGTCTCTGCCAGAAAGAGGCATGCTGTATATTTGTTATTTCCAAAATGTTTATACCCGGTCGTAAATCTTTTTGACGTTTCGAGATGTTGTTGTATCGCACGCACTCGCAATACTGTAAGTAAATTATTTGTTAGTCATACATTTTGTCTCTATCAGTGACGCGGTCGATGGTCGGGTGGGACCGTTGCAAAATTTACGATAACTGGCTTTCGATCGGCGCCACTGCTTGATTGGATGATTGACGTTACCATATCAAGCTGGAAAAATACTAAAAATATGCGCCATAATTATATGTCATCGGCATTGTAAACAAAGTCATAATTTCAAATTTAATGTAGACGGATACCAGTTAGACCTGTGAAACCTGTATTATTACGATCTTTTTTTAATACTACTTTATCATTTTATTTTCCTTATTATTATTATTTTCCTTGTTTATTATTGTCTATTTGGCATCGCCCGCGGGGAATACATATTTATTTGCAAAATTAACTTCTGTGTATGTGATATGATGATCTCCATAAGTAAAAACCTTATTCGAGGCGGCCATCAGTCAAGCAAGGCAGATTGTTTTTAAGCGTTGAAAATAATTCATTGGCCGACAATTTATAAAGAAGCACGCAACCAGTTCACTTAAACGAGGATTGTTAAATTGCACAATGGTACGCATGTATTTTGAAGAGAAAAATAAAAAAATGGCCAAGTGCGAGACTGGCGAGCAGATTCCGTACCACCACACAATACTTACCACGCATTAGACAAAATTTCAGTGGAGCATGGCGGGTTCAAAACTGCTGTTTAAAATTTCGTTAAGGCCGACTCTGACCTGTTATAATATTTTTTTAGCTTATGCAAAATTTTTATACAGGGTTTTAGGGTAAATACTGTGATCCTTAAAACTGTGCATTCAGACCGTAAAACTGAACAACTTTCCCTAAGGAATATAGGTCGAAATACCAAAATTTTTTTTATCCCTCATACAAAATGCGCAATCAGCTGGTGCAGTTTCTATGGGAAGTCAAAAATTTTCCTTAGGGTTTCAAGGATCACAGTGTTTACCCTCACACCCTGTAAAAGCGTGCTCTTGGGCTTAATTTAGTCATGAAAATAGAGATGATGAAACCTATATTTCAAGCTATTTACTCGCGACTTAAATACATTGGAGTCACAACTCCGTCAGGGATCTCTGAGCTTTGGTTGTTCGCACTTTCTGATAAATGATGCCGCTAGAGCCGTTTGCACGCATAAAATCACAGAGCTTCTAAAATTTAAGATTATTTAAATCTTTGTTATATCCTCTTCATAAAATTGAAAACCCAATTATTGTACAAGTAAGTTATTATCCGACTGCAGCAGCAACAGCAAAAGACGTGTCGCTGCGACACTACTGATTTCTATGTATTTCTATGAAATACCTTCCGTAGCTAGCGACACCAGCTAGCGAAACCAGCTAGCGAAACCAGCTAGCGACACCAGCTAGCGACGCGTTGTCGAGCGGCAGACAACACTGTCGCCCAACCGCAGATCAGCGGCGTTTAGGGCGTCCGCTAAAACTTGCACAGGTGCCCGCACGCGTGTGTAATAGTATGAATAAGCCTGTCACACGCGCCCGCGCCGGGTACGCTGTTCATACTATTCCAAACCCGTGCGGGCGCCCGCGCGCGTTTTAGCGGATGTTCTTATAAGTATGTACCTTAAGAAGCCCGCACTTTTAAACGGAACACCTAGAAACAACTAGATATGGCGCTGCCATCTGCTGTTGCGGTCTGCAGGCGGGTTCGGAATCATGATCTACAGTCGGCTATGAACTTGTAGCTTTAAATACTAAAACTTAGTTTTTCTTTCCAGGTCTGCAAACCGGATATAGACTGCGACCTCCCCGAAAACAAGTGGAAATACATCACATATTTCAAATGTCTCAACGATGACCCTAAATTGCTTAAAGAAATGCGCCTCTCCTTCCCCAGCGGCCATTCGTCCTTCTCTGCTTACACGATGATTTACTTTGCGGTAAGTACCTGTCTTTTTAGAGTTAACCGTATTCAAGTAATTTACAAGTAGCCTGAGGTGCGAATGCATTATATTTTTTGGGTTCTTCGACCAAATGGAACCCTCATTGTTCGCCCATCCATTTATAAGCCAAAGTATTTTTTACCCGCGACTTTTAAAAAAATTAGGGTGTATAAGTTTAACGCCTACTTATGTCTGTCTCTGTATCTTTTTTTCTGTCTCTCGTAGTCGTTACATGATAGCTGCTAAACGGATGGACAAATTTAATGTTGTTTTTTTATTTGTAAGCTTACTTCAATGTTTATTTCCACGCTAATAAACAAGCAAACCTGCCATAGCCTCGGTAGCATGATGAACTCTACTCCATACACATCACACATTACAACTAATCGCGCCAAAATCAGCTCGTTGCTACTCGTATACACCTTTGACATCATAAGCTGGATTGCAAAAATATGTCAGAATGCGCTGACTAATTTTCTGCCGACAAGTTTGCCGATGTACACGCATCCCAAAACGCATTTGATATATTTTATGCATCTTGGTAGCGAATGGCAGATTGTTCTGTTTGGCATAATCAAAGTTGTAAATCACGAGTTTAAGCCGTTTAATTTCCATAGTTAGTGAAGCGTTCAGCGCACGTTGATTAGAAAAATGGTGTCATAATTGTATTGATTTACATGAAATTGGCGTGAACACACTTTGCAAAATAAATTAGGGTCTTATGCATATCTTATCTTTCAAAGGTCTATACTGGAGTGCAGAAACTGGTTTTTCAACTTAAAAAAAATATTTTCACAAAATACTCTGCTTTTGATAATTTTAGGGATGTTAGAAAATTAAGCTGTCGCTTTAGTAACTATACAGATCTTTGAAAGTATTTTAAATATTTCTGTATTCGTGGATTGGATTACCATTATTGCACCGAAAATAAAACTAGCTTGATATTTACAGATGTACCTTGAAAAGCGTTTCCCAAGGCAAGGCGTGAAGCTTGTTCGCCACGGCATCCAGTTCATCCTAATCATGTTCTCCTGGTACACCGTGATGACCAGAGTATCAGACTACAAACACCATTGGAGCGATGTCCTCGCTGGGTTCAGCATCGGCATGCTCTATGCTATTGTAGTGGTAAGTTTTACAAGTATCTAGTTCTTTGTGATTATGTTCCCCTGGTACAATCTGATGATCATACTATGGAGCGATGTCCTCGCTGATTTCAACATCGTCATGCTGTGTGTCATTGTTGTGGTGAGTTTTACCACTACACATCACCGCCACGGTATTCACTACATCTTAATCATAGTCTCCTGGTACTTAACCTGTGATAATCAGAGTAGCACTACAAGCATTATTGGAGCGATGTTCTCGCTATTTCTAAACTGGTCTGAATGTAGCAAATAAAATAAATGTAAAAAAATATCTATTAAAGGTCGTCTATTAAGGAATAGCTGTGTATTAACGTGCCTCCAAATTTGAGTTATTTTTTACCAAATAATATTCACCAAATTTTGTCTACCAAAATGGATGAATGTATATAATTTGCTATCTTGCGTTGTGGTCGCAAAATAACCTAACACAACCTAACCGAACCGGTTACCCAAATTTGGTGTACGTTCAGCCAATTTGGTGTACATTCATCCATTTTGTCTGAAGTGTATTGGGGTATAAAAAAATATTTTGGGAATCATTTAATTTGTTGCCTTAAGGAATCCTCTGTCCGTATCGCAGTAGGCCTGTTTCTTAACAAATTTCAGTTGTATAGACAGAAATAAAACCTCAGAAATGTTTGTTACACCTGTGCGGTCTTGGCCTCAATTCTTGAAAATCACCGGGTGATAAAATATCACTTTTGAGACTATAAAAATTCAAATTCACCCTGATAAACTGTTAAAAAATAAATAAAAAGATATGAAAATTAACAAATATGCACTACCTTATAATAGGTCTTTACCTATGAAATTGCCGAAATTTTCTTACAGATTAATGATATCATAATTCCTATAATTCTAATGCTATTTTTTTCATTTGTCTTATATTTGAAAGTTGACTTCTAGGTTATCAATTTACGCATAAAATAAAGTTTTTATTTTTAGTTTGATATATAAAATGAAAGATTCGAAAATTGTTCGTCTTAAATGTCGTCCGATTTCATCATTAGATTTGTTATATTTTTACAGATAATATTTTTCGAAAATTTAATTTAATTTTCTGTTAGCTTAATGTCTTCCCAATAATGCTAAAAAAAATTGGATTTATAATTCCTAAGAAAAATGCAAAAATGTTAGTACTGAAAATTGAGTTTACCTAAAATTCGCCATACAAAACGGCAATTTCATAGGTAGACCTATTATTTAACTAATATCAATCTTAACTTTTGAAAATAAAAATAAGTGATTTTGAATTTTTGAGTGATATTTTATCAGTCGGTTGGTGATTTTCGAGAATTGAGTCCCTGATGTATTGAAGAACAGAAATATTTTATTATTTATAAAAAAATATGAAATCCAATTTTTTTATTTTCAGTTCACCTTCCTCTCCGGCGTTCGCCGACTACCTAAAATACGGCTCACGAATCAGGACGCTGAGTTGCACATCACCAATGGCAACACGAGACCTGGGACTGGCTGGCAGGTCTGACAACCAACCCCGCCTGGCTCTCAGACCCTGAGCGAGGACGAAGTGTTCCCATGACCAGACCCTGACCATCACAACCCGATAACCTGGATCTCGCACGAGTATGTCTTCAATCTGTAAAACAGGTAGTGAAAGAACTTCAGGAAATGTGTAATTGGGATTTTAATTTGTCAATCTTAAAGTAGAACGTTATGAAACCAGAACTGTATCACATCATGGCTGTCCCTATCTCTCGTGGAAAAGATACTATGACTAGAACTTGATCGTAGAAAGATTGTACAGGGTGGGTGATGTTATTTAAACTATTAAACCGAACAACTTTCCCTAAGGAACATAAGGAGGTGGAAATACGAAAATAATTTTTGAATCAACTGGTGCAGTTTCTATAGGAAGTTGAAAACTTCTTTTTGTATTTCGACTTATTTTCTTTGGAAATAGTTCAGTTTTATGGTTTAAGTAACATCACGCACTATTTAGCCTGTTATTTTGCTAAATCACACTTCTGGCCAGTATGAGGACTTTATAGGGAAATATGAACATTGCTGGATCAATAATGCAACACTTAATTAAGTTATGTTGGTTAAAAATGTTTGTGTCTTGTTCAGCTGTTTACGTTGACGATTTTATTATAATATATTCAGAAAAATGTAAATAAAAGTGTAAAGGCGTATTTAGGATGAAGAAATATTTAAAAGTTTCTCTAAGGAATTTTTTCGGGTATTAGAAGTATTACTAACAAACTCGACTATGTTCCTAGCACATAACGATTTTTTTAAGAAACGACGGAATACATGTGTTTGTAAATAATCTTTAAAACGATCGATGTTGAAAATGTTTCAAATTATTTTGTTAATGTAGCGTTTCAGAAAGGCTTTTTAGAGTTTAACTTTAGTTGAATCTAATGCTAGGTAACACATTCTGTTTCGTTGGCAAAGAATGTGTCAGCAAATGATTTAAAAGAGTTGTAAGTTAAAAAAGTTTCTGCAATTGGTTGTAAGTTTTAAATAGCTATGTAAAGTTATTATGAATTGATTAGAATGACAGCAGTGTGAGAGCAGGACAGAGCGATGCGTTGGATATTGGAGCGATCCGTCCTGCTATCACGCATAGATCTGGAGACGCATTTTTGAAGCGTTCGAACTTCAATTCGCATTCGAATTGGCAAGATTCGTATACGAATCCGTAAAATCGCAATTTTTGAATATTCATACTTGTGAATTCTGCAACGAGTAGTGGTCCGACCCACTCGTTTTGCATTTCTACCACTCGAAAGTATGTATAGTCTGTGATGAGAAAGACATTGACACATGACATTGTACTGACATATCCTTTTTTATTTGCGTTCCATTCCCTCGAAATTCATTACCGGTTTTTAAAATCAATGAGTGATTGCTTTCCGGTTTTTATTTTTTCTGCGTGAAAAGAAAATTGTTTAAAGATTGTAATTTAATGGCAACATTGCTTTCGAATAATTCAAAAATGCGCAAAATCGAGAGCATTAGAAATTAAATTCGTACACGATTCGTTTTCGTATGCGAACTAAAGATTCACTTCGAACGCTTCAAAAATGCGTCTCCTGTCATGCTGTCATTCTTTCATTCATTCAAGCAAAATTATTTCATCTGTATTTTTTTCACAAGTAAAAGCATTACTATTTTATGTTACATTAGTTGATCGATACAAATTCTGGAAAAAAAAACGTTTAACGATGGATAACTCATCTTTAAAGATTAAGCAGATTTTTGTAGTAGAATAATTTGAATAAGGTATTAATTTATTGTTATTTAGTACAATTTTATATTGTCACTTACGCTGCTAGCTTCATTCCTTTACTTATTGACTTTTCAAGTGTTTTCTTCTCTTGAAAAAGTTCATATCTTGTCATGATTTTCTTCTTTAACTTTCCTATCTTCAATGCAGCTAGCTTTAGTTTATTTATAGTTTAATGGAAACTTATTATTTATTTACTTGTTTAATTTATTTTATTTTTTCTTATTTTTTTTTCTAATTTTAAGCTTCTTCCTTGCACAGTTAATAGTACAATTTGAATAGTATTTTGTATAGATAAGTTTAAGGATTTTATATTTACCAGAACATAGTGTCTTAAAAAAATATGAAGTTAGTTTTTATTAAGGCTGGGCATACACGTATTCTCTCAACGGCCGGACTTTTACATTTATGGCTAGCTTTAGGTGTAAGCAGCACATTTAGTCTAAATCCGAGAAAAGACGGTAGTACCACGATTTGACAGATACTTTTTTTATATTAAAATCAATGCATTTTAATTTTTTTTAAAACATTTTTTGTGTATTTTTTTACATTTGAAACGAATTTGAACGCATAGAACGCACTGCATTTAAAAAATAAATCTCTATATTTTTGAAATTATGTAAACTCAACAGCACGTCAGTAGAAACACTTTTGGACCTTATGCCGTGGTAATAGAGTTAAAAAAGTTTCTACCGACGTCCGGTTGACCGTACTTTAGTCAGCTAATTTACAGTATTGCGTGGCTTGCGCAGAAAGGAATTCAGATAAAAGAAAGAAATAAGCGAAAACTGGATCCACGATAGAATATAGCATTTCGTAAATAAACATTTTAAAGCCTAGAAGAGGTCTTTCTTCAGTTACACGAGGCACACGGCAGAAAAAACCTTTAGAACACACAACTATACCACAATTTTTTTAGCATGGCAAAACCTTACCAACACATTTTGCAGCTATATCAAGGCTATTGTGCTCCATGATTAATAGTAATCAGCTGAAGCTGTCAGAAAAAACAAGTTTGTAAAACAATGTTATTTTTTCAGCCAAATATACTCTGGTTCGTCTGGTTCGTGGTAGTTTGTCTGGTTCTATGGCTGCAAAATGTATTGGTAAGCGTTTGCCATGATAAAAAATTTGAGGTACAGTCAGAAATATCCACATTTTTAATAGATTTTACTTTCTTTCTCTTTTTTCACAATACTGCATCCCTTTCTTCCATAGGCTGCGTAAGACTGCAAACTGATCTATTTATTGCCTGTTTCAGAAAACTTCTTTATTTTAAACCTCACTTTAAGTCCATTGCTGAAGAAAATGTCAGGAATAGCGTAAAGTGAGGTTAAGCTTAAAGTAACTTGCTGAAACTAGCGGTTAGTGTATTTAATTGTTAGATATAGTGCCGGTTAATCTGTAAGATTGAACGGTTGTATTTTTATTCTGTGATATAGGTAGAAATATAAAAATATTACAGAGTCGTAGCATAGCAAGTGTGCAGAGCTTTTCAACGTTTGTTTGAGTTCGATATTTTTCAGGGTTTATACAACGTGATTTTTTATTCACCAATAAAAATTTAAGGCATGATTCTGCCCATGAAACTTAACAACTTTTCCCAAGGAACGTTGGTCGAAATACGAAAATAAATTTTGACCTCCCATAGAAACTGCATCAGCTGATAGCGCATTTTGTATGGGAGGTCAAATTTGGTTTTTCGTATTTCGACCTATGTTCCTTGGGAAAACTTGTTCAGTTTCATGGGCAGAATCATGCCTTAATTTTTTTCTGGTGAATGAAAAATCACGCTGTAGAAAAACATATTGTTACAGTTGAAATAATGTAGCTTAATAGAATTACATCAGTGTGAGAGCAGGACAGAGCGATGCGTAAGATATTGGAGCGACAGAGACACGTATCGCTCCGTCATGCTCACACGCATAGCTCTGTCATGCTGGCATTCTACTCAAACTACATTATTTTGACTGTAGTAGACCCCACCAAATCAAATCATAGATTATCCTACTTATAATATATATACAGGGTGTAAGAGACGGTGTACCGAAAACTGAAAGGGCATGTTCAGTCCACTAAACTGAACAACTTTCCCAATTAACCATTTCTGGGAAATGAATAAAAATTTTGACCTCTCCATACAAATTGCTCACTCTGGTCGAACAGTTTGTATGGAGAGGTCATTTTTTTTTTCATTTCCCAGAAATGTTTCTTTGGGAAAGTTGTTCAGTTTTGTTGGCTGAACATGCCCTTTCAGTTTTCGGTACACCGTCCCTTACACCCTGTATATATGTATTAATTTATATTATAAACGTGAAAGTTTGTAAGGATGGATGGATGGATGGATGTTTGTTACTCTTTCACGCAAAAACTACTGAATGGATTTTAATGAAACTTAGCACACATATAGGTTAGGTCCTGGAATAGCACATAGGCTACTTTTTACCGCGGGAAAACACTTCATTCCCACGGGAAAACGCATTTAATGCGGGTGAAACTGCAGGCAGAAAGCTAGTTATAAAATAAACTTATCGACACATTTTGCAGCCATGGCACTAAAGGCAATAAGCTATCTCAAAAGAAATCGGCTAAAGCTGTCAGAAAAAACTAATTTGTGAAACAATGTTATTCTTTCCATCAAATATCTGGTTTTAGTGTCATGACTGCAAAATATGTTGGTAAGCGTTGGCATAAACGAAAAAAAAACCGGCCAAGTGCGAGTCGGACTCGCGCCCTAAGGGTTCCGTACCTATCTACCATATGACATACTAAAAGCTTTTGCTCTTTGATTTTAAAAACTACGCGACCATCCAACTTGACCCCTCTTTTATAGAAAAGTTCTTGAAACTGGAGCTTACTTTAGTTGGTTACTATTAGTTGTGAGAAAAATTGGAATATTTAATGATTTTAGACGTTTCCCTTTATTTGTACTGTGAGACCTAGCTTCTTGCCAAATTTCATAATTTTAGGTCAACGGGAAGTACCCTGTAGGTTTTGCTTTTTTGCATAAATGTAGGACATAAAAAGCCATGTATTTTGATTGCGTCGTTGTTAAAAATTGAAATTTTCATATCTTGTGTGGTTAATAGACATTAATATTCGTTATCAATTTCAACGTTCGTGAGAAAAAGGGTCTTGACATACAGACAGACGGACAACAAAGTGATCCTATAAGGGTTCCGTTTTTTTATTTCGATGTACGGAACCTTAAAAAGGACGGGTTGCACTCCGGGAGTGCCGGCAAAAGTGAAAACTTGCATTTTTAAATATAATGCTTATTGTAAGGGTCAATCGCGCCATTGCTCGCGTATTTCTTTGATGTCACTGAATAAAAACCCGTATTGTAGTAACAATACGGTTGACAGTTGACGCTTTTTCGATCAGGCTACGGATCTGGACGTGAGTTTATCATTTTTTACCCATCTAAAAAAGTGCCAAGCGCCGCTAAAGAAGTTTTCACTTTTAAAAAAATGGATTATACGGCTTCTAGCGAGTTTATATTTCCAAAATTAAAACTTAGAATTGTTCTTCATAAATTTTGAAAAGCTCTGCATTTTAATAGTTATATTGAGAGGTATAAGTTTTTTCTTACTGGTAGCTTTAAGACGAATTGTTAGGTGCTAGTTTGTATAATATTGTATTTATTTAATATCTACTTAAATTTTTAACTTTAGAACAGATTATTAGATATTTGTAAATAAGATCAATTTCGATATGTTGCTCTTGAGTCCTTCGGTGAATTTTTATTGTTTTTCTCTCTAAGCCCAGTGATATTTGGGCATGCATGAATGAGTCGATCACGTGACCATTTTACCACATCATGGAGTTGATTTTTTTTTTATCGAGTTAACATTTTATTGTTCGGGAAAGTTGTTTGTTATTAGTGGAATCATTGGGCTTCCGGAGCAAAACCAATGAAAATTCTGTCTTATTTAGTTTTTGACCTCTCGCCAAATTGTTGGCGAATCAATAAGAACATACAACTAAATAAATTATTGAAAGAAACGAGTCGAAAGTAAATACTTATAATTAAAAACATAGTAGTCTGACCGCCAAACTCCGCTAATTGTAAAAAGTGTTCTTACAGCTAAAATTCTCTCTTCTCTTCTCTCAAATTAGCAATAGATTGATCCGAGATTTAAGGGGCTGATAAGAGCTGAATTACCTCCCTTTCTAACAAAGGGCAGACTGCGCGTGCTAGAACGGAGCGGATTCGCGCTGTTTTACGTTTTTCGCTCATTTTTGCATTTTTCTCAAGATCTGTACCCATAATATTAATTATAAAACAGCTATATTATTATGCATAATGTATTGAATAATGTGTAAAAGTTTTGGCATCATAGATTAATGGGTACTTAAGAAAAACGGTTTAAAAGCAAAAAGCAGAGGTAACTTTGGAATTTTTTTTCATGGCGTACAAAATATATTTAATCGTGTTTCAGCCTCGGCCATATTATTGCAAAGATGCTTAATTATCACATTATTTTTTTTTCAAGGCCATATATTCATCACTTTTCGTTAAAAACCTGCTCAATTGAAGCGTATTTAGCTTTTATCAGCCACTTAACTAAATACTATCTTTGTGCAACTTGCGGTAAGTCAAGGTTTTAATTATATAGCTTTATTAGAATGACATCAGTGTGAGAGCGGGACGGAGCGATGCGTAAGTTATTAGAGCGATAGAGACGTATTGCTACGTCCTGCTCTCACGCATAGATGTGTCCTTGTCATCCTAACCTGGCTTGAGGCTACATTATTTTGATTGTTGACAATTAACGACGATATGTTACTTGATGCAAAGGATTTTGGAAAGTCTAAAATTGTTTTGCTTTCTTATTGGTACACACGGCCGCACATCGGTAGAAACACTTTTAGAGTTAAAAAAGTTTCTACCGACAAGCGGTTGACCGTAAAATTTTACTTGGCGACGAAATATCATCAAGAAAGTCGCATAGTACAGTATGACCGCTATATCTCTTTAGGTGGTCAAAATTGGAACATTTTTTTAATATTAAATTGGCACCGAGGTTATACAGGGTGTTAGGTAAATAACGCAAAACCTCGGGTGGTAGCTCTGGACATGAAACTGAACAACTTATGTTCTACGACTTTTGGAAAGTCCAAAAAAAAATTTTGCTTTTTCATACAAATCTCCTCGGTCAGCTGGTCGATTTGTATGCAGAAGCAAAATTTTTTTGCGAATTTCCAAAAGTCTTAGAACAAAAGTTGTTCAGTTTCATGTCTAGAGCTACCACCCGAGAGGTTTTGCGTTATTTACCTAACACCTTTTATAAAATCTTCACGACTAGCGACGCTTTCAACTATGAACACTTCTTCACGTCTTCTCTCAATTTTCGATATATCGTTCCTCCTTTAATGCAGTCGAATTCATAACTTCTTCCGCTTACAATAGAGTAGAAAATTTGTTGGATGAATTGTCAAATTGGCAGTGATAAGCATCCAACCAATATCCTACTCTATCGTTAAGGGACGAAGTTTTGAATTTGCATGTTTCAAATGGTATTGTATCGATATATTATTTTATTATGGAAAATTGAGAATAGACACCCAGATATCGCGATCATTGCGTTGCGACGAAAGAATGAGAAAGATGAACTGTAGAAAATATCATGTAAAAAATTGACGCCTTGTAAGGAGTCCACTTAGAAATACTTGAGAATGCACTGATTTGGTAGACAGAAAATCTCAGTTTACCATTTATTTGTTTTACATAATATACATATTATATTTTAAAATATTGAAAAGCATAATAATAAAGCTATGTTGTAAAATAAAATAATGTATTTCAATCAAAATAGTAATTAAGGGTCGGATTAGATCAAGTCCAGAGCAGGGAATCAATTCTTGAATGTCGTTGTAAGTAGTAATGGCTGATTTACACGGGACAAAATTTAGGCGCCTCTGAGGGATGCAGCTCTACGAAAGGAAGAAAAAGTCGCATAGCTTTCTCTTTCTTTCGCATAGCTGCATCCCTCAGAGGCGCCTAAATTTTGCAATCGTGTAAACCCGGCTCCAAACATTAAGAATCACAAATTTCTCTTTTGTTGTAAAAATATTTTTGTCATCATTTTACCTTTAAAGATACATTTACACTACACTTACCTTTTAGGGGTTTATTAAAGGAATTTTAACTTTTAAAATATCGTAAGTCACTAGGTCGTATTCATGAATTGATAACTAGAGGAGAGCATTTTTTTAAATCATGTTAACTTTAGTGCTTTAGTAATTAATAAGTCTATTAGATCGAAACGATCGAGCATTCTGAACTAAGTTAGGACTATTATGAAAACAGTGTGACGGGTTCTTATATGGGTTTTTGATGAGCTCCCGATATTTCGGCGCTGTTGCAAGCACCATGATCACGAATGAAGTGGAGTCTGCGGGTAGTTAAAATTATTGGCTGACATAATAATATTTGTCTACCCTCCTTCTGGTGTTTGCAACAGCGCCGAAATATCGGGAGCTCATCTAAAACCCATATCGTAGTAAGAACCCGTCATACCGTTTTCATAATAGGGTTAGTGATCGAGAAACTCTCAAACAATAAGTTAGGACTGATAAGATGAAAAGTGAGCGGGTGCAAAAAAACGGAAATATGGCCGTTTTGTCTGAACTGGCCTTTGAACTAACTTTATTGCTACTAACGCCATCTATTGCATTTAGTTTGTATCTTCACTTATAAAGATCGATCTGTTGGCTTAGCGTGAAATTTATTTGTTTATTGTTATTATTAGAAGAGATCTTTAGAATAAGAAACTGCCGGGACCGACGCTCAAGCTACTGATCCAACATCAAAGCCAAAGGGCTTTGATCTACCTCGCAAGCTGTGGTGCCGGCTGAACAGGCTGAGATCCGGACATGGGCGATGTAATTATTTCAGACACAAGTGGGGCTGGACAGATTCTAACCTCTGCGACTGCGGTCAAGAAGCGCAAACCATGGAGCATATAATGCAACGATGCCCACTCCATTCATATCCGGGATCTAAGGAGGACATATACAATCTTTCGGCTGGGAAACCTGAAAGTTAATTTATAGTATCCGCCTATGTATAAACGCCATACGATTAAATAATAAAAAAAAACTGACAGCCAAATAATTTTATTAAGTTACGCAGCAGTTCTTTGGCAATAAACAAGAACTTATGTACAGGAGCGAGTAGCGCCCTCCTGTAACTGTCAACCATACCTCTTCTAAGTCAACCATAATAGATAGATCTCTGTCGACTGTTAGCTCTTTCTTTATACTTATTGGTACTTGCATGTAATCACAGATGGCGCTTTTTTCAGTAATGTTTTATTTAATTGTGTCTAATCAACAATGAAACTGTAAGATAAGTAGGTAGGCACTTTCTCTTATTTTGTATCAAGTCTTTGCCGGGTAGACTTGTTGCCATTGCTAATCAATCAACCTTTTCAAATGCCCCAAAAAAATTACTTTCCTTACTGATATGAATAGGTAACTAAGTAATAAAAGTGACTAATTGTGTTGTTTGTTAATAGTGAGTAAACTGCAAGTTATCTGTACGGATTACTCATTTTATCAATGTCCTTTATCGCGCTTAGTGATTTATCGTTAGCGAGACGAATTCAACGTTTTGTTCCGAGATAAATATTGGAATTTATGTTTCGAGTGTGGAGTTAATGATGGCAGTCGACAGGTTAATATGGAAGATCGTGCTGGATTTCGTTATTTTGGCCGCATGTAAGTACAATTTTATTTATGTTTTAGATTATGTGGTTTAGATTAGATAAGAATTCTACTACCTACCTATATTGGGTGCTTCCTAATAAACTTTTTATTATTAGTATTTTACACCACCTATAAGACGGAACAAATAATCAAGGAACATTAAGAATCTACCCACTCATCCACTCCCTAAAAAACCTAGGACGAAATAGGAAAACAAAATTGACCTCCCATACAAATTGCACTATCAACTGTTGCAGTTTCTACGGGAAAATGAACGCAGACGATTATAGGACGCATTCTCCATAGTGTAGTTTAGTCAGTCATTAATGTTTTTAGCATAAACTTTTGACTGTACAAGGAAGTTTAGAAAACACACAGCTAGGTGTTTACCTACCAAATACACCGGAAATGTGACGACATTATCGGAAGGGGACTTGCAACAGAACAGCTGTGTGTAAAGCAATAATCCCTTAGATAAGTTGGGCTATGACGGTTATTTTCTGCGCTTGGGTGACAGGCGGAGAGCCAATGAACGATTCGTTCGCTTGACCTCACAGGCCGCGCTCACCCCCACGACGCGAATCAGTATCACTATTAACTATAAATGCAGTTTTATAGTATAATGCAGTTTTATTAACTATAAATGCAGATTTTATTAACTCTGCAAAATAACGTTCAGTGTAGTTACAGATACAAAAACTGCTAAAAGTGGCCGTTTCTCGCACTTTTTGTATCTGTAACTACAGTGAACTATATAATTCAGACTTGGTAGGTTCTAAATAAACTAGGGTCTGACTTTCCGGATTTTCGATGGGTTTTGTATTTAGCGAGTAGGTAATATTTTTTAACTGATGGGGGCGAAAGTGGACGGCGGTTAGCCGCTTAAAGCGTGTGGTGATATTAGGTACTTAAATCGCTTCCATTTTTCGAATACACGCAAAAGTGAGGTCAATAGTGGTCAGGCGAGGAGAGGTTGCGACAGCCACTCACGTGCCCGCGCAAAAAAAATAAATGGTACAGCAGCACTGCACTTAAGTACTTTCTCGCAATACGCAAGGAAAAACTATCAACCGCAAACTTAAATTTGTAATGCCATACACATCGTATGGAAATACAAACTTTTATTAACGTTTTTCCAAAAAATGTTCGAATGAAATATACAGATCAATTCAGAATTCAAATTGTCAAACATTAAAACAAACAAACCTGAAACGATTTCGAGTAAATCACATGTTTAACTTTTGGTAGTACTGGAACACCCTCTATATGAATTTTCACAGATCATTGGATACTACCGTAGGATACTTGCATGGAGATTTTTTAATTTCCCCACGCACGTTCCTTATGGATAATTGTTCAGTTTAGTCTACTGAGCAAGCCCTTTCAGTTTTTGGTACACCCTGTGTACTAAATTTTATTCAAAACAATCATAAATAATATCCTGTCAGGTCGACAACCAATCCGGGATTAATATTATAGAAAATTTTAATAAACTCAATGGAACCAATTTTGGGTAAATCACATATTTTTTTTTTTTTTTTGTAATTTCTTTTTTTTTTCCTCTGAAATAATCAGAGACTTTGTCAAACTCTTCTTTTTTTTTCTGGCAAAGTAGGAAAATAAATCATCATGGACACCTGGGAAGGGAGGACCCAGGTAGTGCCGGACTCTAACCGGCTAAAAAAAACCTTCAATTGCCTTTTTATCAATTTTTTTTTATGCATCTTTCTTTTTGCATTTCAATATTATTATTATAATTTTTTTTTATAACTTTTTTTTTTTACTAAATCACATATTTACGATTTGGTGGTACAGGAACACTTCTTAAAAGTATGAAATTACACAGATCAATTGATACTGGCGCAATATACCTTATATGGAGATGCTTGGTCATGCAAAGTTTCATCAAGATTCTACGAGTATGAGCCGTCTTTGAGAAAATTTAAATTTTTCATTTCCGTTGTAGGTATGACAGCTACCCTCAAAATGAGAGCCAGCAAGAAACCACTTAGAACCCTTCGATGGATTTGCATAAAACTCCTAAATTCAAAATATGGTGTCAATCGGACCATTCGTTTAGCCGCTAGGCCAAAGCGTGACGGACAGACCGACCGACCGACCGACCGACCGACGGACGGACATTTTTGGGAGACTTGTTTTTTATGATGTATAAGTGATATAGAACACATTTTTGAGAAAATTAGATTTTTTTTTACGAATACAATACCTTTCTCGCTCCGCTCGAAAGTAAAAAGTTCAGTAGATTGCCCTTGGGTACCCAAAGGTACCACTGGTACCTACCGAGCAATCCATTGAAATATCCCCGACGGCTTCACGAAACCGAACTCCAAGTTTTATTTCTCGGAATGAAAGCCCAAAACAACCTTGATTTCGGGCATCCGGGGTCCGGCATCCGGGATCTTACTGGGGTTGGTTTGGGAGTCAATTAATGCGTATTTTTGCGAAAAACGAGGGCAATCTACTGAAAAAAATAACTTGGGTACCACCGGTACCCAGGGGCATGTGAGTGTATTACCAATGGTCCTTGCTAAAAGAAAGATTTCCACTTAGGTATGTAGGTACCTGCAGAGTGACAATCTAGTTCAAGGTGACGAAAAGTACCTGGTTCCTTAAAAAGGTTTCAATAATGAGCAAAAACTAAAACTGTTCATTAGAACAGCCTTCAGAAGAGTTAACTGTAATAGCGCGTAAGTGGGGACAGATCTGATAACATAACAATAGAGTAGGTTTATAGCAGTGTTTCAAACACTTTAAACAAAATCGCTTGATTCCTGCAGAGGCGCCCTTTAAGATTTCGTCTATTATAAGCGATAACGCATTTTACAATCGTACGACGAGGTACACACGGCCGCACGTCAGTAGAAACACTTTTGGACCTTACGGCGTGGTAATAGAGTTGAAAAAGTTTCTACCGACGTGCGGTTGACCGTACCTATCCTGTCAGTGTATCTGTTATGGACCTAGAGATTACTTGGACATTATTATACACTGAGTCTGGGGACCGACTGTACAAACTTAAACGGTAGATTCTGACCATGAAACTGAACAACTTTTCCCAAGAAACATAGGTCGAAAAACTTAAAAAAGATCTACTAAAAAGATTGCCTGTATGGGAATACAAAATGTGCTGTCAGCTGATGCAGTTTGTATGGGAAGTCGAAAATTATTTTTCAGTTTCATCAAAGAAAAGTTGTTCAGTTTCATAGTTAGAATCTATCGTTTAAGTTTGTATAGTCGGTCAACATTGTATAGACCGGTCAGACTGGCTGACTTTGATAGTATACCTATATTTAATGATCGTCCTGGGAAATCTCAATCCACCCTAGCCAGATCAAGCCCTAATTAGAACATCATAATTTTTTTTTTTCAGTGGGAGCGGTGCTCCTGGTGCTAAAGTTTGCAGTAGACCCTTACGAGAGAGGTTACTTTGCCAACGACGAGACTCTTCGGCTGCCATACAAAACTAGCACCATCTCGGAAACCGTCCTAGCCCTCGTGGGATTTGCTATCAATATCGCTACGGTAAGAAATAAAAATATCGTGAAAAACAATGAGCCGGTTAATAAAAAAAAATAATGAATAGTTTATTTTTGACATATTTAATAATTGACATACTGTAAATAATTTAAATTCACTTTAGTTATATTTGCATGCTTACGTGTAAGCTGGAAACACTACTTTTCTAACTTAAGATCTTCAACTACTGTTTTCTTGCGAATAAAGATATTTGTATTTGTAAAAAAAGAAAAACTAGTGTAATTTTTTTTTATAGATACAAAGAGTACTATAGATAGCATTGTTGTAGGAAAATTTAACTGTCATCTTCTTTTTTCTATCTGTT